>JARLTB010000296.1:1095000-1785000 GCA_030141615.1 Unio pictorum | reverse complement strand
CATACATACATACATACATACGTACATACATACTGGTCTGGTATTGGTGTAAATTCAATCATTAGGATAAAACTTGTTTGTTTCCCTAATTGCAATGTTGTACGAGAATCATAGTGAATTGTACAAGTTTAAATATCATTCAGTTTGCACAAGGTGTTTTCGGATCACACTTCATTGATTTCTAAAAGACAAAAATTAAATTATTGTTTAAAACTTTCGCTGCAGTCAAGAATCATTTCCTTTGCTTTTTTTAAAAATGTTTCCACTATTTACCTTTCAGCTTTGACAGTTCGAAGCCCTTGGTTTTCTCACAAAGAACGTAAGTATTTTGAAGTGACCCGATTCTATTATGGCAATCCGATTTCATATAAGTTTAAACTAGTCAAAGCATCTTGGTGGCACACACATTCAGATCATTCTTACTTTACACGTTCTGTAATGACATAACATAAGCTTTATTTCACTCAGGTTGAAATACACACCATAACAGGTAAAAACTAAATATCTCACTTTGCATATGCGTGCATCATTAAAGACCGATTAAGAGCAGTAGCACTCTGTTTGGTGAATCTGGTTTTCTCCACCTTGTTGCGACCGTGACGCATTTCTGGACTTTTTGTTTTGAGGGTAAATATTTTGAGCAGTTTATATTATTTTTTGTTTCTGGGGCCTCGATTGGCCGAGTGGTCTAAAGCGCTCACCATTACAGATCACTGCAATCTCACCTCTGTCTGCGTGAGTTCGGGTATCGGATTCGACCAATGTTGTTGTGTTAGCCTATAGTGTGCTGAAACAATGCGTTAAACCCTACAAAACTTTTTCTGTACAGATTACATGACTGTAATTTATATTTGTCATGTGTTTTCCGTACAACAATATTGGAAATGCTTTTTTCTTGAATATTGGACATCTGATGACAATGACATACGTTGTGTATAGTCATGGGACTAGTAATGCAGATGGCGAGTTTAACATCAGATAGATAGATAGATAGATAGATAGATAGATAGATAGATATAAGCTGTACTCGCAATTCCAGAATATATATATATATATATATATATATATATATATATATATATATATATATATATATATATATATATATATATATATATATAATTCCACACAAAATGACGTACACGCACCATAGGTTAGAAAAACATAACAGTGCAGTTCAATGACTGCATCTCAGTTTTCCCAAGTATCCAGAACAAATGATCAAATGTATTATCTTACAAATTAACATACATACATACATACATACATACATACATACATACATACATACATACATACATACATACATACATACCTACCTACCTACCTACCTACCTACCTA
This sequence comes from Unio pictorum, assembly GCA_030141615.1. Taxonomy (NCBI): domain Eukaryota; kingdom Metazoa; phylum Mollusca; class Bivalvia; order Unionida; family Unionidae; genus Unio; species Unio pictorum. The sequence goes on along the minus strand of JARLTB010000296.1, from coordinate 1,783,658 downwards.
CCTACCTACATACTGGTCTGGTATTGGTGAAAAATCCAATCATTAGGATAAAACTTGTTTGTTCTCTAATTGCAATGTTGTACGGGAATCATATTGAATTGTACAAGTTTAAATATTCAGTTTGCACAAGATGTTTTCGGTTCACACTTCATTGACTTTTAAAAGACAAAAAATAAATTATTGTTTAAAACTTTCTCTGCAGTCAAGAATCATTTCCTTTGCTTTTATTAAAATGTTTCTACTTTTTACCTTTCAGCTTCTACAGTTCGAATTCCTTCGTTTTTTGACACTGAACGCAAGTATTTCGAATTGTCCTGATTGTATTACGAAGAACCAATTTCATATAAGCTTGAACAAGTCAAAGCATCGTGATGGCACACACATTCAGACCATTCTTACTTCGCTCCTGACCAAAATTATTGATTTGTTTTGATTCTTTAGACAAGTAATACATTGTTAATATTTTCTCTGTCAATATTAACACATACATACAACATGTGGACTTAATTACGAACGTATGGATATCCAATACATTAATGAAAAAGAAATTTGAGGTAAATAAATTATAATAAAGCTCTCTCTTTGTTCAGTTTTCATCTCCTTAGCTAATTAATGTTTCAGGTTAAAATACACTTAGATACTAATATATTTATACTAATTTCCTCATTCTAAAGTAGAAAATTATCATATCGATGGAATTTGAAACGATAACTACAAACGTCGCTAAAATTAATATAGGTTATAGCGAATATTTAAATTATATCTCAATACTTACGTTCATCTCATTCGCTATGTCGAAGTAGAGTTTCAGTTGACCAGTGTATTAGATTCAAATTTCATCCGTGCTTTAAAATATGGTTTGTATTTGGTAGTGTCACCATTTGCTTTTTTAGATATCATTTCATAGTTGCAACAAATAATCGATAAATATTTTGTAACAGGTCTATTAATAACACAAAATAAGGCCTCCGTTTATAGGTGACTTAGTGTGCTCATTGTGACTCCTGGGAAAGTCAAATTAAAATGTGCAAATTTAGTCAGTTATGGGAGACATCTAAATAAAGCAGGATTGGTTACTAGAATCAGAAGTCGTTTAAAAGTAATTTAAGGTATAATAATTAGATTAATTAGATATATATCGTCAACGTTCATCTAAATTGCTATGTTGAAGTAGAATTGTGGTTGTTCTGTGTTTCAGATTGGTTTTTGGCATGTATGTACGGTAAGTATTACGAGGAATCACAATTTTCTGTTGCAGACAAATCACAGTAGTGCACTAAATACTCGATAAATCACTGTAACATGCTCCATAAACTCCCAGTACAGTGCTAGAATTTATAGTTAACTTGGAGTGATCGCTGTGAATTTTGGGAAACTGAGGAATTGTTGACGAACCTATATTTTATATGATATTCAAACATATGTGTACATATTTTGCAGCAATATTTGAATGGAGATTTAAGTACAATGAAAGAACTATGATTTTATAACATGATAATAAATTACATGTGCCGTCAATATTATAAAGTTTGAATGCTTCGTATAGTGCTCGTTACAATTCTACGTTTGAAGATTAAAGTGCTAACCTCCTTATCCTGGTTTATTTAGGTAGCGTTAAGAACATCCTATTTATGCAATATACGTGTTTTTGTAATCATCCTGTAAATAATTTTGTAAATAATTTTACTTTGCTCTTAAATATCCAAGCACAATATCTTGACAAAATAAGACATTCATTCAAATACTTTTTGTTACGTTTATTATTTACAGTTTTACAACCTTTATGCAAAGATCTTGTGATAATTCTAATATCATCCCTAATTTTTTCTCTTCTTGGCGAATAACCGAAATTAAGAAATTGCCGTTTAATTTGTAACATAATATCAGATTGTGTAATATAAAATTTCAATGTATTCGTAATAGACTAGATCTAATTAATCAACGTTGCTATGCGGACAGTAAATTTAAATTTTGCACTCGATTTTCTAAAGACAAATTAATTATTGCTTGTAAAGTTTTGATGGTATACATTTCTCATAATATGAAACGCAGGAAGGAAGAAATACGTGAATACAATATCATGTGCGATTCATGCATGCACTTAATATACGTGAACATAAATTATTTCACGTTTGTTACGCACGTATTCTATTTTCGTAATTAGACTTTTGATCATTATATAGCAATAATAAAAGTTAATGTCATCATTTATCCAAATTATCATAATCCACTACTTCATACCATGTAAACAATGCTTAATGCACAAAGGAAGGCTTAACTATTCTCCTTGCGTCGCATAATTACAAGAATAGGCTCCACACACATACATACACCACTGTCACACACTTTGCCATAGTTTACACATTACAACTTAAAACCTTTTAAATCACCGAAATTTAAACTCTGACTCAGACGGTAATTACGGTGTCAAAATTTGAATAATTCGATTTTCTCGTCATTGCAACTTCTATTCATTTATATTTTTGAAATGATAACATGTAAATCGGCAAAATGATGAATGAACATTTTATAGAATAAAGTCAGCAAACTCTGTACATATCAGTCAATCAGATGTCTGAAACATGTGTGATCAGTTATAATCAATCCCACAAGCCATTGCTGATCAACTCCCCATCTACCCTTGATCATATTACGTGCTATAAATAATTCAATATAGTTCAGCATTTTGTTTTTCATTCAGGTTTTGTAATAATTATACAGCCAGAGGATACGTAAATTTTAACACTATCTTTTGATTTTTGTAAAGGCCGTAATGCTGATGTCAGGTTCGTATCAATAAGATGTTCATGTTCAAGTTACTATGACTGTAATGCTCGAAGTAATCTAAGGTCATATTTAGTTTTTCCGTTCGTGGTTTGGTTCTTTTATTTTCTTGGACGAATCGACTAGGATATTTGATTCATTTGGGAATACATTCATGCCCTGCCATTCGACCATAAAAGACTTCATAACAAACGAACGTATCGAGTACTATTTAACTATTATTTCGAGAAAAATATAAGTTATTATTAAATGAGTTAAGCTTTCCTGAAAAAATACTTAGACGTTTGGAAATGCTTCACATGATACATTTTGACTCAGCTATGCCAAAAGGAACTTTATCATCATCTTCACTCCTACATCAAGAGTATTGATAATATTGGAACAACTCTGTGTTTATGGTTGTTGTTACAATTGAATAGTTAGAGTGTGGTTAATTAGGAGGGGATGGGGGAGTGCGATATCAATCAACAACACATACCAGGCAATTTTAAAGTATAACAGTTATTGCAAAATGTGAAACTTGTATTTTTTTAATTTGCTTCTGGTACTTTACCTTGCTGTTTAGTGATATGCATGCACTGATTACCATTACTTTTCCACTAGAGTCATGACTAATTCCGTACTGCGTTGTGGAAGCAGGATCCTGATCGTCCGTGCTTAAAACCAACTTATATGGTAGATTCTATGTGGATCAGGTAAATGCCTACTACTGATTTAGTTGTTGAAGCCATGTCCAGAGGGGCATGATAGTCTGGGCTTAGGAACGACTTACAACTTCTAATTTTATATTTGGCGAGAAGGTGGTTATATTGATACAAGTTCCAACTCCTTGTCTACTCTTCTAGAATCAAAGTATAACTTTCTTTAATCATTAACTTACTTTTTGTATCAGGTGTGTCAGGTATTTGTTTTAATAAAAATATATTAATATATTCATCATCAGCAATTAAAGGAAGAAAATGAGAGGGAGAAGATGAATTAAATTGGTTTGAGCAGATTTATTAAATTCCAATCAACAAGTGTTAGAATGTGTCAATAGGACCACGTTCGTTTGCACACCAAGGTCCAGCAACGTACGTAGAACAAATTGCCCATTGAAATTAGACACAAAAACACAGTGATCCCTTTCAAGATTACTCTAAGAACGCATCTTTTTGGACTGCAAGAACAAACTTAAAGACCTAATAATGTTTCCTATCTTACATATTTTCAGCATTTATTATACATATTTTTATGTGGCCTAATTTCATGGGGTTTTCTTTTTGTTTCTTTTATTATGTAATTATATATGTTGTAAAGCGCTTAGAGCTCCTAATGATCAAAGTTCTAATTATTATTATTATTAGAAGGCGTTCGTTTACGTTAAGTGATGGAACGTTCAGATTATACAATATAACTACAGCTTCTAACTGTATGATTGCAGTAGTTATATTGTTGTGTTTGTTGGTCTCTAAATAGTTCTCTATGCAATTTAATTGTCTATTTGTAATTTTACTTGCCTTTTTCATGTATGTCGATTGTCATAGGACAAAGGATATAACTTAGCGCAAATAGGTTTTTGTGTTGTGACTGGGTTGTTACAAAAATAATATTTCTTTAGTTAGATCTCTTGTTTAAGCTTAAAGGAGACCAGAAACCAATGGAAATATATCATAATAATAACAGCGCTATGGACGAAAACCTTATTCTGAAATATCACATGCGACCGCAATGCCAATATTTAGATATTGGCATATGTTCTAGGAGCTGAACTTCCGTGACCTCGTATGCAAAGTTCCGCACCTATTCGGTTACTCTCGTGATGTGACGTTTTAGTAGTGACTCCAGTATCCCAACTGGTCGTTCTGCATTGCTTACGGGTGTAGATAGCATATTTATAAAAGGCTGTGGACAACATTTTTTTCTCTTTTCGAAACGAAAAAGACATAAAGAAAGTATGGATACATTATTACAGGCGAGTCGATTTCAATTCAACGCCATACGGCACTCCGTGCTCATTACATTTCTCAAAGAATGCTGCAAGAGGGAAAATTGACAGACATATTGAAATAATCGGGAGTTCTCTGCGAAAATTCAGGATATATTACGAGATAAGGAGGTAGGAGAGGAAATGCCTTCAAAATTGGGAGGTTTTCTTCTTTCTTCTCCCGGATTGAGAGTTAACAGACATTAACTGTTCGGTTTTGTGGATTTTTAGTCAGGGGTAAAGAGTTTATTTAAGTAATCAGCCCGGGGCCTGTGCTTAAAAACATTTATTTCAGCACTGACCAATACAGTGCATGATCTATTTTAACGAGACATGTATATACTATCAGATTTGTCAATACGCTAACTGTAACATCCATTTAATTTCTTAATGTTTAAATTAATTACTTATGATTTTCACTTTGCAGATTTATTTGTGGGGTCCTTTTTAATGTATGCATAACTAATACTTAAATTACGCCCTGATGAAAACTTTTCGCAATGCCCATTACACCTGCCCGGTAATAGATATTTTTTCACACACAAGTCGGTCCCCGAACAAGTCTCATAATTCAGTATTATCTCTCAAGGGTGTTTATTTTACAAGATATCATTCCTTATGTGTGTGTGTGTGTGTGTGTGTGTGTGTGTGTGTGTTATGAGTAGGTAATGAATATGTTATTGCATATAATACGATTGAATCTTATCCTTCTTAAAAGAATTTATTGCATTGTGTCAACAACAACAAAATTTGCATTGGGCACCATCACTTAATCAGTATAACGATTTTGAACAGCACACGATGCATCAGTATTTATTTTAAAATTACATTGTTTTGTTTTCTTAAATTCCAAAATATGAAATATGAGCACCATCTTACTGCTGTACGTTTCTCCTGTCGTGCCTTAAACACATTGTTAAAACATACTTCAACAGATATAGTTATGCGCATATCTCTGAAGCAGATTCATCTTTTGAATGTGTAACCCCAATCTGGTTCCCTCCTGTCTGTTTGACTTGCCATGTTTTGTTTGTATTCGAGGAATGGCTAGAATTGCGTCACGGGACCACGGGATCGGTTGTCTCATCAAAACTCGACAATTTACGGAATCGTGGTATCTTCCGCGCAATATAATCACTACCCGCTACGATATTGAATTTATAAACATTACAGTCTAATTAAAATGTGTGGAGAATTACATACATGAAAGGAATTTTTTTATTTCTGGTCTCCTTTAATCTGATGTTAGAGTAATGGCAAAGAGAGGAGTTTAGAACTATATAGTTGTGTGTGTGTGTGTGTGTGTGTGTGTGTGTGTGTGTGTGTGTGTGTGTGTGTGCATTGGTTTTGAATCTAAAGGCATTCCAATTGACTGTATTTTATGTTGAACCTAAATCCAATCTCTCAAACTCAAAGCTGGCAAAATGTTTACCTCTAGAGAACCCTCTTGGGACCTTGAGCACTCTAACGTTGCCTTGTATGAAATGGTGTGTCATCATATGTTTGTGTGTGTTTATAGTTTTTAATTTAAAGTTGTTACAATTAATATTAATAGTCGGTCAATAGAGAAACATATTTTCCAAGGACTAGTATTATGAGTTTCATTTGTATTTGTTAATTGGTTACTGCAGTGTGCAATGGACCCTGATGGTCTGAGCTTAGGATAACCTCATGATTGATAAGTTCTGGCGTGTATCTAAAGGTTGTTGAGCGAGCTCTCCTTACCAAGATTGTCACCTTGTGCAGCTGACACTAATGGTCTGGGCTTATGACCAACTTATATATTCAGTAGGGTTTTTGGAAGTTATACATTTTCTAAATCAATCTTGCTACCTTGAGTGGTCAGCTCTTATGGTATGGGCTTAGGTCCATGTGTTTTATTTCTAACTTTTATGGGAGTTAGGGGCTGAAACTAAATGTCAAGTACGTCGATGAACGGGAAGTCTTGGCAACTGTTACAAATATTTCGTCTCGTTTCGTCTCTAAGGGAGTAAATGTCGTACGGTCTCTGAAGTCTTTACATCACTCTTTGAAGATTTGATCTTCTGGGATAAACACTAATGTTTCTGTCATGTACCATTCGAACAATCTTCTTGAGTCGTCATAAAACATTGTTTTGTTTTGTACACCGATTATCGCTTGGGAACACTACCATAGGCTTTTTCTTTTCTGGCTATTGTTACATCCAAACGGCTTTGTCCTCTTCTCTCTGCTTAGAGTCGGGTGTGTTGCAGCTGCTTTTGTTTTTGCAATAAATGGAAAACACCCTCTTCATCGATAGCATAACTTCCCTTCAGTGTTTGTTCTTAATAGTTAAGAACCACTTCTCTCTGACTGTTGATTTCAAGGGTATCGTCAAATCTGGCATACTAGATGGCGACTGAAAACTGATGATCAACACGGATTTGGCCTGATTATATAGATGGGAAATGTCCTGCTTTTATGCTTTTATCTGGAGTGAAATAAAACAAGTCCTCACATGCTATATTATGCTGCATAGTCTTCGGTGCTTTGGTTCCTAATTATTCAGTGCATTCAAACAAAACCCATTGATCTCTCAATAAATTCTCCTATGCAAATCTAGGTTCAAATCCTGATACACAATGTCTTGTCTTCTCGGGTGACAGCTGTCGTGGTCGCATAGAAGTGCTGGAACTGTAACTGGTTTTGATTAATAGTTCCGTTGAAGTATGTCACATGCGTTCTGTTCAGTGAATTCTCCAAAATCAGTTTCTATCCGCTACTAGACTATAAATAGAGACGAGTTTGCTCTTTGTGTCATCAGTTCTTAACACAAGTGAAGTCGTCGATGATGAGTGTAGAAAGCACGACCGCCATCTCAGATATGATGCTTGATTCCAACAGTCTATTAGTGCAACTGCCAGGGAAAGGACACACGTAGCCATTTCTGTAAATACAAGTTATGATGAGATACAATATTGTCTCAAAAGAGTGTTATTATACAAATTAATAGTCCAGAGAAGTTTGTGACAAAGAAAAGTGTAGATGTTTGGTTATTGTTAACAATTTCGTTAACCCCATCTGCCATTTTCACGGTCATCCTAATTTATCAGGTACAGAGATATTTATCCAATATCGCCAATCTGTATTGTTATGTATGTGTGTTATGTCTGTGCTACTTTTGTCTATGGAGCTTTCTTCGCATTTATATTGCCCTACTCTTTTTATGGTATTAGTAGTTAAGTATTGTGTGACTGTGCGTGAACATTCTAACAACTTGCTCTCCGTTTGCATCACTTTGAGCGAGTTATTATGTTTGTTGGTCAGTCTATCTGTGGGTGTTGCTCATTAGGCATTGGTGCTGGTGAGTAACACTGTGTGTTGGTTAGTATCCTTGGATGTGGATGCAGGTATGTAATACTATGTGTTAGTCAGTAAATATGTTTAGTTTTAGTCAATCAAAACCATTGTCAGTTTATGTGTATTGGTCAGTATATGCAGTTGAAGCTTTAAATTACCTTAAATTACCTTTTGTCGCTCTAAAAATGTCAACATGGCAGTCTCATATTATTGTTTTTAGTGTTGTATTTGCCTCTTAATATTAATTTCCCAAAGTCATCATAATTTTACATAAACGCGGCATTTTGACGACATAACACTACTTTTACAATCATCCTAGTGCATTTTGTGCACTATAGCAATATAATGGTACTTTATATTTTTCGTTCGTGTTCTCTTTTGTCCCCATATTTCCAGTCCCATCCTATTAATGGTCTTTAATGTCATAGTCCAGATCCATTGTTATATAGTGTCATATTTAGCATTTACAATGATTCTGTGGTTATAGCATTTCATAATGAGTAACCGTATCTTTACATGGGTGACTATATTTTAGTCCATTGACTATTATTTGTAAAGCGCAAAAGGAATGAAAAACTATTTATTGACTTTCATAAGGTAAGTAATGGCTATATGCATGAATAACATAGCAACGAGCAGATACATTGGTACATAGATGATTGATCAGTGGATGGATGGATTAGACTAACAAACTCAGAAAGAGAAAGAGTGTGAAATATTAACACAATTATGCTTTTTTATTTCTTTTACAGCAGAAGATATAAAAATGGCTCTTTCCTCCGTCGAGCATAAAAGGTTTCTAACTCCAGAAGAATTCGTTTCACAGCACAGAAAAGGTACCCGTTGTCTTTCTCAAACAAACACACCAGCATACACACGTACATTTGATATTAAATCTTAAATTAGAAAGTAGTTTGACTGAATTTAATAGTTAGTTTAATGTAATAAAATCAAACCAATGTTTTCGCTTGCCGCATGTGAGGGTGACAGATGTTCGCGTGGATTGTGTATGCGAAATCCGACAACATAGCCTAGTCAAGTGACATATTCCATTAATTACAGTCACGTTAGAATATTGTGATGACTGCAAGACATTAGTCTTGATGTCTTAAATGGACCTCAAATAATAATACAAATGTTGTTGCCATTCTGGGAATCTGCTTTCGTCTTGGTGAAGATTCAGTGCAGGAAATACTTGAATTGTGCATTTTTACATTTTATTATATACCAACGTAACATGGTAAATTAATAAATTTGTTCTATATATGTTCCAGATTTTCATGTAGTGACGATTCTATTAATCTCAATATGTACACCCAATATATAAGTAAATCATATATGTTATCTTGTGTACGCTGTTGAATGACATTTAACCTCTATGTATTTCGTGAATGTTGGAGGTGAACGCTGTGGTGATGGGAATACACGCATCATCCAACATACAAATCACAGTACAGAAATCAGCATGGGTAGCATATGCTTGAGATCCACGAATGCCATCGACTAGATGTTAGGTGTGATTGTATGTTTTCTCTGACTAAAGCTAGCAATCTATTTTTAAAAGCATCCTGCTGCAACGTGGAATTTATTGTCAAGCGTTATGAAGACAGCATCCCCAATTCAAGTGACAGCTTTTCAATTGGCGAGGTATAACACCAACTATTCACTCTGTATTATCTGCCCGAATTTAGCATTTCTGCGAAAAACCTGGTACCAATGTGAAAGTACCTAACTTCATCAGAGAGTGTTCCCACTATGTCGATAATGACTATCCTAAGATAAGCATATGCCTCAGTGATTGCACTCTCCAGGTTCTTGAATCAAGACTTCATGGCACAAAATCTGTTACCCAGTCCATGCATGAATGTGCAGTACAGCCAACGAAAACCGTGAGATGCGAATGGCTTTTACGAGTACCAGTCTCTCATCGGACAGTGGCACTTTCACTCGCTCTCCATTACCTCATTGCAACAATGACCTGTGCTTTTTCTGTGACAACGGAGTATTATCCCTTTCACGTGACTGCCACATACAATTTAAGTAGTTCTCTCAAAGAAGCTGTCGATCAAATCATAAACCAGAAGGAAGCTCCACAACAAGCTTTGCACATCGATCATTCAATAAAAGGAACATGTATTTGACAATAAATACTAACAAGCGGTGGTGGGTAATACACGTCACAAATGTATGTCACATATCAAAGAACCCATCGGTGTCTAAGCCATGATCAGCTGATAAATTGTAATTAAGGTGAAATTTCTCGCAGAAACTAAAACAGCTTTCAAAATAAGAAAACCAGGTGTAGAAATCTTTGCTGAGAAAAGCAATTAATGCAACTAAAAAAAATAGACATTGTGTAGGTTTCCATAAAGATGTTACAGAGGTACACTTAACAAACGAGCAGTATTTATATTATCGGTGGGTCATTCAGGGGCGAAACACAATATCAACTGACAAGAAGGTTTCAAACATGAAGATGCATACAGCTAACCTTGTACAAATAACAGCGATATTCATCCTATTCCGGCAGAAGATCTGCAGCAAACAAACTCAGAACTTTAGGTTGCATGTGAAATGTCATAACAGTTAGCAGTTGGATAATCCATTAATAAAGTCGCTCGAAGCAAGAAAACCACCTACATCTTGCATAACTTCAGAATGTCAGATGACTACAACAGACTCCTGCTAGTGAATGTATTCAGTGGTGCCGACCGTACAAGCAGTTCTGCAGAAAAGAGAAAAAGCTTTCTGGAAAGGTTTTCAAACTACCAATAATGACAGATACGTTGAGGTGAAGTTATTATGCGAAAGGCAGGCACATCTGGAAAGGCTACCACCAAAAGAAGATTAATTTCATCAAGCAATTATCGCGGCTCACTACCAGGACATTATCTTGTAATATAACAGCACGGCAAACCCCGTGATTCCGTCACTACAATAATATGACGAAATTAGAAAGGAATACTTTTCCAGTCATGACCATGCACATCCAAGCATCAAAGTCTGGACTTCACTTGCTGAAATGGGTCTGTACCAAGACGAGATATCAATTTACAAGGTGCATATGTCAGAAACAATGGTTTGGCTGCTCTGAGGCGTGTGGCAGTATACACAAAGAGAACGAGGAGGAGGAGGAATAGGATGAGAGAAAAGAGGATGATATGTTTCTGTAAATAGTCTTGTGTACTTGTAAATGAGGACCTTTCCAGTGTTGTAGACGTACATTTAAAGATATTAAACCTGCAGTAAAGCTACGTTTCCCTCTAATATTGTAGCATCCATCAGCAAAGACTTGTGTGTAGATCGGTCTGAAAATGTTGTAATTTAATGTAATCAATGCAAAAGATCTATATGCCTTGTGATATCAGTACTTACAATGATTTCTGTCCAAGACAATTCGACTTCCTTAGATCAGATGGACAGTAAAAAGTCGTGAGAACTCAAGACTTGTATAATATGAAAACTACAGCTTTTGTGTTCTTAAACTCATTGCGGTATTTGAAATCTGCCTACATATGGACATATTTAATGTAGACATGGTCTACTTTCTACACATACAACTGTGTTTAAGATTTTTGTATTGTCATTGCGGTCCTTTAAGTTATTGAGAATACTGGCTTGCTTTCATCAGACAATTCGTACAAGACTTATCATGCTCCCTGACGAACCACTGTATAATCAACGTAAATTTTAATAGTAATAATACCTCAAATGTTGTCTCCAATTTTAGTAAAATGTTCAGTGCTAATCTATCTCATACGTTTTTTGTCATAATCAAAACCGATTCATATGTACATGATAATGCTTTTGAGTGAGCAGAGCTATTTATGTTTTTGTGATCCACCAAATACATAAATATTGTTGATAATATAGTTAACCCAATATTTAGTTTTTACTTGCCAACAGAATATGCATTTGAATTTTAGGCATAATTGTATTTGGCTAATTTCTAAACAATGCAAAACATTTTGTACAGAAATCACCACGCTCTCTGTGGATCTTCTCGCTACTAACCTTTCATCAATCTAAACATGTTATTTTTCCCGTTTTATCTATCTATTAAGCTCTGAGGATTATATAGTATCTTAAGTTCGACCATATTATCGATTTTCGTTTCGAAAACTACATACAACAATAACACTTTTCATTCAATATATACATTGCTAACAAAATCGGGAGAACAAATAATGAAGTTACAACGAAATGAAGTTGTACATCAGTAAATTTAAGCGAAGTACCAGTGTCTCACTGGATAAGCATGCCAAGAAGCTTGGATGTACAGGTGTCTGATATATTAATTAAACAGCGGTCTAACTCATTGATCAAATGTTATTCAGTCATATGAATGAGATTGATATGTGTGTTGTGCTCGTTATAATTTACAATCACATTCACGCATCTTTCTTTTTAAGTTTAAAACAAAATGTTGAGCATTTTCCTTGAAAGCCAATTTCAAAATTGAATGCCAATTAGAAAGATCACTGATCTGCCCCAGTCACTTGTTAAACTAGACACAAGAACTGATATACCATTATGTATTCTCATTGAATAAAAATATTAATTTACCTTTCATAAATACATTTTTGAACTATGTTCCTCAACAAATATTTTAGAACATACATACATACATACATACATACATACATACATACATACATACATACATACATACATACATACATACATACATACATACATACATACGGTCACGTTGTAAGGATTAACCAGATTTCAACATGTATATGTTAGACCCGGAGGGTAATAATGCCGCGCCGTGTATATTATGAAGGTCAATATGGCGAACAATTACCAATTCAGATAAAGATCAAACAGATGAGTAGGAACACAGGACAGGAGGACGGTCTATCACAATAAGTCATTCGGCAAACAATGGGGTGTCAAGCCAGTTATTTGACATGGTCATAAAAGTCTTGACTGGCCTTATTTGATGCAGCCAGTTACGCAATAATTCTCATCTCATGTTTCACAGAAAAGTGGTGAAAATATGTTTTCGGATCAAAGGAACATCAAGTTTGGGTCTTAAAACCACCTTTGACAGACTTTTGGGAGGAGACAGTGTCTGATAATTATATGAATCAGCATCCACTCGGAATTGAGCAAGGTGTGGCCAACATTATAATCACATGTTTAACTCTATTATTTTAAGAACTTAACGTTAATTGTCGCTAAACTCATCTTGCCGAAAGTATAAGGATAGTTACGCTACTCCGGCGTCATTCGAAATTGGCGTGAAAGGTGTCATTCAGGGGATTGCAAGGAGCTTCATTTTACATGAAGCTTTTAGAGATCATAGAACTGTAGGAGAGAGAGGAAATTACCCCAGTGCAGTTGATTCGAGTCTCTGGGAGACAAAAGCATAAGAAAGTACTGAGGCAGAGGTTAGACGGTCTGGAGGGAATTGGATTACCAGTCCAGATAAAGATCATACAGATGAATAGGAACACAGGACAGGAGGAAAATCTATCACATTAAGTCAAATGATGAAATAGGCCGTCACTTGGTTGAGTGAAGACGAGTGATAGGGTTTTAATTTGAATTTTATTTGAGAGATGACTGTTATTGAATTATATAAAACTGTGATTAGAATTTTACACTTCGGGATTCGGAGCTTTGCATCTTTCTGTCACTACTTCAATTTCTGACAGAAACGTTCCAGGTGGGTCTTTTGTAATAACTTAAATAATATTGGGAGCACCTCACCCATCCTAAGTAAAGGAAAACCTCTACACATACATACATACATACATACATACATACATACATACATACATACATACATACATACATACATACATACATACATACATAACACATACATACATACATACATACATACATACATACATACATACATACATACATACATACATACATACATATGAACGGATAAAGATGTCAAACATTTATTACTTAGCAATACTTTAACTTCATTTGATATATTATATTTCTTCAGGCAACAGATTCTCGCAACATCCGGACAAAACTTTCTCTATCGAACTAAAGAGTTTAGAATGTGTATTACAACGTGATCGTGTCAGTAGATCGGTTATAATGTATGAAACAGCCACAAAATCTCCAAAGCAATCTTGTTTTCGAAATATTCCATTCCAAGATTGCAGAATGGATAGAAGGCAACAACAACCATGCAAGATAAAGCCTCGACCCCCTAAAGGACGGAGTAACCAGCACAAGGAAGTCAGGAAGTTTAGAAGACTACAAAAGCGATTCAAAGTCTACAGTCTGAAATAGTATTATAGAATGATCTCATTATCAATGATTAGCAACTATTGGTATGAAGACCAGTCTAACAATGAAACTAATTAATTATTGATTCACTGAACTAACAGAAGGAAGAAAAAGCACGCAGTGAAGTGAAGAAACAAAAATAACAATTGTGATATCTCGTATATTGATTTTGATTTTTCTACATTATCGAATCTGTCATCTATTAGAAATTGTCCTTGGGGAATACATTCTAAACGTCTTTAAGATTGGTAAACGAACGAAATACAACGTTATATATTTATTTTCAGACGGACCTTGTTTAGGCAGAATAAGCATTTTAGTTATAAAGGGAAAGCTTCATTCTGCACGTAGTACAGAAGACACATATTGCCAAGAATTACCCTTCCACCATTTTTAATTTGTTTACAAATCCTAGACCACATGGTACTCACCACCATTTTCAATTAATATTCACCAACATGTGAAATGCACCGTTTCCTTATCTAAAATATATGACACTTCACCTTTTAAACAATATTTTACGTTATGACCTTCCACCATTTGTAATTGTCTTAAGAACGCTTATGCCACCTATTGTTCACCGTTTATAAAAAGCCTGATGATATTATCTCCCAAACGTTATGAACAATTATGGAGACCAACGCTAAAAAAATTAAAATTTAGCCCCTTTACCCATCATATCCTTAAATAAATGTCTTGGAAATACCTTTATTATTTGCCCTTTTATATCCAGTTTTAACAATTAAAATAAACACAAATTCATAGTTTCCATTATTTTCAAAATTTTAAATCGATAATGAAATCTGACTAAGACTTTCCAGCCATCAATTTTAATTGCTCTTATCCGTCCACATTAGATCTTCCAAAACACATCAACCACCTGCCGTTATATCAAACAAACGTTGTGCAAAGCAATACAACACAATTAATACATTTTGTCACAAAAAGAACAAAAGCGATAAAGGACCATCATAAAATGTTATTGGTAAAAATAGTAAACACCAATCTTTACCAAATAAACTAAATTCACTAAAATAATATTATTTACATTTTACACAACCACGTGAAAAGGAAGACTAAAGCACTAATTTTCAATTTGTTTACAATAAAACACCTCAAAGCCTTTATTCAAATTTATACAAAGATACAAAAGACAGTTTTTTAAAATTAAAAAATAAATAAAACATAGTAATAATCATTATTCTTGCAAGCAAAAGTAGGAAACAATATATGTTTAAATTTAGAAAACGAACACTAAAATGCCAGTACTCAAAATTGTAAAAAAACATCCCACTTAAATACCATTAAAAAGACTTTTTAAATAAACTTCTAAACGCTAATAGCCACATTATTCACAAAATAAATTGGGAATAAATAGGAAGACCATATGATGAGCGAAAACGAGCAAAGATAAGTTAATTAAGGAAATGGATTGTTTGACCAAAATATTAAGTAATTTCTAAAGACAACATGAACGTCTCTGCAGTGAAAAGTTTTCATTGAACTCTTGCGACAAGAACGTGGAAATATTGAAAATGAAACCAGAAAACAGGAGAGATATTCCCAGTCTTTACCAATGGATATACTAAGTAATATCACATATTAAAATAATATTTTATCCATTAAGGAAAGTCTATGAATAAATAAACCTATTTGGTTTTCTAACAATACATACATATGGAATTCCCGAATTCCATAGATGAAAAAGTTAGTATCTTAAAATATTATTCTAATTTCACTAATTTTCATAAATTCACAGAAGACATTTTTTTTACAGAAATCAGAAAAGTAATATTAAGACCCGATGCAATATATACACTGGAACACTGGGAGTAAAAAAATGTCAAAGAAAAAATTTACGAGGCGGCTCCATCTTCGTGCAAAAATGTGTTAAATGCTGTGAAGGTTTTGAAAACTATAAAATTGAATATCATTTGTGTGTGAATAAAACACATCAGATCATACACGACAAGAGCACGACATCGTGCTGATGTAGTAAAAAGCTTCTACTTGAATCTTGTTTTGCATATTGCTTGCCGATACAGTTAAGCATAAAATAAAAAGGAACTTTGCTTCTGAGCGAATAACGGATATCTTTTATTTTGTTGGTGAAAAACGCAAGTATTTGCAATTGTGTCTTCGCCACTCGTGACTGAAATTGATCCATTATTTCTTTATCTATTAATTTATGAAATGTTTGCTTTTATTTAACAAATATGCCAAAACATAACATTTAATTAATAATGATGATAGCAAATATGTAAATGATGCGATGAAATAATTTAATTTTAAAACTCGTGAAGAAACGACTATTATGTGAATATATTTACACTAATTATGTTGTATATTTGTGAAGACGTTATATCTGTATGCTTAAATAATCCTAAATGAGACATATCACTTTAATTTAGTGTACGCGAACTCGTTCCTAATGTTAATTAGATGTAAGTATTGTAAAATTTGAATTAGAATTGCTCATAGACTTTGACACAATTTTAATGATCGAATCTGAAAACTAAAAGTGAAACAGCTTCATACGGAATATATCTGCTGAGGGAAATTAAGAATATTATGCTGAATATATCGATGAACAAACAAGTGATTTATTTGCAGTAATTTTTTTGATCTGTGTGCGCTTTTTTATAGCAGAAATGTTTATTAGCTTCATTACACTGTTGTGTTTAAGTTTTTACCTTTGTGAATAAAACATTTTTGGTAAAGCTTCTACAGTAATAATTATATTTTAGTATGGAATTAATATATTTCTATGGATAAGTATCCAAGTTTGTTGCTATTTCTTTATGCATTGTATCTTATTCCTTTCATACCTGTTGTTGGTAAATCCATTGTGACATTGGGTAAGGGTGTATTATTATCTTCTCCAATAAGTTTCTCCCTGTTTATGTAATGATGAAAACGATGTCCATGTCTATACTTCTCGTTAATGGGATTGACCAATATATCGGAAGTAATTCGGTCGTATTGACGACCAATTTTCTTCAATTCATTATTTTGGTTAGGGTCCCCTTTCACTTTAGATGTTTTCCCTAATTCAATCGTAAGTCAATAGTCTAGAAGACGAACCAAAGGATAAAATGAAGAATGATCTGTTCATATCGGAAATTCGAGTGGTCTCCTAAACGTATTTCGTAGACGATAAACTAGACAGTTTCCCATTATAAGCTGCTGATATTGCCGTTTGTAGCTTGTCACAATGAGGTCACATGGGATCATTGACCAATCATTTGACGGGCTACACACTTAAAACAACCAAATAGAATTAGATGAAGCATCAGGGATAACAAAAGATATAGAACGAAACATTGAAGCATTTAATAAAATAACATCAGGTACAAAAACAATATGGTGTACTATGGATACCATCATCTAGGAATGAACACTTATCTCTATCTATTTCTAACATTTTTCCATATACATAAAACACCAAGACCATCATACTCAGCGGCACAATGTTGCATCCAAATACCAATTAGTATACTCCTAAAAACTAAATCAGAAATACAAGGTGGTATCGAACCTCGAACCATCAGGAATGCGGGACTAGTACATCCGCATTTATAGGCTGTCACATGGGACTGTCTACACTTTTGTAACAACAGCACAGAGTATTTCCAAATTGATAGGGACAATTTTAGATCTAGATACCCGGAAGAGAGGAGGACACCGGAGCTGACAGTCAATATGAAGGGAGTCCCAAGGAACAATAGACGACAGGAGGGCACCGGATCAAACAAAACATAATGAGTAAAGACTGGGTAAAATTACGTAACCCTCCATCAAAATGCCCTTCTAAGGGTTACTTCCATTTAGCCATTACATAGGTCTCATTTGGTACGAAAGCTCTATTTGACAAGCTCTTTTGAGAAACCTAAATTGATCAATTTCGAACACCGCCTATCAAAATTCACAATCCATATAACCTAACAGTGACCAACCTACATATGTCGCAGACAGACATTCTAGAATTAAAATTGTTAGGGACTTAAAATACGTACACTGGGTACTAGAAACATTGGTATGTTAGGAGTTAGGAAAAAATCTTCACCTACACAAAATTTGATTTAATTCCTCAGGTGGCTTACACATTATTGGTATATTTTCCGTCCATTAGTGAAACTGGACCTGATTTGAAATAAGTATGGCTTGAGCATTTAAAGGGTGTCGACATACATGGGCTGGCTTATCGGATCATTTCCTCCTTTCTCGCGACCAGAAACCCTCAACATGACGAGACGTGAAAACTACTTTTTCACCAGTCATTATTTGATGCCATTGCACCTCTGGTACACTCCTTCTGATTGATTGATAGGGTTGAGTGCGCGTTTGATCCATTCCCACTCACCCAGGTCCTACATTCATGTCGATAGTCCCTTAATAGGGGCGCGACATGACGACCAAATTAAATAGCACACTATGAGTGCATAAACGCCCGTGGACATGTGGCACCATTCCTTACCCCACAGGAAAAATTAAATAACTTTCTTTTGAAAGATAAAACATTGAATAATGACCCTTCGTGGCCGGTTCACTTTAATTTAACATTGCTCACAATGCTCTGCTCTACTACAAATGTTATCACAAATATTGCTAAGCACAAATCTTTAAATGTCACGAAAATATTCTATTCCATTCTATTACAAATATCACCGCTATGGTGACAAATTGTTGTATGTCTGAACTATGTGTGATTTCCAGTCGTCAGATTTTGCATTACACCAGCCGAATCACAAGGAACGTTTATATATGCGGTCCAGCTGACAGTCGTTGAACTGTTTCTGTAGGGACATTGTGAGAGGCTCCGATGGTTCATGACTTGGAAATTATACAGATTTGTTATATAGAATCCTACTTATTTCTTAATTTCACAGCAAAGTCAGGACTGGTTAGCGGTCAGAACGAAAACGGCCCGTTATATATATATATATATATATATATATATATATATATATATATATATATATATATATATATATATATATATATATACATATAGTGAGAGACACTTTGAGCTGAGTTTCCTATGGTATAGATTTGACACTATTTCATTTCAAGGTAAATATTATTTTTCAAACTTTTTGCAACTTATTTTTTGTTAAAACGAAATTTTATTTAATAATTTTTCTAGTTTAAATTATATATATATATATGCATAAATTGATAAAGACGTTTTCTTTTAAAGTCTGTGTATGACCATGATAATTTGAACAGTAAATTTGTTCATTTCTAAATTTTTCAGACATGATAGCTTTCGTGTGGCTAGTATTTATACTAGCTAATTCTTTATAGGATATATTCAATGTATTTTACACTTCTATTAAATTATCTGAAATACAATAGTCTCTAAGTGTCACATAAATATAATACAAATAATTCAGTATCAAGTTCGACTCTTGTCTTACTCCCTGATTGAATGTGAATAAACATGATTTCTCTCCCTTGAGAAAGATAAGAGCCTGTATATCCATATACAACTTCGCTTTTGCTATAAATTCTTTCCATATTATGTTAGTGTTAATCAATGTTTTCTGAATGTCAACTCTCCGACCCCTTTGGAAAGCTCGAGAAAAAGCTACATCTATACAGATTTACGCTTTATTTCTACTATTTAAAAATTGCTTTAATACAATTTAGCAAGACGTATGATTAGTTTTGTTAGAATAAAATGACGTAAAATTTCGGTTGTTCTGTGTTTCAGTTTCAGATTCAGATTCTATCCGTGCCTTTATTTATGCAAGCATTAGGTGTCACAATTTTCCTGTGCAGATAAATCACATGATGTGTAATAAATAATCGATAACTCTGTTTTAACTTGTTGAAAAATATACTCTCTGAACGAAGCTATAATTTATACTTAACTTGGAGGGATCCATGTGACTGTTGGGAAACTCAGGGGGCCTGACAAACCTGTTTTATATTGGAATAACACGTTTATCGACGTTTATAATTTTAAGTTTTACAACCTTATGCAAAGATCGTGTGTTAATTATAGTATCTTCCTTACTTTGTTCTCTTCTTGGTGAAATAATTAAAATCAGGGAATCGCCGTTGAATTTATAACATATCAGAATGTGATTATATTAGATTTCAATGTATTCATAATAAACTAGATCTAATTAATCAACGCTCGCTTGAGGATAATGTATTTACATTTTGCATGTGCTTTTCTAAAGATAAACTGAATATTGCTTGTAAACGTAAGAAGAAAACAATGTATCCAACCAACTTCTTGCGCCATCCATGCATTTCCCCAATATAGGTTGCATTTTATACTTTTGAGATAGCAATAATAATGATTACTATCATCATTCATATAAATTATCATAAACCGCTACTCAATACTATGAAAACAGTATGTAATGCACAATGCAAAGCTTACACTTTCTCCTCAGGTCGCATAATTACAAGAATACGTTCCACACTGACCCCTGTCGCATAACCTTGCCATAGTAAACACTTTCTAACCAGTACACATTGATCCAAGCTTTGCACTGTAGCTATTATTCTTTCTCGTTAATACATAAAGCTGAAACTAATACTCAAACATTCCGTTATTTGCCCGGCAACTTTAATAGCATTTTGCTAAGGAAACAAACATTTAAAATGCAAAGTATGCAACATTGAATTAGTTTACATAGAACAAGTTAAAACCTTTTAAATCACCCTAAATTTAAACTCTGATCGCCTCTCCGTCTATCCTTGATCATTCTTATGTAAAGTCCGTAATGCAGATGTGAGGTTCGTCTTAATAATGTGCAACTGCCAGTTACAGTGACTGTAATACTCGAAGTGAACGAAAGTTTAATTTAGTTTTTCCGTTCGAATTTTGGTTCATTTATTTTGTTTGACAAATCGACTATGAGATTTTATTGAGTTGGGAATAAATTCATGCCCATCCTTTTGACATGAACGATTACTTAATAAATGTGCTGACCGAGTACTATATAATTATTATTACGAGAAAAATGTCAGTTGCAATTAAAGGAGGAAAGCTTTCCTGGAAAGATACTTAGGCGTTTAGGAATGCGGCACATGATACGATTTGATTCCAGCTATTCCAAAAGGAAATGTTTCATCATCTTCCAGAACTCTTTTTGGAAAAGATAGTCGCTATCGCTTAACCGGCTTGAATCATCTCTTCCGTTTTTGTGCTGTTTTTCTTTATATATCTGCGTGTTGTCTATCTTCGACTACATTATTGTGTTTCATCAATCATTTGATGTTGAGTTCGTTTGTCTTTCTTCGTCTGCTTGTTTCATTAAAAAAATTCTTTTCTGTCTTGCTCCACTCCTATAACGTCCTTTCTTCATGAATAAACCGCCATCACATGATCATCAGTCAATCCGTTTATGCTATGATGTACCCTAATTCATTGCTTTAAATGACCACTCGTTGGCTCTTTATACAACATTGCGCTCAAGACTAAACAAACTGGGACTACATTCAGCATTGCTTCAATGTAAACGGAATCGAGAAGAAAAAACACGTCGTTTCAAAGCTGGCCAGCGTAGAACAGGAAGAAGAATAACAGTTATCTCCCATTCACCTTATCAGCTAAACAATTTAAGTATTCGGCCTTTAATTTAGATAACCTGATGGAAATCCCTATTAAACCGTCAACCTTTGTGCCAATTTTCCCAGATATACCACTGCGTATTGCAACGCCCAATCAGTAGAACCACCAGAATAGCGCATATAAATAGTTCATTTTATCAACCATCAGAATACTGGCGTCTTCTTCATTACAGAAACATGGCTAAAACATCAGACGATGGGACCAGGTGGGCAAATCTAACACCCACCAGTTACTCCATCAAGTCGTTCCCCCGCCACTCTCACCATCCAGTTTTAACCATTAAAATAAAATAAACACTAAATTGCTATTTAACCTTCCACTATCTTTAAATATTTTAACACATGACCGTTCAAAACATTAAAATTATTATAAAATCTCGCGCAGAATTTCCAGCCACCAATTTGAATTTATTTAACCCGTTTAAATATAACCGTCGATAACATATTAACCATATGCCGTCTCAACAACCAAAACTTGTTCAAAACAATACAACACAAATTATTCAAATTGGTACACAAAGAAACGAAAACAAAAAGAGCATCATCATTTAAAACAAATAGTAAACACCAATCTTGTTTTTCGTTTTTTTAATGTTAAAAGCACTAAAATACAATTAACCACTTTTATACATAAACACACACACACACACACACACACACACACACACACACACACACACACACACGCGATTTTATGTTAAGCAGAAACCAGAAGGGATACAGTTTAATAATGGAAAAAATTTCTATAACCAAAATAGTAATGATTTCTAAAGACAAAATATCGTCTGTAATAAAGTGTTTCTTTGAACTCTTGAGATAAGACTTGGACATACATAAATGATAACGATACCGGAAAATTAGGGTGATATGCTCAATCATTACCAGATTATACATGATATAATAAGTAATATAAGAAATTTCACCTAAAAAGTTAAAAATATTAGAAAAGTAGTATTAAGACATCCTGCAGTAAATACACTAGAAAACTTAAATGGAGAAATGTCACCGAAAGTTTAAATAAAAAAGATTGTGCATCGTTTTATTATGTGTAGTGAATGATTGGAGTTTCCATCACAAATCATTGTTGTAATGTTTAAGAAGGAAATACTGAAGTATTTTTCACTACCACGCCAATAATTATCGATAACAGAAATGTGAGCACCTTACCTTGTTGACGCTTTCTGGTTCAGTGTTAATTAAGACCACCTCACATGCAGACGAACCTAGTAAGAACTTACAATAAGCGAATACTTTTATTCAGCAATCATATTCTATTAATAGGTAGTTTTTTTAAGCTACAGAATTGTTCTACTAATAACATTTTCTGTGAAAATAATACAAAACAGAACATAGGCGATACACCTTTGATATTTTTGTTCGATATGAAATTAAAGTCTGCTAATTTATTATGTTGTGCATATTGCTAGCCAATACGTCTGAGTAGAATATAAAAAGAAACTCTGCTTGCTCACAGTGAATAACTGATATATTCTGTCTTGTGGCTGAAAAATGCAAGTAATTTTCATTGCCGTTGTCACTAGAGACAATATTGCGTTCTTTTTTTCCACCCTCGATGCATTCTTTCAGTTATTCACTCGGTTCAATCGTTTAAAAAAAATACTACCTATACTAAATGTCATCATTTTAAAAACAAAAACAGGTCATACTCAAAATAAAATCAATAAAGATCATTGACAATATGTAACATACGTGACGAACTATTTTCATTTTGATTTTAAAATCCTAGACGATCTGCAAAACGTTTATGTGAAGATAATTTACATTAATTCTGTTTGGTATTTGAAAAGACCTTATAGCTGTATGTTTCGATAATGATAAATTGGACCCATCGCATATTTTAGTACACGTGAAAAAGATCTTGATGTTAATTACAAAATAAGTAAGGTAAAAATCAAAATTACTCACATAATGTGATATATTTTTAAGGATCGAACTTGGAAATAAAAGGTGGAATAAGCACGAAACAGAATAAATATTGTTACTTGCTAAGGCTCGAATAAACAGTAACATAGAACGAGTGAGAATAACAAGCTTATAAAAACTTAATAAACAATTTATTGAGCACAAATATTTTCCAGAGAAGAAAAATAAACTTACGGTTCTAAGAATCAATTCCAAAATTAATCCAAAAATAATTCAAAATATTATCCACTAGAGAAATTGCAAAAGTCCTGGTAATAAAATGTCCAAATAATTCCCAGTGCGAATCTTAGTGAAGCAACCAAGATGGAAGACGATGTCACGTGATGAAGTCAGTTCTGGTCTTATGAAATTCAATGAGCACAATTATTTTCCAGATAAATAACAAAATAAATCCTCTTGATCCAAACGAATTGAAATAATTTCCAATACAAAGTAATTTAAAATAACTCAACACACAACTTAGTATTCTAACACCCCAACTTTTACTAAATAGTTCGCTGAAAAACATAATTTATATACCTGTTTTTACATAAACAAGGAAGGGGTCACATGATCTTCTAGAATATTTTAGAACAAATTTACGTTAAAAAAATCTCGTACACACCGTATGACCCAACTAAAAATAGAAAGATGTTTATAACAAAGTTCCATAATGTCCTTGAAATCAACCAATCATTTTAAAAGCTCGATTACAACTCTGAAGCCAGGTCAGAA
This sequence comes from Unio pictorum, assembly GCA_030141615.1. Lineage (NCBI taxonomy): Eukaryota > Metazoa > Mollusca > Bivalvia > Unionida > Unionidae > Unio > Unio pictorum. Next base: position 1,759,069 of record JARLTB010000296.1, on the reverse strand, counting down.
ATGAGGTCAACACCTGGTCTTTATTTGTAAATTACAGGTCATCTCCCAATGAATGAATCTTAAACTTAAAATGTCAAATTTGAGTCTGACAAACAAACAATTAAAATAAAAAAATAAATGACAAATCAAATATACGTAACAATTTGCTAAAGCAAATCAAGGTTATTTTGCTACTTATTTCAATTACCAAACACGTGATTTAATTCCTGTGGTATTGATAATCTCTGAGATCTGGTTTATAATATAAAATTTATATTTGATTCATTAATAATAATAATAATAATAATAATAATAAGGACTTTGTAAAAGCGCCTTATCTTTAGAAGCTCTAAGCGCTTTACAACATATATCATGAAATGACTATGAAAGAGAAAAAACAAAAACAAACACCATGAAATTAGAAAACAAACAAAACTGCTGAAAATATTTAATGCAGGAAACATTATTAGGTCTTTAAGTTTGTTCTTGCAGTCGCAAAAGGTGAGTTTTACAAGCACTCTTAAAAGGAATCACTGTTATTTTGTGTATAATTTCAATAGGCAATTCGTTCAACGTTGCTTGGCTTTGGTAAGCAAAAGAACGTTGTCCATATGACTTCGTTTACATAGTGGGAATAATGAGTTTACGATTGTCAGAAAAGGAACGTAAGTATCTTGCTAATATGCACACATGGGTGAGGCTAGATAGGTATGTTGGACTGGGGGTCTGTCAGTGAAACGTAGCACAGAGAATAAATTGTGTGTTTGATTCTAGATCGAATGGGTAGCCAGTATAGGGTACAGAGCTGTGGGGAGGTGTTCTCTGATCGTGGTATTCTACAGATGATTTGAGCAGCTGTGTTTTAACCATTTGACAATTCGGAGTAGATAATGAGATGAACCAAACATAACTGAGTTACATTAGTCCAGTCTTGAAAGTACTAATGAACACACAAGTGTTTTAGTGGCATCAACTGAACGCTATTTGCGAATGAAGCTGATGCGTCTAAGATAAAGACATGCAGATGTTCATAACATGTTGGTGCAATGTGAGATTACTGTCTAGAGTAACACCTAGGTTTCGTACTGACTGTGAATTTAATGTTGGTGTTGCTGATATTAATTGTTTGAGGTGAATGATGTGAATGACAAAGTTGTTGAATGGTTATCAGATTGGCCTCAGTTTTATCATCATTCATCTGCAGCTTGTTACATGTCATCCATGATTATTTCACATCAGAAATGCACCTCATTACTCCTTGGATGATAGCATCAACTTCAGTTGGGTGGCTAGAATTGTATATTTGAGTGTCATCAGCGTACAATTGGAGATGCACTTGGTGATGTTCTATGACACTTGAGAGCGGCTGAGTGTATGCAATGAAGTGCACAGGTCCAAGAACAGACCCCTGTGGAACACTACAACATAGATCACCGGGGCTGGAGTGAATTCCATCTGCAGATACAATTTGTGTACTGTTCACTAAATAGGACATAAACCACAGTAATGCTGTATTGTGAATGCCAAATACATGCTGGAGACAGTGACGTAATATAGCACGATCTATTGTGTCAAATGCTGCAGACAAATCAAGGAGTGTGAGGACTGTAATCTTTCCGCTATGCAAAGCAGAGATGTCATTAACGATTTTCACATCTGTAGCTTCAGTACTGTGGCAAGTTCTATATGCAAAATGTACATTGTTAAAAAAGATTGTTTGAATTCAAATGAGATACAAGTTGGGTTAAAACAACCTTTTTCTAAGATTATTTTTATACGATTGGGAGATTATAAACTGAGCCGTAGATGTTTTAAATCATGCAGGTCGAGTGTTAGGTTCTTCAGCAGAGGTTTTACAATGGCAGTTTTGAAAAAATATGGTAATTCCCAAGGATGAGAGAGGGGTATTAATAACATTAGTTATTGAAGGCAATATTGGGTCTAAACAGTCAAGCAGCAGTGATGTTGGCATTGGATCAAGTTCACATAATTTTGGTGCACTCTTCCACATGATCGTCCGTACTAAATCCATAGAGACAGGTTCAAATAATGCTAACAGTTGTAGCTGAAATTCTGTATCGCACCTTTATGGTGACAACGAGTCAATTAAAATTGTTTTATCAAGCTTATCTCTAATGGTTTGTACTTCTTCACGTAAGAAATTTGCAAACAGGTCCGGAAGGTCTACTCGAGGGAAGGTAGTTGGAAGTGGTGTACATTTGTTCCTTGACATTAGTTTGTTCAATATCTCAAAGAGATGTTTGCAGCTGGAACTCTCTGTGATCGTAGTACTGTAGTGGGATAATTTGGCTAAATGGGCTATGTGTGTGACGTTCTTCTTAGCGGCTGCATAAATTTCCTTATTTTCTAGTCCAATAGTGAGTCTGATGGAAAGCCAAGGCCTCCCCGCTTTAAGGCAGTCTCTTTTATCAGTGCACAACTGGTCACTAACACTGCTATACCACGGATAACACTTTTGAATTGATGCTCTGCACTTGGTGGCTGGGGTTTGTTTTTCAAGCAAAGAACGCAGGCAGTTATCGAGCTGCTGTAGGATGTCAGAAAGTTGTTTGGTTTGCTTTGATGTCATGCATCAGTTTGGTTTTATTAATCATACTGAGGTGTCCCTTAGTAGAAAATAATGGTGGCGGGGTTAGGAACTGATACTTGCAAATGGCATATAATGCAGAGGTGATCTGAGTTTGTGGGACACAAGGGTGCATCGTAGAATATTATCATCCGGTCTTTAAAGAATCCAGTCTAAAATTTGACCATGTTTATGAGTGGGTAGGTTAACTGACTGTTTAAGGTTGAAAACATGAGTGAAATCTATGAATTTCGATGTGTGAGTTTCCACGACAGTCAGACTGAAAGTTAAAATCTCCAAGAATAATCAGGTTGCCACCTCTGGAGATACCATACTCCAAGAGATTCGGAAACTGCTCCAAAAAGAGAGATTCAGTCAACTTTTTTTCTGGTAGGAGGAGAGCTGTAGAGACAGTAGAAACTGAATTGACGTTAGTTATAGCGTGAGGGTTCTTTTGGACTAGTTTAACGATGCGTGGCATAAATTGAAGTTTGTGTTGTATTTAAGACATTTTATCATGGAATTCGTTGTAATGACAGCAATTTCACCTCCGCGAGAGTGGCAGGGAAGCGACGTGATGGAGTAACCAGTGTTAGATCCGCGCACTTGGGCTCATCGCCTGGTGTTTTTAGCTATGTTTCTGTCATGAAAAAGACGTCGATATTGTGATCATTGATAAAATTAACTATTTCTGTGCGCTTTTCGTGTGGTCCTAATGATTTGGCGTTGAATAATACGATAAGCAGTTTTATCTCTGGGATAGTTGGCACAAAGGTTAGCGATTTAAAAGGGTTTTGCACCAGCTTCTCTAAATTAAATGCCGAATATTTCAATTGTTTAGCTGGAAAGGGCGAAATGGAGATAACTGGAATTCTTCTTCCTGTTATATCCCAGCCAGCTTTGAAACAACGTTTTTCTTTAAGTAATGCTAAATATAGTCCCAGTTTGTTTAGTCTTGAACACAATGTAGCATGGAGATCCAAGAAGAAGTCATTGGAGCAATTAATGAGGATCCATCATAGCATAAACGGGTTAACTGGAGTTCAGGTGATGGCGGTTCATTCAAGAATAAAGAATGTCCTAACAGTCAAACATGGCAGCTGAGAACAATTCTAATTCTTCTCGTTTCCAAATCAAGATGACTAAACACATACGAACTGAACAGCCAATAAATGATGAAACACTAATGTAAACGAAAATAGAAAATAAACACATATATCATGAAAAGCAGCACAACATTGAAAGAGCTGATTCAAGCCGGTTAGCGGTCATCTTTTCGGATATTTCAGATTTGTGTAATCTCCACATTAATTCCTGACTCTGATTTGTGTAATCATTGTTTGTTCAACTATCTTTATTTCCCCCTTTTTTCCAATGGACCCATACATTTGTTCTGCCACTATCAAATTAGTTCTAGTCTTTCAAATTTTTAAATATACTGATAAAACCAGCTACTATGCACATGTATCTCTTCATATAAACGAATGCAGTAGCTAGTAAATATATACGAGAAGCATACGTTACCGAGTCGCACCTGCCCACAACAATCGGAATTAACACAAATTCAGGTTAAATTTAGTACCTCTAATTAAACGTAGTTTATGTGGCAGATATGCCTGTATTACCTAAACCTAACTAAATTTATCTCGCAGTAACTATATATATTACATGAGATTATTTAAAATTCACGGCAAGTATCAACATATCAGTTAAGAAAAAATAAGTTTGGAGATAGTAATGCTAATTTTTTTAAAACGCAAGTTAAATTCAAAGAGTAGAGGCCATATATATATATATAACTTGATTTTTTTTAAAAACGCAGGTATCTAAATTATTTTAGAAAATTTAGATCTTGGGGGTCGATAATGATAATAAAAACTCAAATGAAAGAATAATTTTCTGGCAGCATTTATTGTTACCTAACACAAATAGATAGTATCACAATATCTTCATGTTTATTATTATTATTATTATTATTATTATTATTATATATATATATATATATATATATATATATATATATATATATATATATATAAGTACCTTGAATCTTGAATTTTGTAACATATAGAATAATGACTTATTGTGATTTTCGCTCGCATATATTGATTACCTTAAATAAAGTGAGTTATGAAATAAGGGGAGCGATTAAAAACGGAATTAAATTTACGTAAAATTTGTTCGGGTAGTATATAGTTGATTAAATAATCCTAGTTTATCATAATGTCATTCTGTATTACCTGAACCTTGTATGCATTATCTTCAGGTAATCACATGGGATCAGAATTATTGTGAACTTTACAGCAGGTTTTTATTAATTACCTCAGATAATACGAATTATCTGGCTGATAATCCAATATGAAGTGAAGCCGAACTGCCATTACCTGCCAGTCAATTGTAGTAGAAAGCAACTTCAGTGGTCAGTTTTGCTTTAATTTTAGAATATAAATCCCTCACAGCACTCGTCTTTTTCTTCAATTCTAAATTGAAATACATCATCTTTATGCAGTCAATGCTAAAAGAGAGTGAATGGTTAATTTGCTTCGACATTCCGATTCATCATTGACCAGAATTAATATGCATAAGCACATGATCAATCTGAACTGATGAAAGGGCACGGAGAAGAGGTGTGGGAGGGGAGAAAGGGTGGTGGTTATGATAAATTACTTAATAAAATGGACAAGAATATGTCAATGTAGCAGGAGATTCATATATTCGTAAGACAGCGCGTTTCATAATTAATTACATTTTTAGGCACCTGCATGTCACCTCTAATACGAAACAAAACAAGAAGGTAAAGTCGATTTCAGCAGAGTATAACCGTATTTATTTATTTATTTCTATAAAATATACATTATGTATTACACTATCCGCAATGTAGGTTTGAACATAACTATATCTTAAAAAAATGAACATTAATCATAATGAAGTCTGCACCTAATACTATACACATTACAAAGTTCAAAAAATGAATGAGTATGTAATAAGATTATATTCATCTATCAAAACGATGTCAGCTACAAATACACTGTAGAGACACATCTAGGCAAGCAACGTATTAAGACCAGGTAATAATGAGATACGTAACTGATTAGCTAGGTTTTCCTGAGCCATATCTCCCATTGTGTTATTGCATATCTTCTTCTGTTGTGTCATCAAAGCCAAATACTAAATATACATAATATTATTGATAAACATATTTGAAACTTGCAAAATGAACGTTGTGACCAGTTGTCATTAAAACGGTTCTATTTTGTGATGTTTTCAAAACCTTAGACAGAAATGCCGGTGTGGAGTTTGATACACCATAAGAAAAGCGATTTTTCTGAACTTTTAAGAGAGACAGATATGCCGGAGTTGAGTTTGATCTACCTTAAGAAAAGCGATTTCGGAGGAATGAGAAGTCGGAAGGGAAAAAGAAAACCGAATCAACTTTTTGTATATGACATCGCAATTCAATGTTTCGATTTTCCAAGAGGTCCACATTTCAATAAGTTTCCTGCTCAGTTGATACTGGAGATTTTCAAATATCTTCAGGCGTACGAGTTATTGAGAAAAGTCAGCCTGGTATGTAAGTACTGGTACAATCTATGTAGGGACAGGGCTATTTGGACCTCAATCACATGGAATGGGACTCCGAGGACACTCGGATACCTCCTACAACTAACAAAGTACCAAGTGCATGAACTTGTTTTAACGAACAACTTATTTATGTTTTCAGACAATTCTCTTGCTTGTAGTTTCAGGAAATGCACACATTTAAAATGCTTGAAACTTCCCACGAATGCTTGCATAGAATTATTCAAAAGGGAGCTTCCCAGAACCAACATCCTAGGAGGGATCTCATTGTTTCACGGTCAGTTGCACGTACTCTCTCGACGCCCCCCCCCCGCTCTCTCTCTCTCTCTCTCTCTCTCTCTCTCTCTCTCTCTCTCTCTCTCTCTCTCTCTCTCTCTCTCTCTCTCTCTCACACACACACACACACACACACACACACAGATAACTACAATCACACAATGAATTGATGTTGTAACATATTTATCTCAGCGAACTATTTTGCATTCACTTCCTATTTCTTACATTTTAGATCACATATTCTCCAAACTTCCACATATTTTCGTTTTGAACTGGAATATTTAAAAAGCGTATTAAGTCATACATTTATATAGGCCATATAGATTTAGCTTAGCAAAAACCCAAAGCTGTGATATTATGAACAGAAAAAATTAAAGAAACGAAATTATTTTAAGATTTTATAATGTAAGCAATACATGAACAAACATTGGGACAGGGCAAATATTTAGATACATGATCAATTGATAGACAAATAAATACAGAAATAGAGAAATGCTAATACACTCAAAGTTGTGGTTTTCCATTCCAGCAAAGAATACAGAAATCGCTGGTACCTCAGGTGAGCGCAAAAGATTTCATGCTCTTGACGAGAAAATACTCTGTCTGTCTGTTTGTCTGTCTGTGTCTCTCTCTCTCTCTCACACACACACACATAATGACACAATCTAATGATTTTGTTACACATTTATCTCAGCGAACTTTTTTGCATTCACTTCCTATTTCTTACATTTTAGATCACATAATCTCCAAACATCCGACAATTTTCGTATTGAACTTGAAAATTTGAAAAGCTTATTACCTCAAGCATTTATGCAGTCAATTTAATAAACAATTTAAGCAAAATCCCCAATGCTGTGATATTATGAACAGAAAAATTAAACTTACGTAATCTTGCAGTCTTCATCCATGATTATCACTGTGAAATATAATCAAATGACATTTTTTCAAAAGTTAACTGTTATTTAACATTTCGTATTCAGAATGCGTAGCTTTATTTGGGAGACACTAGATATTAATCCACTGACTGTTGTTCCTAAAGAGAAAAATGAATAAACGAAAATATTTACCGATTTTATAATGTAAGCAGACATGAACACACATTGGGACAAGCAAATATTTAGATATATAATCGATTGATGGACAAAAAATACCGAAACACAGAAATGTTAACACACTCAAAATTTTGGATTTCGTTTCCAGCAAAGGATATAGAAATCGCTCTTGCCTCAGGTGAGCACAAAAGATGTTATACTCTTGAAGAATTCCGAGAAAAACACAAAAAGGTACACACACACACACACACATACACTCTCTCTCTCTCTCTCTCTCACACACACACACACACACACACAGATAACTACAATCACACAATGAATTGATGTTGTAACATATTTATCTCAGCGAACTATTTTGCATTCACTTCCTATTTCTTACAATTTAGATCACATATTCTCCAAACTTCCACATATTTTCGTTTTGAACTGGAATATTTAAAAAGCGTATTAAGTCATACATTTATATAGGCCATATAGATTTAGCTTAGCAAAAACCCAAAGCTGTGATATTATGAACAGAAAAAATTAAAGAAACGAAATTATTTTAAGATTTTATAATGTAAGCAATACATGAACAAACATTGGGACAGGGCAAATATTTAGATACATGATCAATTGATAGACAAATAAATACAGAAATAGAGAAATGCTAATACACTCAAAGTTGTGGTTTTCCATTCCAGCAAAGAATACAGAAATCGCTGGTACCTCAGGTGAGCGCAAAAGATTTCATGCTCTTGACGAGAAAATACTCTGTCTGTCTGTTTGTCTGTCTGTGTCTCTCTCTCTCTCTCACACACACACACATACATAATGACACAATCTAATGATTTTGTTACACATTTATCTCAGCGAACTTTTTTGCATTCACTTCCTACTTCTTACATTTTAGATCACATAATCTCCAAACATCCGACAATTTTCGTATTGAACTTGAAAATTTGAAAAGCTTATTACCTCAAGCATTTATGCAGTCAATTTAATAAACAATTTAAGCAAAATCCCCAATGCTGTGATATTATGAACAGAAAAATTAAACTTACGTAATCTTGCAGTCTTCATCCATGATTATCACTGTGAAATATAATCAAATGACATTTTTTCAAAAGTTAACTGTTATTTAACATTTCGTATTCAGAATGCGTAGCTTTATTTGGGAGACACTAGATATTAATCCACTGACTGTTGTTCCTAAAGAGAAAAATGAATAAACGAAAATATTTACCGATTTTATAATGTAAGCAGACATGAACACACATTGGGACAAGCAAATATTTAGATATATAATCGATTGATGGACAAAAAATACCGAAACACAGAAATGTTAACACACTCAAAATTTTGGATTTCGTTTCCAGCAAAGGATATAGAAATCGCTCTTGCCTCAGGTGAGCACAAAAGATGTTATACTCTTGAAGAATTCCGAGAAAAACACAAAAAGGTACACACACACACACACACACATACACTCTCTCTCTCTCTCTCACACACACACACACACACACACACACACACACACATACATACATACATACATACATACATACATACATACATACATACATACATACATACTGACCCGGGGCCCCGAGTGACCGAGTAGTCTAAAGCGCTCTCCATTACGGATCACTGCCATCTCATGTCTGTCTGCGTGGGTTCGAGTCTCGAATTCGGCCAATATGGTATGTCAGAAAGCTTGCCAGTAACTTCTCCTGGGTCGGTGGTTCTTTCTGGTATTTTTCCGGGTTCTTCCTTTACCAATAATACTTTCCGGCATGTATAGCCTATCTAGTGCTGAAAAAAATGGCATTAAACCCTACAGCAACAACATAATGACACAATGAATTGATAACGTTACATGTTTCTCTCAGCAAACTTTTTTGCATTCACAATTCTTACGTTTTAGATCACATATTCTCCAAACATCCACATATTTTTGTATTGAACTGGAAAATTTGAAAAGCGTATTATGTCATGCATTTATATAGGCCATAGAGATTTAGCTTAGCAAAACCGCAATGCTGTGATATGATCAACATAAAAATTAAACTTACGTAGTCTTACCGTCTTCATCCATGATTATCATTGTGAAATATAATCAAAAGACATTTTTAAAAATATGCACCGATTTAATAATGTAAGCAATACATGAACAAACATTGGGACAGGTAAAATATTTAGATATATGATCGATTAATAGACAAATAAATACCGCAACAGAGAAACATTAACACACTCAAGGTTTTGGTTTTCGTCTCTTACCTCAGTTTGAGCACAAAAGGTTTTATAATCCTAAAAAATTCCTTACTAAACACAGAAAAGATACTTAAGGATATGAATACATGTTTCCAGAGAAAGGAACTTGACAGAATTTATTTTTTACGATAATGTAGTAAGAATGCATCACTGTTTTTGCTGGCTGCTTCTGAAATTGACAACTTTTACTTGGATTGTTAGAGCATATCTGCAACCATAGCCACTGTTTATTAAGCATAAGTTTGAGTTTAATGTTGTTTTTTCTGAGTGTATCGTGGTATAAACAGTCAGTTGCCGAGTCACCAAATAACGCCCAAAGTGAGTTATGTAAGCCGTCAGTCGGCAACTGACAGTTTATACCATGATAAACTCAGAAAAAACAATGTTAAACTTTTATAATTGCAATTATTTAACATTTTATTTACTTTTTATAGTTGCAATAATGGGGATTTTTGAAGATATTTCCTGACGGTTTTAGAGCTAGTAAAAGCTTATGAATTCTTGTTGAACTGTCTGCTACGTACCTATTTAAAAAACCAACAGGGACTTCTCCATCTGCAACGTAATAGCTATGTCAGTATGAAAAAAACAATTCTACCAATGGCAGGCGATCAAAGGTTTTGAACATTCCACAGCATGGTCATAATGTTTTACATAAAATGGCATATGTTATCTGAGTAGATGTTCAATATTCTATGCAACCGTTGTTGTCTTGTTTGACATACAAAAGGCTCTTGGATGTTATGCTATCGCAAGTTCATTTTGGATAGTGAAATTGTCCTGACACGTGAGTAACCAATTTTGGTATATTTAAATCTAATTTCGTGCTGATTACCGTTTTAGATTACCTACAAGTGCTACTTGCAAATGAAATTAAGAGTATCGCTAAATGGTTATAATGATGGGGGTCCAGCAGTCAAACAGTGCAAGACATCGAAACTATATAAAAGTTACGACATGGGATGTAGCGAATATCCGTCCCACCCCTTATCGTAACTATCAAGGTCAGCATATTACATTTTAGGACTTTGAAACCCCTCTTCCCAATCCCTATATCCATTTACCTCAAGTTTTAAATTCATTTGTATCGAGCTGCAGTGAAAATGCTGTAGCTGCAATGTTCTTGACAGATTTTGAGTTTCTCAGCTTTCAGTTTTCAAATCTAATCAAAATATGAATTAGTTATATTCTGGAAACCAGTTAAGGATGTGTTATTTGATTGTCATATCAATTTATCGTTTTATTTTAATAAAATATAAACCCACCGTTTTATTTTGTTTTAAAGGAGTGCAATGTGTGTGCCTTCCAATTTAGTGTTTACGTTAATTAATTTACAAGTGACTTTTTATAGAAGTTTTTATAATTTGGTTCTCCGTACAGTTTATATAGAAATAAATGCAATTGGGTCTGATCACATGATTATATTCTGACCAATGGAAATCTTCCCTTCATTCATCAACTGATGCAGCTACAATTATATATTAATAAATGAATTTTTCACCTCCACTTTTCGTGAAAATTGCAGTTCTTAAATACTAATTGATTTAACTTTCATTAAACATTTTACCATAATTAAGACCAATGTTTACAGTCATTGTTATAAATGCTTATGAATCAGCTACCGCTGCTTTCGCGATCCGCCCAACACCTATATATATAACTTGTATCTCATTTGAATTCAAAGTCTTTTTAGCAATGTACAGTCTGCATATCGCCCTTACCACAGTACGGAAACTACTGTTCTGAAGGTATTTAGCGACATTCTCTCCGCTTTGGATAGTGGAAAGATTAGTCCTCACTCTCCTGGATTTGTCTGCAGGATTTGACACAATAGACCATGATATATTACTTCACCGTCTCCAGCATGTATTTGGCATTCAGAATATATCCTTACAGTGGTTCAGGTCCTACTTAGTCAACAGGACACAAATTATATCTGCAAATGGAATACACTCCAGCCCAGTTGACGTATGTTATGGTGTTCCACAGGGATCTGTTCTTGGACCTGTTCTCTTCATTTTGTACACTCAGCCGCTCTCAAGTGTCATAGATCATCACCCAGTGTCGCACCAACTGTACGCTGATGACACCCAAATATACAAGTCTAGCCACCCAACTGAAGTTGACGCTACCATCCATGGAGTAGAGAAGTGCATTTCGGATGTGAAATCATGGATGACATGTAACAAGCTGCGATGAATGATGATAAAACTGAGGCTATTCTGATCACAACACAAAGACTTTCTCATCCACATCCTTTACCTCAGACAATAAATATCAGCAACACCAACATTACATTCTCACAGTCAGTACGGAATCTAGGTGTTACTCTAGACAGTACTCTCACATTGCACCAACATGTCATGAACATCTGCAGGGCTGCATATCTTGAATTGAGACGCATCAGTTCCATTCGTAAATATCTTTCTGTTGATGCCACGAAAACACTTGTGTGTTCATTAGTACTTTCAAGACTGGACTATTGTAACTCAATTCTGTCTGGTTCGTCACAATATTTACTCCAGAAACTTCAAAAAGTTCACAACACAGCTGCACGGATCATCTTTAGAGTACCTCGATCAGAGCACACCTCACCACTGCTCTGTACCCTACACTGGCTATCAATTCGATACAGAATCAAACACAAAATTTGTTCTCTGTGCTATATTTCAATGACAGACTCCAGTCCAACATATCTATCCAGCCTCACCCATGTGTATACACCAGTTAGATCCTTACGCTCTTCTTCTGATAATCGTATACTCATTGTTCCCAAGGTGAAAACAAAGTCATATGGACAACGTTCGTTTGCATACCAGGGCCTGGCGACGTGGAACGAATTGCCCATTGAAATTAGACACAAAGACACAGTGGTCCCTTTTAAGAGTGCTCTCAAGACTCACCTGTTTCGACTTCAGGGACAAACTTTGCGACCTAATCATGATTTGTATCTTATATATTTTCAGCATGTTTTTATGTTTTCCAATTTCATTGTTTTTGTCATTTGTTGTTCTGTAGTGTAGTCATATCATTATTGATGGTGTAAAGTGCTTAGAGCTTTTAAAGATTAGGCGCTATACAAAGTCCTCAATATTATTATTATTATTATTATTATTATTATTATTATTATAATATATATATATATATATATATATATATATATATATATATATATATATATATATATATATAATACAATGAATTTTAATTTACGTTAGCGCACATATCCAGCCTTTGACTTTTGGACATATTTAGTTTCATACACATCCAAATTTCACAAGATTTTGTTGATACAAATCGCTACGCCTTCTCTGCATCTTCATTCAATCAAAACCAAACAAGACGTTTTATTCCGTAATAGACACTGGAAACCTGGATGCATTCGAGACAGCGCCGCAATGGGCGCAAAGGCTTTTACACATTGTATGGTGCATATCTAGGCCGGATCAGGCTCTTGGCCTACTGTAAATGCGTCGACTATACTGTGGCCAAACACCGACAATGCACTCAAAGTGGAGGTGACTCCCAGGCGGATAATCAAAGCAAAGACCAAACAAAAAACCAAAATTTTTTTAGAAAGTTTGTTTTATGAGACCTCTGAAGCCTAGCACAATTTGGCTCCGTGCTACACTAATCTCAAAATGCTTCAATTAGAGTAGAATTGATGCGATATCTTATCAATGCGTCATCATACGGTTATTAAATGTAATTCAGAGAAAGGTTATGGGCGATATTCATATCATCACACATAAATGTCCTCAGTAAGGGGACAGTGTGACAACAATCGGCGACATATTTTGGAAGAAAATAGCATGCCTCATATTAACTAACGCGACGTTCCCGAGCGTCACCAGCCAATGACGATAGCAAGCTGCAACAAGCGTCTGGTGTATATTTAGAGAAAGGTTGTGTACCATAGCATTCCATCGCTTACTCACGAGTGTTACGTTGAGGGATCCAAATGTCTAGAAACGATCATATAAACACAACATCGGAAAATAAGCAGCTAAGCAAACACGATTAATAACATATGCTGAATGCAATACTGACCGCCAAAGTCTAGCAGCCAACTTCAGCATGCAGTCCGGGCTGTAATCGTCAGGCCCAAGGAGACAAAGGTCATCGCCAATTAGCCGCACCTACAAAAGATCAGAGTTGGATCTACAAAACAGGGACAATTAACCCAGGACAACTGGAGATACATGGTTGACTGAAACCATCATCAGCACCAGGAAGGTCTGGCCAGAGTCCCTAACATCCAGAAATCCTTGTCAAAGCCCATATCAGCCACAATTTTCAAGCAGCCAGGACTCTGTAACAGACAGAAAGCTGTCACGATGGCCGAGAACCCCTAGCTAGAGACCGTGCCTCCTCCAAACTCCGCTCGTATATCCCTCGAATACAAGCCAAGCCGCCGCCACTCGTGACAAAGCGTCTAACCGGGAAAATTGGGCAAGCAAACCTATGGTGGAATACCTGGCCAAACATCCATATAGATATCCCCCTGGAATTTCTTTGGAATACCCAAGCGTTATAGGACCAGTAGGGTAGGGTAAGTCTCGGCGGCTGAGGTAGATGGGTCGAGAAAAGATCACTGCTAATGTTTCATTGGAGACGATATATCTAAACATTTTCACCATTTTAAAGTACAGACCGTTCCGAAACAAGCAGATCCCCAAAATTCTTGTAATACTTGTGGAAACCTGTGAAAAAGGTTGCTTTGAGTGGGCCATATTCTCAAAACTACACTCCACTGACGACCATATCTAGCGTACACAAGAACCTGTAATAGTTTTGCTGTTACTAACCCGCCTTCTCCAGGTCCGACCTTCTGGAATACCACGCAAAAGACTATTGTGGCATATGCAGATAACCCCAGATGACTACGCGGGTTTTCGAGGCCCAAATTGTGCCTGTAGAAGGGCGCAACATCTATCCCGACACACACACACACGCACACGCACACACACACACACATTGCTCCGGTGGCCTAATGTTTAGAGCGTCCTCCGCGGAAGCGGGAGATAGTGGATTCGATCAATGGCCGGGTTATACCAAATACTTACACAAATGGTGCTAACAGCTGTCTCGCTTGGCGCTCAGCATTAAGATGATAATGTTAGGACTGGTCTGCGTGTTGTTAGGATAATGTGACTGGGTGGGTCATCATGCTACATGTATATGGCATGATGCCCCAGTGCTAGGCATCACAATAAATTGCTTCACTGGAGACTTCGTAGCGAAATGACTAAATTGTTTTTAAAGCTACGTTAAAATTCCCAATTACATACATACATACACACACACACACACACACACACACACACACACACACACACATACATACATACATACATACATACATACACATGAACTAGAAAAGATGTTACACATTTAACAGTTTATTTATTTGATATATCCTTTGTTTTCAGTTGTCATATACTCAGCTTATCAAGACAGACAATTTCTTACCGAACAGAAGATTAGTCAGAGTTGATGATAAAATCATGAAAACACCAGATCGACCCTGTATTCAAAAATGTCCACTACAAGATTGCAGGACTATGAGGAGGCAACACCAACCCATAAAGATAAAGCCTCGGCCCCCTAAAGGACGGAATAACCATCACAAGGAAGTCAAGAGGTTTAGAGGACTACAAAAAAGATTTAAAATGTTCAGTTTGACATAGACTTTGGATATTAAATGACCACCTCTTGAATGATGCACACTAAACATTTAATTACTCCGCAACGATTTAGCCTTTCTAAAGTTTAATCGAACTTTTATCTACCAATTGAAAAAAACCATTTAACTACCTTGTCTAATCGTGCTTTTTAATATATTCGCAGAGGTAAATGACTAGATTTATTATTACGATTTCATAATTCACAAAACAAAAATCCATTGTTGTCATTGTTATTCCAGTCAGCTAACCTTTGATTGGCTGTGTTTAATTGTTCCCGGATTTTGATGCATAGACCAGTCTAAACAGAACGCTAAATAATAATTAGTTCCCAGAAGTAATAGAAGGAAGCAGAACCAGCCAATATAGTAATGATTGAAAACAAACGAAGTGAAATATTTTATATTAAATTTGGTCTACTAAATTACCAGATTTGGTCATATATTAGAAATCTTCTTCCGCGAACGTACTGAAAATAAATTTGATTTGTATAGATAAAAAAAGATTGGTAATGATTGGTTTTCAATGCTAGAGCGTCTCAATGAGAGTGTTGCGACCAAAATTGTATAGTACGAGACACATGATATTATCATCCGAATATTATCATCCGAATGTGTGTCGATACATGAAATTTGGATCAGCTTAGTCGTCCATTGCATAATACACCAGTAGATCAGGGTTACACAGCTTTGTACATAAACTGTCGTATTAAGATACGGCTGATATGAATCAACACTGTTCTTATTTTGTCGTGTACTTACAAGAACAAATAAGTTATATTGCAATATTAATATCTACCGTTACATAATTCTATCGTCAAAATGCTTCGTATTTTTGTCATTATCTCAACGGCAACGTGACTTTCTAGTGAGCTCAAAAGTTGGAAATATATAAAGTATTGTTCAAAAGTTCAAATAATGCTTGTACAATTCTTTAGTAATCGTACCCGAAATGAATGCAGAGCTATATTTACATCCTTACGAAGAACTCGTATTCATTTGCCTTTTTTGGTTGCCCTTTGTTTATGTAGAGGATACTTTGTCTTCAAATATAAACAGCAAGAATCAAATCGCAAGTAGTGTACACCACGCATCGCCAGGACAACCAAAATATGACACGACACCATTATTTAAAACTATAGGTCTTACAATATCATCTACCAGTTTTAAAACGTTCAATACGACGTTGACACTCGACCATTTTTATTTTCAACCGTATGACCATCCTTAAAGACATAAACCACCCACCTTCCATTAGTTGTAATTTTTCCAAACATCCGAGGCTACTCGCTCTAAACATTTGTGAAGATGTTTGGACATTAATGCTCAAAATCTTCTAAAGATCTTAGCGCCTTCCCCTATTATCCTTCACAATGTCATAACATAAGCTAGGCTATTAACTCTATGCTAAACAGTTTGTTTGTTTGTTTGATTAGGATTTTTAATGTAGTTTTAAAATAAATCGGCCATACCGCTATGCTAAACAGGTTCAACCATTTAAAAATACAACAAAGAAGCAGCAGAGAGGGTGAATCCTACAACGTTTTTAGACAAATTTTGATTGAAATCTTAAAACGATCCGTCCTATAATCTCATTTTAACCAAAAAAGAGGGTGAATCCTACAACGTTTTTAGACAAAATTTGATTGAAATCCTAAAACGAGCCTTCCCTACGAAATCTCATTTTAACTAAAAAAATGAAAACGGAGATTTTACGATTTTTTAATCAATTTTTTGATTGAAATCCTAAAACGAGCCGTCCTATAATCTCATTTTAACCAAAAAAAAAATATCTCAGGGGCAAACCCTACAACGTTTTCAGACAAAAAATTAATTGAAATCTTAACGAGCCTTCCCTACGAAATCTCATTTTAACTAAAAAAATGAAAACGGAGATTTTTACGATTTTTTAATCAATTTTGGTCGCAACTTGTTGTCATCCACCCTCTCTGCTGCTATGGGTTAACAAAAAATAAGAAATGATTTGATCCAGTCTTTATGATGGAAGTCTTTAGGACGAAAATCATTTATGATCTCACAAACAAACTAATCACTAACACCTCTTCTTGTAAATCAATCAGATTATTTGACTGGTCGGTGAGTTTGAAATTAATTCTGGTTAATGAATTATTATGGCATCGCATGTAGACAGGATTAATTGGGTTTTCAATAATTAGGAATCCTGGAGGAGCTGTTGGTGCAAATGAATACAGAATATATCCTTGCTGAGCTTGATTTGATCGTTCGAGATTAATCTGATAGCTTCCTTCGATAACATCGCATACTAAATTGAGCGCAATCACTGAGGATATATTCACGTTGAACGGAGCGATATGCCTACCACCACCATCTGGATCATTATTATGTTTGAGGATTTTTATTTCCTGTGATGCTGTTTTTTCCATTCATCATGAATTATTTTAAAACCAACATCGATGGTGTCACTGAGAAGTTTTTTTAGTTCCGGTACGTTATATCCCGGTAGTTTGAATGTTGGAATATCTTTGACGGGGATTTTAAATTGTGATGCAAATCTTATTCTCGATGTGGGTTTATCGTCATCTAGTATATCCTGAATAATTTTCAGATTAAATGTTTCCATATCGTCGATAATTTTATTGCATGTTTCTACGACGCTGATAAATTCATCTCGGGTAAGAGTACCGGATTTGAGAGATATTAACAACAGCGATAAATCATTATTCATTGCTGTGAAATTCTTAATAATTCTTGGTTCGCTAGCAACATTATATGTCTCTAAGGGATCCTTCTCCTTCCCTCTCTCAGGTGGTAGGACTCCGATATCAAAAAAATCTATAGTGATTGTGTGATCTTCATAACTCTTTATTGGATTATCAGGTTTTATTCTGTCGGTGATATAATCAGTTTTTTGTGGTTCTGGTAAATCAACGGTTTTTCCCCCTGGTGGTAATTCAGGCCATCCTAGTACGGTTCTAATAGAACTCTGATAGATATCTACGACGTATCCTTCTGTGCTTATCTCAATTGCGGATGATAGCGTCGGTTCATGAACTGTTATAGCGATTTTTGACTCTACTCCAGTAATCGATTTTATTCTACGCGCGAATTCATTATTGATTTGTTCGATTTGGTATGATCCGGTTGGTATGGAAACAACGTTCCAGTCTGGGGTACCGTCGTCTTTATTCTTATTTGCAAATACCAGTGAATTATTCGGTTGTTGACCACCAAATGATTTTGATCTGATATTAGGCCAACTGTGGTATACTCGTAATTTTGCTAGCGCTATCTCCTTCACGGGGACTGGGCTAGGGAAATTCACACTAAACTCGGGTTCCGTTGATGTTATTGATATCATACTTGTTTGTACTGGGTTCGTGTTCTCCACTATTTGTTGAAGTAATTCCATCGGTGTTGTCATCGTTGCTATACTGTTGTTGTCGCTCTAATTTTGACACCGCGGAATCATAAATACTGACCATCACTGAGAACTCACAATTTGGTATGGTTGAGGTTATTGAGATCATTTTGGTTTTTGGGTTCGTGTTTTCTAATTCCATCGGTGTTGTCATTGTTATTATATTCATGTTGTCGCTCTAATTTCGATATCGCGGAATCAAAAATACTGACCATCGCTGAGAATTCACTATCTGATATAATCGTATTATCGAGTGACGATGATATCATCAATGATAATTGCGAGTATGCGGTTGATGCAATATGAAATTGAAGTAAATAATTCTGCAGTTTACTCTGGCTGCATGATGATATCTTTTTTGCTATCCCGGTTGATATACCCCCGATTGTAGCCACCGCAGAAATGCAAATTGGAACTACGACCGGGGCAATCATTGTAACCGATGCAAGTATTATTCCGGCGCCAGCGAGAACGCTTGACACCGAGTACACAATAACATCAATTGCGGTGATTCTTCGTCGGTATTTTTTTATTTTTATTTGATACTCCTCAGTGAGGGTTTTGAGTCTATTTTGAAATTCTCTGACCTGATCATAGCGACATTGCGTTGATGAAATCATTTTTATTTTAAAAATACTAGTGTTTTCAATTGTGAAATCCGAACGATTTTCCTTTCAATTTAGTTATTTACTTAAATCCGCTACGAATTCCACATACCAGGTTGCTAAAACCCTAATCAAATTTTTATCAGTAGCTGTTATAGTGAACTTTTCAGTTGTATCCTTGTCGATGATCGTTGAAATCGTATTATTGACCCCGGATGAACTCGACGATGATATATTAAATTGAGTCAATGGTGTTACTAGTGTTAATCGATAAATACCTTTAACGGTTGCAGTGATATCTAATTTATTGTTTGTAGGTGTCCACGCAAATGATCCGTGTTGGATTGTATATACTACGTTGTTGGTTTTCTCATGAGGAATTTTTGTTTTTTCAATGATTGTTATCATCCTCGAAAAATCACCTTTGATAGCTTCGATGAATGTTTTCGTCTCATCGATGGATTTTTTAATATCCGGGAGTTTTATTTCAACTTTATCCAACGGGGTTCCAATAAATTTCTCGATGATATTTCTACGAAATGATGTTAATTGTTTTCCGTGTTCTTCAATTTTAGATTGAAGTGTTGCTAGTTCTAACAGAGAATTATCCAACTCATTGTCATGGGTAGCAATCTTATCAGTGATCGTAGACACAAGTGCACCTGGTTTAAGTCGTCCGTCGTTGGAATATAGCGCAATAGAGTTTTCAGCGGCGTCGCGCTGCCGTATCAAAATGTCATTCAATGACACATCACTGGATTTCATTTTACCCTGTTTGTCCTGAAATACAACTATTTCATTCGGGTCAACACTTGCTAAATTTAACGTCTCAGCTATTTCATCTTTGATTAGTTTTTTTACATCACCGGTTGCAGTGTCATCGGGTTTGGGTTTCAAAGATCTCCCCCAAATATCAATCATTTTATTGTAAAACTCTTTCTCTCTCTAAAAAGCGATTACTAGTGTATTCATTCACGACAACATGTGGTGGTTTTCCGCTTGGGTTACTCAAGGAGTTAGAAATAGCGTTAAGGACATTTAATACTTCGCTGCCACATATTGGTGGGTCATTCATTTGTTGTGTTGGTAGCGTAGAATACCAAGTCTTCATTGGAAGGGTTTTTATATATCTCATAAACTCTTTTGGTGGGGCTAATCCATATGAATCAAAATAGACAATCCCACGTGGATCAATAGCGTATGCAACCCAGTGAGTTCCAGGTCCGGTGCTGTTATCTAAATTAATGATTCCGGTTTCAACGCTGTTTGGTTGATGTGGTAATTGATCTTTCATAAAGACACCTCTGAAGTTTTTAATCGCTAGTTTTTTAGCAGCATCCATTAAATCAAAATTGGACATGGGAACCATCGAAGATTTGGGAACCATAGGTTCCTCAATTAATAAACCGGTCCTAGTCTTAGACCCTTTCCGCTGTACCACGAATACGGGGTTCCTGGTAGTCTTAGACCCAATCCGTGAACGGATCGTCCCTTTTTTTTATATCCTTTCCCAGTTGCCTTCTTTAGTGCCATTCCTGCTGCAGTACCAACGGCTCCTAACGCCGCTGCTTTAGCCACTGCTGGGGCTGCTGCTGCAATCAATGCTGGTATTGCAGCTAACAATGGAAATATACCGCCTGTTTTAATCATATTTTTGATAGCAGCCGCAGAGAGAGTAATCTGAACACCCTTTTTTGCTACTAGTGCATCATTGAAATGTTTCACCTGACGAGTTGTCAGCGATAGTTTATTTGCACCACCAGTCATTTGGTTGGGTTTCAACGTGATTGTGGTTCCACATTTTTTAGCTGATTCCGATTGCAATTTTTTTAATTGACCGGGAGTTAACGCAACACTAATATTACTATATGACATTATACATAATTGATTGATTCTAAATCGTTTACAATTTCAATTACATGTTTTCCACTGGTGCATCTACCACTCTCATTCTTCCACCAACACCTTCAAGTAGCATTGATTTGTCGCTGAGAATGACAGCAACCGCTCTATAATCAGCAATAGCACCACGAGTCACATTAGCTCTAAAATGTATATCAACAACAGATTGTCTCATCAAATCGAGATGTTCCAGTGAGAAGTAATAGATCGGATACAGATTTTTAAAATCATATTGTGATATTTGCAAACCAGTATCCACATTTTGATCGCGTGCCATAAATGACAACAGACGATGATAAACTCGTGCAATATGATTTTCTGTGTAATTAAGTTGTATATCCTCGGATGGTTCCTGTTGGCCGTTTATTCTCAGTGAGACGTCTTTCACACCTAATTGATCAAATATCATATGACTGAAACGTTGATCGCCAACTCGTGCGTTATCTTGTAACGCAATAAATATATGACGTGGCGCAGAAACGCCTTGTTTTGATGCTAGATTCCACGTGAATAACCCGTTCAGATTTGATTGCTTCACATCTGTACTCACTGATAACCAACTCAACAACGACTTTCCTCCTTGGTCCATAAATGATAGTAATCGTTCTTCTGCGGTGATTGCTGGAGTCAACACTGGCATCCACAATGATATTTTTGTTAAATTGACTTTACCGGCATCAGCATTTGGATTTGCATTGTCTGCTGGAATCCTCCAGATTGCGTCACTATCATCACTCTTTCGTACAAGCGATACTGTATGCTTAGCTCCATAAATAACTTTTCGGACGTTTCTACAGAATCCAAAAATATGATGCAGTGGAATCGCGCATGAAAATGATTTACGCACTCCTTGCAACATTGACATACGTGTTGCAGCTCCTAGATTGAAATTAACATCGTTGTTTATAATCATATCTTCGGCATCAATATTAGCGGTGCCAGCATTATTCTTTGGTCGTCTTACAACAAATTGTTTTCCTCCAGCGGTATTTGTAGTATCTTTTGCAAACATCATAGAAGGTCCTGCTGATCTTGTATAATCATCGGAATATCTCGCTAACCCGATTATTGTTGTAGCCACATCAACATCGCGATCTATCGACTCGATTTCTTTTCCATCAATGAGATATCTAGCACTCTCAAATAGCGCCATGATACCATTATTGACAAAACCGACTTGAGTACTAGCTGGATACTGTGCTGGTACAGCAGGAGTATCAGCAGCTGGTACAAGTTCTCCTTCTACTTCAATAAACGCTTCACAGGGTAGAAAGTATTTACTGGTATCATGGACTTGAAGATCAATTCTTGCTCGACTATTTGAGTCTATTGCATGATAGGCGTAATATTGATAATCGCGTACAGAATCATCCTTGCCAACTGGGGCGTCTATATCAAATGCTGGATCACGTGACTGTTTGAACATTTTATTCTATTTATCAGAGTCTAAATCGCGATTTCCCATTTCATCATCGTGTTTTTTAAAGCCACTTCCTGCTATCATGTTTGCAATATTGCTTTGGTCGGGGGTTAAAACCATCGACGCTAATTTTTCATCTACTGCGTTATTTATAATTCTACTAACACTTGCAGGCATTTCCGCTGTAGAGGGTAACGGTTTTGAAAATCCTTTGGATTTCATCCGTGATTTCACTAATGATGTTAATTTATTCTTCGCAGTTGAAAACGCTTTTCCAGCAAGATCTCCAACAGCACCAATACCCTTATCACGAATAACATCAATGGCTTTCATTCCTAGTTGTTTAGCTAACGGCATCACTTTTGGAGCCATTCTCGCAAATAACCCTAAAATGGTATTACCTAAACCATCTCCGTAGTATGCTCTATAAACCGGAAACCGTGAATTAACTACGTAGACGGGGGTTGGTTTATCATGATTGTAGTGTATGATCATTATTTGAAATCAGAAACAATTTTTCAATTGTTATTTATCTAATCGAATGACTTTTCAATTCAGTCACTATGATACCCACTTTCCACTAACTCGCCAATGAAATCTCGATATGTGCTGATATCCATGATACCACCCTGAAATAATCGTCTACAGATATCAGCTGCTTCATTAATTATTTCCGGTGAGTTATTTCCGGCTCGGAACCCTCCTACAAGAACCTCTAATCGTGATATATCACTGAGAACACTACCAGGACATGAAACGCTAGCGTTTCCAACTAGACCACTCCCCAGAAATTTCTTCTCATCGTATGGCTGTCTTATTTGGAGTTGAAATTTTCTCTTGAAGTCTCTGTATTCCTTCATCCTTCTATCTAAACCCCCAGTATTTATTTCATACACTATATCAGCCCATTCATTATGTGACATTCTATAATCCGAATAATTGTCCGTGAAAAACTTCTCTTGTGAATCATAGCTGTTAGCAGCGAATTCACCTAAATTGTCTATATCCTCGTTGAGAATTTGTTGTTTAGCGCTCTCGGTAAATATAATTGATTTAGGTAGTCCACTAACTAGTTCTTCCTGAAATCCTTTAAATTTTCGTTTCGAAGCGGTTGATATATCCTGAGGAAGTGATTGCAAGGATTTTTTTGTTTGTTTAGTTCTTTTTGCTATTTTTTCTAACACAGGAATAAGACCCTCTTCTTTTCTTTTACCGTCAGGATCATCTCTCAGTATAGCACGCTCTATCTCCTTCGTTGCTGTGGTTACTGGTTTAAACAATTCTTCAGATCCCGCAGCAAAATCAGTCTGAAGACTCTGTCGTTGTTGCAGTTTATTCCGTACAGAGTCGCGAATTGGTACAAATCTCTTAATTGCATCTAATCGTTCACGAGCCAATCGGGTTGTTAATGCTTCATTGACCATTATTTGAAATCAGAAACAATTTTTCAATTGTAAAACAATTTTTTTAATCCCGACCTAACACCATCGGATGGTCATGGAAGTGTTTTAACAGCTCTATCATTGATGAGGGAAGTATCAAAATTGTATATAAAATAAATAATACTGATAGTTCCCTCACTTTTTTGACATGTCGGATGATTTTTGATACGGTCATGGAAGTGTTTTAACAGCTCTATCATTGATGAGGGAACTATCAAAATTGTATATAAAAATAATTAATACTGATAGTTCCCTCACTTTTCCATTGATCATCCATCGATTTTTGACATCCCTTGAGGGTCGGCTAAAAAAAAATGATTAATGGTCGGGCAATCAAATAATGATTAATGGTCGGGCAATCAAATAATGATAAATGGTCGGTCAATCAAATAATGATAAATGGTCAATCAAAATTGTTCATTTTCTTGAATTAACGCCCGTAGGTTTCTAACTTTAGAATTAACCTCCTTTTTCAATTCGTATTCGTACCCCAATTCTTTTCGTATTCGTTCTACGATGGTATACAACGGAGCGAACACACTTACGTCACTGGAAAATGCGAGAGAGTCCCGAATAGAATTCTGAATTCTTTTGATGAGCGCATACTTCTTTGGTAGCATATATTTATTGTTGTTAACTCCGTATTCTATATCCTGAAAATCAGACATGATTTGATCAGGATTTAACCCATCTGATAGTTCAATATCCCAACTTTTCAATTTTGAAATCTCGGATAAAATGCTATTCATGTTATCAGAATTCATTATTCTATAATAATGATATATTTCTAAATGAAAAATATGACGCATTAGACGTAACTAAATCGAATTTTTTGTCCCGTCCCTTTTGAAATCGCCGATCGATAAATCCCCTCTGCAACTCTTCGTACTGAGGATCCACAAATATCGAAGTGCCTACCGGCGCTGGTTATCGATTGAAATACTTTTTCTTCGTTAGTTATCGTATTCAAAGATTTCACAGGTCTCTTCCCAACCGTTTTGCATTTTCCAGTCTTCCCTCGTTTGGAATTTTCACTTTGTGTGATAGCCTGCAGATTTGATAAAGAATTATTCTTTGGATTAGAATCGATATGATCAATGACAGAATCATCCTCGATCAATCCATAAAAACACTCAAATGCGAAACGATGATTGAGATAAGTTTTCGTTTCTCCCCCCTCCCTAACAGTAAATATCAAGTACCCTTGATTATTCACAACACCAACTGGTTTCTTCAGTCTGCGGTTTCTTACAACACCATCACTAGATGCTTCATAATTTGTGATCACAGGGTGTTGTCTGAATTCTTGGTTCATTCGTATACATAATACTATTTGTCTAATTCATTGTTTGGTTCAATAATGAATCTTTCAATGTAGTCTTGAGGGGTTCTTATGATTTTATCCTTGATGTTGTCAGGGTCAAGGACCTTTTCAGGGTCAAAATTTCTGATTGATTGTCCATTTTTTATTCTTTTATCATAATAACGCTTCAACTCCCTGTATCGCTTACCACCGCAATTAAGACACAACTGAGATTTTCCCCTGACCCCAACTCCACATAGAATACAAGGTAACGGACCAAGGCTTCCACGTCGAAAGCTTTGCATATGATACCCACAGAACTCATTTCTGCATGATTTGTTACACGGGGTTACTGATCCAATCATAAGCCACTTACAGTGATTCATTATATAAAAATCTTTCATTTAAATGCTTGTTTTAATTATAGCATGAGGGAATTAAGGAGAACGCCTTCGAAAAATGCTGAATTCAATGCTGATAAGGAGTTTAAGAGATTATTAAAAATTAATCCTAAATTTAATATCGATAGACCCAAAAAACGTCCAAGAGACGGAAACATGAAAGAGTTTAAGAGATTATTAAAAATTAGTCCTAAATTTAATATCGATAGACCAAAAAAACGTAACAAACGTCCAAGAGACGGAAATATGAAAGAGTTTAAGAGATTATTGAAAATCAATCCTAGATTTAATCTCGATAGACCCAAAAAACGTCCAAGAGACGGAAATATGAAAGAGTTTAAGAGATTATTAAAAATTAATCCTAAATTTAATCTCGATAGACCCAAAAAACATAACAAAATTAATCCTAAATTTAATCTCGATAGACCCAAAAAACGTCCAAGAGACGGAAACATGAAAGAGTTTAAGAGATTATTGAAAATCAATCCTAAATTTAATCTCGATAAACCAAAATAAACGTAACAAGAAATTACCCTGTAAAGATGCTCAATTCAATCTCGATATAGTTTCTAATACACCAAAGAATACAATTCTTGATAAAGCCATGATTAGTAAAATCAGAGATTGTTTTACTGAATTCAAACGTGATGGAGCATCTTATTGTTGGTCAACATTTCGAATTGATGGTGTTGTTGACGCTACCATGAATGATGAAAAAGCAGCAGTGATAATTTCACGTGTTGGGGAAAAACGGTATTTTTTCCGAATCAAATTCATTATTGAAGTCGATGGCAAATGGATTATTAGGGATAAATTTGAACCAATCCTCAAGAATAAAAAAGCTGTCATTGTGAGTAGAGATTCCAAACCAGGAATTCTAACCGGCATTGACAAACCATACTACGAAAGATCTTATCCCGTAACAGCAATGGTTTATGGGATATATCCGTTAAATGATAAACCCGATATCGCAAAACTAGCTCCTATGAAATATTCGTCAGGGCTTAATTGTGTAGCAGAACGAATAATAGAACACTTCACAAATGCATCCCGAGGAAATAAACTAACTGATCTGCGACGTAGGAAAATAACCGAGTGGGAACTGACAGTGAAACAGCATGGTGCAAAGATTTCTGATATAGCTAAATTAGAAACATCATTAAGATTTCCAATAACAGTTATGACGATAACCGGAGAGGTTTTATACGAACCGAAATATAACAAAAATGGAGCACCAATACAGATTATTGATCATAATAAACACGCGTGGACACCTGCGGTAACAGTATTTCCACGAGAACGAACCGTGAAATATATCCCTAAGGAGTTCGTCGGGGATGTTTTCTATGAAGAGAGATTATTTGATGATATTCATGCGTTGTGTAAGGATGATCCTGTGTCAGTGTGGTTACTTAGAAGTGATGAAGATCCCGAAATAGGATTCGATCAATTTGTAAAACCAAATGGTGAATTATATCGCGTTGAAGAATTAGATAATAGAATGAGAAAAATCGCTAGTGATTTTTCACCGGAGAATTCCCATGAAAAACTACTCACGGATAGTTTTACTATTCCATCAGTGGTAGCTCACTTCGCAAGAGAAAAAAACTCATGGCGTCCAACACGAAGTGATTTTCTCGAGGATGTTAAATTGAGTTGCGTCGAATTTGGTCATGGAGGACTGTGGAATACGAAATACTCACGTGATGGTATGATTTCAATTGATATATCCGCGTGTTATCCCGGAAGTTTTCTCGGATATGGGGAATGTGCTGAGTACTTCAAACGATTTGGACACCCCACGCATGAAATGACTCGTGTTGCGATTAATGGACCATTGCCTGATTTTGATTTAACCGGATTCGCTCGTGTGATATCATTTGAATTAGCTACAGGGTTACATCCGTGTAGTTATGTTTGGCTCGGTAGACATCTATCTGAAAAGGCCTGGATGCCAATAGTGCTATTGAGATATATGATTGATTGTGGTATGCTAATATCGTTGATCATCGGTGAAGCGATTATATGCTATCGAGCTCAGAAAGAAGTTTGGCTACCACAACCCGATCTAGATCGTATAATCAGCGAACAGCGAAAACAATTCCCTGATTTCAATGAAGAACAAATCATGAATTTGTCTATGAAGTTATTTGAAATTAAAAAAGAACAAGCAAAAGATTTTGGACGAAGAATAATCGGTAAATTCACTCAAGGTGGACGGTACGACAACGCAAAATATTCTTCGCGGTTGATCATAGACGTCGCTGAATACGATTTTATTGTAGCGGATTTAATGAAACAGGGAAAACTTGTATCCCGTAAGGATGCTTTTCTATCCAATGGTGAGAAAATGGGTACGGTTGTTACCTACTGTGATGGATATAATTCCCAGTACACACATTTGAGATCATCTATGCTAGCCTATGCTTCTATTAATCTATTTTCGATGATAAATAGATTTCCTAATACCGCGGTTAGAGTGGCCACTGATTCGATGTATATACACAATAAGTACAAATCAGCTGTAGCTAAATTCACAGATCCCGAAGAAAATTGGGGGCGTTGGCGATTTAAAAAGGAGATGCTACATGATTATTGTGAATCCGCAGACGTTGCCATGGATGATAAATATCTTTCATATAACCGTATTGAAAATCAATCAGAATTTTCTAATGCACCACCCGTATCTGATCCAGTATGTAGATACAAGACAATTTATTTAAACGGTTGTGGTGGGTCAGGAAAGACAACTCGTGCAATTGAATTATTTCGTCGGTCAACCATGATTGTGCTAACACCGACTCACAGACTCGCCAGAGAGATGATACAGCGAGGGGTAAATGCCTGTACTTACCATAGTTTCTTTCGATGGAAGGGTGACAAATGGACTCCTGAGCGTATGGGTGATAAATTCATTCCTGAAATCATAATCTGGGATGAAATATGCACAGTGTCATTAGATGTATTACAAACATTTCTCGAGTGGTTGTTAAACAAAAACACAAAAGTCGTCATGTGCGGTGATCACGGCCAACCATCACCATTTGTCGGTGCATCTCCACATGAATGGCTAAGGGGTTTTGTAGACTATTATGAAGAAATTACCACTGATTATAGATCAATTGATGAACGATTACGAGAATTCAAAGCGCTAATTAGATTACAACCGGATAGAATCCAATGCGAAATAGCGCGTGAAGTGATTTCAGAAACTCCAATGAATGATTTCTGGGAAACATGGAGACCAAATGATTTGATAATTGCAAGTAGAAAAATAGTCAGGGACACACTTCAGATGAAGCTATTTGAATTGCATAAAGAAAAATTTGCAACGCTTCCAGTACCCCTTTGTTATAGGCCATCGGATACACGAAAACAGAATATTGAAGTTGATATTCCAGGACAGAGTGAAAAACAGATTCTCGTATTAAATGATATTGTGCTGGTTGATATCAATGTCGTTGAAGATGCATTGCGTGCTAATAAATCCCCGTGGACGCTAGGATACGCAGCAACAATACACTCTTCACAGGGATTGACTATATCGGATACAATTGTTTGGATGGTGGATAATCACATCGAATGGTCGAATTTAGTCTATCTCGCAGTATCCAGAGTACGAAAAATAAATCAACTTCGAAGAATTGTTTTCGATGATAATGACACAACAATAAGTGATATTGATGTTAAAATTATTGATAAAAAGACTCTCCGGTTACAAACAACAGGACAAAAAAAAAACAACGAGAATTTGATATTGATGCTGAATTAATAATTACGCTGAAACAACAACAGAATAATCACTGCGCGAGTTGCAATTGTATAATGCGTTGGCAGTATTCGGATAAGGATCCTCGCCAATTCACCGTAGACAGAAAAAATAACAATCTCGGTCATGTCAGAAACAATGTGATGTTGACTTGTCTTGAGTGCAATAGACGCAACGGTGCTAGTTAAGACCATGCGGTGGCAATTGAGTATCCTCGGGAATTACCTGTAGTTGTTGTCTAGTAAATCCTCGTTGAGGGGCAGTTGAATCCAGTTTATAGATTGCTGGTCTACCAGTTGATCATGTTATACTAGATATCTTGTGTGCAGTAACACTCCAAATAGGATCAGTAGCCCTTTTTCTACCCCCTTCAAGCTCTCCTGGTTCATATAAATACCTAACAGTGACATTACTATGAAGAATTGGTTCTTTGAAATCTTTTTGTGGTTGTACGGGTATTGACTTCTTTTTAATCGCGTTGATAGGTTTCATGTTGATTGTTCTAGTAATCTCGTTATTCAGTGCAGTAATCACAGATGGTAATCTTTTAACCCATTCACGGGATCTTTTTTCTTGGATAAATTCTTTTGCGTATTGATATCCAAATAACCGCTCAGCAATCGTCCGATTAAATCGTTCTACAATGGCCTGATCGCGATGTAGCGCAGTATGCCCTCGTCGTATGGTGACATTATGATGTTTCATTGTAGATAACACTGCACCCTGATATTCCTTGCCAGGATCAACCTGCAATAGATTTGGCCAGTGCAGAGGACCCCTTCGATAAATCCTCTCAAATGCAGAAGCGACTTCAGTGGCTGATTTTGTTTTTAACGATTCTGCTTCTTTGTATCGACTTGCAATATCAACTACGGTTAAAGCGTATTTGTAACCACGATCATGTGGCAGAAATAATATATCAGCCTGATGAACTTCATTAGGAGCGGTCACATCAAAATGCGAGAATTGAATTTGTTTAGGCGGTGGTAGATAAATTTGCCATAGTGCCTGTTTGGATAACCAATTAGCCGCAGTGGTTTTTTTCACTTTTGCAGCGCTAGCGAGTTTATGGACTGCTGATTTACCCCTCCAGTATCCTCTTGGGGAATAATAAATTGATTCCATATTATTAATTACCGGCACCTAACATCAATTTACTTTTCATAGCCGATTTTATCAAAAATGAAGCCAATTTTTCTTTGAAGGATTTATCAGAAATAGCATTTAACGCATGAATTAATTTCACATCTGCTAGATGCCTGTGTTGCAGATTGCTGCTTTTATAAGCAACATCATGAAGGTGACAGGCCTTATCAAGGGCGTTTATTGGTTCTTCACCGGGTCGGGGCTGATTTTGATTATTGAGTCTGATATCAAGTCTGGTTCCCGGTCCACAGTAGCTATATCCGGGAAGGTACTTTTCTCCGGGGTATTTTGCCCATGGGGTTCCAGGGAGCTTTGCCAATTCGGCTGCGATATCACCTCCTTGTTTTTTTTTAAAAACATCCCCGGATTTCATAGAAACAAATCTAAATTTTTTTGTACCACATGTTGCACATCTACCAGTAAGTGCTGATCTGTTATTTTTAGTTGTAACTGTCGTCACATCATTTGTGCTAGTACGCGTTTTACACTTCACACAATATAGATCCATAATTTATGTATAGAGATATGGATATAATTGATTTTTCAGCGACTAAAACAAGAGAACCAGTTAAGCATCATGCAGCGCTACCAAACTCTATCCGGATGATTATAATCGGGCCATCTGGATCCGGTAAAACGCAATTGTTACTCAATTTAATAATGAGATGGATGAAGTGGGATAAGTTGTATTTAATTGCCCCTAGCGTAGATGATCAACGATGTTATGAAGTGCTAAAAGATTTTAACGACAGCGCGGTAGAAAAATCCGGAGAGGGTATTATTGAGTTTATAACCGATATCGATGAAGCACCGAGCATTGATGATATTGATGGAGATATTAACAATTTAGTCGTATACGACGATATAATGTTGGATAAACAAAAAAATCCTGCTAGGATCTTTTCCAGAGGCAGGCATAAAAACACTGACGTGATATATGTCACTCAACGCTACACTCAGGTTCCAAAAGTGATCAGAGATAACTGCAATTTATTGTCTGTATTCAACGGAGTTGATACTCATACTCTTAGAAATATATGGCAGACATGGTGTTCTGATATGGACTTCAATCAATTTAGAAATTTCTTTAGTCATGCTCAGTCAACCCCGTACGGATTCGCAACAATAAATTTGCATGATCCTCGGACACGATATCGTATCGGACTGGATCAAATATTCGGTTAAAATCATTTCTTATTTTTTGTTAACCTGTAGCAGCAGAGAGGGTGGATGACAACAAGTTCCGACCAAAATTGATTAAAAAATCGTAAAAATCTCCGTTTTCATTTTTTTAGTTAAAATGAGATTTCGTAGGGAAGGCTCGTTAAGATTTCAATCAATTTTTTGTCTGAAAACGTTGTAGGGTTCATTTTTTTTAGTTAAAATGAGATCGTAGGAAGGATCGTTTTAAGGATTTCAATCGAATTTTGTTTCAAAACGTTGTAGGGTTCGCCCTTTTTTTGGTTAAAATGAGATTATAGGACGGATCGTTTTAAGATTTCAATCAAAATTTGTCTAAAAACGTTGTAGGATTCACCCTCTCTGCTGCTAAAGAAAATACTCAATCACCATTTGATAATTAACAATTTTCATAACTTCTTTTGAATTGAACTGTCCACAACTTGTAATTTTTCAAACAGTCTCACCTTAAACTTCAATGTTGTTTACCACTCCGCAAATAATCATTTTCCTGTCTTTATTCTAATCCACCAACCTTTGAATCAAATAAAACATGTTCAAAAATACGAAAACATTTCATAAAAACCAACAATACACCAAAAGCTCTAAAACAATAGTAATCACATTTTCACAAAACAAGCAAATCCTGCTAAAAAATATTAGAAACAAAAACATTTTAAACATACACAGAAAACAATCTTATTCAGATTTTATAACAAGAATAAACTTTTTAATAGCGCTAAAATTTGCACCAACACTCTAAAACACTATATTCACATTTGCCATCACAATATTAATAGTCACATATAATTTATATAAATGAACACAAAAGCAACAATAGTCACATTTTCTTAAAACACGAATGCAGCTGAATATATTTTTAATGAAGCTTTTATCAAGCTCTTGCCATGGCTCACAGTATACCGTAGCTGCTAATATGTGTCCCATCCGAGTCACTGACAGTGTCTTACCTTAATCGAGTAGTATATTCGAACCTAAACCAAGTCATACCGAAAACACAATATATCAGTTTAAAATGAAAGAAGGAAAAAGTTAAAAGTGTTACAAATGTATAATTGCTAAAGGAATCAGTCCAAGTCAGCCAGAAAAGTGGTGGTAATGTTCAAAGTATATTAGACAGAAAACCTGTAACATACTGATGCTACACTAACCTGCAACAATTCTTGTCTTTTACTTTGAAAACTAAGAAATGAAAGTTACGAGCATGTTGTTATGTATATGTAATTTTCATTGTATGTTAGTTAGTTTTTTGTTTTTTAATTCATTATGTGATATGGGTATTTGTATTTTGCACTTGATCTTGTCCAGAATCAAGTTCATTTTCTACATGACCAGGATAATTTTATTTCGGTTTTGTAAACAATATGTTTATCTCAATCATAGTCCAGAAAGTTTGGATATTCCTCATGAATGCTTGGTGTGCCTGATGTTTGCCACATTCTATAATTTTAGTAACATATTTTATCTTGTAAACGTCTGGAATCTGCTAGAATGAAATTTTACATTAAGTAAAAGTTTTGTTTAGAAAATGCTTATTCTGAGCTATGTCGAGTAGTGGGTTATACAATCTGGTTAATCTAGAAATTATTCATTCCTACATTAATATATGAGCAGAAATCGTTTATACTGTAATCTTATGACTTTTATTTTGGTGATACTTTGTAGTATTCCCTGTAAATACAAAGTGCTCAATTATGCTCTCAGAAGAGACATTAATTACGAATTAGAGTGATTTCAAACAAGGAAACCTTGGATTACATTACTGTGATTTAACAAAAGACTATTGACACTTCATTTAAATTCAACATATTGGTACAATAGTATACTGGAGACTACATGTCACTACAGGCACATCAACACTTTCAGAGTATGGAGTACCAATAAAGATTATTCAGAACCTTATTCATTAGGATACGTGTTAGTAAGTCTATTATTATTTGGAATTTAATTACGTGTTATAAATGTGGTAAAATTAAACACACACTACACACGATTTTAAAAGTGTGAAAATATAATGAGATTTAACGGTATTATATTGCAGATATCAGAAGAAAATGATAATTACTTGTGAATGTGGAACAGCCGTAAATAGTGGTCACATATTCAAAATAGTACAGTTTACACTAATTGTAGTTTGAAAATAGTAGTATCATAACTGTGAAACATATTTGCACAATAATTATAATTCAAGAAAGAGAATTATATTCTTAGTTGAAGAATTTGCTTGATTAAAGTATACGAGGACTTAAAATGGACGTGTTTTAGCTCATTTGATTCTTCTTTAAGATCTGATAGAAACCAAAGAATATTAATGAAACAAAAACTATAATTATTAAAAAAGAGATAAAGATTATTTCAATAAGCGTTTAAACGAACAAAGCATTAAATCTAGACAACACGCTGAGAGTGACTTGCTTATTTATAATTATTGACAATAATAAGGAGAAACAATACAGAATTAGGTTCAGTGAAGATTTACAAAATCACTAGCAGTGAGAGAAAATGGCGAATTTCATTCTGTAAATTGGTGGCACAGAAGTACATTAACAATAAGCATAATCATCCAAAACGAAATATATATGTTTGATTGAACAATAAAAGCAAATTAAATGAGGATATACCTATATTATGTTTCCTTTTGGAAATGATTACATCTGCATATATATATATATAGATCTACCAAACTGGAAACAAAATAAAATAGTCTACCTTAATATAAAAATACTGGCAAATAATGTTGTCTTTATATAATAGAATTTGTTATAAATCAAGCAATGGATCATCGATGTAGACCACAAAAATATACCCTTGATGAATTTAAACATTCGTTATTAAATACGTTTAAATAGACAAGCTATACAATAATCAAATTTATGTTTCATATATAACTTTTCGTTGAAATTAGGCAGACTTATACAACCTGTTAAAATAACAGAAAGAGAAATATTCAGTTATAGAGATATGTATCATTATTGTGAAATTTGAGACTTGTTCTAATTGGTATCATCTCAATAGATACCAAAACGCAAGAGACTAAAGTGACTGATTTATGTTCGTTTCAATTAACATTGTTTTGAATATGACAGAGGATGCAGCCAAATATCTGATACAATAGACTTTGTGCCACTAAAGTGTTCTGTCGCCAAATTTAAAAACTATCAGCAGCGAATAAATGTTTCATATAGCATTCTATATTGTAATTTGAAAGTATAATTCAGCCAGCAGGTAATTGTAAGACAAATTCATATACATAATAGACAATAAAAGGATATGTCATGTTTGTGTGAAGAAATGACAAAGTTAATGAAGTTTAAGAAATCGCGACCAACTCCAACTGGAATATGTAAAGTAGAATTCCTATGTATCTGCATTGCACTTTAATTATAAATATTCATAAAATGTGCCACTCTTAATTCATCTGGCAATCTTTAGATATCAATAATTCCGAATAATAAGGAAACGTACATCTCTTTTAATTGAGTCATTTGTATACAATAATTTTATCAGTATGATGATAAATTGGATTGATGTAACCACAATGTCTAAGAAAATATATTATCTGTGCATAGCTTCTTTAAAAAGGGTATTGAGGATAAATATATAACATCGAAAATTAATATTATTATTATTATTATTATTATTATTATTATTAATCAGGATACAGAATTAGTAAAGTCGATTGCCAATAGGTAAAAGATGTGATGCAACGTTTTAATTCAAACTTTCTAGGAGATCATATATAATTTATATTTGAAGAAATCTACACTAATTCTGTGTAATATTTTGATGACTTCAGATCTCCATGTTATAAACAATCTAAACTAGACCCATCACATTTTTTAAATGTACATGGACTTGCGTATGATGCCAGTTAAAAATAATTAAGGAAACATTAGCGTTCCGCATTAATTAAAATCTGTTTCTAATGACAGGATCCATAATTAAAGATTGAGTCAGCACATTATGGAATATATATGCCGAAATAAATCATGATTATGATACTGGCTCTAACGAGTGATTTATTTGCTGTGATAATGATAATCTCTGTGAGCTAATGTTATTCATAAAAATGTTGTTTCATTGTATACCTATGTGAATGAAACATATTTGGTAGTCCTTCAACAGTAATAATTTTGTTTTGTTTTATTGAAGGATTAAAATACATTTTCAGGATCAGTATTTAAAATTCTTCTACATCATATCAACATTCTTTAAAATTCGCCCGCGGTAATTCTATTGATTTTGCCTGTTATTTTTTATAGGATTCTAATGGAATTACTCAGTTATCGAACTCTTTTATCCTTTGCACAATTATGATTAAATACCTCAAACAGAATTTGGTTTCCTGTTATTACTTCACAGCCAATCATAACTACTTTATGTCAGCTCACGCTTTTGTAATAATAACAAATATTTATATTTCCACATATGGTTTTACGTCCGGATTTATCGTATACTCCGCCTCTCTATTTTAATCCAGTAAGAGATATACTGATTTCTTAAACAAAATATGTGCATGCTTATCTTAATACATGTATGTAAACAAATGTCCGCTTGCATTGCATCTATGCAGTAAATAACACGCTGAATATTTGCATACAATCCCGTCTAGATGACCGTTATCATAAAAGATGAGAATGGCTATACATGTAATATATTTTGTGCGATTTTCATATTAATTGAAAGCTATAAGCATATACAATCCTGCTTTCTTCGTTTGAATGACATCTATGGCTATAGTATTTAGTATGAAAAATGTATGCTCCTTGAAGATCCTCGGCTAATTCTCATAAGCGGTTAAAAGGGGGAAGCAATCATTGATCGAATAATTTCCGCCTGCAGTCTGGAGTCGTTTTGACTGTATGCCTACGTATTCCCAGCGTGCATAATAAATAGCTATGTTCTTCACTGAGCTGCTAAGTCAAAGTCACAGCTCAGCCTGATAGCTTCCCTGTGTCGTCAGAGATCATTAATCAACGATATACGCGTCATTCCGGTCGATAATTTAAGTCAATAAAAAATCCGACAACTTTATAGAAGCGTCTATTTGGCAAACCAAGGCTTCCTCCAAAATCGAAAAAACATTTTTACCTCCATAGCAGAGAAGGCGAATCGGACAACTTGGCGGAGTGTCTATTTGGCTAACCAAGGCTTCCTCCAAAATCGAAAACAAAAGTTTCCTTGGAGACGCAAAGTCGTTGTTGCGTCCTCTCTGCTGCTATGGGGGTAAAAATCTTTTTACGATTGCACAAACCGACTAATTTGTAAAACCTCACCTCGTAAATCAATCCAATTATTTGACTGGTCAGTGAGTTTAAAATTAATTCTCGTTAACGAATTATTATGACATCGCATATACACTGGATTAGTTGGATCCTCAATTATTAAAAATCCGGGTGGAGCTGTTGGTGCAAATGAATATAAAATATATCCCTGCTGGGCTTGATTTGATCTTTCGAGATTTATTTGGTAACTTCCTTCGATAACATCACATACTAAATTCAATGCAATCACCGAGGATATATTGTCGTTTTGAGGAGCAATATGCCTACCACCACCGTCTGGGTCATTATTATGTTTGAAAATAGTTGTTTGTTGTTGTGTTATTTTTTTCCATGCGTTGTGAATCCTTTTGAAACCATCATCTATGGCATCATTGAGAGATTTTTTCATCTCTGAGATATTATATCCTGGAAACTTAAATGTGGGAATATCCTCTACGCGTATATTATATTTCTTTGCAAATTCTGTTTTCGTTTGGGGGTGATCATCACCTAATATAAGTTGAATAGTTCGCAAATTAAATTCTTCCATGTCGGCGATAATTTTTTTTACATATCTCCATGTACTTGATGACATTCTTTCGGTTGGGAGGAATTGTACTAATTTCCGTTATAAGTTTATTTCTAATTTGCTCAAAATCGTTATTCATCGCTGTAAACTGTTTGGTAATTTCTGATTCGTTTATTGTAAAATATCCTGTATTATTAGCTTCTGATACTGCTCTTAAATGATTAAAAAAAGAGTATCTAGCGGTAACATATGTTAATTTAGGACGAGTGGGTAGTATAGGTGGAGCAAAAATATGGAAAATGGACGATTGTGCTTTATTATAACCATGATAAACCTCCTTCGTTGAAATATAATCATATTTTTCTGTCTCGGGTAGTGGATTTTTTCCCGGCCACCCTAGTATTGTCCTTATAGAACTCTGATAGATATCTACGACATATCCGGGCGAGTTTATCTCAATGGCAGATGATAGTGTTGGTTCATGAACCGTTATAGCGATTTTTGATTCTTTTCCAGTAATGGATCTTATTCTACGCTGAAATTAATTATTGATCTGTTCGATTTGGTAGGACCCAGATGGTAGCGAAACAACATTCCAGTCTGGAGTACCATTGGGTTTATTCTTACTCGCAAACACCAGAGAATTATTCGGTTGTTGACCACCGAATGATTTTGATCTAATATTTGGCCAACTGTGATAAACTCGTAATTTTGCTAGTGCCATCTACTTCAAGGGAACCGCAGAAGGCAAATTGACACTGAATTCAGGATTTGTTGAGGTTATCGAGATCATGCTGGTTTTCACCGGTGTGGTATTTTCCGCTATTCGTTGAAGTAGTTATTGCGATGTTGCCATTGTTATTATACTCCTGTTGTTTTTCTAATTTTGACATCGCGGAATCATAAACACGTACCATCGCTGAAAACTGACTATCGGATATTAATGTGTCATCTACATTAAACACTCATTAATGTTCAATTGTTAAAACTAAATTTCACTCAATACACAATTTTCCTCCAAAAAAAATCAAGGAGACATTATAAAATACAGGTCTGAAATCCAACACAGCACAGAATAAAACTCATTAATCATATTGAACATTCATGGCAAATACATTGTACTGATATTGATAGACTCAAAATAGTCATTTGCTAAAATAGCTATTGATGTACATACACAATTTACAGTATTCAAATAATCTAAACAAATGTGAAAACTAAATGTTCTGCAACTAGGTAACATTAAGATGGTCTACGTTACGGATCACTGCCATCTCACCTGCCTACTTGGGTTCGAGTCTTGGATTCTGCCAATGTTGGTATGTAAGAAAGCTTGCCAGTAGCTTCTCGTGTGTCAGTGATTTTTCCAGGGTTCTTTATCCACCATTAATACATGGATAGCCTATTGTGTGCTGAAGAATGGCATTAAAACCTACAATAGATAACATTAGGAATCGTTTCGTGAAGACATAATGGCCTCGTTGTCATTGTTTATACACTGTACCTGTCGATAATAATATTATCGATAAAATCGATAATAGTATATCTATGACAAGCACAGGTATAAACAAAAATACAAACCCCTGTGATGAAAACTTCATGTCGATATGTTATCTTGAGGGTAATAGTGATAAGTTTTTCGATGACAATCATCATAGTAGTTTTAGAGGAGTATATACAGCAAGCTTGCAATAATGACCGATTAACGAAGGATCATGTTTAAGATAGCATGATCGGGATCTAGGACTAGCAGTATTGGAACTTCCGGAACGGTATGTTCAGTTACTTGCATGGCAGAATTGTATTCATTTAAGGAAAAAAAATACCTAGTCATTATTACTCGACAAAACGATGCATAGCGAGCGTTATTTAATCATTGTGTACATAACTACATGAATTTTTATTTGCCTGCTATTATTACTGTACGATAACCACGATTAGCGAATTGTGAGCAAAACTAGTGTATCATATAATCGATGTCCATTAAACGCTTAAATTTGTTTAGAGAAATAGCAAGCGTCTTATATAAGCATGATGTCTAATGCTATTACCGTTGGAGGAAATAAATCCGGATTACTTAGAGCATTCGGAAAATCAGGAACTTGTTTTTATGGGGGGGGGGGGGGGGGAAGAAACTTGCTTATGGTCAGAACAAAATCTTTGACCTGAGAAAAAAGGTATGTTTCTGTTAATTCTAATGAAATGCATTTTGAGACGACGATCACTTAAGGATGTAATTTGTTATTGCTCTCTATTGTATCGTTAGCTTTTTTTTAAAAAAAAGAACATCTTTTGTTATTAGTCATAATCTTCATAATACCATTGTTGATATCTCGTTTGAAAAGTTCTTAGTATTAAATTCAGCATACTGTCCTATCTTTCTATCTATCTATCTATCTATCTATCTGTCTGTCTGTCTGTCCATTATCCACCCAGCAGAATAGTAACAAAGATATTTAATTCAAGTGATTTAAATTTTTTCATGGTTTTAGAGCTAGTGCAAATTTGCAGTTTTTCCTTCATTGTCGCGATGTTTTTAACAGTTGTAGTGTTCTTCTTTTCTTTAAAATATGTATAATTAAATGAAAGAAGAATATATCGTATTTAGATTACCCTCTGTTACCTTTTACTGTGCACACATTTTATTAATGGTATGAATACTAACACTTTCAAGTCTGTGTGTTTAATCTTCATCTTAATTAATTCCTTTATATACCGGTATTCACCTGCTATTTTACTTGTGTATGGAGAAACGGCCTTGGCACACGCGGGGCCAATTTGGATCACTTTGACCTGAACCTCAGTGAGCACGGCATTTTGAAATACACTTGTCAGCAAGTTTTACTTGATATCGAACTTAAATTTCTCTTCCGTCGCTTTTAAAATTACAGTCTCTTTAAATTACAAACGCGCTGGCTCCATATGAGACCGTGTCCTGATTGTGCTTAATCGGTTCAATCCGTCTAAGGCCGGCCCAGTGTGTATGACTTACTGAAAACGTTAAAGTAAAACATGTGTAGCTAAAACATTCTTTGTAAGTGAGGAACTATTTCAGCAAGTTCGTGTAATAAGCAAGTAAATAGATGGTACATGTGAGAGAGGAGCTTTAAACAATATTGATAGAGGGCTTAAAAATTACCAATCCATGGTAAACTATCAAAAAATAAGTAAAATGGTCACAAATTGAACGGGACAGATAAAGACCTAATTTGCCTAGCTGAGAAATTGTGGTGACTATTATGTTGACATGTCACACTAAAGTATGTTCGTATGAACGTATCTTCTTGTTTTAGATGGTCTTGTTAAGACATTATTTAGTACCAACGCCAATAAATTCAAATACCTTACTCATGGACGTAATAGGAGGGTAGTTGACCTAGACTGTTCTGAAGATAGTATTCGAACACGTGCTCTTTCGGTCGATATAACTCTTGCAATAAAGGAACTTAAGGATGATAACCCCACTGATGGATGCTGAAAGTACGTCCTTATTAGCAAGCACTTTTTCGTCCTTCGACATGCACATGCATACGCTTTTTCAAACCCGTGTATGTGTAGGTAATTAATGTATGTCCGATAACAAATGAAGTCTACTTAAGAGCAATACGTTGCTTAGCTTTTGTTTTTTTACCATGTACATGCATAACTATGAGGTTAAAATTTAATATGTAATTAAATCTCTGGATCTTTGATTCCTTTGTTAATGCAGCTAACACATTTACAAATAAGAAAAAATGTTTAATAAAGGTGAGAAATTTTTGTTATAGTCTTAACGATATTAAACGGTTTCTCATGCGTGTATAAAACAAACATGAATTGACCATTGAAATTAGACAAACGTACACAGAGATCACTTTCAAGAGTGCTCTTAAAACTCATCTTTATCGACTGCAAGAACAAACTCAAACACCTAATAATGTTTCATACCTTAAATATTTTCCAATTTCATGGTCTTGTTATTTTGGTAGTTATATCATTATAAATGTTGTAAAGCGCTTATAGCTTCTAAAGATTAGACACTATACAAAATCCTCATTATTATTATTATAATAATAATAATAATAATAATAATTATTATTATTATTATTATTATTATTATTATTATATGTTAACACGTTTCATATAAAATTCTGAGTTCTGCATCATGTTGCTATACATGTGTATGTATGATGCGTGTTTGTATATACCCGTCATGTTGTACGTAGGCGGTAGGTTAAACGCTTGTAGACTAAATTGTTTACGTATAGATTGGTACAGTTATGTATTACTATATGTACTACTGTATTAATTGTATATTTTTTAATTTGTCTATTCATGTAATCCGTTATGTCTTAAATCAATTTGTGTTACTGCTTTATTACGAGAATGGCAATGCGTCACTGAATCTTTGGTATGTAAGTAGTCGGTGGACTGAGGGAAGGGTTTATGCTGGCCAGGCCCTAGGGCAAGGCGAACGACCCAAACGCCTTGGGCCCCGTGTCAGGCAATGCAATTGTTTTGCTTAGAGCCCCGCGCTCGCTGCCTTGGGCCATTAACATCCTATCTCTGGGCCTGGGTTTATTGTTGGTTTTATTGAGGTATAATGCTATTTTTCTCAACCTAACAGGTTATAAACTGCGGTCAGTATATTTGGTGGAGGGAAACCCTAGAAAAGTCAGGGAAGAACCACCATCCAGCATAAAGTTACTGGTAGGGCCACGGACAGGATAAGTGGGTCCTAGGTAATTTATCCAGTAGGTCCATATTTGTAAATGTTCTCTTCGGCGGTGGGTCCCCTGAATTTCACCCAACTTGTACTGCCGTGTCCATGAACGGCGTTTTGGGGTGGCATGTGGGATGACTGCCCC
This sequence comes from Unio pictorum, assembly GCA_030141615.1. Lineage (NCBI taxonomy): Eukaryota > Metazoa > Mollusca > Bivalvia > Unionida > Unionidae > Unio > Unio pictorum. The sequence goes on along the minus strand of JARLTB010000296.1, from coordinate 1,716,426 downwards.
AGGCCCCGCGCTTCAGGCCTAGGGTATGCCTTATGAGTTTGTCAAGTTGTAACGAGTTAATACCAAGACGTCGACGTTCAGAATACACTTGCAATTTAACAAATTATTGTCAAAGTCGAGGGCCAAATTGCTAAAGTTGATCTAGTCTAAACTAGACCAATGTTTGCAGTAGCATACCAATCAAGATACCGATACTCTGGTCCCGCGCGATCATGGTCGGACATAGGCTTCGCGTACTCCTAACACCGCCTCTGGCCATGTCCACAGTCTTGGCAAGCTTTCTCCGATAATGATGTTTGTTGATTTGAGAATCGGGGCTCACGCGGGTAGTGAGGTGTGTTAGTTATATGTAAAGGAGAGCGGTTTGAGGCATATAAGCAAAATGCCAGTAAAGCGTTTAGTAAAAAATCATACTCCCAGTCACTATATAGAATGGGTTAAACAGCCCAAAACAAGACAAAAGTAACTTATTGTTGCACATGAATATTGTGCAAATTACAGGCTGGCGAAAAAATTATTTGTGTATGCTTGCCAGATTGGCCGATATTTAGAATAGTGTTAGAAATCACCGGCAATCGAAAAAGGAACCAAAAAAACTGACAACGCATTTTATGTTATTTGTAATGTAGTTTTAATAATATGAACCATAACCATACCATGTATGCATTGTGATAGTTAATAGTGATCACTATCAATGGTGCATCATGCTGTTACATGTGGCATCACGTCACATTATACAGGGTTTTAAACCGCGAACTCCAGCAACCCAGACGAATGCTCTAAGCACTGTGACACTACAGCGGTCCGGCTGCACTATATCTGAATCAGTGCATTCTGCAATGAATTGGATAAATATCATGGGAGTGTGAAAAGCAGGTCATGATGACCTACTTTTTAAATAGTGATTGGAGTATCCATTCCAATCATGGTATCCATTAACCTTCTTGACTATAAATCAAACAGTGTAGAAGAAAGGGTCAAAATACATAAGCTTAAATAGACTTCATATCTACTATGCTGTTATCATTTGAAGTATAATTATAAGGATATTATTATCAGGATCAAGAAAAAAAGCAAAGGTTGTGCTCTAAAAGTGACGACAAAATCAGCAGATCAGATAAAAGATCACCACATTCATAAGTATTACCCTCGATCATTAATTAACTCTTCAAATATATATGCCTATATCGACAGTTTCACCAAAATTAGATCAGCAATGTGCGCTACTGAATTTCATGATCACCTCATTTGAAAGCATGGATTTATTTCATGATAGTACTCATTTGATAGCTGAGTGATATAAACCCATATTACAAGGAACAGCTTCCGATTTCACTTGAGCTTTTCCATTTACTCAAATCAGGCCTCTGCTATGGGCTAAAATCTCTTAACCCAAAGTAGAAAAGGCACATAATGAGAATCTTTGAATAGCTTTTGATCAATATACAGTACATAACTATTCAATGGCTTTACTGTCTGTGGAAGGAGCTAGGCAGGTTTTAAATTAGCCAAAATTTGGCTAAGGATTCATGTTGCCATACTCAGTGAGGCTGGTACACAACTAATGTTCTTTTAGCCCAATTTGGCTAATTCCTACAAAGCTGTTCTTCACACTCTTAGGCTGAAACCAAATCTTGGCTAAATGAATTCTTAGCCAAAATTTGGCTAAGGATTCCTGTTGCCATACTCAGTGAGGCTGGTACACAACTAATGTCCTTTTAGCCCAATTTGGCTAATTCCTACAAAGCTGTTCTTCACACTTTTAGGTTGAAACCAAATCTTGGCTAAATGAATGCTTAGCCAAAATTTGGCTAACTGCAATATTGTCACTTTCCATAATGTACTGTATGACTTTTAGGCAAAGACCAGATTTTGAATAAATGTATCCTTAACCAAAATTTGGCTAGTGTGAAAAACAGCATTTAGTACAAGCTGCATGTATGGCTGTTATAATCAAAAAGCGTAAAAGCAATTAATTAGCAACATTTGGCTATTCACCTCAATGTCTCATACCATAATGTACATTTATGACCTCTAGGCAAAAACAAAAGTTTTGGAGAAATATGTTTTGCAAATGGATGATCAGCCAGCATTTGGAAAAATTAAAATCAAAGCTTGGAAAATAGAAAAATAATCTTTCCTTCTTTCAGAACAAGTGTTTATACAGTAGACTCATGCTGTATGGCAAACGTTTAATTGCACATGGAGTAGCATTCAAAACCTAGTTTAGTGGCCACCTACTTCAAAACTCCATCCTTTCCTTGCTCTAGTTTCTATCAAGTTTGCCTGCAGATGTTGACCACCTAATCAATGACCAGTTTTTCTCCCATGGATCCTTGTGTACTGTGTAAGTGATTATCTAAGCATGTTTCTTTCTCCATCATGGGACTAATCAGTCACACTTAATACAAAATATTTGCAATCTCAACTGCCTAACTGATTTCAACAACTGTCTATAATTACATGTATATGGTTCAGTTAATTACAATCTTGCAATGTACTTTGTTTTCCTTATATGTTATCAATCTTTCTAAATATCCATCTTCTTATATGTACTTGACCAACTATTATTTCTGCTCTTTCTCTCTATCTGCTGCAATCCTCTCACATTTCCTCTCTCATTATATTGTTTCATGCCTATATCTTAAATCCTTGCACATTGCACTGATCCAGCATATAAGGTCATCTGTTGGGCTACTAATGTTACATGTAATTTGAAAATGTACATAATTGAGCATTGAAAGTAGAGTGTAACATTCAAATTTAATGAATGGGAGACTACCAAACCATCCCAGTGATTCTTATAAGGTTAGAGAATCAGAATAGTCTAGTAAATACACCTTTACTGAGCTGTAATCCCAAGGAAATGAATAGAGAATCAAAATAATAATACAGTAAAACCTGTCTTGATACCACTGTTATGAGAGACCATAATTTCCATACACAGACTTATTGATTATGTAGGATTGTGACCTGTTTTGAGAGACCATTTCTTTTGGCAGAAGGGGTGGTCTTTGAAAACTGTACCACAATGCTTTTAAATACCCAAATTTGTAATGATAATATCACATGGCATTTAGAAATTCTTATTATAAATGTAAATTTAGAACTAGTCTTTCTGAAATGTATTATATCAATCTGTGCTTGGTTAAGTTTTGCCATAAAATGATGTCATGACATTACATGTGGAACTTTAAAATTCAGTACGCTTTGGCCAATGTGTTTCCTGTATATATAAATCTTTGTAACAAATAGCTTAATTGGCTTTGACATTCAGTGAACCATAAACATTTTCAGCACAAAAATAAAGTTCAGCTAAAATATATAATCTCTTCAACCATCAAATTGTCTATGCAATAAGAATGTAAATGAATAAATGAAACGCTTGTAATTGGTATTATGTCTTTATTTGAATATTTCATAAAAAGAGATGGGAAGCACATATTGGATTATGTTAATTAGGTCAGATAGAGTAATAAAAAGCATATTATCAAGTATATATCCTGGTAATCCAATTATTTTTAAATCTGACATCATATAAGACAAGTGACTGAAGCTTTAAATATAACAGTAAACACAGGCATAAGGTTTTTTGTTTCAAGTTCAAATGCACATATTAATAATTGTGTAAAACTTTGCTCAGGTTCTGTATGTCTTTGAACTCTCCGCAGAGTCTGTTTTGAGTAATTAAGGTATGATTGCCATCAACAATATCAACGATACCTTCAGACTTGAAATTCAATTCTAATGAGTCATCACCAACATCTACAGTTCCAATTGCAGGAGGAAATTCCTTGAAGTTTCCATTTTGTACCAGAACTTCTGCATTGATATACAACCTGCAGACATAATTATGATCAATGCTTCTGACAGCAGCTTTGCTTGATGAACAATGCAGGGTCTGTATATCAACCTCAAATGTTCCAAGAAACTTTGACTGAGCCGCATGCATGAAAACATTCTACTCATTCTGAAAAACATAATCATATTGGAGATAATAAAAAACATGCTAAGCAATCATAATTTGATTAAAATGCCTTTCTTGGTATTTTGAAAGAAACTCAAATTCCTACCAATAGAAAACATTATAAAGCTTTTCAGAGAAGCATTTACTGTAGTCAATACATCAATGAATTATCGTCTTCTATAAATGTGCATGAATATTCATGATAAATCTCATCTGACTAGAGTTAGAAGTCCTATAAAAATGCTACCAAGGCTTCATGCAGAAAGGCAATGTAAAATAGTCTGAGAAAGAGACTTTTACTATTTTTGTCGATGTTGCTGAAAGGTTATATAGCGCAAACATCACATAGAGCTGAATTCCCTTTGTAAAATGTTAAGTTATTTACAAAAGTACAGTGCACTCATTAAATTTGGATAATCTTAGTCAAAACTTAATATATGTTAGGGACAAACCAGTTAATCTTCAGGGATGGTTGTTGGAGGGGTGGGTGGGAACTAAAAAAATAAGTGAATAGGAATTCCAAAGAGTGTTTGCGTGATTTTAATGCTTTACATATCTTTAATAATTGTTCAGTCATATCATTACGAATTGTCTGGTGTGTGACAGTTTATAGTGATTTCTATTATTGGGCCATCATGTGGCATGCTGTCCCACCCATTTACATTATCCTGACACCAGGCCAATGAATTCTAACACTAATGTCTTAATGTTCGGCAATAGCAATGCAGCTGTTAGTATCATTGTTATAAGTCTTTGGTATAACTCAGCAAGGGTTCAAAACCACAACCTCCCACATCCAAGGCAGATGCTCTAACCACAAGGCCACTGGTTCAGTTGGAACTCCAATGCTAACAAGAATGTTAGCTTGTAACAAAGCATGTCGGATAAATTTGTTGAAAGTTTCATTGTGATTTTGTCACACAGGGGTAATCTCTGTACTATAACTTTAATACAGTTTTAATGCATGTGTGTGTGTGTGTGTGTGTGTGTGTGTGTGACAAACCGCATAATAACTTTAATAAGTTAACAAGATCAGACTGAAATAAAAGCCACAAATAGATTTTGAAAAATTTGGATCTTGTTTTCATGGCAACCTCAAAAATATTTATCAATGTTTATAAAGTTAAAAATATTAGCAAAATATGGTACTCTTATTGATGTACAGATGAGTTAAGCTATTGGTGGATGGAACCGATTTTGTATTCCAGACTTTTCAGTGGGTGTGATACTTATAGAGATCAGGTTTGGAAGACTCTTGAGTTCATTGTGACTACTTTCCTTTATAATTACAGAAATCAAATGTAAAGACACTGTATTTACTGATGAAAAAGCATATTACCTTCAAAAATGTGCTCCGACTTTCACAGAAATATGTGACACTGTTGCAGTCCAACTGTTTGTAAAACAGCGTAGTACTCATGACATGATCTGTCCAAAGAAATTCCACTGTAAATCCAGCACCCCCAATACACTATAAAAAGATCAATGCACATAAGAGCCAATTTATAATTTTTTTGTTTGTTTGCATACTGACAATGAAATCCACAAAAAGCATATACACAAAGTATTCCATATTAACAATCCTTTATTATCCACTGAATTAGAAAAATAAACATAACATGGGTATTATAAATGCTGCACAAAATCAAATTATGGCAACATGGAAAATGCATGTTAATACTGGTTTTTAATACAATTTTGACTGAGTCATATTTTTCTGCACATGTTCTCTATATATTCTCAGGAATCAATGACCTACTGATAATCACACACTAAGTAGTTATTGAATTAGCTACTTGCAGATTAGATTAATTACAGTTCAGTTTTGCTTGCCACACATTTTAGTTTCCAAAAATGCACACCTTGAAAACTGTTATTACAGATCTTAATTGTATAAAATTTATTAATAAACTGATGTAAAATGGTCAGTTTGTGTCCATATACATTTGTGACAAAGCTTTCCCAGATTATAAATGTATCCACCAGCAAGTCCACCATTAACTAATTTCATTATTCTGTTTCCAACTAATACATCAATATAAAGGAAAACATTAAAAAATATATACAAATTTGATCTATATTTTTATTACTTAAATTTCATTATCTGTTATAAATAATTATTCTTCATTACTGGCATTTTTGCTATCAGGTTACAAATAAAAATTATATCATTGATGAAATGTAAAAATGAATAATTCAATGGAATTTGGAGACATGCAAATGGCTCAACCCATGAAAAGAGGTGTGCAGCTTCTTCACATCAAGTATACAATATAATATATATGTACTGATCATAAATTGTCTAGTTCAAACTGTTTTAATGTATGGACCATTTTAAACAAGAGAGTTTGCAATGTATATGAGCAAAAGAGAATTTAATATGCTTTTGTTAATTACCTTTATACATGTTTCATCACTACTATTAGTCCACATTCTTCAACTGTTCCAAACTTGTAATTTATATCTGGATCTGTAAGAAAAGATTTAATAGCATCTTCAATTCTAAACTTATACATACACTATCTGAAACCAACTTCTCTTAAATCACCCTCTCTTAATCTCTTTCATGCATATATTTCATGTGATAAATCAGGAGATTGACTGTTAAAACTAGAATATTGACAATTCTGCAAAGTCCAACTAAAATGAACATGATTTATTTTAAGTCAAATTTAAAACCAAAGACTTCTTTAACCTGACATGCATAACTTTTATATTTTTATGTTTGTCAAAATGTTCCTTGTACAAATCTGAATTCATAATTAATTGTGTTGTATGGTCACATTTGAGATGAGAAATTTGAATGCAATATATTAGATTGATGTGAATGACAGATCAAGTTTTTGACAAACACATAATGTTGGCAACTGATAATCAATTATAGAATATTTAAATCTTCTAATACTAGTATTAAATTAGTTTTGATTAGTGTTTCTATTTTTGTACATGTGTATCAAAAATTAATTATCTTAACAATGTGAACTTCAAAGGTGATCATGTTCACACAATATTTGGAGGGTGTGTGTGTGACTATCAATATAGGTCTCAGCAACTAAGACTGTTATAACCTGACTCTTTGGAATGTACCTAGTCACAGTCAGCAAGTGAACAGCAACTTGATTCTCTAGTGAACAGTGGTGTAATTAATTTCAGAGATTGGATTCTCAGTCACTACTCAGCAATGAATCAATTTGAATTCTGAATTTTTCTGGCTCACAAAATTGCATATTGGTGTAAAAATATATCATACATCTATATATATATATATATATGAGATTTGGTCAAAACTTAATAATATGGTTTGAAAAAGTATTCAGCAGAGATTAGAACTGCTGCATACAACCCGTCAATAAATAACATAATATAATTCTGTCATTATTGCATGTCTGGATAGACATTTTGAATATTTTCTGTCATGTTAAAAATTAATACCATTTCCAGTTAATCTGCAGTTTTAACAGCAATACATATCCATAGAAAAACTGTTTTTGGTCTGCAAAATTCAATAACATTACACAATATTTTTCTATCTCCCTTTCTAGAATCTGGAGAAGAAAAAAAACATTTTGGTAATATTGTCTGGTAAAATATAGAAATATACTTACATTTCACTTTTACATAATTATCAATATCTGTGTCATTAAGATTTATGCAAATCTTTCCTTGTCTGCTGAGAGTCAAAGACCATGTGCTGAAGGAGAGCATATCCTTAGTGTAGATATAACAGCTATCAGACCCTACAAAAAAATGAGATATTTTATGTGTCAATTAATAACAGCATTAGGAATGTTCCTTTCTCTTTACAGTACAATTATTATTATTATTATTATTATTATTATTATTATTATTATTTGAAGAAGAAGATAAAATGAATAAAAACATACTTAATACATAACCTTGTCAGTTTCTTGGAAAAAACCTGAACATTTTACTAACATATTGCGGATTTTAAATCAATTAGAAAAGTATTTAAGGAGCTGAAACAGCTTATTACAGTGCAAAAAATGCTGGCTGGTTGTTTGATTGTTGCATTGTTTCCTTGTGTATCTATCCTGAACTAATTATTATTATTTACTGAAAATTAAACCTTTCATTGAAATTTCAAAATGAAAGATCATGCTTTCTTTAATTTGCTTGTTTATATGACACTGTATACAGAAACAAATCTTTATTTTAAAATTGTTTCAGGTAGAAATATAGTTCAGTAATTTCTATTTTCTGTGTAAAGGCTTTTAATCATGAAGTGTCTCAATTGATATATTTTAAGAAATTCTGTTGTATATAGCGTTCATTAAAAACAATATTAACTGTACTTACTCTTTCCTGTCACACCAGCCTCTACTGTTTCATGCCCCTTCTCTGTTTCATCTTCTTCATGAAAATCATAAACTGATGACATTCTTAAACTGTGTTACTTCCTGGCTCAAGTGTGTGCTGCTACTACTGGCATTTCTAGGTGGGCATACAATATTTAACCTCTCAAAGACATGCCTTAGTCCAATGTCTGTATAGAACTTCTGACTTTTGATCTTAGAGTTGGATCACATGACTTATTAGTCTGGTCTTTGATATTAATGGTCATGAACTGGAGCTGTTGAAGCTATGCTGATTGGATTATCAGTGATGATTTGTTGGATGATATCTTGCTTTGTGCAAGATAAACAAATTATATAATACTGAAATGCCCATATTCAAAGTGCTGATCTCACAATTTGCACAAATTATAACCATGTACAAATCATTGTTTTTAAAATCCTTTAATTATAATGCAACATCAATCTAAAAAATTGTATAGCTTATTCCACTTTCCTTTTCTTAACCAGCAATTTTTATAGACAGTGTAACATCAAGATCTTCCACCCCAACCCCCTAATTATTTATTTCCACCTCCCTTACAACTCATTAGTTTCCCCCTCTAGTTCTAACTTCTACTTCCTTGCCTAAAGTAATTAATTTCTTTTCAATCATGGACACTTTGGTAATAAGCTGAATGCAACATGTACCGGTATATATGTAATGAGTCTGCTAGCAATTGGAAATTGGGTAGATTCAGCTATCACATTCTTTTCCCCATTCAAACAATTCATTTATTTTTATTAATGCGCCCTTTGGTAATACACTTAAAGCATATAAGTGAGATATCACAACATAATGGATCCTTTAACAAATGGGGGGGGGGCAGATCTATCTAGCTGATTCCCCCCCCCCACTATTATGAATTAGTTCCGTATACATAATCTATTTAGTATTAAACATATGGAAATACCATGCATGTAACAGGTCATACAATATATTGTGCATGGGAGTACATGATCAATTAGCTGATTATTTCTCCTAACTGCAATTAGTTTCTTTTCCTTTTCCACATTTGATATATAATGCAGGTATATGTTTACTTTACAAAATCTCATATATGGATGATTTCAAATGAACCTTTACAGTTAAAAGACGTTACAATTTTGGACTAATAGATTTTCAACAGTCACTTGCATAGTATAAGACACAACTGTTAAAGAATCTTCCTGGTTCTTCTTAGCAAACTTACAATGCATTAAAATGGGGACCATTCTGATGACCTAAGTGGTTAGAGCATCCACTTGTGATGTGGGAGGTTGTGGGTCAAACCCTAGCTGAGTTATATCAAAGACTTATACAAATGGTGCTAGCATCTGCCTCACTTGGTGCTCACCATTAAGAGGTTAGTTCTGAGAATGGTCGGCCTAGTGCCAGGATAATGTGACTGGGTGGGACATGATATTACATGTCTGCAGGGCTATGCATGAGTGGTGTACATCACTTTAAACTAAATATAAAAATCCAAAATACACACACACACACACACACACACACACACACACACACACACATGGTTTTTGCAAGTTTTTGTAAAAAAAATCTAAAGTGAGTGAAAGTGTCCAAGGAAATATATGATGGGTACCTCAACAAATAATACTGGGTAACTCCTTGGAAATTGGATCAACAGATACTATACACATAAATGTCAGTAGAGATCAATGATGTTGCACTCATAATCTTGGCATCTTCTGCCCACACATTATTTCTTTACTTATTCCTGTCCTGTAAATACTTATTTACATTGTTTTTTGTGGTAATTTCTAAGTGATTTAGTAATCATTGTGGCGCACATGTCTGACAATACTATTTCAGGAAATTTTGAAGCTGTCTTCACTTGTAGCTTAAAACATACAATTACCCTCACCTCATACAATTTGCAGTGGATGAAAGAAGTGAGAAGAGAGAGAGATTAAGCAATAGAGAAAGACTGATATAGGAAGAAGAGCGTAAGACAGATGAGAGCCATAAAAACAGTGGAAGTGAGAGGAACACAAGAGGAAGACAGAAAAGAAAAAGAGGAATACAGAAAAAAGAAACATAAAGACAAAGATGAGAGAGAGAGAGAGGAAGAAAGATACAAGAAGATAAATAGAGAAATAATAAAAAGGGCAGTTTTATGAAGGAAAGAGAGGTGTAAAGAGAGAGAGAGAGAGAGAGAGAGAGAGAGAGAGAGAGAGAGAGAGAGAGAGAGAGAGAGGTAGGGAGTGAGGATGTCAGGGCTGATTATTTTCCTGCAGGAAGAAAATCACCTGGCTAAATTGTTACCAAGGAAATTGTTAGGAGGGGAGGGGGATTAGGTCTTTATGATACAGGCAAGACTTATGTATAATGAACACCAGCTTGTCATCCAGCATGTATAAAATCATGGATATTTTGAGACCTTTTTCAATAAAACCACGATGTTAAGGTGCCTAAACTGTCAAATCAAATATGGTTATCCTATTTTTAAAGCACCATTAGTGTCCCATTTTTATAGCATATTAGTACTATTTTTTTATCATTCTAAAATGTTGGGTGCAGTCAAATTTGGAGGCATGTCTTATAGTGTTACTTAACCATGGGATATTATGTGACACTGATTAAGTTCCCTCTATGCAGTACTATATGGTATCAAAAATCATTTCTGCTTCCACACATAAACTGTGCAATATGTTACCAATTAGAAAAATATGTAACCCATCCAAGAATTGGGAAAAACATAATATTCCTTTGAATAATTATGTTGATGATTGGGTTAACAAATCTTATCATAAGTGACTGAGAACAAATTGCAGATGATTAAATAAAAATTAAATGTGTTAATGTTTCGAAAAATAGAAAATATAAAAGCTGAAATAATGTTCGAATATGAAAAATCTACAACTTTAAGACATATTGTTCTCTTTAGATTACTGTCTTTAAGACATTATTATCTCTCTATCCTATGGGCTTTGATGTAATTAATATAAAGATATTTATAGCAGTGCATAAACTGATCAATGTTTTATTAATTAATACATAATCAAAACCATGCCTATGTATGCCATCTTTTATTGTGCTATTTTATTATCAATGAAATAATAATAGCACAATAAAAGATGGCATATATATATATATATATATATATATATATATATATATATATATATATATATATATATTTATATATATATATGACTTGTCTAATTTCATTCAGTAGACATTGTTTTTTTGTTTTTGTACTATTTCACATGCAACGCCAGCAGTTGCTCGGATCCAACCCATGACTTCTTCACAGTTAATTATAAATGTTCATAACTTTACAGAGAATAGTTGTTAACATCAGTATATAGTATTATATTCTAATTCTAAACTCATTACAGAATATGCACATTAAGCATTCAATCATTACAAATTTTATAAAGTAACTATTGTTGTTACTCATTTGAAAGCAATTCAATTCTGCTATTATTTTAAATAATATTTTCCCTTAATAGCAATCTTTGAAAATTAAACAATTACCATTGTAATAAGAGTTTCTGACACTAGGAAGAAATCTAACCTTGCCCGCTTGATAGGTTTATTCTTTCTCCAAGTGGATCTTTTTGAATCTATATTATTTTCTCATCAGAAATAAATTTGAATACATTCATCATAAACATCAATTAGGACAATTAATGTTCATAAGTTTGAACATGTAATTTTGAACTGAAGTATCTAAAACTATATTGTTGCTGTTTGCATCTACTTTGCATCTGTGTATAGGCAACTTAAAGTTATTGCTCAATACAATAGCTTCTCCCCTTGAATCTGAATGCAAAAGAAATTATATATTGGTAACCCCAAGATGATCTAATATGTCTCCTGTCATTTAGTAAAATGTGTATCTTGCAATAGATATATTGAGTATTCCTCATTTTCTTCAGGTAATTCATTACATCTCCAACCCATAGCAATATGACAGGATAGATTTTTCACAAGGCAGTTCTTTTATATAAATGTCTACATGGAACTGCACTAGAATATCTTCAGGACTTATTCAGGCCTTTTTCAACAAAATACCAGTTGAGAATAATATCACATGGAAACCTTCTAGTACCAAAACCAAGAACAGAGCAATTCAAAAAGAGTTTTCAATATTCTGGTACAGTTGTATGGAATAAATATTAGAGTACTTTAAACGAGATATCATGAGCATGCATGTGTTTATTATAGATGATGATCATACCTATATTTATAGGTATTTCCTTAATGACAGCTTCTGTGTAGACTGTGACACTAATTATTGTTTGTTTTGTTTTGTATGGTTTAACGCCATTTTTAAGCACAATATAGGCTATACATGGCGGCCAGTAATAATGGTAGAGGAAGAACCCGGAAACCCCCCGGAAAGAACCACCGACCCACGAGAAGCTACCGGCAAGCTTACTCACATAACTACATTAGCCAAATCTTAGACCTGAACACACGCAGACAGAGGTGAGATGGCAGTGATCCATAACGGACAGCGCTTTAGACCACTCGGCCAATCTGGGCCCCTCACTAATTATTGATATCTTCATATAATGTGCATTTTCATACTCTCCTTAAGAGGGTCTCAAGGGAGAATAGTCCTTTACTAATGAGTCACCCTCCATAAATAAAGCATTATTATTATTATTATTATTATTATTATTATTATTATTATTCATAGAGGCAATTCTCAATGAGTCATCTGCTGCCTTTATTATAAAATTCTTATATCTGATATAGATCATTACATTACTAGGATTTGCTGAGATATTCTATTTGATAGTGAACATTTTATTTTTAAGGCTTATGATATATATAAAACAGAAAGTTCATATATTGTCGTTAAGAGAGAGAAAAATAAATAGAAAGAGCAAATGTCATTTCTGAAATAAAAAATAACACAAACAATCAAAGGTCATTTAATAAAGTTGATAGAAATAGAAATGCAAAAATATTAAAGAAATAGTAAACCAAATATCCAGTCATTAAATAAGAGTATTTTGCAACTGTCATACTTGTTGTTTTTACACAAAATTGGGTAACTTATCCTTTTCAGATTTAAGAACTTTGTTCTGTAGAATTTCTTTTTAGTTAAAATATCTTATGTACTTAAAATGATATGGCCTGTTAGTATACTTCATGTTGTTTACTTGATATTAGAGAAAGGTTTGTTGCTTTTGGCTTACCAATAGATATTCTTTTCAATGAAATGTCAGCCACGATACACAAAGTAGCTTCTATGCAAACAACTTCACCTAATATACACTACTCTCTCAAAAGTACATAATAACTGGTGAGTGCCTGCTTGAATGTGAAATTCAAATTCATTTGTTTCTTTTTTCTTGTTGCATCATGAAATTTACAAATCTTTATACATTTTGACATAGTGAATTGAACTTTGACATTTATTGAACAATTAATGAAAGTAATTTGTGAAGTTAATAATTATTCATTAATATGTGTGTTTTATCAGTATATATAATTTATTATGTAGCAACAGATCACTGAAAATGTATGAGAATGTGTGAATGAAAAACAATGTGAACAAAAGTAAACATATGATAACTGTTCCTTATATTTGTTGGTGTGTTTTGGAAAGGACCAAAATATTAAAATGAAAACTTCTTTTTAACACCGTTTGATAAATTAAAAAAACTTTAGAATTTTGAAATATATAACTGATGAAAATAAGAATATATCATGAAATATGCATCACTATTCCAATTTTCTCAAAACTATGTTAATGGGTCAAACATATTGAGGGCAAAATGTACAATAATGAAGAATCACATATTGAATCATTTTGGGATTTTACTTCCCACAATTTGCTAAAGACAGAGTCTCACAATTTCATTAATTGCACATAAATGCCCAAAAGTTAACTTTGAAAATCATTTGCATTCTGCATGTATTTCTATGCGAGATATTAAATTTTTTATCTTGATTTAGTCTACCCACCTACCTACGTATCTATCAACCTATCTTTTAAATAAGTAAAGATTGAGTATTATAATTTGTATTATGACAGTATAATAATCCACCATTTATTTATTAACTAAGTATCTAACCCATAGTGGCTCTTCAATAACTATTTTGAAGAGACTCAAAAAGTACTTGGAACACAAGAAATTTAGAACAAAATTTGACTGTTCAAGTTTCATTTAGATTTTCCTTTCATGTAGCCCAGTGCTAACAGTTGGACATGTAACAAGGTTCATCCTGATTATCACCATCTCTAATTCAAATTTCACAGCCAAAATCACTTGGGAGAGCATGGTTAATTACACATTTGAATAATCTAATCATGATGGCAAGGCTTTATAGCCAAACAAACCTTTGATGATGCCCTATGAACCACTTGCTTGCAGCTAACAGTCTCTGACCAAAGTTATGGATCCTAGATTATTTCATTATTTGGATTTGGTTTAGATGAAAATTTCTACAATTTTTAAAATATAACTTTATATGCATGTCACAACAAAGTCAAGATATTAAAATGGATTTTCATATATCCATATGATTGGACAAAGCAGTACACTGACATAATCATAATTCATCAAATTTGAGCACAAGGGAAAAGATTATACAGATCTTGGTGCAAATTTTGTATGCACATAACATTCACTACAATTCTCATTGGCTAATTTTTTGGTAGCTGAATGAGTAAATAAACAAACTAACTGAATCTTGATTGAACAATATTTGAAAGGACTGTAGATGTATATTTTAATAATCTTGACATGTAAATTCAATTAACAAATGTAATTTTAAAGTGGGTCTGATAATGTTATGAACTATATGTTAATAATCTATTTATCAAATGCATCATAGGCTTATTTTAATATTTACATGATAAGAAAATATATTATCCTGTATGATAATTAGGCATTATGAAATTACCAGTAGAGGCAGGTGTAGCAATCAGATCAATTGGTATAAAAATTACTTTGAAAAGTGTGTACAATCTGTAGTTAACTTCAACACCTGTTAGAGAAATATGTTATTATGTTTACACCCATGGCTGAGTATCCACTGCACTACTGTCTTCAATGCAATGTGTTGATAAATATTGATTGCAGATAAATTATAAAATTAATTCCTTTTATAAATACACGTGTGACTTTATTTTTTTTTCTCAACTGCTCATCTCAACTATAACAATGCAAACACTATAAACTCAACATTGATATGGGTTGTGAAAAAAATTAGGTTGAATTGTTCATATCATATAAACACCAGAACTTTATAACAGGGCACCTTACAAGTATATAAACAATACAAGGACCGAAGCTTTTTCACATCTGGGAAGATAGGTTGCTTGCTTTCTAGGTTAAGACTTGAACCAAAAAACAGCTGTGTTGTGAATGACAAATACATGCTTTTTACATTGAATTAATATAACATGGTCTGTTGTGTAAAATGCTGAAGACAAATCATGGAGTTTGTGGAATGTAATCTTTCCGCTATCCAAAGCAGAGAGAATGCCATTAACTACTTTCAGAAGTGTAGTTTCAGTACTGTGGCAGGGGAGATATGCAGACTGTACATTGCTATAAAGACTGTTTGAATTCAGATGAGATATATGCTGGGTCAGAACAACTTTTTCTAAGATTTTTTATATGAACGGGAGTTTCGATACTGGTCAGTAGTTCTTTAAAGCATTAAAGTTGAATGTTAGTTTCTTCAGCAGAAGGTTTTATACTGGCAGTTTTGAAAAATAATGGGAATTCCTCTAATGAGAGAGAGGTTTTAATAACATCAGTTAGTAAAAGCAATATTGGATCAAAGCACTCAAGCAGCAGTGATGTTGGAATTAGATCAAGTTCACATGACTTTGGTGCACTCATCATCACAACTGTCAGAAATTAATCCATGTGCTGCTAATTGTTGTCGCTGAAATACTGTAGTGGGATAATTTGGCTAAATGGACTATGTTTGTGACATTCTTCTTGGCAGCTTCATAGATTAGCTTATGAAAGTGAGTCTGTTGGAAAGTCAAAGCCTCTCCACTTCACAGTGGTCTTTTTTAATGGTGCAAAGTTGGTCCCTAACACTGCTATACCATGGAGAACACTTTTGAATTGATACTCTGCACTTGATGGCTGAGATGTTTTCAAGCAATGAACACAGGCAGTTATTGAGTTCTTCTACTGTAGGAGGTTAGCAAGTTGTTAGGTTCGCTTGGATGTCATGCATTAGTTTGGTTCTATTTATCACATTGAGGTGTCTTTTAATAGCAAGTAAAGGTGAAGGAACTGATACATTCAGATAGCATACAATGCAGTAGTTAGCTGATGCAAGTTCGTGGGATACAAGGATGGACCATAGAATATTATAATCAGGTCTATGAAGACTTCAGTCTAAAATGTGAACATGTTTATTGGTGGGTTGGTTAACTGTTTAAGGTTGAAAACATGAATGGAAATAGGATCATGCTATTGTTATCTGTGTTGCCTCCAAAGCTAAAGAGCAGCACATATATTTTTATTGTCTAGCAGCAGTTGTGTAAATTACATGATTACTAGTATTTTCATTTTTTTTCAGTTTTGCTTATTTATAAAAAGACATCATGTCCAAGTTTTGAATGGGCTGTAATGAAACAAATTCTGGAACAGTAAAACTATACTATTAAGATAATACTTGATCTACATTATTGTGATTACTATATAATATCTGAGGATATTCCATCCATGATAACTTGATTGATGATTAGTTTAACGTTATTCTCAGTGATAATTTCCCACATATATTCATGAACTTAGTAGCATTTATCTAAATTAATCATGAAAGACTCACAATGCACAAATTTGATGGAAATATGTGGAATATGATATATCTCTGTGTGTCTGGCTGGCTAGGATTAGTTGATAGTGGATGCAATAATTTACTTTACAAAATATTTAGAAAGCTGATCCTTTTTTCAAAAGAAAAAAGTAGAGACTTAAAATAAGGTTACTGAAATTTGCACCAGATTCTTTGGTGCCATATTGAAAACATTTCAAACACTTGGAATGACAGAAAATGCCATAACATTTGGCTTTTCAGTCTACACAGAAGCTGTCATTAAGGATATGCCTATAAATATAGGTATGATCATCAGCATTTAAACATCTAACATTATTGAATTTGTATTATCATGGAGTTTGCATACTCTACTATGATAGCTGGACAAGTAACACAATTCATAAAACCAAGTGCCTTATTTTTGAGTCAGTGTATGGCTCTCTCCAGGCCATGCTCTTGGTGTAAAATTCCTTTGATCATGACAGGTTTTCATTGATCTTACTGAGTGCTTAAAAGCTGCCTGCTGGGCATGTAATAGCCTTGATAGAGGCAGAACTGATAGAAGACATTCAACCAGTTACAGCAGTATAAATAAGGTTAGTTTTCTTGCTACCAGAGACTTCAACTGATATGTCCAAAGTGTGAAGACAATGGACAAGGACTTGTACAGAAAACTTCTTGGAAATGAGTTCAACAAAGGTGTGTATAGATTTAAATTGCTAATTTGTAAACATTCTATAGGTTAATAAAACAAACATAATATAAACAATAGTACATAGTTATATTATGTTAAATTATCTTTCAGTATTAGGCACTTTTATTAAACTATTCAGGGATTTTTATTCCATTCAGTAAGCATAGCCCACATCTAATCAGAGCATACTCAGTATGAATTAGATTTGGCACAGTTTTGTAAATTTATGTTGTGAAGTTGACCCTATGAGCATGTATTACATTTTATCAAATTTAAGTGTAAAATTTTCTAAAGATATTTTTAGCATTACATGTAAAATATTTCAGACCAGTAGATTGACATATTTTGACTAAAGATATTCACTCCTAAACTAGTAGATTTTATTTTGTTTTCATAAACTTTATGTTGCAAGTACTGAAATGTTTTTTTCCCGCTGTAATATTTTCTCTCTGCATACTATAATATAACAGCAAGTTTTGAACATAAATCTGATTCAGATTCTGATGGAAAATGCTATAACAAAAGGGAATTATTTATCTTTCAGTTCACTGCAAAGATTTAAAAAAAAATTGAATAGCATTTTTAGTTTCCATCACAAAATTCCTGCCTGGTGACCACTGATGGAATTCATTTTGATTATTGAGCCTGACACTTACTGGCTATCAACAGTTCTCTGGTCCAGATATCTACTTGAATAATTACTATGTATTTCTTTTAAAATAATAGAGAATATACTCTTGATATCAGTATTTTTATAAGTAAAATGCTATTGGCATAAATGCATTCAAATATTTAGTTATAATCAGCAGTAGGAAAAGAAAACTCAGAATGATAGTTGCGTAACTTTTAAAAGGTATGTTAGGTGAATTAAAGACTGCAGCAAGAACTAACAGATTAAGACTTAAATTTTTTATCTTGCAGATATCGGTCTCCCATCAACAAGATTTGTTCAGAAACGGTTGCCATCTTGTATGTCTAATTTAGGTAAATTACAATTTGTATTTGTTACACAGCAAGAACAGCAACTACTACTACTACAACTACTACTACAGTAATTGCCACTTAGATTACAAACTTAAAGCATGGAAATAAAGCACTGAAATGGTATAGTGAAACATATTTTCACTTCAGTCATGCATTATTCACCTACTCCCCCAAAATAACTTTGAGGCTAATTAGTTATGGATGTTTATATGCTTAATTATTTAAGTGCCCTGATTTTACTGCATTAAAATCATTTTAGTATCATTAATTAATTCTTCTAATTTTATTTGACTTTTTCAGTAAATCTTCTTTGAATCTTAATAAAGCTCTGTAGCTTAATTATATTAAAAGAAAAACAGAACGATAGAAATTATTAAGCAGTTTAAATATATGCATTAGTATGAAAACATCACAAAATTACTAGCGTCATCATATGCATAACATTAATGTTTGTTTTAAAATCTGTCTGCATACTAAAATCTGAAGACAATTTCAAATGCCATATGTTGCAGATTTCAATGGGAAAAGAAGAAGAGCTGCATTAGATTTAACTTTCATTGAAAAGGAAAAATCTGTGGCATGTGGATGCAATAGTCATTGCAATGACAACTTTACAATGGAGGACATTTTAGTCTGGTGACAAAAATTGCATATACTACCGGAAGGACCTAAACGGATGACAGTACTCATTAGCATCATCCGAAAATGTGCAGTGACATATAAATATACAAAAACACAGACTTTCAAGGTCAATGACAAGACTGTATGCAGGTATGTATGGAATATAAAGTCATATTTGTTATTTTCAGACACCTTCCTTGTACACAACAAGATTAGTGTTTTCATTGAAACTGTCATATCCATCAGCACCATTACAATAACACCATAAATCTGACAAATTTAAATCTGAAGGAATGTTATATGCATCAGAAATCAGATAAAGAGAGTTGTACACAATTTAAGCCATATTTAAATGTTAAATCAGTCCTTTAACATTTGAGACTTAGTTTATATCAAAATCTAGTTGTCATAGATGCTCATCAGATTTTGGACAAATATAAATAAACATGTATGATTTTCGGTATGTGTTTATGACCAGACCATTTCTAATACAATTCAAATCAATTTTAAAAATATGAATTTACTTGTGTGGGGGAGGGAGATGTAGAACACTTATTTTTATGGATATGTAGATGGCCAAATTATATATATATATATATATATATATATATATATATATATATATATATATATATATATATATATATATATAGTGTTCTTTTAAAGATTTTAATCATTACTTAGTCATCTGGACAAACTGAAGAGTACATTTTCCAAACAAATATCTGTTCTCATGAAACACTACAGTCAAATTTAATGGGCAATTGTTCCAAAATAAACATGGTTTAGTACCTAAACATTTATCTCTGAAAGACATGCATTGTTTTATGGATATTTTATAAGAAGCAAATAAATAGTTTGTTCAACTTCTCCTTTTAAATGAAATGTCATGTTAAACTTGGAAATACCAGTTATAAAAGCACCGGAGTGAATACTTCAAAATATTTCTACTGAAGACTGTTACATTCAAACAATTATGTAATATTGATACAATACAGATACAATGAGTTAATGTTTCAAATAAAATGTGCCAGTAAACATCTAATGGTTTATGATGAGTTTGAAAGTTGATTTAGCAAGAATTAATGAAAATTGAATGTGCAACTCTCAATTATATCTCACAGAATGATGATACCTATTATGATATTTAAAAAGAAGAATCTGAGTGTTAATTTTCCAACTAAATTGCAATGAAATTTGAACATTATTTATTATTTTTTATATTAATTTCATCTATTATGACAGTAAAACAATCATTCAAAAGACTTGCTTAGTTTAGTTTAAAATAAATAAAATTCATTCAAAAATTACTGATCCAAATTTTTCAGGTATACATAACCCAACAAGTCTCAGGCAGACATCGAGCTGAACGAGCAGACAGAAAAGATATGATGTTGGGAGACATGTTTTGTACCTTGCAGATGCAACTATCATTCAAATCGGTCAGGTCATGGAAGTTGCGCCTGCTGAGATTACAATTAGATTATACAGAACAAAGCAATTTAAGGTGTCACTGACATTATGTAAACAGCTGACAATATCAGTCAGCAATATTTTACCAGGGGGATTCGAATTTCCTGCTTCAAGAAAATTGCCGATAGGCATAAAAAGACTTATTGAAAAGAGATCTTTTATGTTAAAGTAAAAGTTGTTACAATGTACACCATTTCAGTCATATGTTCTTTAATAATAAAATTTGTTATATATTTAAATATTTGTTTTAATAGTTTGGTTTTCTCTAGATTTTGAACACATCCATCTTCCTGTTGGTCCATCTCTCTGTTAAATACTTGATAAAGTTTGTAGGTTTTATAATTTTTGCCGAAATTCTAGTTTGATTAAATCAATTTCAATGATGAAAATCATTGGTGTGATAAAAATACAGTCATTTCATTCACTGATTTATTTCTAACCCAACTCTAACAAGTAAGGCCCTAGCACTGTCACTGTATGTGGGTTTTATGCTTAATGTACATTATGTACTAACACTGTGCCATGTTAGAGTAACATGATCAGAACACACATCTCAATAAAGCAAACCTCCCCACTGCTCTGTACCATACAATGACTGCTACATTTCACTGATGGACTCCAGTCCAGCATTACCTATCTGGCCTCTCCCATGTGTACAAACCAGCAAGATACTTATGATCTTCTTCTGGCAATCATATACTCATTATTCCCACTATGAAAACGAAGTCATATGTACAACATTTTTTTGCTACCAGGGCCCAACAACTTGGAATGAATTGCTAAATGAAATTAGACACAAAGACACTGTAATCCCTTTTAAGAGTCTCTTAAAACTCTGAAAAACATGTCAACTGCAAAATCAAACTTAAAGACTTAATGTTGTCTCCTACCTTAAATATTTTCAGCATGTTTTTTTTGTTTTATAGTTTCATGTGTTTTTTTGTAGTCAAATCATTATAGATGTTGTAAAATGCTTAAAGCTTCTAAAGATTAGGTGCTATACAAAGTCCTCATTATTATTATTATTATTATTATTATTATTATTATTTATACTATGGGTGAGTCTATTTCCCACCAACATCATTATTATGTACATATAAAAACCACTTGTTAAATCCGTAATGAATGCAAATGTGTAGCATTCATTTAGCCAAGATTTGGTCTCAACCAAAGAGTGTGAAGAACAGTTTTGTAGGAATTAGCCAAATTGGGTTAAAAGGACATTAGTTGTGTACCAGCCTCACTGAGTATGGCAACAGGAATCCTTAGCCAAATTTTGGCTAAGCATTCATTTAGCCAAGATTTGGTTTCAGCCTAAGAGTGTGAAGAACAGCTTTGTAGGAATTAGCCAAATTGGGCTAAAAGGACATTAGTTGTGTACCAGCCTCACTGAGTATGGCAACAGGAATCCTTAGCCAAATTTTGGCTAAGAATTCATTTAGTGAAGATTTGGTTTCAGCCTAAGAGTGTGAAGAACAGCTTTATAGGAATTAGCCAAATTGGGCTAAAAGGACATTAGTTGAGTACCAGCATCACTGAGTATGGCAACAGGAATCCTTAGCCAAATTTTGGCTAATTTAAAACCTGCCTAGCTCCTTCCACAGACAGTAAAGCCATTGAATAGTTATGTACTATATATTGATCAAAAGCTCTTCAAAGATTCTCATTATGTGCCTTTTCTGCTTTGGGTTAAGAGATTTTAGCCCATAGCAGAGGCCTGATTTGAGTAAATGGAAAAGCTCAAGTGAAATCGGAAGCTGTTAAGTCTGATTAAGATTGAATCAGAAAACTCTCCTCCAGAACATAATAATGTTGCAAACTTTAGGCATATATACTGACACCGATATGAAAGTTTTACAACTTTCAAAGCTTTTAACACTGGTGATGCTAACAGTGCCATTAGAAAATGATACCCATGTCTTCTGCTATGTACTAGTTGAACCAAAACCATTGAGCAACAAAAGCTGACAAAATGGTGGAAAATAAGCTAATGAAATTCAGGTTAAACCCTAGTTCTAAAAGTCTGGTGATGTGGAAATTGATAGGTGTTATACAAACAAAACATATTTAAAATAGATGGATTTTATTCATACATAATCAGTATAAAAA
The DNA here is from genome assembly GCA_030141615.1 of Unio pictorum. Classification (NCBI taxonomy): domain Eukaryota; kingdom Metazoa; phylum Mollusca; class Bivalvia; order Unionida; family Unionidae; genus Unio; species Unio pictorum. The sequence continues at coordinate 1,693,468 of JARLTB010000296.1, read as the reverse complement.
TCATCAAGTAACAAGTTCAACATCATTTTTAATAACAAGCGTTGTAATACATGCTCATGGTAAACAACATTTTATGTACATCCACTAATAAAGTTGACTTAATTATAAAATTTCCATCTAACATATAATTTACTGTCATACTGCTTTGTCAAGGGCTATACCTTATTTTAAAAGTGGAAACAAATAAAAGAAAATAAGTAAACTCTAAACGTTTAGTCTAACGACTTTTATATCTAAAATGGTGGTAAACTCTTATCTTAAAGTACAATATGCCCAAAGATACTTGTGTGTGTGTGTGTGTGTATATATATATATATATATATATATATATATATATATATATATATATATATATATATATAATGTCAAAAACAGGTGGAATTTTTTAATTGAAAACTAACACCTCATAAGGTTACATTATAAACACAACTCATACATTAGACTTGCATGTCTAATATACATATAAATTTCACTGAAAATTTGCACATCACAAATTTGCTGACTGCCCAACACAAGTAAAGATTTATGAAATTAACATCTCCAATGGTTACACTACAAAGTCATCTATAAGATACATACAAAGTTCATAGCAAACTCACTATTTTTTCACAAATGATCACAAGCATCTTACAAATACTTAACGACTTTGACACCAAATTTTATACCTGGTAACTATGACAATGTATGTAAACATATATAAAACACTCGAGATAGTACACATCTGTAACATCACATCGCTTTCTTGACACCATTTAAAAAAATTCTATGCTCAACAGTTTCATCATGCAGATGTTTCACATGAACAATTAGGTGCAATTTAAAGCATTGGGGTGTTGCTGGAAAGTTAGTCTGGTTCCCTAATTTTACTAATTCTAAGATGGATCCAAATAAAACATACAAACCAATTATCAAGAGTTTTTGCCAACGATAATGTTTTTGTAAGTTATGCTAGTATGCTGTAAGTCTGTATTTTATGGGTAATTTTCATCTGAGAAAATTACAGAATTTATTAAATGATTCAAATCAAGTACAAATTGTTCAATCAATTATGGTTTATCTTTCTTGAAATTCTAACCAGGAAAGATTTGAGAGCTGGTGATGTGAAGAAAACATGATCATTCAATTAAATATAGACAAATCTACCTTTATTATTTCCTGATTTCTATTTCATATCCCCAAAATGTTTTGAACACATGTTGATGTATGTATGCTTCTACAGTTAAGAAACTAAATTTTCCTCAGGTTCCCATGTTGGCCTATCAAAATTTTTCCATTTGATAAGTACTTCTTTTCTTTTCCCACTCTTTCTTCACTGCAAAATCTGCTGAACCTCATAGATTTTAGCTACAATAAAAAAAAAAATGTAAGCATTCAGTAAATAATTGAGTAAACTCAGTAACTGTCAGAGCACATATATGGGATGTTACTGGTTTAGTATGAATCATAGATATATTCAACTGGATTTCTAAATATACATACATTTTCATCGAAATCCTTTTAGCAAACCTGCACTTTATGAAATTTATTGTAACTGTCATACATAAATAACACAGAAGTTTTGGATTATTTAATCACTGATTAAAAGATTATTTTAAGTTGCGTATATTTGTGTAATAACATGTTCAACTTTTTTCCTGAGGTCAATCAATTAAATACACATCTAATCACATCTAGAACCAGATGTTTTTGTGTTTTATGAACAGAAAACGTGCATTTAATGAAGAGTCTAATGGCTAAGATTGCACATATTGTGCAAAAACTCAACAAGTTATTGCATGAGCAGTGTGTTGTGAGCTTAACAACTGCGATTCTGATAATCGATGTGGAAAACACTTAATGAAGGAATAAATACATTTTACTGGAGAATTTGTTTTAGCTTACATGCTGAGGGCTCGACCGACACTTCATTGGATTCTGATACTTCACTAGACCCAACAGCATCGAACAAAATGTCAACATCATCTGAAAGTCAATTTTGTGTCTGTGTTACTTCAAGACAAGACTAATATTCATTTATAAATTCACTTATAACAATCTCCTAGTAAAAGCTTTATTCAAAATTGCCACACTATGTTTTGTCAAAATAGAGCATATCAGTACTTTTACCAAAAAGATGGCTAACAATAACTTTAACTGGTTGCTATAAAAAAAAATTAAATGAATACAGTGATAAGTAAACATTTAACACATGCTTCTGGGACACATACCTAGTGTCAACACAAATCCTGATACTCTAAAGGTATCAACATATTGCCAATTGGTTTCAAAACAAAATCTATAATGATATCTTACTGCAGAAATATGAACTATACAAGCCATTAATACCTTTACTTAATGATGGAATCATGGCTTCATTGTCCGACTGTTGAACTGATTCAGCTCTCCCACCTGTAATTTGTAAAGTACGTATAAACTAGTTTGCAAGTAATACATTAATACATTATTTTGTAGTAGCATACACGAGATATGGCATTACTCCTGTGTGTAAAGAAGCTTACGGTAAATTGTATCTGATTATCAACAGGTTTAGACAAAATGGGACAGAATATCACATTATAAAAACCCAATAAAATAATTACATTTGCATTTACTGAATGGTACTGCATAATAAACACAATAGTTTCTGATTTTAAAAAAGTCTGTATTGATATCTTGCTGCAGAAACACAAGTCATTAATAAACTTACTTGGTGAAGGAATGATGGCTTCGTTTTCCAACGGTTCAGGCGGAGCTGTTTCAGTTTGAGTTGGCCTACCTGTAATTTTAAAAGTATGTATCATATGGTTTGCAGACTAACCAACTTGTAATTGTTCAAAAAAATCACTTAATATTCAACTAAATTAGTTATGACATGCAAAAGCGGAACTTAATGTTTGCTTATTAAGACTACCAAAACTGAACAAAAAAAACATACATTATGAGGAACACATTCATATATTATCTTGCTGCAACATACATCAGACATGGCATTACTCCTGTGTGTAAAGAAGGTTATGGCAAATTGTATTGGCTCACAAGAAAGGGATAAAAAAATCAAACTTAAACACACCCAAATAAAAGCACTGCATTTGCTAAATGCTACATCATAATAAATGCGTTTAAGTTTTTACGGTAACAAAACAGCCCACACTTCCTTTTCTCACTGCTCCTGCAGAGCTGTTGCAACTTGTCTAAGTCTGAATGTATGTGGTTCATTCCATACACATGTAAGACAGTGGCTATATATCCATATGAATATGAATTTTGCAAGAAAAAAAAATATCAAGCTTATAATGAAGAACAATTCCATTCAAAAAACTTCTTACTGACAAGCATGCAAAAAATGTTTAAAGTAAATACACTCCATAAAAAAAATATTAGTTTAATCACATCACATTATACATTACATACCTTCATTTCCAAGTACGGGAGTGCTGCTTGGTTGACTATGGAGAAAAATGCAAACTATATATATACATAGGTCTTATGAAATATATATATATATATATATATATATATATATATATATATATATATATATATAATTGTGGTATACAGCTTGTCAAATATTAAAATATTAACATAACCATTTTATTTTAAGAACTCTTAACATTACATCATCTACTTAAAAAATTTTTTTAAAAAAATGTACTGCAATCAAAACATCTTCCTTAATGCATAAAATTTTCTGTTCTAAGCTTGAATAATTAAGTTCTTTAATGTAAAACAATGAAGCACTTATAAATGCAACATTTTCTTCCATGTGTTGAAATTTGATTTAGAATGAAGAAAGATTTGACACCTTAATACAATAATCTCAATATCTTTGACACTCATAATGCTCTTGAATGTCTTCAACCCCGTGCAACTAGGATCCCTGTAATGATAAAAAAATTATTTTAACAATAACATTTGTTTATATACTATTCTCAAATAATAATACAGATTCTAACAAACATCAAATTGTAGGTACAGGTATCACTAAAACATTGATAGTATATAGATTGAGCTTTGACCAAATTTAGAAAAAAAAACATTAGCAATGTTTAAAACAAGTCATTGTTTTTTAAGTTTTGAAGAAGTTACAGATACAAGTTGACATGAAAGAAGAAATATGTGGACACAAGGATTATAATCATCTGATAATGTATTGTGCATCAGGTTATGTGTTAAAAGAAAATGAGCAAAGACCCCTTTCTGGGTAAACCAGCAGTTTTAATGAGTTCCGGATTAACTAAAATTGCTCCAGTGCCCTTAGTGGATAGAGTGTCAACCTTGGATGTGGGAGGTCGCAGGTTCAATCCCCCAACTGAGTCATACCCAAGATTTATAAAAATGGTAAAGCTGCTTCATTAGGCACTCTGCAGTAAAAGGTTAGTTTTAGGAATGATAAGCCTGGTGTCAGAATAATGTGACCGGGTGATTCATCTTGCTACATGTTAGTGGCATGATGCACCATTGCTTGACATCAATATAAAATGTCACTCTGCAGATATCACAACGATTTAGTTTATTTTTTTTAAAGCTAGGTTAAAGTAAATAACGACACACCCACACACACACACACACACACACACACAAACATGTATGATTCTTGTACCTGAACTTAACACCACTGGGTAGGTTTTTCACTTCCAATCTAAATTTTCCCTCTTTACTTGCCTTGTAGGGCACTTGATGATTTCCAGTCGCTTTTTCTGTATGGAAAATACAAACTAATGAATAACAAATTCATGAAAAACACAATGACTGAGATACGGTCTGCAGTCAGTAGAGTTTATTAAACTAGTAATAGTGAAAGATAAACACAGTGTAGCATATGGACTAAAGTAATAGGCAATGATGTGAATTCAGCTATGGGATAGCAGAACTGACAAATATATCTATTGCATGTATATTAATAAATATAAAACATTACATTGATCAACAGTTATATTTTCCAAATAACTTATCTATTTTAATGGGTATGATTCACACTTTAAATTACTGATGTACATATGCAGGATACAAGGTAACAATTTCAAATTCTGTCTTTCAGATGGACAAGCATTGCATAATAAATTTCATTTTGAGAAATACAACTTTCTCACAACTCAATTTTCAAACATATCTGAGCTAATGGTTGTCGTAGTGATTTAGTGATTCACCTTTCATTAAAAATCTGTAAGTAGTCTGAAATCAATTGGTTTATTAAAAATAATTGACAGGTGCAACTTTAATAGGTTGAACTGTTTAATATGTGTACAGGAATGTCACTTAAGTAAATGTGTCTGCTACATGACTTAAAAAGAATGAATCTTACCCTAACAGTCATTGATTTTTTTCTCACTAAATTAACTGCTTCTCTGTGGTCTGTTTCCTTGTGTATGTTGCTTTCAGATGCTGTAACAGTGAGTAATTATTTAATTGTGAGTGCGATTTTAAACATGTTAAATCAGGCATACGGCATGACATTTTCGATCGACATGTGCAATTCTCATGTCATTGGTTCTAAAAGACTTAAAGGACTACAAACAACAAGACCATTCATTTTAGTCCTTACACTGGTCAGGGGTTCAATGGAGTACTTATCATGTCATGGCATGATGTTGATCATATGTTGGTGGAAAATGACACATCTTCATAGTTTACATCCAACTGTGTCATGTTAATGAAGGCTTCAGGGCAAGTTTAAATAACTAGTGACAGCAATGTCATGGGAAAAGTCATCTTATAGCATCTTCTCAAACTTCAAAGGAACAATGCTAATGAGATAATAGTAAGATCTTGATGCAAATAAATTAATGTTACACAAGTATATGCCAATCATTAAAAATATACCTCCTACTGAAGTTTCCTATAATAAAAACAAACTCACCCTGTATCTGAGATGCAAAAGTTTGCCGGATGCTCTTCTGACAAAAATAGTCATTGGTCCTGCTACTCCCAAACACACCAGCGCAGCCATCAGTGTCCACAAAGAGCCCACCAACATGAATCTCCAGACTACTCTGAACATCACACTAAAGATTTGTACAAAAAATCCATTGTAAGATAGATACGTGTTTATTTCTTCTGTTTGCATGTATATTTGTGATAATTATACTGGAACCATTAGTCACCTGCAGTACTAAATAACATTGATAATAACTTTCTGAAGTACATTTCAAGTTCTTGAAGAATTTACTAAAATTTTGTTCCCCCTTTTTGTTCAAGTTTACATAGCAATTGAACATGAGCAGCTGACACAAAATTAGATTCTGAGAAGAAAGAAATATATATTTTTTTAACAGGTGATATAGACCAGACAAATAATAAAAATTATTACAATCAACAAAAATCAACAGCAGATTAATATCTATAATTGGCAATATTACCGAACAAGGTATTATTTATGGAATTGGGTGATGGAAAATGGGGTCAGAAATTAAATTAGTAAGCTTAAGTTGGTGATACAATTATTTTTTTCATTCTCACAGACTGGCTTATCAACTTCAGATGATGCTTCTTCAGCTTTGTCCTGTCTGTAGTTTGTACAACACTGTTTTTAAAAGAAACAGCTTCCTCCTTATACTTCTGCTTCTCTTCTTCAGTCATGTTTTTCCATTCTGTTGACCATTTACAAAATGTCTGGCCTGAAGATGAATAGTCTGAAAATGGAGGCTAACCTTGATATATCTGATAAGAAAATTCATGTGCAGATATATCTTGTAAAATTAGTTACAACTGAACGGAAATTATGAAATAAAAAATGACATTGCTAGTTGCATTCTCCAAGAAGAATTTACTGATATCACTTGGAATATATAGTTGTTTTTAATGTTAACATGAGATAACATCCTAAGCAAATAAAATTAATCATGAACATGCTGAAAAAATTATTGTTTTTAAAATTTCAGTTTTATACTAATGCATCTTTGAAATGAAAAATATGCATTGTTATCTTAACAATTATAGGTGAAAGGATAGACAGCCATTAAACTAAAAGTGACTCAATGTGCACTAACTGAAATTAAATTATTTTTCAAAACTGTTTACAACTTTTAAGAATGATGTAAACTGCAATTACAAAGTCTGAAATATTTAGATTGTATTCCTAAACTGGTAAGAAGAAACTAATTAAATCAAAAGAAACTGTATACAATGTAGAAAACTATTAAATGTTCTGAAATGGAACATGTACACTGTATAAACGTGTAAGTGACAAAAGTCAAATATTAATACTTACGTACTATTACAACACCAGTTTATTGGTGGTGTAGGTGGGTGGATTTAACAGTACATCAGCTTTATAGTACCAACTTAAGAATCTTAGAAAGCAAAGATATAAGATCACATAAAATCAAATCATTCTTGAAAGCTAAATTTACAGAAAGAGAATGTTCATCTTGTTCTGACATCTTTCTACCCTCCCAAAAATATAGCTACAAACATTTTTTAAATTAATTGGGGTGTGTGATTTACAAAGTGTTATAATAGGCAGACATGAGAAACAAATCGGTTGCCTTCATCACCTGTTAGTGTGCAACTTTAGGAGAGCAAGTGTCTGCAGGTAATGAAAAAGCATTTTAGACACAATGACAACAACTTTCATACATACCTCACAAGCATCTAGTAATGATATGCATATACAAAGCAGTACAGGAAGTATACCATCACCATGTTATCAGAACTCTACCAATTTTATGCTGTGATATATACGTATAAGTGATATGTCTACACAACAGGCATACAACACCTTTAGTTAATAAATGCTTCAAATATACAAAGCAAGCATTACAACAGCATATTCAATGTATATTTACCCACATTTGTTGTGCTTTTAACACTGTAACGAATGATGATGACCAAAATTAGTTAAATGTATAATGATAATACTACATGTGTGATAGATCAAACATGGCTCTGTAAAGGAAATGCAAGGAAGGTGAAAAATATTTACAAACTGAAAGGGGGAGGGGGAGCCTGAAGCTGTCTGGAAATTATGTTTATTGTCGTTGATGTTTATGGAAGTTGCACTGAAATATTAATGATCTTTCAGAAAATGAAAAATGTGTAAGACAAGATTAAGGAATGAATGTTCTGTATTCATCAGATTTAATTTCTGAGGGTGAGAAAATCTATTAATGCATTTTTGGATGAGAAGTTGAATTTCTATATATTTGATTACTTTCCTCATTATCAAACGATTTTGAACAGACCCCATACCTTGTATAAAAAAAATACATGTCTTTCAGTTAGCACACTTTTGCTCAGTATTGGCATTTTACTTGAGTACCTTTTTGAGGTTTGGGCACATGAATAAATATTTGTGTTCCTTTACAACTCAATGGGGCCATGGGTGTCAAAGTGGACTGAAGTGATCGCCAGTTCTGATTGTTGCAGTCACAACTCTGTGTGGGTTAATGTCTCAGCTAAAACTGTTATGTTAGCTTAATGAGGGTTGGTGGTTCTTACTGGGCTTTTTCCAGGTCCTTCCTACACCATTTATACAGACTACAGTTTATATAATTATAGTCTATCTTTGAACTGATAAATGGCTTTAAACCCCAAAAGAACAATGTTCTTGTTGTTGTAGGTTTTAACACCATTTTCCAGCAGAAGATATGTTATAAATGGAAGCCAGTATTAATGGTGTAGGAAACAAATTGGGAAAGCCTAGACCCATGATAAGCTACCGACAAGCTTTATCATATTGGATGAACCTGAGACCAGAACCCACACATACAGGTGAGATGGAAGTGATCCGTAATGGTACGTGCTTTAGACCGTTTTGCCACTTGGAACCCCAAAAGCAACATTGAAACCAGACACTACTTGATACCAAGAAATCTTATAAGATATATGATGAAATAATAATATCTGACATTAGTTAATAGAAACATCAATATATAAATATTCATTCATAATTAAAGGAATAGAGTATCGTTGCAAATGCACTGACAACTCAATTTTACATTGCAATGTGCGCAAAATTAGCGTATTACTCGCAATGACTTTTTCCTTTACAAAAAACGTAGGCAGTCGGACCTTTCATCAGTGGGGCTTTTGGAGTACTCAAAATTCGGGCACCACTGGAACTACGTTTAAGCTTGGCTCGTTTCTTGCCAATCCAATCCTAGAAGTCCAAAAACACATGTTTTAGTATCTTCTCACTGTTAATTATATTACTGAATGTAGGATAGATGAAAATATCATTCACACTAATGTCATTGTGATTTAATTGAAATATCTTTAATAATTTGTAACTTATAAATTGGAAAAAGAATGTTTACACGAACAGTTAACAACTTACAGACAAATCAAATTATGCATCTCTGAATGATTTGAGACTGAATATATAGTAAGAAATACACAAAGTTTGCATATGCACATACCATAAAAAAGGACTAATTCTTAAATGATTATATGTACATCAAACTTTTCTAAACACAAAATCTTTCATAAAGGAACTTTAAAAAGGGACCCAACTGTGTTTAGCAAGTTTCCTATGTGTACATAAACAAAAGACTAAATAAAGGGATACACACCGAGGCAACATATCCAAATTGGCTTCATAAAGTATATGGACAGTGATCTGAAAAAGATAAAAGGCTGATGTTTATCAAGTCTGAATCTGAGCTACAACAAAGTTAATTTCTTAAGAAAAAAAGACTTATCAATTAAAAATTCTGGGTATAAATTTATATTTCATAATGAATTATGTCTTTACTATCTTAACTTGCTGCTCTGTAAGAGCAGGATTGTCAGCAAGTGTACTGACACTGTCTTTGTCTTTGGTGTTGTAGAGCCTATTGTCCCAGGACGACTTGAGGCCCTTTAACTGACTTTCGGTGAAAACTGTCCTTGGTCTCTTGTCATTCTGTTCAAAGAGAGGAACTATGTACATGATGGCAGAATTATTAAATGTTCAATAAAATGGAAGTGACAAAACATAACATAGGTATTATCAATATATAGCTGCTACCGCTTTGAAAAAAAACTTTAAAAACTGGAGCACTAGTATATTGTGCACTAGCAATACACCCGGGTTCAGCTATGGCACATGAGCAATATAAAAAGTTCATAATAGCCAATATCTGATCAATTATTGTTTTCATTTTAATAAATGCTTTTAAATTTTAGGTCAAAACTCATTTTGAGAAAAATAGTGACACACTGCCATGCTGTTTTAAGTCAACTGAATCTTAGCACATGATACATGTGAAACATTCTCTCCATACTTGCACACATAATGCTGTTTTTTTCAAACATTAAATAAGGATAATCACTCAGCATGACTCTTGGATGTATATGGGGACCTGTACTTCACTCAACAAGACTCTTGTGTACCGGTATATATAAACCTGACATCAAATTTTCCATCTATACATAAACATATTTTTTCTTGTGGTCATAATTTTATATTTTTAAATTCATTTTCAAAATGTTTTGGCCTTAAACCATCACATTAATTGTTCAGAAACTTTTGGGCAGAGAAAAATCAAAATCTGTGAATGTGCTGACAATGCATGAATTGTTGTGCAAGTGCATAAAGCCTTTTCTAATGACATGATTACCACTCTGGTGGCCAAGTGGTTAGAACATACGACTCGGATGCAGGAGGTCATGGGTTTAATACCAAAAATAAAAAAATAAAAATAGTACTAAGAGCTTCCTTGCTTGGATAATGTGACTTGGTGGGACATCACACTACATGTCTGCGACATGATGCCCCAGTGCTAGACATCACTAAAACCTGCAATAATGCTGACATGGTAGTGATTTTTACTGAAAATTTTTAAAAACTACATCTAAAAAAAATAAAAATAAAAATTACATGATTACTCATGTTAGATATTAATTTTCATCAAAGAATACATTGGAATACATATGTATGAAACACATAATATGGTAAAAATAGATTTCGCAGGTTATAGTCTTTCCCTGACTATGAGATATCTAAAACATGAATTTGTTAAGAGTATTGTGTAGGACTCAAAATGGGATTGGGCAATTTTTGTAAAGGTAGACAATGGTACAACTTGCCGTTATAATGAGATAATCATACACATTTAGTTAATCTTTTGTAGTATTCAATATTTGTTCTATCACTTGTCCAGAGCAAGTTGTTTCAGAAAATCACCTGTCATACAAATATTTTTATTTGACCCACAAAGGTCTTAATTTTTGTTTACAAAATGCTCATGTCGACATATTTTATATACATTAATTATTGCTCCAATATGTTAACACATGGAGAATGGAAAATAATTTTCTGTTATTCAGGCTTTGCCTAACTTATTCTACTGGTATAAAGAATTGACTAAAATGGGTATAAAATGCTCAAGACTTATCAATGACTTCTCAAAACAGCTCTTGTGACCAAATAGCTAAAACATGTCTCGGATGCAGGAGGTTGTGGGTTCAAACCCTAGCTGAGTAATACCAAATACTTCTAACAACAGCAGCTGCTTCACATGATGCTTAGTATTAAAGAGGTTAGTGTTAGGAATCATTCGCCTGGTGTCAAGATAATCTGACTGGGTAGGTCATGATGCTACATGTCTGCAGTGTGCGGCCCCAGTACTACACATTACTATAAACTGTCACACTGCAGACCAAAAGGCAATATAACAGATATTTTTTAAACAATGCTATGCAAAAAATCCAAAGAACAAAGACACACATGATTTCTCATAAAGGTGCAGTGAAAGAGGGTCACTGGCAACCATACTCCAGATCTCAGCAGCACCATTTTTATTGAAGATAAAGAAGAATGGGATCAAACAATTAGCAATAACAAATATTAAGCTCTCACATACAGATGCTGGCCAAGCATGAAACTTGAATTCATGTGGACATAGCTGAGGTGTCATTGATCTATAAAAGCTTAGGACTTAGACCACTTGGTGACCCAGGGCCCCAGGTGGTTGATAATTATGCCATAGATACCTTTAAATTGATGCAGAGACATCAGTGCCCAAATAATGAGGCTCCATGACAAACACTCCATGTCTATTTGTTTATACAATCAATGCCCCAAGTTAGCCAAGTTGATTCAGCATAATGGAATGGGCTAGAGTTCTCCCTTTTCTACTAACAGAGTTGAATAATACATACCGTCATATCGGCCAACAATACGTCATTTCTGTAAGCATTGCATCATGTGTTGTTTTTGGCCAAACCGCCAATTGGTATCAAGAAGGAACAATGGTCCTTTGCTTACCAAAATTGATTTTCAGAAAGTGTAAAAAAATATCCAACATTTCAACCCTAAATACATTTGAAAATTTGATTTCTAAATCTCAAAATTTCAACATGTAGCCCACAAAAAATTAATTTTAAAATCATATAAATAAATACAATTTAGTTTTAAAAGGTGGAAACGTTTACCAAAGAGCAATACTTCTTGTTAATCCATGTTTTTGATTCTGCAAGAAATTGCGCCATGATTACTTTATTGTCTGCTATCCAACTATGTCAAGTTGCTGCTTGAACAGGATCCTTAAGAAATTCCCTGGTGTATAGCGTGTTTTTAAATTCTTAAGTATTCTTTCCCATAAATGAGACATTGTAAACACATTACATCCAATTCATTTGTTGTTTCAATTCAACATAGGCATTATTTTACCGATTTGTTTTTATATCAGTTCTTAATATATGTGCACTTTAGTGCCATTAAACAAATTTTGTAATACAAGTTATAGACTTGACCCAATTACTGAAATGAAATGCTGACAGAAATGATCAAAAGTTTCATTATTAGTAGTCTGATATATAAACATAACATTTTTTCAAAGCTCTGCACAGAATAGGCCAAAATATTGTGAGTTATGAAAACGTGTGGTATCCTATGTGTGCAAAGTTAATAATACTTTGGATAGAATATTCTGGTGAAAATTGCCTTTTTTCCAATGATTAATATTGCAGTATTTGATTTTGTCTGTTGCTCAACATCGGTATGTGATCACAGAAACCTTGAGTGCATAAAAGTCAGACATCAGTATGTATTATTTAAATGTGCATTGTACACAAAGAGTTCATTAGGATTAGGAGATAGTCCTATATACAATACATTTATGCTGATATTTATGTTGTGTGCATCAGGGTCTTAACGCCTAATGACAGCATGTAGAATGTTTTGATGTAGAATAGCATTCTTAACGAAATAGAATTTTCAGGAATATCTCACAAGTGGCAACTAAAATAAAGATATTTTTCTACAAAGTAAAGTCAAATATTAACATGGAGCCTAAACAATTCAAATACATGAGAAGTATAGAACATTGTTATTTAATGAGGAAATTGTTTATATGTATATATATATATATATATATATATATATATATATATATATATATATATATATATATATAGAATTAGAGATATTTGATGCATAGAGTTTGTTGCTGTAGATTATCAAAAATACGGCCATCAACCAATACAGTGACTATAAATCAACAATGTCCGTATTGTATTTGTTTTCCCGTTTCTTGGTACATTTTTAGCAGATTTTGTGGTAATATATGCAATATTAGGGTGGTCTTGGGGTGTTTAGAGAGACCGCAAACACAACATAATAAAATTAATTACATGAACACAAATTAACGGACTAGACTAGTACACAACATTGATATATTTATCATTTTCGGATTTTAAATATGGAAAACTGGTATAAATATAACTGTCAACGTATTTAATATAAATTTTAAAGATATACTGGTCAGAGAGATAAACAAATGGTGGATAAACTTAACTAGTAGTCTGGTTCCATGACCTCTAGCCACTGTAACGGAGTGGAGAGAGGTCAGGGAACCAGACTACATAACCAGCAGATCAATCGGATTACATTGTGGCTTTTCATCAGAAATCGTTCAGTTAACCGAATATTGGCGGAAAAACCAGAAGGTACACCGATGTATTGGGACATTAAAATAGCTATTTAAATACGCGGAGGGTGGTGATTTTTATTTTGTTTTTCAGGTGATAAGAGATTACAGACCAATCAAAATGATTCCACATTAAAGAAGTAAATAAAGCTAACCAGTGGTTTTTTTTTGTATTATATAAAGTTTACCTGGATTATTTTGATTAAGCTAGTTGTATTAAGTCGTGGTACAAATGGTACAAATTATAACCAACCCTGCTCATCTTTTATTGTGTTAATTTCCAACCATAATTGAATAAATTTGTAGCGTCTGTTCAATACAAATGCCGCTGGGCTTTTTGATAGAAAATGACGCACATGTGTAATAGCAGTCCAAGTGGCAGTTAACAATGTTAAGCCTTTAACGCTTATAACGTATACCATACAGTATAAAAGTATACTTTGTTAACGCCCGAGAGCATTTAACAGTGCTAACAAAAATAAGCCTTGAAGGCTTTAACAATGTAGGGATTGGGTGGTATCCTCAGGTATCACTTGTAGTTGTTCACGAGTAAATCCTCATTGAGGAGCAGTTGAATCCAATCTATAGACTGGCGGTCTACCCGTAGATCGTTTTATACTAGATATTTTATGTGCAGTAACACTCCAAATAGGATCAGTAGCTCTTTTTTTGCCACCTTCGATCTTTCCTGGTTCATATAAATACCTAACAGTGACATTGCCGAGTATTGGTTGTTTTGAAAAATCATTTTGCGGTTTTACAGGTATATACTTTTTTTAAATCGCGTTGTTAGGTTTCATATTGTTTGAGTAATCTCATTATTCAGCTCGGTAATTACGCCTGGTAATCTCTTGACCCATTCACAAGATCGTTTATCTTGAATAAATTCCTTTGCGTATTGATATCCAAATAACCGCTCAGCAAGTGTGCGATTAAATCGTTCAACAATTGCCTGATCACGTTGTAGTGCAGTATGTCCTCGTCTGATGGTGACATTATGATGCTTCATTGTTGATAACACTGCACCCTGAAATTCCTTGCCAGGATCAACTTGTAATAGATTTGGCCAATGCAGAGGACCCCTTCGATAAATCCTTTCAAACGCAGAAGCCACTTCAGTTGATGATTTTGTTTTTAGAGGTTCTGCTTGTTTGTATCTACTCGCAACATCAACTACGGTTAACGCGTATTTATAAAAACCATCATGCGGCAGAAATAATATATCAGCCTGATGAACCTCGTTAGGGACGCTGACATCAAAATGCGAGAAGTTAATTTGTTTAGGCGGTGGTAGATAAATTTGCCATATCACCTGTTTGGATAACCAATCTGCTGCAGTGGTATTTTTCACCTTTGCGGTGCTAGCGAGTTTACTGATTGCTGATTTACCCCTCCAGTATCCTCTTGGAGAATAATAAATAGATTCCATGATGTTATTAATTACTAGCACCCAACATCAATTTACTTTTCATCGCCGATTTTATCAACCATGAAGCCAATTTTTCTTTGAAGGATTTATCAGTGATAGAATTCAATACATGAATTAATTTCACATCTGCGATATGTCTATGTTGCAGATCACTGCTATTATAAGCAACATCATGAGCATGACACGCCTTATCAATAGCGTGTATTGGATATTCACCGGGTCGGGGTTGGTATTGATCGAGTCTGGTCCCGGGTCCACAATAACTATACCATGGAAGGTGTTTTTCTCCTGGATATTTTGCTCATGGTGTTCCTGGGAGTTTTACTAACTTGGCTGCAATAATACCTCCTCGTTTTCTTTTAAAAAAACATCTCCATATTTCATAGAAACAAATCTAAATTTTTTTGTACCACATAGTACACACTTACCAGCAAGTGCTGATCTGTTATTTTTAATTGTAATTGTCAAGTCGTTTGTGCTAGTACGCTTAATATAGATCCATAATTTATTTATAATAACATGAATGTAATTGATTTTTCGAAGACAAAAACACGAGAACCAGTTAAACATCACGCAGCGCTACCAAATTCTATTCATATGATTATAATCTGACCATCTGGAAGCGGCAAGACGCAGTTGTTACTTAATTTGATAATGAGATGGATGAAATGGGATAAACTATATTTGATTGCTCCTAGCGCAGACGATAATAATCTTGTTGTATACGATGATGTAATGTTGGAATGACAAAAAAAAAAAACTGCCAAAATATTTTCTCGAGGACGACATAAAAACATAGACGTTATATTATGTCACTCAAAAATATGCACAGATTCCAAATGTAATCAGAGAAAATTGCAATTTAGTATGTGTGTTGAACAGAACTGGAAAATACACACTACAAAATATTTATCAATATTGGTGTGACGGTGACAAGGACTTTAATCAATTTAAAAATTTCTTTAGTGGAGCTCAGGCTACCCCGCACGGATTTATAACTATAAATTTATCAGATCCGAAAACACGATATCATATCGGACTTGATCAAATATTTTTACTCCCATAGCAGCAGAGACAATGACTTTGTGTCTCCAAAGAAAGATTTTTTTTATTATATGATTTTGGAGGAAGCCTTGGTTAGCCAAATAGACGCTTCTATAAAGTTGTCCGATTCGCCCTCTCTGCTGCTGCTATATTTACCATGTTTGTGACTCTACGATGTATGCCTTCTTCAATTACAAAACAGTGGTAAATGCAAAAGTAAATTTTTACTTACCATTAACTTGATTCAACTTTAGAAATCCTGTTCCATGGAAGAATTAGACATTTTCTTCTTCACTTAATTAAGCAATCAACTCTATTTTCAAAACAGTTAAACTATGCGGAACACATGTCAACACCGAAATATGATTGGCTCAAAAGGTTATACTTACATAACATTAATGCGTGAGATAAATAAATATTTTCAGTCATTATCTAGCATAATTCTGTAAATTTTAATTTAACGTAGTGCACTAATTATTATTTTATTCATTGTATAATAGTTAGTATGCATAGCTTAATTAATTCCCCTGAATTGACCCACTTTCACAACCAAAAGTTGCGCGAAATTTAAATTTTGAGATGGGTCAGTTGCAGATGCTGGAATAGATACGACAGAACAGAAATTTCTTAAATTGGTTAATGGTTTAAATGATAGATTATCATGGCTGTTGTGACTTGGCAAGTTAGGCTTTCTAAAAATTACATATACATGTATATCAAGAATTGAAAATAATTTGAACTTGTAATACTGTTTGCCAAATATCTGAACAAATGAGAAAATAATAATAATAATAATAAGTATTGTTGTTATTATTATTATTATTATTAAGGAATAAAAGAAATTGTTATAACAAAAAATTATTACAATTCTTGTATAGTAGTTTAAAATTTGATATAGTTAATTTACTCTGAAATTTACTTAGTTTTATATAAGACAGTATGACATTTGCTCATCACAATGGTCTTCTGGTTTTTATAAGTTAGGGAAATCCCTATTCTTTTATGAAGAAAAAACCCCAACATCTTTTAAATTGATTATTATTCAGAAAATGACATTAATCATTAAAACTTTGAAGAAAACTGATCATATAATATCAATTATGCATATAAAATATTCATTCCAGCAAGTACAACAAAAACAAGAAACACAAAAGTGACAACTGTATTCAATGCATATTGTACAGTAAATGTTATCTGGCAAGATTATTTAAAACCTTTTCAAATCTGAAATGTCACCTTGCTCTGATTAATTAATACACTTGCAGAATTAGTGTTACCAAAACTTAAAGATTTTTATATGAAAAAACTACTTATATGACCTCTCACAAAAAATAATTTATACTACTTTCCTACATTGTTCATTTTGCATAGAAGCAAACAGGCATAAAACAAAAGGAACATATATTGTAAGTAATACACAACATATACTACTTTTATCAAGATAAGACCATACATGCATGGGTTAAACAGTGGAGTGGTGGTAATACACACAAAAATATTCATTTTGTTTTAAAAAAACTTCTTAAATGTACAAAACCAGAAAGTGGTGGGATAATCACAGTATATTTGATTAATCATGTGAATGTATATGTTGAATGGTATTTTCAAGTTCAAACAGTGTCAAATATGCAATGTATCGGCAGTGAGTCACCTTGTTAACCTGTTATGTATAATGATAACAGAGAAAAAAACTGAATCAAGATACAATGTCACGACTACTAACATTGTTGTTCTGTGTAACCAAATAAAATATAACAAAATCTTTGATGTTTTTCTTTATCCTTCATTCAATAAAAATGAAATGTTACAAGTTTTGTGTCTGATTCATCATGCAACAACATACTGGAACAAAATAATATATTAAAAAGTACATGTAACACAAAAATACAAAAAAATTTAAAATGCTTAGGATTAGGAAATCATAATTATGCAACATTTTCTAAGCTGTATACTTTCCTCCTTTCTTCAGTTCAAGAAAGATCATCTTAGAAAACACAAATGATAAACTTTACTGCAGCAAACACTACATGTAATTAATTTCACATAAATTGCCATGTGTGTAATTGAAGTCTATAGATGAATTAAAGAAAGTTCCTAATAACTGAAGATGATATCCTCATCAACTTAAATGCATCTTCCAGCAAATGAATAAATCTTCTTAAGTCACAAACTCAGTGTTCTAAAACTAGCTGACAACTGTGATGACTGCAAATGGCATAAATGAACTGAATTAGATAATTCTGCCTAACAGATGCACAGGACTATTACAAGTTTTGTGTCTGATTCATCATGCAATAACATACTGCAAACAATAACACACTAAAAAGTACATGTAACACAAAAATACAAAATAAATTTAAAATTATTGGGATTCAGAAATAATAAAAATTATGCAGTGTTAAACCTGAGATCTGTTATATCAATCTATATCACACAAACACCCAACTGCAGTGTAAAAACTGAGATCTGTTATATCTATCTATAACACATACAAGCACCCAACTGCAGTGTCAAACCAAAGATCTGCTATATCAATTTACAACTTGCAAGCACCCAACTGCAGTGTTGAACACATACAAGCACCCAACTGCATTGTCAAACCAAAGATCTGCTATATCAATTTACAACTTGCAAGCACCCAACTGCAGTGTTGAACCCGAGATCTGCTACATAAATCTTTATCACACAAGCACCAAACTGCAAACAACGTTGAGCCTGACATCTGTTATATGAATCTATAATACACAGCACATAACTGAAAATAATGTCAAACCTGATATATGCTATATCAGTCTATAACACGCAAGCACCTAACTGAAAACAGTGTTAAATGTAATTTCACATAAATTGTCATGTGTATTTGAATTCAATAACTGAATTAAAGAAAAGTTCATAATGATTGAAAATGATATCCTCATTAACATAAATGGGTTTTCCACAAAATGAATGAGTCTTCTTAAGTCACAAACTCATTGTTCTAAAACTACCTGGCAATTGTGATGACTCTGTAAAAGGCATAAATGAACTGAATTAGATCATTCTGCATAACATATGCACAAGACTGTCAGACTACTTGTCACAACTTTC
This sequence comes from Unio pictorum, assembly GCA_030141615.1. Classification (NCBI taxonomy): domain Eukaryota; kingdom Metazoa; phylum Mollusca; class Bivalvia; order Unionida; family Unionidae; genus Unio; species Unio pictorum. The sequence goes on along the minus strand of JARLTB010000296.1, from coordinate 1,674,079 downwards.
AAAGTTTCATATTCTTCTTCAAAAAAATCAAAATATCCACATTCTCCCCAGTCAGAGAGGCTCTTTGGCTGATACAACATCTCCAGCAGTTGAAAAGACTCTTTCAGATGGCACTGATGTTGCTGGAATAGTCAACACCATCTTGGCTAGTTTGGCCAGCAAAGGGAATGATGTTTTGTTGAATTTCCACCACATCAGTGGGTTGTCACCAATATGTATACTAGATGTCTCATTCCTATAATGTGTTATCTCTGTGTCAGCCCTCTGAAAGAGGGACTTTGATGGCTCCACCTTGACCACGTACACATCTCCAAAAAGATCTTCAAGTGCACCATTTTTCACTGGAGGCTCATCAACTTCAACCTTCGCTGTTGCTGCTGGTCTGTTATCTCGTTCTGTAACTTGTACTGCTGGAAGCTGTGGTAGTGGGGGAAGACTAGATGGTAGTACATGAGTGAGTTCATCAGTCTTCTCTGTCTTCACTACTGTTTCACACTGTAGTAAAAATCAAAATTATATAATATGTACTCCTTAAGTTAATATGAATCTCGCAATTTTATGTTAATTAACATTTTAGCATTAATTCACTGGCATTTAATATTTAAAAAAAAATGATTTTATCAAAATAAGATCAATATGGAATATTAAGAAATATTTGTGTATATGAAGTTATGAACTTTAAACAATGAAGTTATGTAATAGTTTGTGTGTTTGCTCTGTGTGTGTGTGTGTGTGTGTGAGTGTTTAAGAGGGAGATGGAGAGAACTGGATGCTGGATGACATAAGAACTCTGAAGGTGACTCTGGGACAAACTAAGATCAGTGGTGCATCTAGGGTAACCTTTGGGGACAAGTGTCCAATTTTAACTACCAAAAGAAATTTCATATATCCTTAATAGAGCTGTACTGATGTCACTTTTTGCCGATTATGCAGATACCGCGCATAGCCGATTATCAAAATTGCCGATACCGATTATGAGACCGATTATTTGATTATTTTTTATGCAAACAGGAAAGTTTCGCGCACAATAAATATGTTCTAATCACTATGTAAATTGAGGCAATGCTTTTGAGTTTATTGCCGACTTTCTATGAGCAAAGGTCGTTGGCTTGCTTTGACGACAACAAATACTCGTTATTGCTGCGGCAACATCAGATAATTGTAAAACATTGATATAGAAATGTTTTATTTGTTTAGTATATGTTGGTGCATCAAAGGTACAGTAAAACCTGTTATGACTTATGAGAGATCGCCCCTTCTGCCAGATGGTGGCTTGGTGAAACACTAACAAAAGAAATAAAAATAATTTTAAAAAATCCGGAAATGATTCTCACTTACTAGTATTAAAGACAATGAGTTCGTTCACCCTCCAGGCATTACGGATTAACTGAAAGACAGACGACGTAATCAAACCTACACTGAAGCCCTTTCAAACAATTTCTCACTGGGACATAAGGACTATCGGTGTTTTGTGAGTTTTCATAAAGATAAAGAAAAAACACAAGCCTCAAAATTGACTGTGTATATATCCATCATTACTCCCTTTGATGTTAATCTTACTGGCTATTCACATGACTTTGGCACTACAATGGCGGTTAGCGACATGTACTTTAGTCTGGTTTACTGCAGTTTACAAATGTTACCGGACGCTGGAGTTGAAAATTTCGCACAACTGGCAGCAAGATAAATTCTTTTTAAATACTTTATTAGAGCAATCTCTTTGTTACAAAAGATTAATTGATTGTTCGATGTGTTTATCTCGATATATGGTTATTCGACTATACAATAGTGTTAGTTAATGAGTAACTTGTTTGCATACTGCATTTATCCCAAGCTCTAGTGTTACAAAGGATTAAGTTACGGTCAGTCAAAACGCGACTGTATATACAACTTTTATCAGGAAAAATTGGTTATTAAAAAAAATTATTTGCATCGGCACCGATTATTTTTGTCGATACCCGATTATACCGATTGTGCTAATAATCGGCCCGATTACGCGTACGGGCGATTAATCGGTACAGCTCTAATCCTTAAAATCTTGAAAGGGGACAATAATATTATGTTATATTTCAACTGCTGCACGTAGATAACACAACAATACTCATATGTAAATTTTTGATTTACCTCATTGACCTTCACTGTTTGCATGACAATGGAAGCATATATTTGGATCCTTGTAGCATCGTCTACATCAGTTAGAGTCCTAAATCTTGGATCTAGGGCACAACTCTGCAACAGAAACTGCTGCGTGTCCATTGTATCTTTTGTCTAGCTCTTGGGAGATTGCCACCTTGACTGCCTTCATAAGTGCAGAGTCACTTTCTTGCACTTCCATTGCACTAATAATACGATGTTAAAGAGGAAAAATCATTGATATGGTAGGTGCTGCTTCATCGCACAATATCGTTGTAATGGTTTTCATTGGTTTGAGCAGTTTGAGAATATCCTCTGCATTTGATACATCATCCTCTGATAAAGTGTTTAAGTCTGTCTCCCTCTGTCTGATTTCCTTACTTAATAGAGTAGCTACAATGGCAGGCTGCTGCTCTAAAAATCGATCAATCATATCATAAGAACTATTCCAACGTGTATGGACATCTTGGATAAGTTTGTGTTTAGGAAGCTGCAACAGCTCTTGTTTGGATTTCAGCAGGGTAGTAGCAGTTGTACTGCGATGGAAAAATGAGACAATGTGCCGGATCCTCCCAAGAAGGCGTGACATCTGATGAACTTGCAACCCTCTCTGCCCAAACCGAAATCGCAAGCTCTTAATGCAAGCTTGCGCAAACTGATATCCACAAGCTAGTATTTGGAACCTTGCGGCAAGCTTGTGTAACCCAAACCAAAATTGCAAGCTTGCGCAAGCTAGTATTTGGAGCCTTGCGGCAAGCTTGCGCAACCCAAACCAAAATTGTAAGCTTATTTTTGCAAGCTGCCATTCCTTATTGGCATCAACTAGTACTGCTACTATGTTTTTACCAGTGTGAGACTCGTGTAAAGGTCTCGTCTGAAGAACAAAGCTTTTCATGCACCATTCCTTATCAATCAAGTGAGCTGTGATTGTTATGTAACTCTCTGTAGCCTTTGAAGTCCAACCATCTGTAGTAATGGCCACTGATTCTGCCTCTGATATGGTGTTTTGCACTTCTTGTTTGGTGTGAAGGTATAGGTCTGGGATAACTTTCTCTGCAAAGTGTGTTCTTGATGGGATGATGTAGCGAGGTTCCAGGGTAAGAATCAGATTTCTGAAACCTAGCGAATCAACCACTGAGAAAGGGCGCATATCATGTGCAATAAACATCGCTATATGCTTAGTGATTGTCTGTGATCTTTGCGATGATGGAATTAATGGAGACTGAAAAACTTCAGTCAATCTGAGCTGACCAGTGGTTGTTGGATGTGATGGCTTAGGAGTAGGAGAAACACTGACCTTGGGAGCTGAAATCTTGTCATCTTTAACCCTTAAAGTGCGTGTCGCGACTATATTCGCGCTGTTGTTTTTGGTCCCGTAGTGCGTGTCGCGACTATAGTCGCGCTCGAGGTGAGCAACACTGATCGCATTCTATAACTTCATCTTGCCATAAATGCCTGTAAAACTATATTTGATTGGTTTAAAAAGGCCTGGAACAAGCATTCTGCAGTACTTTACTATATTATTAACAATGTAATTTTACAAATGCTCGCTTCTAAACACATGGTACTTGTGCAAAGCTAAAATGGCCAATGCTGAATACGAAGGTGATTTCTTGCAACAATTATTCGCTTCTGATAGTGATGCTAATAGTGATTTTGAATAATTTGAGAAAAATGACATTATTGGAGCAAGCGAGGTATTGATGGAAATACACATGAATGATTTTGAGCCAGTAATTTACGTAGAACTGGAGTCGGATGTACATGCTCGTTTGACGTGAAGAGATGGCGCGCCTGTCAACCCCCATTCACTGGTAATTCAAAATTAAATGTCGAGATGGTGAATAATGAACCTACGGACTATTGAAGACTTTTTCTTAGATGACAAGCTATTGCATCTGATAGTAGGTCAAACAAATCGTAATGCAGATCAGAGAGTTCATGGGGCAGACTTGAATGAAAAAAGTCGCATGAAAAAATGGCGGCCTGTCTTATCTGAGCATCTAAAACGTTTTCGCATCGATTAAAACAATGGATTTGGTACATATGTCTGTTCTCGGTTCCTAATGGGCTATTGATGATGTGATATCAACCGCATACTTCAGCAAAAAAAAATAAGTATGGGATAGATTTCAAGCTATTCCAAGCAATTTACACCTGTCAGACAATGAGAACAATTAAGGTGACTCTTCACACAAAATCAGCCCAATGATTGAACAAAAATAAAGCCGTTGCTGAGGTATAATCACCAGATATGGACCTTGGTTCGATGATATTATAATAAATAACAGGTGATAGTTATTCATGAACATTAATTGCTGACTGGAGGGTTTAAACATACTTCTGACATTCATGGAGTGGATTTTTGCAAAACTGTCACCCTGCCTTTACCTGTGATTTTCACAATTTATATATAACATTGTGACAGACATATCATGTGCATGGTTGGACTACTAAAGAATATAACATTTCGTAGATATATTTGAACTTTTCCATAAAAAAAAAATACTGATGAAATACAATTGTAACTTGTCATTTTACCTGTATTTACACCTGTACCTGCAAATATGTTAAATCTACACGTGTCTTGATGCTAATCTTAAAGTATAGACACGCACCATCGTTTTTTATATAGGGTTTGTCTATCAATAGTGTATATTTAATGAAATACATGCAATTGAAAGACTGTGCAGTTTTCTTCTTTTCTCCCCTGAAACAATTCAGCACTGAGGGACCTTTTACTGCAAAACAATGCAGCACTTTAAGGGTTCAAAGGAATTCCAATGGCAATGGTTGGGTGGTGCCGTTTTAAATGTGTAGACATATTTGTGGTGTTTCCAGTATTCCTAAGAGCTGTAAAACACAGATTGCAAACACACCTAGACTTGTCTACTTTTATTACTCCATTCTCATACTCCACAGGATATCCAAAATAGTTCCAGGCCGATGATCTTCTAATCACAGGTAACTCGAGTTCGATTTTTTCGGCCTTTTGCGTCTGCTTCTTTTGACCGGATGTTGGAATCACCTTGGTCACCTCGCTGTTTGTAGTTCATTGCATGAAAGCATTCCAAACGTCTTAGTGACAAAGAATAATCATAAGTTCTATCAGGTATCACGGTACCAATTGTTTTTCCATAGACCTCAATGCTAATATTTGGAGAGATAAATATATTTTCTATCCTAATTTAGCGCGCATCTCACACACTGTTATAGAGAACAATGTTAGATTGTCAATTTGATGATGACAAAACCAGGTACTCCATTGCATTTAAGAGAGATAACTCTGCTGGAACTAGACAGGGGTATGAGTTATCTAGTCACAACATACCTATTTTCAGTCATGTCTATGATATTTTCAAAAAATCATAAAAAATACAAAATATGATCTGTATAGGAATTAACATAAATTCACATGTTGCCAAGAGGCTAAACTATTTTTTAAGCATAACAGAAAGTACAACTCTTACATAATACACCAATCATAGCTTGTGTTGTTCTTTATTTCTGACTGGTACACCTTAAGCCACACCCACATGGACTTGCGCAATTGGTACCGTTATACCATCACCGGTTCCACACCCATACCGATAGTTCAGTCCCACGCAAAGAGAAAAGAATTGACACTTACATTATTATAACAATTTTAAGAAAAAAGTTTTCCTTCAGAAACTATTATTAATTTATGTCTTTGATTATATTTTTAAATTATGGTATTATTTAAAAAACAAAAAATAATTTAATTTCCTAGTACAAGGAAACTCTTCTCTATAGAACTGGTCCGGGTGCGGGAACGGAGATGACTAACTGAATCTCACACGCCATACTTCCTGTATATACAAAGGTGGCGCTCTACAGTTTCGTACTTTGCATAGGAAAAAAAATAAATTTCTGGGGTTTCTTCACTGGTTATACTGGCAATATAATAAAGACTTTGTATCGCTTAGGTGTTGGGAGAAGAACTTTCAATTCCCTTTATTTTGATGATGATTGATGGGTGTACTTTAGGTTCTAGAGTATACAGCTTGGGTTAACTTAAGATGTGTTCGAATAAAAAAACTGCTAGCTCCGCATGGTCATTTTCACTTCCTGGACATCAGAGAGAGGTAAATTGTAGTAAAATGATCCGATAACTTTTTTTTTTACTTTTCAGATGTTTTGTAATTTGTTCATTGCACTTTCAGAAGCTGCTATTGCCTACTTCAGCAAAATTCGTTTTTCTAGTTTAATAACTGCTAAAGTTAGTGTACTTTTGATTAATTCTGGCTAATTTTTCAAGCACATGGGAGCGTCCATTTTGTTATACCATGTGCTTAGATCATGTACAATTTCCACAAGTGCAGTATCCAAAGAAATATCAGCCACATTACATCAAAGTAGCATTGAGATATGCCAACATTATCTCTATTGTGCATGTTACAAATGCAAACAACTTCACCTCACATACGTCACTATCTGAAAAGTACATACTAACTGGCGAACGCCCCCAAAACAACTACCGCGACAGTTTGGTCTGATGAGCTCCTAATTTAATTATCATAACTGCTGAAGATTTATGTAGCTATTATAAGGTAGATATCGTTTTGTATCGATTCTTCACCTTGTGTATCGATATGTATATCGAAATGGCAAAAGTATCGATGCATCGATGTATCGATGAATCGTTTCACCCCTAAGAATATCTGATTTCTTTCAATAAATAAGGAAATATTTCGCTGATAATTTGCATCCTTTGTTTATTTGTGTGTAAGTTGAGTTTCACAACAAGGGACTACAGCACTTATAAAAAAGAAAATTAAGAATATTACAAAACAGTAAGTGGGGCCACAAAAAGGCATTGTTGTCAAGTGCTCCAGATGTAATCTGAAAAAACTTGTGATTTGTGGTCTTTCAGCAACTGGAATCTAGTTGATTCTAGGCATACCTGATTACCTGTCACAAAAAAAGAACAACATTCCCTCCTCTTCATCTACTTTAACATTCCCTTTTCTTCATCTACTATAAAATGGGTTGCTCCCTTCGGTTAGGGAGGTAGAGCACCATAATGGAGAGTTGCACCCTCCTATCGGGATGTAAAGCAGTGCAATAGTGGGTTGCACCCTCCTTCTAAGGAGGTGGAGCACCACAACAGCAGGTTGTGCCTGCATTGAAGGAGGTTGAGCACCGTAACCATTGGTTGCATCCTCCTTTTAGGGAAGTTGAGCACCACAATAGTGGGTTATTTCCTCCCATCAGGTAGGTTGAGCACCGCAATACATATTGTGCAACTGGCAACATGTTGGCCCCTTCCATTAGGGAGACAACACATCACACTCTTGAGATGCACAGAGTGAAGATGAGGTCTTCTCCATCTATCACTCATGGTACGGGGCCAGGACCAGGACCGAGCTACCCCCTCATCCCCTTTCCAACATCCCAGCCTGTGCATAATTTACAATCCATACATAGGATTGAGGCTAGGAACAGGGACCATTTTGGTGTTGCCCCTCTCCAGTTATACCTATGGACTCTTTTGATGTGTGGCACCTTCTACCTCAGGTACCTTGGTCCATTGTGCACCCATGGACTACTGAACCTTGCCATACCAATTGAAGTGGTGCTGCGGCACATGTCCCACCATCTCCTCACCAAGTGGTTTCCTTTTGTAAGGGTAGTTAGATGTCCTTATCTCCTCTATGCACGTCCTGATCAAGCAGGGGCTACCACGTATGGTACTCCAATGCCCTTCCATCAAGGGACATAGAGATACCCAGCCACTCTTCAACTCAAAAGTATCTTTGACTATAAGGATGATGAATCATGCTCTCCCCATCTTCATTGACTCCAATGAGTTTGAGACAGAAGCTGTGGCAATGACACCTCTCAGGCCCACTCACTCATCTCAGGTGGATGAGGAAGAAGAGGTCTGTTCCTTTGATAAGGCGGTAAACAAGGTTTGCTGTTTGTTACCTCCAGACCTGTGCCCCAAACCATCTGGCACACAGTCCAAAATGATCCTTTCCATTTTGGAAAAGATCTCTGGGGTACCACCTCAATCAGACTTCTTATTTCTCTCACATTCATCTATGATTGAGGAAATATCAGGGAGGTTTTAACTGGGCCAAAATATTGCTCGACAGCATAAAGGGTGGTCTATTCCCCTATATTGTGACCCTTTATCTTTTATTCAAGCTACTAGGTACATTCCCCAAAGTGGCCTATCATGGTCATGTTAGGAATATGTTATATGAACACGATCACATGACTCTTCGATTCTGCAATTTGGGAATTTTTTTTAAAACTGTGTATTAGAATACAATATAATTTTTGTTTTAGTGAGAAATTAATCCATGTTAACTTTTCTTCAGACCAGTTGGGTTTTAAAGGATTATCTGGAGATATTTGGTGTGCTCATATAGAGATCTTGGACAGAGACAGTTTATCAAAATGTTATTCAGATTTCCAATACTGGAGTGTTAAATATTGTGTTTCTACAAGGAGCTCTAAATAAGCACACTACAGACTTCAGCATATGTCATCATCTTCCATCTTGGATTTTCCAACAGGACTCGAACTTGAATCTAGTAGAACATTTAATTTCTAAGACTTTCTTAATTCGTGGATTAATCTTGAATTATTTATGAATTTGATTCGTAAATCTGTAGTTCTTTTTTCATTTTTACAATCTTTTTCCAGGGAAATAAATTATTTTTTAAAGTTTACAAAGCTTGCCGTTTTTACTTATTCAGTGTTACTTAAATGGTGATTATTACTTTTCTGTAATGGATTGAAGCACAGTAATATTGTGTGGAATAAATTTAGAGAGAGCAAACTATATATATATATATATATATATATATATATATATATATATATATATATATATATACACCTTTAATTATGATATTGTTGAGCAGTGCACATAACAAATCTTAATAACCACAACAATAATTTGTGGTGCATGGTATTTTTTTATATATTATATTTGTCTTAACAATTTTGTATGAAGCATCAGTTTGGATTACATAAGTCAGATGACAGCTTTATCAATATATTCCTTTATACTATATGCATGGAGGTTGTGAATCATTGATTACAATATTATTTCTTTGTCGGATATAACGGGTAGGACCATGTCAGCAAAAAAACCATGTCAAGTTTTGCTAGTAGCTCTTATGCATCCAGCCTAGAGACGACAAACTATGCACGCATTTGCCGAATAGTGGTTGATGTTTTAAGAGACATTCTCTGGCAGGTGCTAACAAATGAAATTCTTCCAGCTGATCTGCCGAGGAAAGTTCAGACAGATATAAAGAAATTGGGAAAACTTGATTTGAAAATAAAGGCGTGGCTGCATGGCATATCTATTCCCTCCACTAAGATTCCCAGTGCTGAGAAGTTTGATGTCTCCTCATTTTATACATTAATAAGAAACATTTGTAACGAAGGTCCCAACTCCAACCAATCAGTGGGGAGGAATCCCATCCACAAGTGGAATAACATTGGGTGATGACACAGATTTAGAGAGTTCAGAAACACTCATTATGGCCATGCAATGCAGGCCAAAATAGAAACTGCAGAATTTAACAAACTGTGCATTGAGATTAAGAATATTGTCAGCAGGTTTGATGCATACTTTTGTTCCCTTTCCAAAGCTATGAAATGTGACTTTCAGTGTGAGATTGATACCATTCTTACATGCTTTATGGACAAAAGCCTTGAGGATGAGTACATTCACAAAATGAAAGAAATTGTTAATTTGTCAGGTAAGTTCATATTTAAGTGCACAATTAATTGGAGTTTTCAGGCAGCAGAATATTATTATTTTGCTAGCATTCTACATATTGAAATGTTTCAAAAAGGAAAGTTCCAGAGTGGAGATGTAAATTGTCTTCTGCGGTTTTCAGTTTCTTTTCAGCACTATTTTCCTGGTTAGTTTTTCTAAAGTAAATGTATGGATAAATATAAAATTGAATAAAAATATTCATTAATGTCAAATGCATCTTTAAAATGATGCTTTAAGCCTGAAACTGTTAATCTGTGAATCTAATTACACCTCTCCCTTTATAACATGACCCAGCATAGTACAAATACATATATTGTACAATAAGCAAGGGAATGAATTACAGAGGGACCTCTGAAACATTAAGAATGGGGTGCCTACCCAGCTAGACATTCAGAAATCACTATATGTGTGTGTTTGGGTGTGTGCTTTTTAATGGCTGAATTCTCATTTTATAAAAACATTTAGAATAATTTCAAATAAACAGTACTTTCTCTAATAAAAGTGGTTGCTCTTCTGTATAAATTACCTTTTTTTCTCAAGGTAACCAATATCAGAAAACTTGTGAAAATGTAACTCCAAGAGGTAATGCATCACATACATGTGTAACGCATTGTTTACCTGCAAAATATTGTCATTATATCACTGCCTTTTGCACAACAAAACAAGATTACTTTTGTTCAAAAAGTAGACATTTGTTTTAATAAGAATATGTCAGGATTGAAATTATTTTTTTTTTAAAATTGTTTCATTAGTGAAATATTGATGGCATGATTTAGTTGCAAGTAATAGTGAAACCTCTGCTTATCCTTTTAAATTTGTGAGTTCCAATTCAGTAATGTTAAGTTCACTACAAACTATGGAACTCACTTTTTGGTAATGAACTGTATATATCAAACAGATGTTTTGATTTCAGCAGGTTGTCAAGGATTCTTTATGGTAGGTTAATTGTTACCTATACAATGTGTTACGTGCTTAGGCTCGAATAAACAGTAACATAGAAAGAGTGAAAATAACAAGCTTGTAAAACCTTAATAAATAATTTATTGAGCACAAATATTTTCCAGAAAGAAAAATAAACTTACGGTTTTAAGAATCAATTCCAAAATTAATCCAAAAATAATTCAAAATATTATCCATTAGAGAAATTGCAAAAGTCTTGGTAATAAAATGTCCAAATAATTCTAAGTTCGAATCCCAGTGAAGTATCCAAAATGGATGACGATGTCACTTGATGAAGTCAGTTCTTGTTAATAAAATTTCTATGAGCACAATTCTTTTCCAGATAAATAGCAAAATATTTCCTCTTGATCCAAACGAATTGACATAATTTCCAGTACAAGGTAATTTACAATAACTCAAAACGACAACTTAATATTAAAAAAGCCCAACTTCTACTGAATAGCTCGCTCCAAAACATTGTTTATATAGCTGTTTTTATGTAAACAAGAAAGGGGTCACGATCTTCTATAATCTCTCAGAACAATGTTACATTCAAAAAATCACGTAAACAGCATATGACCCAACTAAAATAGAAAGATGTTTATATAAAACTCCACAATGTCCTTGGAACCAACCAATCATTTTAAAAGCTTGTTTACAACTCTGAAGCTAGGTCAGAAATGAGGTCAACACCTGGTGTTTACTCTGTAAAGTACAGGTCACCCCCCCCCCCTTCAATGAACGAATCTTTAAACTTAAAATACCAAATTTAAATCTAACAAACAAACAATAAAAATAAATATAAATGACTTATTTCACATATACGTAACAAATTATAGTTACAACATTGTTCAAGAGATCAGTTGAAATGAATCGACTAAAACACATGACCATGACTTTTAAAAAGTATACAGGTTAGATTGCGTGCCCTTTATCTTTTGTATTTATTCCATTCCCATCATTCGGTTTGATACGAAAGACATAATTAACATGATAATACAGGTTTGCTTTTAATTGAGTGTAAGAATATAACAAATACATCCACAAATCGGAGATGAAAACAAAATCAGCAGTTAGGTTTTTCATAGAAACATGTGCACAGATAGTTGTGACAGTATAGTGACAATATTCTCATCTTAAAATTCATCAAATAGGGTTGATTCTTTCAACATTTTCTGGAATAAAGGGGATCTTTTCTTACCTCGGCATCATAAGAAGGTTCATGAGTTATCTTAGTGCATGAGTTCTCTATGGAGTGGTTTATACATCATATTCAATTGTGGAGATTTTCAAGTGTCCAAACTGTTACGGCTATTGGATTTAAATTATTTATTTTGTCAAATCCAAATTTGTCATTTAGGGTTTAATATTCATTAATATGAAATTATTCTGGTAAGTTCAGGCTGACCTAGACTCTAGCTGTAAACACAGGTTGACCTTGGCTTGTTGACCTCATTTCTGACCCTTCTGTAGAGAGTGTAAACAAGCCTTGGAAATGATTGGCTAGATCCAAAAATATCTTTATATTTTTAGTAATTAGTGGCTGTTTTTCTGGATCATTTTATTATTACGTGACTTGGTGAAGGTAGCTTCTTTCTTTGACTTTTCAGAAAATCACGTGATCCCTTGTTTACATTAGAAAACGGGTATTTAAATCATTGTATTGGGAGAGAGATTCAGTAGAATCTGGGCTTTTAAAGTTAATAGTTGTGTTTTTATGTTTGAGTGTTAATTTTAATTACCTTGTTCAGGACATTTCGTCGTAGCAAGAGGAATTATTTGGAAAAGAACCTGTGTTCATAATTTCATTTGGATGATTATAAAACAAGAACTGCATCACGTGACATTGTCAGCCATTTTGGATTACATCGTCAAGATTCGAACCTGGAACTATTAGAACATTTATTTATCAGGACTCTTGCAATTCCATTAGTGGATTATTTTTTTGTGAATTCTATATTGGATTAATGTTGGATTTGATTCTCTAAAACCGTAAGTTTATTTACTTTATGAAAATAATTATACTTAATAAATTCATTGTTAAAGTTTTACAAGCTTGTTAGTTTTCACTCTTTCTGTGTTGCTGCTTATTCGAGCCTAAGCACGTAACATAGAAATTGGGGGCTCGTCCGTGATTGAGATTGAGATTGGGATTTAAATAAATTGGAATTTAAATTTGAATTCCCCCTAGTTTTTGAAAATTTTAAATCATTAGTGAGACTGACACGCTTGTATTAAAATGACATCTAAGGTAGAAATATTTCTTTCTAATCCTACCCAGGAGCAATTAGATCTTTTCAAAAAAGATGAGTTGATTCAACTTGCCAGAAAATATGATCTTTCTGAAGTGAAGGCTTCTTTAACGAAACAAGATATCAAACAAATTTTGGTTCAATATTTGGTAGAACAAGATGTTTTGGAACAAAGTGCTTTGATTCCAGTCATTAAGTCTACACCAGACTCTGACATTAAACTGAAGGAATTAGAATTAAAATTCAAGATGGAATTAGAGTTGAAGAAGCTGGAATTTCAGAGAGAGAGAGAGAATTAGAGTTAAAAAAACTGGAATTTCAGGAAAAGGAGAAAGAGAGACAGGAAAGGGAGAAAGAAAAGCAAATTGAATTAGAAAAAGAGCAGATGCGGATTGATAGAGAGAAAGAGGAGAAAGAGAGACAATTACAATATGATAGAGAAAGAGGAGAAAGAAAGGCAAATTGAATTACAAAAAGAGCAGATTCGGATAGAGAGAGAGAGGAGAAAGAGAGACAATTACAATACGATAAAGAGGAGAAAGAAAGGCAGTTTGAATTACAAAAAGAGCAGATGCGCATTCAGTTACAAGAAAAACAAATTGAACGAGAACGAGAGAAGGAAGAAAAGGAATATGAAATTAAAATGAAAGAATTAGAGCTGGCAAGTGAGAATCACCATCATACTTCAAATCAAAATTTTGATTTAGCAAGGAATATTAGATTAGTGCCCCCTTTTAAAGAAAAAGAAGTAAACACATATTTTATTCTTTGTGAAAAAGTTGCAGAAAATTTAAAGTGGCCAAGAGAGAATTGGACTCGGTTACTTCAGTGTGTAATTACTAGTAAGGCTAGTGAGATTTACACTTCACTGTCTGTTCAGCAAAGCAGTGATTATGACGTGGTTAAAGAATGCATTTTAAGGGGTTATGAGTTAGTCCCTGAAGCTTATAGGCAAAAATTCAGAAATTACAGAAAAGAAGCTGGACAAACTCATGTCGAATTTGCTAGAGAGAAAGAGCAGTTGTTTGATAGATGGTGCTTAGCCAAGAAAGTCGAACAAGATTATCAAAATCTCAAGCAAATTATATTAATTGAAGAGTTCAAAAACTGTGTCCATAGTGATGTTAAAACTTATCTTGATGAGCATCAGATTGAAACCTTGGAAAATGCTGCTCGAGCTGCTGACGAATATTCTTTGACACATAAAGTTCCTTTTGTTAACAAGACTTCTACTCATCAGTCTTCTGGCAGAAAAGTATTTCCGCCTAATTCAAACCCTTCTAAAACTCAAACTAACATAACTTTCAAAAATCAGACTTCAGAGAAGTTTGATTCTAGATCCTTGTCTCTTCCGACGTGTAACTTTTGCAAGAAAAAAGGACACGTTACTTTTGATTGCTACAAATTAAAAAATAGGCATCAGAATCAAGACAGACCTGTTCCAAATGCTCTTATTTCCAAGAGGTCAAGGTCACAGTCATGTATTGAAAGCAGTACATTTGTTGGGTCTAATAAACCCCAGTCTGATTTTGATATGGAGAATTATGAACCATTCATATCGAAGGGTTCTATATCGCTCTTGGGTGATTCAGCCAATCCCACCCCTATTAAAATTTTAAGGGACACAGGAGCTTCTCAGAGTCTTTTATTATCAAGTACTTTGCCTTTTTCTGAGAAGTCTTCTTCTAATGAAAGTGTCCTTATTCAGGGAGTAGAGTGCGGCTTTGTTAATGTTCCTCTCCATTGTGTAAATTTGTCATCAGACTTAGTGTCAGGACCTGTGACAATCGGAACAGTCTCGGTTTTACCCGTTGAGGGAATCGATTTATTGCTAGGCAACGACTTAGCTGGGGACAAGGTTGTGGTTAATCCACTTGTAACTGACAAGCTTAATTTGGATCAGAAAGTTGATCCAATTGAAAAAGAAATCCCTGATATATTTCAAGCTTGTACAGTTACCAGAGCTATGGCAAAGAAAGCTCTTGAGAATGAAGTTGAAAAGGGCAGTATTCCCTTGGCTGACATATGTATAGGTCAGGCTTTTTATGAGGTCACATTTACTTCTTGTTTGGATCAATCAGAAAGTATTGATCATATTGATCCTCTTTTAACAACTCATTCTCTTTATTCTAATCAGGGTGATGATCTTGAGAATGATGTTGAAGAAGTCAGCATTCCTTCAACTGACGCTTGTATAGGTCAGGTTTTTGATGAGGTCACTTTTACTCTTGGTTTAGATCAATCAGAAGGTATTGATCATAGTGATCCTCTTTTAACCACTCATTCTCTTAATCAGGGTGCTAAACGACAGTTACTTGTCGTCGAACAGGAAAAAGATCCTGAGATCTCCTGTTTGTTTCAATGGGTCATAAATGAGACTGAAGTCACTGAAGTTCCTGTCTGTTATTTCATTAAAAATGGAATTCTTATGAGAAAATGGAGACCTCCCGAGGTACCTGCTGCTGATGAGTGGTTAGTGAACTATCAAATAGTAGTTCCAAAACCTTACAGACAGGAAATACTTAATCTGGCCGATGAAACTCCTTTGGCTGGTCATTTAGGGATTAATAAAACGTATCACAAGATCTTGACTCACTTCTATTGGCCAAAAATCAAAAGTGATGTTGTCAAATACTGTAGGTCTTGTCATACTTGTCAAATGGTAGGAAAACCCAATCAGAAGATACCTAAGGCTCATCTGCAACCTATTCCTGCCTTTGACGAACCATTTAGTAGAATTATGGTAGATTGTGTAGATCCCTTACATAAGACCAAGTTAAATAATCGATACATGTTGACCATAATGTGTGCGTCAACAAGGTTTCCGGAGGCTATTCCGTTGAGGAATATAAAACATAATACAATGGTAAAAGCTTTGATAAAGTTTTTAACTCAGTATGGCCTTCCTAAATCTGTTCAGTTTTATCAAGGTTCAAACTTCATGTCTGGAATTTTCCAGCAAGTTATGAATGAATGCCCAGTTCAGCAATTAAAGTTAAAAATGAAACTATGGTTTGAAAGAACTACAAGGGAGAGAACTTTTGAGTCTGATAATGGAGTTGTGTTACTCTTGTTCATTCTTCTTACTTTTGTTCAGATTAGATATTTTGGCCCTTACAAAGTTAAGAAGAAAATGAATTAGTTAAATTATAGTATTAGCGCTCCTGGGATCGAAATAAATTACAGGAGTACCAGTATATTGAAAGAGATAGCCATGTTAAATATGTAATTAATTTAGTTGTACCTGTCCCACTCAGTGAAGAAAAATCATCGGATTCTACTGACATTGGAACGACAAATTGTTGGAATTTAGAAATTATGAAAAATCTAGACCAGAAACTTTCACATTTGCAAGTGCAAGAAATAAATGAACTGAATGTTATTATTATTATATGAGCACTTATGTCCAGATATTCTTACAAGGACAAACAAAATTTTCATGACATTGAAATTGAAAATTCCAAACAGCATCCATGCAGGATGAGTCCACTCAAACAGGAATACTTGAAAAAGGAAATTCAATCTTTGCTGGAGAATGATTTTATCAAGCCCAGTAAAAGTGATTGGAGTTCACCATGGATACATGTTCCAAAACCAGATAAAACTTTCCGTATGTGCATAGGAAGGTGAACAGAGTGACAAAACAGATTCATTCCCATTACCAAGAGTTGACGATTGTATTGATAAAATTGGGAATGCCAAGTATGTCACCAAATTTTGACCTTCTGAAAGGATTTGGGCAGATTCCATTACGGAAAGAGTAAAGGAAATCTCAACAATGTGACTCCAGAAGGACTCTACCAGTATAAAGAAAGTCCATTTCAACGTCTCATAAAAATGATCTCTGGTCTAGGAAATTGTGACATCATCTACAGCAACACCTAGAGAGAACATCTAGTAACACTTCGGAAATTCTTTGACAGACTCACTAATGTATGTTTGACAATTAATTTATCTAAAAGTGAGTTCTGCTAGTGTGGCTTTCTTAGAACATTTTGTGGGACATCGACAATTTAAAAGGTTGAGGCTATTTCTAGATAATATAATTGCAGACGCTCTTTCCCGTGTATAATTCATTATATTGTGTAATTTATACTAGTTCTTTTAACATCAGATGTAAATTGGTTTGTGATAAAAAGAAAGTTTTATCATATAAACCTTTCTTTTTATTTTATGGGGGAAGGTGTTACGGCTATTGGATTTAAATTATTTATTTTGTCAAATCCAGATTTGTCATTTAGGGTTTAATATTCATTAATTGGGAAATTATTCTGGAAAGTTCAGGCTGACCTAGACTCTAGCTATAAACACAGGTTGACCTTGGCTTGTTGACCTCATTTCTGACCCTTCTGTAGAGAGTGTAAACAAGCCTTGGAAATGATTGGCTAGATCCAAAAATATCTTTATATTTTTAGTAATTAGTGGCTGTTTTTCTGGATCATTTTATTATTACGTGACTTGGTGAAGGTAGCTTCTTTCTTTGACTTTCCAGAAAATCACGTGATCCCTTGTTTACATTAGAAAACGGGTATTTAAATCATTGTACTGGGAGAGAGATTCAGTATAATCTGGGCTTTTAAAGTTAATAGTTGTGTTTTTATGTTTGAGTGTTAATTTTAATTACCTTGTTCTGGACATTGTGTCATTTCGTCGTAGCAAAAAGAATTATTTGGAAAAGAACCTGTGTTCATAATTTCATTTGGATGATTATAAAACAAGAACTGCATCACGTGACATTGTCAGCCATTTTGGATTACATCGTCAAGATTCGAACCTGGAACTATTAGAACATTTATTTATCAGGACTCTTGCAATTCCATTAGTGGATTATTTTTTTGTGAATTCTATATTGGATTAATGTTGGATTTGATTCTCTAAAACCGTAAGCTTATTTACTTTATGAAAATAATTGTATTTAATAAATTCATTGTTAAAGTTTTACAAGCTTGTTAGTTTTCACTCTTTCTGTGTTGCTGCTTATTCGAGCCTAAGCACGTAACAAAACTTTGAACGTTTACTTGAAAAATGCAAACTTTCTTTTATTTATGCATCATTTACTGATATTCAGTCATTTTACTGATTTTTAGATCAAATTGGATAGCTTTTCAAAAGAGTATGTTGCTAGTTTTAGTTGCATTTAAGGAAAAAGCAGAAGTTAAAGCAAAAGCCTACAAGAAAATTTAAGAATGGATTTGTTTGTTTGTAAGCTTGGTTCATATTTCTTTCCCATATAGAAGTATTTTTTCATCTTTTTCTTGCTGAATCTTCTAGTTAGGTGAAATTATAAGTGTGTAAGGTTTTGAATGTGTTCATCAACATTGCATATGTCTAGGTTTTTGGCCTCGTTTTAAAAGTGGGAATTTTAGTTGAAACAGTATTTACTTATTTACACTTGTCTCTTTTAATAGGTTAGAAGATTTTTTTATTGAAAATATTGTTCTTGTTTTTCCAGTTGAATTTATCAACTGAATTACTGTTAAGTTATTCCTAAGATTTAGTGTAAGTTGGTAGAAAATATTTAAGGAATTGAATTGAGTTAAAAATAACTAAGAAAATCATAATAGGATAACTCAAAATAGGACCTGAAAATTGTGAGAACAATCAACATGTACCATAACCAATTTTAAGTCCCTTTATCTCTTTATATGCATGTGATCTTTCCACAATTAGGTGGGTGAATTAATCAAGTTATAAACTTGGTTGAGAAACCTTTTGAGACCTCCACATTCTTTTGAGCTTGGTTGGATGACTGAATAAAAGATGGTAATGGTTTTATTGTTAATGGTTCATTAATAATTAAATTTACAATTATCAGCTTTTTTTAAAGGAGCTAATGACCTTTTAAAAAATGAGCAAGAAGATATTCTTCATATAGTGGCAATATAGATCTTTAATCGAAGTCTATAAGTCTATTAAATCTTAATTTAGGTCTTATTTTAGAAGTAAGAATTTGAATTACATTTTTCGTTTGTTCTGGAACTCATGCTAAAGTACCCATGTTGTATGACAAACAGTTTTTATTGGATTGTCTCACAGGTTGAAGAACTTCATTCAGTCATCTGCAGTTTTAAGTGTAGATGTATTCCATTGTTTCAAAAAAAATTCTTATTTTAAAATATTTAATTTAAGATCAATAGGCCCTTATTCTGTATAGCTCATAATCATGTGATGATAATTTACAATGTTACTTTTATCTGTTGAAGGAGTAATGGTTGTCTGCAGCCAACTATATTAGAGAACACCATGGATACCAAAGTATGGTAGCCTATAAGTTAATGACTGGGCATACAATATTTGACTGATTTGTGATGTCTGCATGTGACATATGACTAATTATGTATAAATCACCATGCAATTGCTTTATAGTCAAGCAGAAAAAATAAATATTTACATCTGTGTATATTTTTTGTCATTTTTTTAAAAAGGAAATCTTGGTAGAAGATGGTCCAGTGTTTGAGTAATGAATCTAGTCCTTAACATTATAAATTTCTTAAAAGTTTTCAGCATGTATGACTAGTCAGAATATTATCAAAATGTTTGTGTTTTCAAACTTTGGTAATGCAAAAAAAAGAAGGGAATAATCATTTACCAAAAATAATTGTATATGTTCTCATTTTTTTTATTAGATATAAAGGAAATTAAAGAAGATTTAAAGAACCGTTCTTGCAGAACTTGTGACATGGAGCAAGGTAAATTTTGGTAGATTGCTTTAATTGAGCAATAAATTAATTGTGTGATCTTTATTCCAGCTTCATCATCACTCATTCAAGGAAACCATTTATGAGGTGTAGCTCAGTGCTACTTAATTTCAACTTGTTAATTTTTACATTATATTATTGGTTAAGACATATCTTTGTCACTGAAATGCGAAACGGTGGAGAGAATACATATATTTTATTCAGCCTGTTTAAACAATTCATCTAATAGTAAAACCAACATTATGACAAAATAAAAGACTTTCATGCACAGTAGTATAATATAATGGGGATTCTGGACCACTTAACCTCTCCAGCCTTCATTTCATAGTTTGGCTATCTATATCACTACTTATTAAAACGTTTTAAAAGCCCAAATTGACACTTTTATTTCTGGTAAATATGAAAATCTCTTATTTTCGAGAATTTTAGACTAGTATAAGATATTGGGGATTCTGTACCACTTAACCTCTAGGGCTGTCATTTCCTGATTTGTCTATCTCTATCATCACGTTTAAAAAAGACAGAAAAATCAATGGTATTTAAAACTCAAATTGACACTTTTATATCTGATAAATATAAACTTTTCCTGAAATAATAAAGTAGTATAAAGGAATGGGGATTCTAGGCCCCTTGACTTTCAGGCCTTCATTAAATTAATTATCTCTATTTCCACTTTTAAAAAGGGCTGGAAAATCAATGGTCTTAAAAGCTCAAATTGACACTTTTATATCTGGCAATTAAAAAAATGTATTATTTTCAACAATTTTAAACTGGAGTAGTATTAGATAATGAGGATTCTAACCGGGAAACGATTTATGTATTTAAATGTGTAATATACTCTTCAATTGTTGGAGGTGGTCTTTGTTTAGTGTTATAATATGTCAGGATGCATCTATACTTTTTTTCCCACCACAACCATTACATAATGCGACTTTAGATTATTTTGTTTGATATACATATGAAGTCTGCAGTATTCTTTATGACAACTCATCATACATTTTTCTGTTGTTTTATGTAACAAACACTGACATTTATTTGAGTTGATCATTATTGTTTAAGCAAATAATTAAAAACAATTAGAGAAATGATTATTACCGGTATATATAAAAGATATCAAACCCAATGGTACCGCTTCCTGGATTTGAAATATTTCCTCCAAAAATGAGAATACTAAATTGACAAAAGCTAGCGAAATTGTTGCAGAAATGTCATTTACAAACTTGCTCGTTCGAATATTGACTTAATCGAATTAGCTGATAAAGTTATTAAACAATATGTCATTAGAAGATCAAATAAGTAAATTACAGTATTAAATCGTACTACCAAAAAACCAGAAATAAAAATCATACTACTAAGACTAAAATAGAATAAAACGTCAAATCCTCGCTAGATCAGTTTTAGAAGAATATAAAAAAAATAACATCAATCATACGTAATTGGCCACAATCAAATGATTCTCTTATTGATCTATCTGAAGAAATTAAAAATATTAAAAATAAATTTTCAATCATCGATTTAAATCTCGATGAGATTGACATAGAAGAACTACTACTGATTTATGAATAAATATTTAATTTAATATTTGGATCTATAAATACTACCCACGATCAAGAAAGAATTTTGATCAACATGCGCTAGAAGATTTGGTAATTATTATAAAACATAATTCCACCTATTCTAGTTGACCAACCATCAATCAAAATGAATGCTGATTATGATTTTGAAATGTTTAAAGCAACTGATCCTAATGCTGTTCAAGAGAGATCTTTTAGATTAACACCTCACACTGTTTTACGAAGTACTGACATAAATAAAATATCAAATGAAATTTTTCAACAAATAACAAAGCTGATAGAAAACTAATAATAATAATAATAATAATAATAATAATGAGGACTTTGTATAGCGCCTAATCTTTCGAAGCTCTAAGCACTTTACTCCATCAATAATGATATGACTACACTACAGAACAACAAATGACAAAAACAATGAAATTGGAAAACATAAAAACATGCTGAAAACATATAAGATACAAAACATGATTAGGTCGCCAAGTTTGTCCCTGCAGTCGAAACAGGTGAGTCTTGAGAGCACTCTTAAAAGGGACCACTGTGTCTTTGTGTCTAATTTCAATGGGCAATTCGTTCCACGTCGCCGGGCCCTGGTGTGCAAACGAACGTTGTCCATATGACTTTGTTATCACCTTGGGAACAATGAGTATACGATTATCAGAAGAAGAGCGTAAGGATCTAGCTGGTGTATACACATGGGTGAGGCTGGATAGGTATGTTGGACTGGAGTCTGTCATTGAAATATAGCACAGAGAACAAATTTTGTGTTTGATTCTGTATCGAATTGATAGCCAGTGTAGGGTACAGAGCAGTGGTGAGGTGTGCTCTGATCGAGGTACTCTAAAGATGATCCGTGCAGCTGTGTTTTGAACTTTTTGAAGTTTCTGGAGTAAATATTGTAATGAACCAGATGGAATTTAGTTACAATAGTCCAGTCTTGAAAGTACTAATGAACACACATGTTTTTGTGGCATCAACTGAAAGATATTTACGAATGGAACTGATGCGCCTCAATTCAAGATATGCAGCCCTGCAGATGTTCATGGCATGTTGGTGCAGTGTGAGAGTACTGTCTAGAGTAACGCCTAGATTCCGTACTGACTGTGAGAATTTAATGTTGGTGTTGCTGATATTTATTGTCTGAGGTAAAGGATGTGAATGAGAAAGTCTTTGTGTTGTGATCAGAATAGCCTCAGTTTTATTATCATTCATCTGCAGCTTGTTACATGTCATCCATGATTTCACATTTGAAATGCATTTCTCTACTCCATGGATGGTAGCATCAACTTTAGTTGGGTGGCTAGTCTTGTATATTTGGGTGTCATCAGCATACAATTGGTGCGACACTGGGTGATGATCTATGACACTTGAGATCGGCTGAGTGTACAGAATAAAGAGAACAGGTCCAAGAACATATGTCAACTGGGCTGGAGTGTATTCCATTTGCAGATATAATTTGTGTCCTGTTCACTAAGTAGGACTTGAACCACTGTAAGGCTATATTCTGAATGCCAAATACATGCTGGAGATGGTGAAGTAATATATCATGGTCTATTGTGTCAAATGCTGCAGACAAATCCAGGAGAGTGAGGACTGTAATCTTTCCACTATCCAAAGCAGAGAGAATGTCACTAAATACTTTCTGAAGAGTAGTTTCCGTACTGTGGCAAGGGCGATATGCAGACTGTACATTGCAAAAAAGACTGTTTTAATTCAAATGAGATACAGGTTGAGTTAGAACAACCTTTTCTAAGATTTTTGATTTGAAAAGGAGATTAGAAACTGGGTGGTAGTTCTTTAAATCGTTACGGTCCAGTCTTGGTTTCTTCAGTAGTTGCTTTACAATGGCAGTTTTCAAAAATGATGGGAATTCCCCTGTTGAGAGAGAGATATTAATAACATCAGTTAGTGAAGGTAATATTGGGTGTAAGTACTCAAGCAGCAGTGATATCGGATTTAGATCAAGTTCACAAGACTTTGGTGCACTTTTCATCACGATTGTCCGTACTAAACCTATAGAAACAGGTTCAAATGCTCCTAACGTTTATCGCTGAAGTTCTGCATCATAACTGTATGGTAACGAATCAGTTGAAATTGTGCTGTCAAGCGAATATCTAATGGTTTGAACTTTGTCATGGAAGAAATTTGGAAATTTGTCTGGTAGGTCTAGTGGAGAGAAGGTTGTTGGAAATGGTGTACATGTGTACCTTGATATTAGTTTGTTAGTTATCTCGAAGAGCTCTTTGAAGCTGTAACTCTCCGTGATCTTAGTACTGTAGTGGGATGATTTGGCTAAATGGACTATGTTTGTAACGTTCTTCTTAGCGGCTTCGTAGATCTGTTAAACACACATCATACAGTTGAGGCATCGTTATTGATATAAAAAAAATGATAACAATTACCAAAAGTTTCTTTACAATAGGTTCTGATGGAACATATAAGCAATTACCGGATTTTATTTTACGAACCAAGTTGTTTATAAATGTAAAAAATTCTGACAAGTGTTTATTATGGGCATTATTATTAGCGCTATTTCCCACCAATAGTCATTCAGATCGATTAGCAGATTATTTACAACATCAGGGGTCTGTTCATATTACTGGAGTTAAATTTCCAGCAAAAGAGGCAGCAGTAGCTAAGATAGAACGACAAAATCCTGAATTATTTTTGGCGGGTATCAATTTACTTTCACTTCATTCATCAAACAAACCATTTCCAGTCAGAATATCACCACTAGCGAAACATAATATCACAGGTAAAACAATACATCTCCTACTACCGTATTTTCGCACATTTAAGACGCACCTAATTATAAGACGCACCCATATATAAGACGCTGGTTTTGACGATTTGTGTAAAATATATTTTAAATAAGACGCCCACAAATATAAGACACACGCGGCCTAGCCATCTGCCGAACTGAGCAATTTATCTCCAGTGGTTACCTTTCCTTTATAAATGAAAATTTGTCCAATGTTCCATCACCCGTCGGATGTAAACAAGGCTTTATTACCATTTTTAGTTGAGATCAAAGGCCAATAGCGGATGGGTTTAGTACCTGGTATCTAGAATCTAGAACAATAAACGCCGGATGTAAAGGCGGCTTCATTGATCCGCTAGGCCAAGTCTTCAGCGGGTGGGGTTAGTACATAGACCAATAAACGCCCGATGTATGCGGTTAGCATGTATAAACGTGGGAACAGTCTCTTGTTATATATAAATGAGTGATCAATTTGCTTAGCATTTTTAAAATTTATAAAATTGTCACGATGCCGAAGCGAAAATCATATACGGCATGGGAGAAAGTGAAAATTACGACAATCATCAATGGCTTCAGAAAGTGTGGGATAACTCAGCTGCATCCGATACCACTGACGCCAATGAGGATCAGTTAGCATCAGTTATGGAATTATTCCGCGACAACGACAGTGAATTTGATTCAAGTTTCGATGGATTTTAAGCCGAAACTGATGACGATGAAGATGAATAGAACAATACGGTACATTGATTTTTGATCAAGTCAAACAATATTTAGTAACAGTTTATTATATTGTGAACACTTACCCAATTGTTTTTACAACTAGGAATGAAAATCGTGAAACGTGAATATCGACCGCAACAATCGTCCTTCAATATCATGCACTGTACCGTTCGTTCTTGTAAAAAAGTACTTAGATAAGACGCCCATTAATATAAGACGCACCCTGGGTGCGGGTTATGTAAAATTTTGTATAAGACGCGTCTTATATACGCGAAAATACGGTACATAATCATCACTATGTATGGATTAAAGATTTCAGCAGATTTCTTAGAAGAACAATAACGAAACATAAATCAAGTACTTATTTCTGCTATAGTTGCTTGAATGGTTTTGAAACTCTTGAAAAGTTAACTGAGCACAATAAGTACTGCGGTGAGATTCAACGACAAACAGTACCGAATCCAGGAAATAATCTATTATATTTCAAGAAATATGAAAGAACTATAAATCTTCTATTCATCATTTACGGTGATTTTGAGTTGTTTATACAACCATCATGTGATTGGAAATCAATCCAGAGTCATTTACCATCATCATAGTGTTTAAATACAGTTTGTGTAAATGATAAAGATTCAAAATTATCTCCACTTTACTGAGTAAACTCAGAGAACAATTTGCTGCCTATGGTGCATTTGTTGAAATATTTATTTCAGGAACAATCTAGAATTGAAAAATATTTTCCATCGGTCGTAATAAATTTATTAATTTACCAAGTGAGTGCGAATAAATGTAAATTTTGTAAAAAGGATTTTCTAAATCTGAAAAGGTTCCGTATTATAATAACAACTACATAGCGATTCTATGGTACAGTTCATGAACACTGAAATGAGTTGCATACACAGAATCATATTCCAGTCGTATTTCACAATCTACATGGATATGACGGTCATTTTATTCTTCGAGCACTTGGTCATCCTATGATTATTGATTACTGTGAGCGAAATCAGATCAAACTTGGTGGAATACCAAATAATGCTGAAATTTTATGTCGATAACGATCTCCAAATTGAGATTCATTGATAGCTACGAATTTATGGCTAGATCAATAGATGAACTAGCGAAATCCTGTATAAATTTTCCATCAATGAAGAAGCATTTCGTGGACAATCAAATTAAATATTTAACTAGAGAAGGAATATTTCCATATGATTATTTTACTGGTTTTGAGAGATTATTTTAAACAAAATTACCAGAGAAAAAGGAGTTTTATTCATCGTTGAATTATAAAAATATCAGTGACTGTGAATACAATCACGCCAATGAAGTTTAGTCCGTGTTTGTTTGTAAAATTTCGGTGATTACCATGATTTGTATTTACACATTGATGTGCTTCTACTTACTGGTATTTTTTAACAATTTAGAATGACAGCACAATCTCAATGTGGGTTGGATCTGGCGTATTATTTCTCTGCACCTGGATTGTCGTGGGATGCCCTTCTAAAGACGACAGAAATCAAACTAGAGTTATTAACTGACATCGACATGTATTTATTTATCGAGCAAGGAATCCGTGGCAGTATTAGTTTGATCGTCAAGAAACATTCTCACGCGAACAACACATATATGTCAAAATTTGATCCAATGGCACCTATTAATTTTATTAGCTACATTTTGATATAAATAATCTCTATGAAGGCGTGATGTGTATGCCATAGTCCTACATGTAAGACATAGCACATGTTGATATTATTAAGTGCTCAAAACATAAATATCAGCTTCGTGTCTTAAATGTTGGACTAGTGTATGCCGATGCCACATGGAGGATTTACTTGGATGAGCCCTGATGATTTTCTTAAATAAAAAACAACTTAACCGCGGAGATGAATCCAGAGTACAGCTATTTCATTTAAGCTGACGTTTGTTATCCACAACAGCTCCATGATGCTCATAATGATTATCCTTATTTAGCGGAACAAATGATGATTACTGATGATATGACTTCGCTGAAACAATTAGTGCTATGAATGACCAGACCTAGCACTAATATTAGTACCCTTACTCTACGTCTCAACCACAACAAATCAAGTTGAGGCTACAACATCATAGCTAGACCGGACCATGTTGTGTAAGTAAACTAGTACTGAATCTACTTAATAAAAAGAATTATATTTGTCATTGAAACAAGCGATTGATGCTGCATTTGGTATAAAATCAATCAACAAATCCACATGGATGAAACCGTATATTGATTCATATACATTAAGACCAGCTGCATCAAAATCAGACTTCAAAAAGGATTTCTTTAAGCTAATGAACAATTCCATGTTGGGAAAGATGATGGAAAATATTTGAAATCGAGTTGAGATTAAGATCGTCTACGATTAAGAATTGTGATCAAATAAACTATAAAGATCTGTCCAAGACTTGTGTTTATTTTTCAAGAAAAAGACAAAATTATATCTAAACAAACCGATCTATGTCAGCACATTAGTGCTGGATCTATAAAAATTGATGTATGATTTCCACTATGGTTTTGCAAAAGTCAAGTGGCCAAATGCAGCGGGACTATTCACGGATACTGATTCACTTGTTTATGAGATTCCTGTAGATGATTGTAAAAATTACCTCTTTGCAGATATTTTTGTGCACAGTGATCGATTTGATTTATCAGATGTTCCAGCAAGTACTGGATTTAACAACAACACTAACAAAAAAGTAATCTGGAAGATGAAAGATGAGTTTAATTTTACTCCGATTGCTGAGTTTGTCTGGCTATTATCAAAGATGTACACGCTTATCAATGATACTGGTGCTGATAAAGCTTAAAAAGCTAAAAGGATTAATAACAAACATGTAACAAACAAGATGAAATTTAATGATTATTTAACCACGCTGCATCGTATGAGCGATGAAAAATTACCATCAGTGACAACATACAGATTTCAATCAAAGAAACACGAAATCACCACCAACAGGATAACCAAGGTCGGATTATGTAATTTAGATGAAAAACGATATTGTCATGATGGTATTAACACAATTGCATATGGTCATTATAATATCATTATTTAACTATAATTAATATTATGGTAATAATATTATTATTTAAGCCTTTTTATGTTTTGTTATTGTTATTATTATTACTGAAAAATACATAATTATTTGACTGTAAAATCACTATTTGTTAATGTTATTATTCACAATTAGATGATTTAGTAATTAATAATGGTTGGAGAATCAGTAAGAACCTGATTGTCACGAGAGCGATTATCAGCAATTAGGAGATTTAAACCAATCTATGATGCTGTTAGATGAAAATTACAAGTGTGGCAAAGAGCTCAAGTTGAATTTGTACAAGAGCTGATCAATTATTTCAACCCATCAAAGGAAAAATATCTCAACAGGATGATGAACAAAAGATTTAATAAGACCATTAATCAGACTGCACAAGCTGCAACTCGTGCCGCAGATGCTATAGCTAGTACTATGAGCCCTACATTATATTATATCCTTATGTTCTCCTCTATTACCCTTTCAATGAGTCATATTGTATTACTGATTTTTTATATTTCTTCTTTTTCATGACACCCTTCACAAAACAGATAGTAAGTATTATATCTTGATATAATTGAATTATTTCTACTAAACAATCATCTAAGACAAAAGAAAAGAGTAGAAAGTTTGATTTTATGTGCAGAATTATTCCTAAGAATATCGGAAAGGAAACGTTAATGGAACAGATTCATCAGATTAACGCATTCTACATGACTTTGATTTAATTATTTCATTGTTTATTTTATTTTCTTATGTTATTGATCTAATTTTGCTTGAGGTAGTTTAAAAGAGTGAGTGCTATCCAGCAGTATATTATGACTTTGCTGATATATATCCATTCAGTGCCTGATCATATAGTGTAGTTTTATCAATTACATGCTGATTATGACTAATAACCAGAAATTCATATTTATATACACATGTTCATCCATGCATGCATGAAAGTATGCACATAAATATTAATAAATCTTTAGGTAAATATATGTATACAAGCATATTCACATCATATCTGTTTCAACAAGTTCTTTACCTATTTTATATGCAGACTATTCTAGTTAGTGAAATATAGCCATAGACACTGATTGCAGTAAAGGTATATACTTCTGTTATTACAGACCATATACCTGATAAGTAAAGTTGATACTATGCTAAACATTGTAGCCCCACAGCATACTATATCATTGTGTTCCTCTGTATTACCCTTTGAATGGGGAGCCCAGAGTGACTGAAATGTCAAAAGCTCTCTGTTATGGATCACTGCCATCACACCTCTCTGCATGTGTTCGACTCTCAGATTCTGCCAATTTGGGTGTGTGCGAAATGTTGCCAGTAGGTTCTTGTTGGTCACTGTTTCTTTCCAGGGATTTTTCGGTGTTCTTCCTCCACCATTAATACTGGCTGCCATGTAAAGCCTATTCTGTGCTGAAAAATGGTGTTGAACCTTACAACAACAACAACAAGAACCCTTTCAATGACCTGTATCATATTGACTTTTGATATTTCTTTTCTTTCCATGACATCTTTCACAAAACAGATGAAACGAATGGACTCTTTATATGAATGAAGTATGTTCTCTAAAGAGTCATTTAATAGACGGAAGAAATTAGTACAAAATCTTATTTTATGTGCAAAAATATCCCTTATGACACAGAGAGGAAAAATAATAGGAAAAATTTCAAATAGAAAACAGTGATAACCGTACTCTTCAATAACTTCTCTTAATTCATGGAGCAGAGATGATTAATGCATTATACACATCTTTGATAATAATATTCCGTTTATTTTATTTTCGTTTCTGTGGCAATATCTGTTTCATACATTGTTGTTCTAATGCAGCAATTTAACATCGGTGCCTTTTCTTTAATTATTGTCAGTTTGTGAATATGTCCTGATAACATTATCCTCCAAATCCATTGGAATCTCGTCAGTATTGAATTATTTTTTTTGTCATTCCTCCAAGTCTGGACCAACATATATATATGCAATGTTCAGTTGCTTGCTTTAGCCTTCTAATTATGTTTGAAATAAAGTCATTGATTGAAGATTATCCAGCAGTATTTTATGATCTTTTGATGTATATGAAATCAATGCCTAAATGAATTGTATATTGTCATCACTCATAGACTGAAGATGTCTAATAACCAGAAATGTATACCCCAATTCATTTTTTCATCCATGCAGACATATACGTATGCACATAAAGATTCATTAATCTTTAGATAAATACATGTATATAATTATTGGCGCGTCATATGTGTGTCATCAAGTTCTTTATTTTTCATGCGTACTATTCTTTTTAGTGATATACTGCCATCCATATCGGGCTAAATGCTTTAAATGTATATACTTCTGTTCTTATGGATGTAACAGCTGACAATGAAAGGTGATAATAAGCCCTCCATTCGAACCCTACATCATATTATATCCTTATCATCTCCTCTATTACTCTTTCAATGAGTCATTATGTATTACTCATTTTTTCTATTTCTTCTTTTTCATGACACCCTTCACAAAACAGTGAGTAAGTATTATTTCTTTATACAATTGAATTACTTCTACTAAATAATTATCTAAGACAGACGAAAAGAATAGAAAGTTTGTTTTTATGTGCAGAATTATTCCTAAGAAAATTGGAAGGGAAACGTTAATGGATTCATCCGATTAAAGCATTCTACACGACTTTGATTTAACTATTTCATTGTTTATATTATTTTCCTATTTCATTGATCTAATTTTGTTTGAGGTAGTTTAAAAGATTGAGTGCTATCCACCAGTATATTATGACTTTGCTGATATATATCCATTCAGTGCCTGACCATATAGTGTAGTTTTATTAATTACATGCTGAATATGACTAATAACCAGAAATTCATATTTATATACACATGTTCATCCATGCATGCATGAACGTATGCACATAAATATTCATAAAACCTTAAAGATATGTATACAAGTATAGTCACATATCTGTGTCATCAAGTTCTTTTTTTTACATGCAGACTATTCTAGTTAGTGAAATATAGCCAGAGGAACTGATTGCATTAAAGGAATATACTTCTGTTATTATATACCATATTCCTGATCAGTGAAGTTGATACTATGCTAAACATTGGAGCCCCACAGCATACTATAGCATTGTGTTACTCTCTTTTACCTTTTGAATGGGAGCCCAGAGTGACTTGAGTTGTCAAAAGCGCTCTGTTATGGATCACTGCCATCTCAACTCTGTCTGCATGGGTTCAAGTCTCAGAGTCTGCCAATTTGGGTGTGTGAGAAATGTTGCCAGTAGCTTCTTGTTGGTCAGCGTTTCTTTCGAGGGATTTTTCTGTGTTCTTCCTCCACCATTAATACTGGCTGCCATGTAAAGCCTATTCTGTGCTGAAAAATGGTGTTGAACCCTACAACAACAACAACAACAACAACCCTTTCAATGACCTGTATCAAATTGACTTTTGATATTTCTCTTCTTTCCATGACATCTTTCACCAAACAGATGGAAGGAATGGACTTTTTATGATTGTATTATGTTTTCTAAAGGGTCATTTAATATAGGGAAGAAATTATTATAATTTTTTTTTATGTGCAAAAATATCCATTAGGACACAGAGGAAAAATAGTAGGAAACATTTCAAATAGAAACCAGTCATAACCGTCCTTTTCAATAACTTCTCTTAATTCATGGAACAGAGATGATTAATGCATTACACAAATCTTTGATAATAATATTCCGTTTATTTTATTTTCCTTTCTGTGGCAATATCTTGTTCATACATTGGTTCTAATGCAACAATTTAACATCAGTGTCTTTTCTATAAGTATTGTCATTTTGTGAATATGTCCTGATAACATTATCCTCCAAATCCATTTGAATCTCATCAGTATTGAATTATTTATTTTGTCATTTCTCATAGTCTTGACCAACATATATATATCCAATGTTCAGTTGCTTGGATTAGTTTTGAAATAATGTCATTGATTGAAGTTTATCCAGCAGTATTTTTTCCTTAGGATGTATATCAATTCAGTGCCTAAATGAATTGTATATTTTCATCACTCACAGACTGTAGATGTCTAATAACCAGAAATTCATACCCCAATTCATGTTTTCATCCATGCAGACATATACGTATGCACATAAAGATTCATTAATCTTTAGATAAATACATGTATAGAAGTATTGGCACATCATATGTGTGTCATCAAGTTCTTTATATTTCATGCTGACTATTCTTTTTAGTGAATTACTGCCATCCATAACTGGCTAAATGTTTTAAATGTATGTTCTTCTGTTCTTATGGATGTTACAGCTGACATGTAAAGTTGATACTAAGCCCTCCATTCGAATCCTACTTCATATGATATCCTTGTGTTCATCTCTATTACCCTTTCAATGAGTCATATCGTATTACCGATATTTTATATTTCTTTTTCATGACACCCTTCACAAAACAGATCGTAAGTATTATCTATTGATATAATTGTATTACTTCTACTAAACAATCATCTAATTGAGAACAAAAGAGCGGAAAGTTTGATTTCATGTGTAGAATTATTCCTAAGAAAATTGGAAAGGAAACATTAATGGGACAGATTCATCAGATTAAAGCATTCTACACGACTTTGATTTAACTATTTCATTTTTTTTTCTTCCTATTTTACTGATCTAATTTTGTTTGAGGTAGTTTAAAAGATTGCTATCCAGCAGTATATTATGACTTTGCTGATATATATCCATTCATTGCCTGATCATATCGTGTAGTTTTATCAGTTACATGCTGATTATGACATAACCGGAAATTCATATTTATATACAAATATTCATCCATCCATGCATGAACGTATGGACAGAAATATTCTTAAATATTTAGATAAATATATGAATAAAAGTGTCATCAAGTTCTTTATTTTACATGCAGACTATTCTTATTAGTGAAATATATCCATAGAAACTGATTGCATTTAAGGAATATGCTTCTGTTATTACAGACCATATACCTGATAAGTAATGTTGATACTATGCTAAACGTTACAGCCCCACAGCATACTATATCATTGTGTTCCTCTGTATTAACCTTTGAATGGGGAGCCCAGAGTGACTGAGTTGTCAAAAGCTCTCTTATGGATCACTGCCATCTCAACTCTGTCTGCATGGGTTCAAGTCACAAGGTCTGCCAATTTGGGTGTATGAAAGATGTTGCCAGTAGCTTCTTGTTGGTCAGTGTTTCTTTCTAGGGATTTTTCTGGGTTCTTCCTCCACCATTATTACTGGCTGCCATGTAAAACCTTTTCTGTGCTGAAAAATAGTGTTGAACCCTACAACAACAACAACAACAACCCTTTCAATGACCCGTATCATATTGACGTTTAATATATCTTTTCTTTCCATGACATCATTAATAAAACAGATGGAAAGAATGGACTCTTTATATGATTGTATTATGTTCTCTAAAGAATCATTTAATAGACGGAAGAAATTAGTACAAAATCTTATTTTATTTGCAAAAATATCCCTTAGGTCATAGAGAGGAAAAATAATAGGAAACATTTCAAATAGAAAACAGTGATAACCTTACTCTTCAATAACTTATCAGAATTCATGGAACAGAGATGATTAATGCATTATACATATGTTTCATAATAATATTCCATTTATTTTAGTTCCCTTTCTATGGCAATATCAGGTTCATACATTGTTGTTTTAATGCAACAATTTAACACCAGTGTCTTTTCTTTAATTATTGTCATTTTGTGAATATGTCCTGATAACATTATCCTCCAAATCCATTAGAATCTCATCAGTATTGAGTTATTTATGTTGACATTACTCCTAGTCTGGTCCAACATATATATCCAATGTTCAGTTGCTTGCTTTGGTTTTCTAATTCTGTTTGAAATAATATCACTAATTGAAGTTTATCCAGCAGTATTTTACGACCTTTTCATGTATATCAATTCAGTGGATAAATGAATTGTATATTTGCATCACTCACAGACTGAATATGACTAATAACCAGAAATTCATACCTCAATTCATTTTTTCATCCATGAAGACATATACGTATGCACATAAAGATTCTTTGATCTTTAGATAAATACCTGCATAAAAGTATTGGCACATCATATATGTGTCATCATGTTCTTTTTATTCTAAATGCAATCTATTCTTTTTAGTGAAATACTGCCATCCAAAACTGGCTCAATGCATAAAATGTATATACTTCTTTTCTTTTTGATGTTACAGCTGACAAGTAAAGTTGATACTAAGCCCTCCATTCGAACCCTACATCATATTATATCCTTGTGTTGTCCTCTATTACCCTTTCAATGAGTCATATCGTATTACTGATTTTTGATATTTCTTCTTTTTCATGACACCCTTCACAAAACAGCTGGTAAGTATTATATCTTGATATAATTGTATTTCTTCTACTAAGCGATCATGTAACACAGATTAAAATAGTAGAAAGTTTGATTTATGTGCATAATTTTTTGTAAGAAAATGTGTTGGCAAACATTAATGGAACAGATTCATAAGATTAAAGTATTATAAATGACTTTGTTTTAACTATCTCGTTGTTTATTGTTTTTTCCTATTTAATTCTTCTAATTTTCATTGCGGGAATTAAAAAGAATGAGTGCTAACCAGCATGACTTTGCTGATATATATCCATTCAGTGGCTGATGATATGGTGTATTTTTATCAAGTACATGCTGAATATGACTAATACTCAGAAATTCGTATTTATATACAGATGTACATCCATGCATGCATGAACGTATGCACATAAATATTCATAAATCTTTAGATAAATATATGTATAGAAATATAGTCACATCATATCTGTGTCATCAAGTTCTTTATTTTACATGCAGACTATTCTAGTTAGTGAAATATAGGCGTGGAAAGTAATTGCATTAAAGGAATATACCTATGTTATTATAGACCATATACCTGATAAATAAAATTGATATTATGCTGAACATTGGAGCCCCACAGCATACTATATCATTGTGTTCCTCTCTATTACCCTTTGAATGGGGAGCCCATAGTGACAGAGTTGTCAAAAGCTCTCTGTTATGAATCACTTGGATCTCAACTCTGTCTGCATGGGTTCAAGTCTCAGAGTCTGCCAATTTGGGTGTGTGAAAAATGTTGCCAGTAGGTTCTTGTTGGTCAATATTTCTTTCCAGGGATTTTTCTGGGTTGTTCCTCCACCATTAATACTGTCTGCCATGTAAAGCCTATTCTGTGCTAAAAAATGGTGTTGAACCCTACGACAACAACAACCCTTTTATTGACCTGTATCATATTGATTTTTTATATTTCTTTTCTTTCCATGAAATCTTTCACAAAACAGATGGAAAGAATTGACTCTTTATATGATTGTATTATGTTCTCTAAAGAGTCATTTAATAGACGGAAGAAATTAGTACAAAATCTTATTTTATTTGAAAAAATATCCCTTAGGTCATAGAGAGGAAAAATAATAGGAAACATTTCAAATAGAAAACAGTGATAACCGTACTCTTCAATAACTTATCTTAATTCATGGAACAGAGATGATTAATGCATTATACATATGTTTGATAATAATATTCTGTTTATTTTATTTTCCTTTCTGTGGCAATATCAGGTTCATACATTGTTGTTCTAATGCAACAATTTAACATCAGTGCCTTTTGTTTAATTATTTTTTTTGTGAATATGTTCTGATAACATTATCCTCCAAATCCATTGGAATCTCATCAGTATTGAGTGATTTATTTTGACATTACATCGAATCTGCTCCAACATATATATCCAATGTTCAGTTGCTTGCTTTAGTTTTCTAATTATGTTTGAAATAATGTCACTAATTGAAGTTTATCCAGCAGTATTTTGTGACCTTTTCATGTATATCAATTCAGTGCTTAAATCAACTGTACATTTGCATCACTCACAGACTGAAGATGACTAATAACCAGAAATTCATATCCCAATTCATTTTTTCATCCATGCTGACATATACGTATGCACATAAAGATTCTTTAATCTTTAGATAAATACCTGTATAGAAGTATTGGCACATCATGTGTGTGTCATCAAGTTCTTTATTTTTCATGTAGACTATTCTTTTTAGTGAAATACTGCCATCCATAACTGGCTGAATGCTTTAAATGTATATACTTCTGTTCTTATGGATGTTACAGCTGACAAGTAAAGTTATACTAAGTCCTCCATTCGAACCCTACATCATATTATATCCTTGTGTTGTCCTCTATTACCCTTTCAATGAGTCATATCGTATTACTGATTTTTGGATATTTCTTCTTTTTCATGACACCCTTCACAAAACAGCTGGTAAGTATTATATCTTGATATAATTGTACTTCTTCTACTAAGCGATCATGTAAGACAGATTAAAATAGTAGAAAGTTTGATTTATGTGCATAAATTTTTGTAAGGAAATGTGAAAGGAAACATTAATGGAACAGATTCATAACATTAAATCATTCTATATGACTTTGTTTTAACTATTGTGTTGTTTAATTTATTTTCCTATTTTATTCTTCTAATTCTCGTTGCGGGAATTTAAAAGAATTAGTGCTATCCAGCATGACTTTGCTGATATATATTTATTCAGTGGCTGATGATATGGTGTATTTTTATCAATTACATCTGAATATGACTAATACCCAGACATTCATATTTATATACAGATGTTCATCCATGCATGCATGAACGTATGCAAATAAATATTCACAAATCTATAGATAAATATATGTATACTAGTGTAGTCACATCATATCTGTGTCATCAAGTTCTTTATTTTACATGCAGACTATTCTAGTTAGTGAAATATAGGCATGGAAACTGATTGCATTACAGGAATATACTTATGTTATTATAGACCATATACCTGATAAGTAAAGTTGATACTATGCTGAACATTGGAGCCCCACAGCATACTATATCATTGTGTTCCTCTCTATTACTCTTTGAATGGGGAGCCCAGAGTGACTGAGTTGTCAAAAGCGCTCTGTTATGGATCACTGCCATCTCAACATTGTCTGCATGGGTTCAAGTCTCAGAGTCTGCCAATTTGGGTGTGTGAAATGTGTTGCCAGTAGGTTCATGTTGGTCAGTGTTTCTTTCCAGGGATTTTTCTGTGTTCTTCCTCCACCATTAATACTGTCTGCCATGTAAAGCCTATTCTGTGCTAAAAAATGGTGTTGAACCCTACAACAACAGCAACCTTTTCATTGACCTGTATCATATTGACTTTTTATATTTCTTTTCATTCCATGAAATCTTTCACAAAACAGATGGAAAGAATGGACTGTTTGTATGATTGTATTAAGTGCTCTAAAAAGTCATTTAATAGACGGAATAAATTAGTACAAAATCTTATTTTATGTACAAAAATATCCCTTAGGACACACAGAGGAAAAATAATAGGGAACACTTCAAATAGAAAACAGTCATAATCTTACTCGTCAATATCTTATCTTAAATCATGGAACAGAGATGATTAATGCATTATACATATCTTTTGATATTAATATTCCGTTTATTTTATTTTCTTTTCTGTGGCAATATCTGTTTCATACATTGTTCTAATGCAACAAGTTAACATCAGTGTCTTTTCTTTAATTACTGTCATTTTGTTAATATGTCCTGATAACATTATCCTCCAAATCCATTGGAATCTCAACAGTATTGAATTATTTTTTTTGTCATTACTCCGAGTCTGGACCAACATATATATCCAATGTTCAGTTGCTTGCTTTAGTCTTCTAATTCTGTTTGAAATAATGTCGTTGATTGAAGTTTATTCAGCAGTATTTTATGACCTTTTCATGTATATCAATTCAATGCCTGAATGAATTGTATATTTCTATCACCCACAGACTGAAGATATCTAATAACCAGTAATTCATACCCCAATTCATTTTTTCATCCATGCAGACATATACGTATGCACATAAAGATTCATTAATCTTTAGATAAATACATGTGTAGAAGTATTGGCACATGATATATGTGTCATCAAGTTCTTTATTTTTCATGCAGACTATTCTTTTTAGTGAAATACTGCCATCCATAACTGGCTGAAGGCTTTAAATGTATATACTTCTGTTATAATGGATGTTACAGCTCACAATTAAAGTTGATACTAAGCCCTCCATTCGAACCCTACATCATATGATATCCTTGTGTTCCCCTTTACTACGTTTTCAATGAGTCGTATCGTATTACTAAATTTTGATATTTCTTTTTCATGACACCCTTCACAAAACAGCTCGTAAGTATTATCTCTTGATATAATTGTATTACTAATACTAAACAATCATCTAAGAGAGAACAAAAGAGTAGAAAGTTTGATTTTATGTGCAGAATTATTCCTAAGGAAATCGGAAAGGAAACATTAATGGAACAAATTCATAAGATTAAAGCATTCTACATGAATCTAGTTTAAGTATTTCATTGTTTATTTTTTTCCCTATTTCATTCACCTAATTTTGTTTGAGGTAGTTTAAAACATTGATATCCAGCAGTATATTATGACTTTGCTGATATATATTTATTCAGTGGCTGATGATATGGTGTATTTTTATCAATTACATGCTGAATATGACTAATACCCGGAAATTCATATTTATATACAGATGTTCATCCATGCATGCATGAGTGTATGCACATAAATATTCATAAATCTTTAGATAAATATATGTATACAGGTATAGTCACATATCTGTGTCATCAAGTTCTTTATTTTACATGCAGACTATTCTAGTTAGTGAAATATAGCCATAGAAACTGATTGTATTAAAGGAATATACTTCTGTTATTATAGACCATATACCTGATAAGTAAATTTGATACTATGCTAAACATTGGAGCCCCACAGCATACTATATCATTGTGTTCCTCTCTATTACCCTTTGAATCGGGAGCCCAGAGTGACCGAGTTGTCAAAAGCTCTATGTTATGGATCACTGCCATCTTAATTCTGTCTGCTTGGGTTCAAGTCTCAGAGTCTGCCAATTTTGGTGTGTGAGAAATGTTGCCAGTATCTGCTTGTTGCACAGCGGTTTTTTTCCAGGGATTTTTATGGGTTCTTCTTCCACCATTAAAACCTCCTGACATGTAAAGCCTATGATGTGCTACAAAATGGTGTTGAACCCTACAACAGCAACAACAACCCTTTTAAAGACCCGTATCATATTGAATTTTGATATTTCTTTTCTTTCCATGACATCTTTCACAAAACAGATGGAAATAATGGATTCTAAATGCTTGTATTATGTTTTCTAAAGAGTCATTTAATGTACGGAAGAAATTAGTACAAAATCTTATTTTATGTGCAAAAATATCCTTTAGGACATAGAGAGGAAAAATAATAGGAAACATT
This sequence comes from Unio pictorum, assembly GCA_030141615.1. Classification (NCBI taxonomy): domain Eukaryota; kingdom Metazoa; phylum Mollusca; class Bivalvia; order Unionida; family Unionidae; genus Unio; species Unio pictorum. The sequence continues at coordinate 1,634,790 of JARLTB010000296.1, read as the reverse complement.
TCAAATAGAAAAAAGTGATAACCGTTCTCTTTAATAACTTATCTTAATTCATGGAGCAGAGATGATTAATGCATTATACACATCTTTGATAATAATATTTCGTTTATTTTATTTTCATTTCTGTGGCAATATCAGTTTCATACATTGTTGTTCTAATGCAGCAATTTAACATGTCTCTTTTCTTTAATTATTGTCATTTTGTGAATATGTCCTGATAACATTATCCTCCAAATCCATTGGAATCTCATCAGTATTGAATTATTTATTTTGTCATTACTCCGAGTCTGGACCAACAAATATATCCAATGATCAGTTGCTTGTTTTAGTCTCCTAATTCTGTTTGGAATAATGTCATTGATTGAAGTTTATTCAGCTGTATTTGATGACCTTTTGATGTATATCAATTCAGTGCCTAAATGAATTGTATATTTTCATCACTCACAGACTGAAGATGACTAATAACCAGAAATTCATACCCCAATTCATGTTTTCATCCTTGCAGACGTATACGTATGCACATAAAGATTCATTAGTCTTTATAAAAATACATGTTTAGAAGTATTGGCACATCATATTTGTGTCATCAAGTTCCTTATTTTTCATGCAGACTATTCATTTTAGTGAGATACTGCCATCCGTAACTGGCTAAATGCTTTGAGTGTATATATTTCTTTTCTTATGGTTGTTACAGCTGACAAGTAATGTTGATACTAAGCCCTTCATTCTAACCGTACATCATATTATATCCTTGTTTTCCTTTATTACCCTTTCAATGAGTCATATCGTATTACTGATGTTTCATATTTCTTCTTTTTCATGACACCCTTCACAAAACAGGGCGTAAGTATTATCTCTTGATATAATTGTATTACTTCTACTAAACAGTCATCTAATACAGAAGAAAAGAGTAGAAAGTGTGATGTTATGTGCATAATTGTTGGTAACGGAATCGGAAAGTAAACGTTAATGGAACAGTTTCATACGATTAAGGCATTCTACACGACGTTGATTTAACTATTTCATTGTTTATTTTATTTTCCTATTTTATTCATCTAATTTTTTTTGAGGTAGTTTAAAGAATTTATTGCTATCCAGCAGTATATGATGACTTTGCTGACATATATCCTTTCAGTGCCTGATTATATAGTGTATTTTTATCAATTGCATGCTGAATATGACTAATCACCAGAAATTCAAATTTATATGCACATGTTCATCAATGCATGCATGAACGTATGCACAGAAATATTCATTAATCTTTAGATAAATATATGAATACAAGTATAGTCACAGATCTGTGTCATCATGTTCTTTCTTTTACATGCAGACTATTCTAGTTAGTGAAATATAGCCATAGAAACTGATTTCAGTAAAGGAATATACTTCTGTTATTATAGTCCAACCTCTTAAGTAAAGTTGATAGTATGCTAAATATTGGAGCCCCACAACATACTATATCATTGTGTTCCTCTCTATTACCCTTTGAATGGGGATCACAGAGTGACTGAGTTGTCAAAAGCACTCTGTTATGGATCACTGCCATCTCAATTATGTCTGCATGGGTTCAAGTCTCAGAGTCTTACATTTTAGGTGTGTGATCAGTATTGCTAGTAGCTTCTAATTGGTCAGCTTGTCTTACCAGGTTTGTTTCTGGGTTCTTCCTCCACAATTAATACTGGCTGCCATGTGAAACCTATTCTGTCCTGAAAAATGATGTTGAACACTACAGCAACAACAACAAGCATTTCAACGACCCGTATCATATTCACTTTTGATATTTCTTTTCTTTGCATGACATCTTTCACAAAACAGATGGAAAGAATGGACTCTTTATATGTTTGTATTATGCTCTCTAAAGGGTCATTTAATAGACGGAATAAATTAGTACAAAATCTTATTTATGTGCAAAAATATCGCTTAGTACATAGAGCTGAAAAATAATAGGAAACATTTCAAATATAAAACAGTTATAACATTACTCTTCAATATCTTATATTAAATTATGGAAGAGAGATGATTAATGCATTATACATATCTTTGATAATAATATTCTGTTTATTTTATTTTCATTTCTGTGGTAATATCCGGTTCATACATTGTTGTTCTAATGCATCAATTTAACATCAGTGTCATTTCTTTAATTGTTGTCATTTTGTGAATATGTCCTGATAACATTATCCTCCAAATCCATTGGAATCTCATCAGTTTTGAATTATTTATTTTGGCATTACTCCGAGACTGGACTTTCATATATATCCAATGTTCAGTTTCTTGCTTTAGTCTTCTAATTCTGTTTGAAATATTGTCACTGATTGAAGTTTATCCAGCAGTATTTTATGACCTTTTGATGTATATCAATTCAGTGCCTAAATTAATTGTATATTTTCATCACTCACAGACTGAAGATGACTAATAACCAGAAATTCAAAGCCCAATTCATGATTTCATCCATGCAGACATATACGTATTCACATAAAGATTCATTAATCTTTAGATAAATACATGTATAGAAATATTGGCACATCATATGTGTTTCAATTAGTTCATTATTTTTGATGCAGACTATTCTTTTTAGTGAAATACTGCCATCCATAACTGGCTAAATGCTTTCAATGTATATTCTTTTGTTCTTATGGATGTTACAGCTGACAAGTAAAGTTGATACTAAGCCCTCCATTCGAACCCTACATCATATTATATCTTTGTGTTCTCCTCTATTTTCCGTTCAATGAGTCATTATGAATTACTGATTTTTGATATTTCTTCTTTTTCATGACACCCTTCACAAAACAGTTGGTAAGTATTATCTCTTGATATAATTGTCTTACTTCTAGTAAACAATCATCTAAGAGAGAACAAAAGAGTAGAAAGTTAGATTTTATGTGCAGAATTATTCCTAATGAAATCGGAAAGGAAACATTAATGGAACAGATTCAGAAGATTAAAGCATTCTACATGACTTTGATTTAACTATTTCATTGTTTATTTTTTTCCTATTTTCTTCATCTAATTTTGTTTGAGGTAGTTCATAGGATTGACAGCTATCCAGCAGTATATTATGACTTTGCTGATATATATCCATTCAGTGCCTGATCAGATAGTGTATTTTTATCATTTACATGCTGAATTTGACTAATAACCAGAAAGTCATATTTGTATACACATGTTCATCCATGCATGCATGAACGTATGCACATAAATATTCATAAATCTTTGGATAAATATATGTATACAAGTATAGTCACATATATGTGTCATCAAGTTCTTTATTTTACATTCAGACTATTCTAGTTAGTGAAATATAGCCATAGAAACTGATTTCAGCAAAGGAATATATGTCTGTTTATATAGACCATATACCTGATATGTAAAGTTGATACTATACTATACACTGGAGCCCCACAGCATACTATATCATTCTGTTCCTCTGTATTACCCTTTGAATGGGGAGCCCAGAGTGTCTGAGTTGTCAAGAGCTCTATGTTATGGATCACTGCCATCTCAATTCAGTCGGCATGGGTTCAAGTCTGAGAGTCTGCCAATTTGGGTGTGTGAGAAATGTTGTCAGTAGCTTCTTGTTGGTCAGCATTTCTTCCCAGGTATTTTCCTGCGTTCTTCCTCCACCATTAGTACTTGCTGCCATTTGAAACCTATTCTGTGCTGAAAAATGGTGTTGAACCATACAGCAACAACAACAACCCTTTCAACGACCCATATCATATTCACTTTTGATATTTCTTTTCTTTCCATGACATTTTTCACAAAACAGTTGGAAGAATGGACTCTTTATATGATTGTATTTTGTTCTCTAAAGAGTCATTTAATAGACGGAATAAATTTATACAAAATCTTATTTTATGTGCAAAAATATCCCTTAGGACATAGAGAGGAAAAATAATAGGAAACATTTGAAATAGATAAAACAGTGATAACCTTACTCTTCAATAACTTATCTTAATTCATGGAACAGATATGATTAATGCATTCTACATATCTTTGATAATTATATTCCGTTTATTTTATTTTCATTTATGTGGCAATATCTGGTTCATACAGTGTTGTTCTAATGCAACAATTTAACATCAGTGTCTTTACTTTAATTATTATCATTCTCTGAATATGTCCTGATAACATTATTCCCCAAATCCATTGGAATTTCATCAGTATTGAATTATTTATTTTTTCATTACTCCGAGTCTGGACCAACATATATATCCAATGTTCAGTTGCTTGCTTTCGTCTTCTAATTCTGTTTGAAATAATGTCACTGATTGATGTTTATCCAGCAGTATTTTATGACCTTTTGATGTATATCAATTCATTGCCTAAATGAATTGTATATTTTCATCACTGACAGACTGAAGATGACTAATAAAAAGAAATTTGTACCCCAATTCATTTTTTCATCCATGCAGACATATATGTATGCACATAAAGATTCATTAATCTTTAGATAAATACATGTATAGAAGTAATGGCACATCATATGTGTGTCATGAAGTTCTTTATTTTTCATGTAGACTGTTCTTTTTTGTGATGTACTGCCATTAATAACTGGCTTAATGCTTTAAATGTATTTACTTCTGTTCTTATGGATGTTACAGCTGACAAGTAAAGTTCATAGTAAGCCCTCCATTCGAACCCTACATCATATTATATCCTTGTGTTCTCCTCTATTACCTTTTCAATGAGTAATTATGTCTTACTGATTTTTGATATTTCTTCTTTTTCATGACAACTTTCACATAACAGGGCGTAAGTATCATCTCTTGATATAATTGTATTACTTCTACAAAACATTAAGGCATTCTACACGACTTTGATTTAACTATTTAATTGTTTATTTTATTTTCCCATTTTATTCTTCTAATGTTATTTGAGGTAGTTTAAACGATTGAGTGCTATTTAGCAGTATATTATGACTTTGCTGATATATATCCTTGCAGTGCCTGATTATGTAGTGTATTTTCATCAATTGCATGTTGAATATGACTAATAACCAGAAATTCATATTTATATATACCATTTCAACGATCAGTATCATATTCACTTTTGATATTTCTGTTCTTTGCATGACATCTTTCACAAAACAGATGGAAAGAATGGTCTCTTTATATGATGGTTTTATGTTATCTGAAGAGTCATTTAATAGACGGAATAAATTAGTACAAAATATTATTTTATGTGCAAAAATATCGCTTAGGACATAGAGCGGAAAAATGATAGGAAACATTTCAAATGGAAAACAATGATTACATTACTCTTCAATAACTTATCTTAATTAATGGAACAGAGATGATTAAGGCATTATATATATCATATACAATAATATTCCGTTTATTTTATTTTCATTTCTGTTTTAATATCTGGTTCATACATTGTTGTTCTAATGCAACAATTTGACATCAGTGTCTTTTCTTTAATTATTGTTATTTTGTGAATATGTCCTGATAACTTTATTCTCCAAATCCATTGGAATCTCATCAGTATTGAATTAATTATTTTGTCATTACTCCGAGACTGGACCAACATATATATCCAATCTTCAGTTGCTTGCTTTAGTCTTCTAATTCTGTATGAAATTATGTCACTGATTGAAGTTTATCCGGCAGTATTTTATACCTTTTGATGTATATCAATTAAGTGCCAAAATGAAATGTATATTTTCATCACTCACAGACTGAAGATGACTAATAACCAGAAATTCAAAGCCCAATACATTTTTTCATCCATGCAGACATATACGTATGCACATAAAGATTCATTAATCTTTAGATAAATACACGTATAGAAGTATTGGCACATCATATGTGTGTCATCAAGTTCTTTATTTTTCATGCAGACTATTCTTTTTAGTGAAATACTGCCATTCATAGCTGACTAAATGCTTTAAATGTATATTCTTCTGTTCTTATGGATGTTACAGCTGACAAGTGAAGTTTATACTAATCCCTCCATTCGAACCCTACATCATATTATATCCTTGTGTTCTCCTCTATTACCCTTTCAATGAGTTATTATGTATTACTGATTTTTGATATTTCTTATTTTTCATGACACCCTTCACAAAACAGTTCGTAAGTATTATCTATTGATATAATTGAATTACTTCTACTAAACAATCATCTAAGACAAAACAAAAGAGTGGAACGTTTGATTTTATGTGCAGAATTATTCCTAAGGAAATCGAAAAGGAAACATAAATGGAACAGATTAATCAGATTAAAGCATTCTACATGATATTGATTTAACTATTTGATTGCTTAATTTTTTCCCTATTTTATTCATCTAATTTTGTTTGAGGTAATTTAAAAGATTGACTGCTATCCAGCAGTATATTATGACTTTGCTGATATATATCCATTCAGTGCCTGATCATATAGTGGATTTGTATCAGTTTCATGTTGAATATGACTAATAACCAGAAATTCATATTTTTATACAGATCTTCATCCATGCATGGATCAATGTATGCACATAAATATTCATAATCTTTAGATAGATATATGTATACAAGTATAGTCACATATGTGTGTCATCAAGTTCTTTATTTCACATGCAGACTGTTCCAGTTAGTGAAATATATCCATAAAAACTGATTGAATGAAAGGAATATACTTCTGTTATTATAGACCATATACCTGATAAGTAAAGTTGATACTATGCTAAACATTTTAGCCCCACATCATACTATGTCATTGTGTTCCTCTGTATTACCCTTTGAATGGGCAGCCCAGAGTGAATGCGTTGTAAGAAACTATCTGTTATGGATCACTGCCATCTCAATTTAGTCTGCGGGTTTGCGTTTCTTTCCAGGCATTTTTCTTGATTCTTCTTCCACCATTAATACTGTCTGCCATGTAAATACTCTTCATGTGCTGAAAAATGGTGTTGAGCCCTACAACAACAACAACAACCCTTTCAACGATCCGTATCATATTCACTTTTGATATTTTTTTTCTTTCCATGACCTCTTTCACAAAACAGATGGAGAGAATGGTCTCTTTATATGATTGTATTATGTTCTCTAAAGAGTCATTTAATAGACGGAATAAATTAGTACAAAATCCTATTTTATGTGCAAAAATATCCCTTAGGACATAGAGAGGAGAAATAATAGGAAACATTTCAAATAGAAAACAGTGCGAACCTTACTCTTCAATAACTTCTCTTAATTCAGGCAACAGAGATGATTAATGCATTTAAATATCTTTGATAATAATATTCCGTTAATTTTATTTTCATTTATGTGGCAATATCTGGTTCATTCATTTTTGTTCTAATGCAACAATTTAACATCAGTGTCTTTTCCATAATTATTATCATTTTGTGAATATGTCCTTATAGCATTATTCTCCAAATCCATTTTAATTTCATCATTATTGAATTATTTATTGTGTCATTATTCCGAGTCTGGACCAACATATATATCCAATGTTCAATTGCTTGCTTTAGTCTTCTAATTTTGTTTGAAATAATGTCATTGATTGAAGTTTATCCAGCATCATTTTATGACCTTTTGATGTATATCAATTCAGTGCCTAAATGAATTGTATATTTTCATCACCGACAGACTGAAGATGACTAATAAACAGAAATTCATACCCCAATTCATTTTTTCATCCATGCAGACATATACGTATGCACATAAAGATTCATTAATCTTTAGATAAATACATGTATAGAAGTATTGGCACATCATATGTGTGTCTTCAAGGTCTTTACTTCTCATTCAGACTCTTCTTTTTAGTGAAATACTGCCATCCATAACTGGCTGAATGCTTTAAATGTATATACTTATGTTCTTATGGATGTTACAGCTGACAAGTAAACTTGATACTAAGCCCTCCATTCGAACCCTACATCATATTATATCCTTGTTTTCTCCTCTATTACCCTTTCTATGAGTCATTATGTATTACTGATTTTTGATATTTCTTCTTTTTCATGGCACCCTTCACAAAACAGGGGGTATGTATTATCTCATGATCTAATTCTGTTACTTCTACTTAACAGTCATCTAAGACAGTAGAAAAAAGTAAAAAGTGTGATGTTATGTGAATAATTTTCCTAAAGTAATCGGAAAGGAAACGTTAATGCAACAGTTTCATAACATTAAGGTATTGTAGACGACTTTGACTTAACTATTTCATTGTTTATTTTCTTTTCTTAATTTATTCATCTAATTTTGTTTGAGGTAGTTTAAAAGTTTGATTGCTACCCAGCAGTATATTATGACTTTGCTGATATATATCCTTGCAGTGCCTGATTATATAGTGTATTTTTATCAATTACATGATGAATATGACTAATAACCAGAAATTCATATTTATATACACATGTTCATCCATGCATGCATGAACGTATGCACATAAAAATTCATAAATCTTCATATAAATATATGTATACAAGTATAGTCACATATCTGGGTCATCAAGTTCTATATTTTACATGCAGACTATTCTAGTTTGTTAGTGAAATATAGCCATAGAAACTGATTGCAGTAAAGGAATATACGTCTGTTATTATAGACCATATACCTGATAAGTAAAGTTGATACAATGCTAAACATTGAAGCCCCACAGCATACTATGTCATTGTGTTCCTCTGTATTACCCTCTGAATGGGGAGCCCAGAGTGACTGAGTTGTCAAAAGCGCTATGCTATGGATCACTGCCATCTCAATTCTATCTGCATAGGTTCAAGTCTCATAGTCTGCCAATTTGGGTGTGTGAGAAATGTTGCCAGTAGCTTCCTGTTGGTTAGCGTTTCTTTCCATGGACTTTTCTGGGTTCATCCTCCACCATTAATACTGGCTGCCATGTAAAACCTATTCATTCCTGAAAAATGGTGTTGAACCCTACAACAACAACCACCCTTTCAACGACCCGTATCATATTCACTTTTGATATGTCTTTTCGATCCATGAGATTTTTCACAAAACAGATGGAAATAATGAACTATTTATATGATTGTATTATGTTCTCTAAAGAGTCATTTAATAGACGGAAGAAATTAGTACAAAATCTTATTTTATGTGCAAAAATATCCCTTAGGACATAGAGAGGAAATATAATAGGACACATTTCAAATAGTAAACAGTGATAACCTTACTATTCAATAACTTTTCTTAATTCATGGAACAGAGATGATTAATGCATTATACATATCTTTGATAATAATATTCCGTTTATTTTATTTTCATTTCTGTGGCAATATCTGGCTCATACATTGTTGTTCTAATGCAACAATTTAAGAGCAGTGTCTTTTCTTTAATTATTATCATTTTGTGAATATGTCCTGATAACACTACCCTCCAAATCCATTGTAATCTCATCAGTATTGAATTATTTATTTTGTCATTACTCCGAGACTGGACCAACATATATATCCAATGTGCAGTTGCTTGCTTTAGTCTTCTAATTCTGTTTGAAATAATGCCACTGATTGAAGTTTATCCAGCAGTATTTTATGACCTTCTGATTTATATCAATACAGTACCAAAATGAATTGTATGTTTTCATCACTCACAGACTGAAGATGACTAATAACCAGATATTCATAGCCCAATTCATGTTTTCATCCATGCAGACATATTCGTATGCACAAAAAGATTCATTAATCTTTAGATAAATACATGTATATTAGTATTGGCACATCATATATGTGTCATCAATTTCTTTTTCGTTCATGCAGACTATCCTTTTTAATGAAATACTGCCATCCATAACTGGCTAAATTTTAAAAATGTATATCCTTCTGTTCTTATGGATGTTACAGCTGACAAGTAAAGTTGATACTAAGCCCTCCATTCGAACCCTACATCATATTATATCCTTGTGTTCTCCTCTTCTGCCCTTTCAATGAGTCAATATGTATTACTGATTTTTGACATTCTTCTTTTTCATGACAACCTTCACAAAACAGATGGTAAGTATTATCTCTTGATATAATTGTATTACTTCTACTAAAACATCATCTAGGACAGAACAAGAGAGTAGAAAGTTTGATTTTATGTGCAGAATTATTCCTCTTGAAATCAGAAAGGAAACATTAATGGAACATATTCATAAGGGTATAGAATTCTACATGACTTTAGTTTAACTATTTCATTGTTTATTTTTTTTCCTATTTAAATCATCTAATTTTGTTTGAGGAAGTTTAAAGAATTGACTGCTATTCAGCAGTATATTATGACTTTGCTGATATATATCCATTCACTGCCTGATTATTTAGTGTATTTTTTATCAGTTACATGCTGAATTTGACTAATAACCAGAAAGTCATATTTTTATACACATGTTCATCCATGCATGCATGAACGTATGCACATCAATATTCATAAATCTTTAGATAAAGATATTTATACAAGTATATTCACATATCTGTGTCATCAAGTTCTTTATTTTACATGCAGACTATTCTAGTTAGTGAAATATAGCCATAGAAACTGATTGCAGTAAAGGAATATACTTCTGTTATAATAGACCATATACATGATAAGTAGAGTTGATACTATGCTAAACATTGGAGCCCCACAGCATACTATATCATTGTGTTCCTCTGTATTATCCTTTGAATGGGGAGCCCAGAGTGACTGAATTGTCAAAAGCGCTATGTTATGGATCACTGCCATTTCAATTCTGTCTGCATGGGTTCAAGTCTCAGAGTCTGCCAATTTGGGAGTGTGAAAAATTTTGCCAGCAGGTTCTTGATGGTCAGCGTTTCTTCCCAGGGATTTTTCTGGGTTTTTCCTACAGCATTAATACTGGCTGCCATGTTAAACCTATTCTGTGCTGAAAAATGGTGTTGAACCTACAACAACAACATCAACCCTTTCAAAGACCCCTATCATATTAACTTTTGATATTTCTTTTCTTTGCATGACATCTTTCACAAAACAGATGGAAAGAATGGAATCTTTATATGATTGTATCTTGTTCTCTAAAAAGTCATTTAATAGACGGAAGAAATTAGTACAAGATCTTATTTTATGTGCAAATATATCCCTAAGGACATACAGAGGTAAAATAATAGGAAACATTTCAAAAAGACAGTGATAACCTTACCCTTCAATAACTTATCTTAATTCATGGAATAGAGATGATTAATGCATTATACATATCTTTGATAATTATATTCCGTTTATTTTATTTTCATTTATGTGGCAATATCTGGTTCATACAGTGTTGTTCTAATGCAACAATTTAACATCAGTGTCTTTTCTTTAATTATTATCATTCTCTGAATATGTCCTGATAAGATTATCATCCAAATCCATTGGAATTTCATCAGTATTGAATTATTTATTTTGTCATTACTCCGAGTCTTGACCAACATATATTTCCAATTTTCAGTTGCTTGCTAAAGTCTTCTAATTCTGTTTGAAATAATGTCATTGATTGAAGTTTATCCAGCAGTATTTTATGACCTATTGACGTATATCAATTCATTGCCTAAATGAATTGTATATTTTTATCACTGACAGACTGAAGATGACTAATAACCAGAAATTTGTACCCCAATTCATTTGTTCATCCATGCAGACATATACGTATGCACATAAAGATTCATTAATCTTTAGATAAATACGTGTATAGAAGTATTGGCACATCATATGTGTGTCATCAAGTTCTTTATTTTTCATGCAGACTATTCTTTTTAGTGAAATACTGCCATCCATAACTGGCTAAATGCTTTAAATGTTTATACTTCTGTTCTTATGGATGTTACAGCTGACAAGTAAAGTTGATACTAAGCCCTCCATTCGAACCCATATTATATCCTTGTGTTCTCCTCTATTACCCTTTCAATGAGTTATTATGTCTTACGGATTTTTTATATTTCTTCTTTTTCATGACAACCTTCACAAAACAGGGCGTAAGTATTATCTCTTGATATAATTGTATCACTTCTACTAAACAGTCATCTTAGAAGAAAAGAGTTGAAAGTGTGATGTTATGTGCATAATTGTTCCTAACGGAATCGGAAAGGAAAGTTAATGGAACAGTTTCATAAGATTAAGGCATTCTACACGACTTTGATTGAACTATTTCATTGTTTATTTTATTTTCCTATTTTATTCATCTATTTTTATTTAAGGTAGTTGAAACGATTGAATGCTATTTAGCAGTGTATTATGACTTTGCTGATATATATCCTTGCAGTGCATGATTATGTAGTGTATTTTCATCAATTACATACTGAATATGACTAATAACCAGAAATTCATATTGATATATACATGCTCATTCATGCATGCATGAACGTATGCACATACATATTCATAAATCTTTTGATAATTATATGAATACAAGTATAGTCACATATCTGTGTCATCAAGTTCTTTATTTTACATGGAGACTATTCTAGTTAGTGAAATATAGCCATAGAAACTGATTGCAGTAAAGGAATATATTTAAGTTATTATAGACCATATATCTGATAAGTAAAGTTGATACTTTGCTAAACATTTTAGCCCAACAGCATACTATGTCATTGTGTTCCTCTGTATTACCCTTTAAATGCGGAGCCCAGAGTGACTGAATTGTCATAAGCGCTTTGTTATGGATCACTGCCATCTCAATTCTGTCTGCATGGGCTTAATTCTCAGAGTCTGCCAATTTGGGTGTCTGAGAAATGTTGCCAGTAGCTTCCTGTTGGTCAGTGTTTCTTTCCAGGGATTTTTCTGAGTTCTTCCTCCACCATTAATACTGTCTGCCATGTAAAACCTATTCTGTGCTGAAAATGGTGTTGAACATTACAACAACAACAACAACAAGAACATCCCTTTCAACGACCCATATTATATTCACATTTGATATTTCTTTTCTTTCCATGACATCTTTCACAAAACAGATGGAAAGAATGGACTCTTTATATGATTGTATTATTTTGTCTAAAGAGTCATTTAATAAAGGTAGAATTTAGTTCGAAATCTTATTTTATGTGCAAAAATATCCCTTTGGACATAGAGAGGAAAAATAATAGGAAACATATAAAAAAGAAAACAGTGATAACCTTACTCTTCAATAACTTATCTTAATTCATGGAACAGAGATGATTAATGCTAGCACCGGGGGGGGGGGGGGGGGGGGGGCGAATCGGACATTTGTCCGAGACATCATTTGCTCTAAATCTAACAAACATCTCGAGAGAATTAATTCGAATCCTTCTTTTTCAACCAAACAAAAATGATTACTTGCTCGAAACATAATTTTTTCGCAAATCATACTCAAAGGCCGTTTTCATCGTTTAGTCAAAATACGGTCTCGTCGTGATGTCATCGCCCCCCTGCTGCTATGGGTTAATAATTTATTTCAACCGAATATTTGATTAAGTCCGATACGATATCGTGCGCGAGTATCATGTAAATTTATTGTTATAAATCCATGCGGGGTTGACTAAGCTTTACTAAAGAAATTTTTAAATTGATTGAAGTCCATATCGGAACACCATGTCTGCCAAATATTTCGTAACGTATGGGTATCAACGCCGTTAAACACAGCAAGAATATTACAGTTATCTCTGATCACTTTTGGAATCTGAGTGTAGCGTTGAGTGACATATATCACGTCGGTGTTTTTATGCCTGCCTCGGGAAAATATTCTAGCTGGGTTTTTTTGATTGTCTAACATCACATCGTCGTATACGACTAAATTGTTAATGCTCCCATCAAGGTCATCCACGGATGGCGCCTCGTCAATATCAGTTATAAAATCAATGGCGTTCTCACCGTTAATTTCTGATGCATTCTCGTTAAAATCCTTTAACGCTTCATAGCATCGTTGATCATCTATGCTAGGAGCAACTAAATACAACTTATCCCACTTCATCCATCTCACTATTAAATTGAGCAACAATTGCGTCTTGCCGGATCCAGATGGCCCGATTATAATTGCGCTGATAGAGTTTGGTAGCGCTCATGATGCTTAACTGGTTCTCTTGTTTTAGTCGCAGAAAAATCAATTATATTCATATCTCTATACATAAATTATGGATCTATATTGTGTGAAGTGTAAAACGCGTACTAACACAAATGATGTGACGACGATTACAACTAAAAATAACAGATCAGCACTACTGGTTGGTGTGCAACATGTGGTATAAAAAAGTTTGGATTTGTTTCTATGAAATCCGGAGATGTTTTAAAAAAAAACGCGGAGGTGATATCGTAACCAAATTGGCAAAGCTCCCTGGAACCCCATGGGCAAAGTACCCCGGAGAAAAGCACCTTCCAGGATATAGTTACTGTGGCCCCGGAACACGATTAGATATCAGACTTAATGATCAAAATCAGCCCCGACCCGGCGAGTATCCGATAAACGCTATTGATAAGGCGTGTCATGCTCATGATGTTGCATATAAAAGCAGCAATCTGCAAAACAGGCATCTCGCGGATGTGAAATTAATTCATGCGTTAAATGCTATTCCTGATAAATCTTTCAAAGAAAAATTGGCTTCGTGGTTGGTAAAATCAGCTATGAAAGGCAAAATGATGATGGGCGCTGGTAATTAATAATATGGAATCTATTTATTATTCTCCGAGGGGATACTGGAGGGGTAACGCTGCAATCAATAAACTCGCCAACGCCGCAAAAGTGAAAAAGGCCACTGCGGCTAATTGGTTATCCAAACAGGCTATATGGCAAATTTATCTACCGCGTCCTAAACAAATCAATTTCTCGCATTTTGATGTTACCGGACCCAATGAAGTTCATCAAGCCGATTTATTGTTTTTACCACATGACAACGGTTACAAATACGCGTTAACCGTAGTTGACGTTGCGAGTCGATACAAACAAGCAGAACCGCTAAAAAACAAAATCATCACCTGAAGATGCTTCTGCATTTGAAAAGATTTATCGAGGAGGCCCTCTACGCTGGCCAAATCTATTACAAGTCGATCCTGGCAAGGAATTTCAAGGTGTGGTTGCATCTACAATGAAACATCACAATGTCACCATCAGACGAGGACATACTGCACTACATCGCGATCAGGCAATTGTTGAACGATTTAATCGGACTCTTGCTGAGCAGTTATTTGGATATCAATACGCAAAAGAATTCATCCAAGAAAAGCGATCCCGTGAATGGGTCAAAAGGTTACCAGGGGTAGTTGCAGCGCTAAATAACGAGATTACCAGAGCAATCAATATGAAACCTAACAACGCAATAAAAAAAGCATATACCACAACCACAGCGGGATAGCGTTTCTCAGCCAATTCTCAGCAATGTCACCGTGAGATATTTATATGAACCAGGAGAACTCGAAGGTGGTATAAAAAGGGCTACTGATCCTATTTGGAGTGTCACTACGCATAGCATATCTACTATAACACGATCAACTGGTAGACCTCCAATTCTATAATTTGGATTCAACTGCCCCTCAGCGGGGTTTTACACGCGAACAATTACAAGTGATTCCTGATGATACTCAATTGCCGCCGCATGGTCTTAACTAGCGCCGTTTCGTCTGTTGCACTCAAGACAAGTCAACATCACATTGTTTCTGACATGACCGAGACTGTTATTTTTTCTATCTACGGTAAATTGGCGAGGATCTTTATCCGAATACTGCCAACGCATTATACAATTGCAACTCGCGCAGTGATTATTCTGTTGTTGCTTCAGCGTAATTATTAATTCAGCATCAATATCAAATTCTCGTTTTTTTTGTCTTGTTGTTTGTAACCGGAGTTTTTTTTATTAATGATGCTAACATCAATATCATCCATTGTGGTGTCATCATAGAAAACAATTCTTCGAAGCTGATTTATTCCCCGTACTCTAGACACTGCAAGATAGACTAAATTTGACCACTCAATGCGATTATCGACTATCCAAACAATTGTATCCGCGATGGTTAATCCCTGCGAGGAATGTATTGTTGTTACGTAACCCAGTGTCCATGGCGATTTATTAGCACGCAATGCGTCTTCGACAACACTGATATCAACCAGCTCAATATCATTTAATACTAGTGTTTGTCTTTCGCGCTGTCCTGGAATTTCAACTTCAATATTCTGTTGCCGTGTGTCAGCGGGTCTATAACACAATGGAACTTTTATCAGAGAATATTTTTCTTTGTGAAGTTCAAACAACTTTTTCTGAATTGTGTCTCTGACTATTTTTCTGCTAGCAACTACAAAATCGTTTGGTCTCCATGTGTTATAAAATTCCTCCATTGGAGTTTCAGAAATTATTTCTCTGATTATTTCACATTGGATTCTATCCGGTTGTAATCTAATTAATTTTGTAACCTCACTTAATTGTTCATCAAGTGCCCTATAATCGCTATCAATTTCTTCGTAATAGTCCACAAATTCTTTCAGCCACTTATGTGGACCCGCGCCGACAAATGGTGGTGGGTGTCCATGATCTCTGCACATTATCACCGTTGTATTCTTTTGCAGCAGCCAATCCAAGAACATCTTTAATATTTCTGTTGATACTGTTCATACTTCATCCCACATTATAACCTCGGGGATGAATTTCTCTCCCATTCGTTCAGGTGTCCATTTGTCACCACTGTATCTGAAAAAAACTATGATACGTACACGCGGAAATGCCTCGTTTTATCTCTCTGGCTAATCTATGTGTTGGCGTCAGCACAATCATGTTTACGCGTCCTCGATATAACTCAATCGCGCGAGTCGTCTTTCCTGACCCGCCACAGCCGTTTAAATAAACTGTTTTATATCTACAAATTGGATCTGATATCGATGGTGCATTAGAACGCTCTGATAAATTATCACCGCGTAAGTAATTACTTTTAATTTCAACGTCTGCTGATTCAGAATACTCACGCAGCATTTCGTTTTTAATTCTCCACGATCCCCAACTTTCATCCGAATTAGTGAATTCAGCAACTGCGCAACTGTACTTGCTGTTAATGTAAAATGAATCAACCTCAACTCTAATCGCAGTGTCAGGAAATCTATTTATCATTGAAAAAAAATTATTACAAACATAACCCAGCATCGACGACCTCAAATGTGTATACTGGGATCTGTAACCGTCGCTATAAGTAACAACCGTACCCAATTTTGTTCCATCGGACAAAAATGCATCTTTACGATCCAAATATGTTTTTAGATACTGCATCCGCGATAACGAAGTCGTATTCGGTGTTATCCATAGTCAGCCGTGAACAATATCTTTTATAGTCGCATTTTTTTCCTCCCTGAGTGAATTTTCCGATTATTCTTCTACCGAGATCTTTTGCTTCGATGTTTCGTTGATTAAATATACCCGCTTGGACCACTCAATGATATATTCTTCGTTGGCATCAATATGTTTTCTGGATTCCTCAATTATACTATCAAGACGTTCCGGTGTTGGTAACCAGACATTGGTTTGTTTCCGATATGATATAATTGCTTCACTGACCATCAGCGAAATTAACATTTTTGTATCAATCATGAATCGTAATAGCGCTATTGGCAGCCACTTCTTTTCAGATATGTGTCTACCAATCCAAATATAACAACAGCGATGAAGTCCTTCTGCGAACTCAAATGATACTACACGAGCGAATCCAGTTAAATCAAAATCAGGCAGCGGCCCATTAATTGCAACACGAGTCATTTCATGTACGGGGTGTCCAAATCGTTTAAAATACGCAGTACACTCTCCATAACCAAGAAAACTCGCTGGATAACAAGCAACCATATCAACTGAAATGATATTATCATGGTCGTATTTTTGATTCCATAAACCGCCATGATTAAATTCTAAACAACTAGCCTCAATGTCTGGCAAGAATTCTACGCGAGTTGGTTTCCATGCGTTTTTGATTCTTGCAAAATGAGCTGCAACCGACGGGATTGTAAAACAGTTTGTCAATAATTGTTCATCATCGTTGATGATTTCATCGGTGCCTTCGCCACACGCCGTTAAAATCCCACTAGCTGTTTTTTTCATTTTGTTGTGAAATGCTTCAGTGCGGTATAATTCACCGTTTGGTCTTACAAACTGATCAAACGTATCCATTTCGTTTTCAGTGCTGCGAAGTAACCATGCCGACACGGGGTCGTTTTTACTCAAATGCGCAATATCATCGAATAGTTTCTCTTCAACGAGAAAACCATCCCTGGAGAATTCATCTCGTAAGAATTCGTTGGGTATATACTTTATTGTTCTGTTTCGTGGAAATATTGTGACCGCGGACATCCATGCGTGTTCGTTATGATCAATAATTTTAATTGGGGCTCCCTTTGATCTACATTTTTATTCGTATAAAACTTCTCCGGTTATCGTCATAACGGTTATTGGAAATCTCAGCGACGTTTCTAATTTCTCTATATCGCTAATAGTTGCTCCGCGGTTTTTCACCGTTAACTCCCATTGAGCTATTTTGCTACGCCGTAGATCGGTAAGTTTGTTCCCTCGGGATGCATTTGTAAAATGTTCTGTTATTCGTGCTGCTACACAATTGAGTGGCAAAGCCACTGACGACGAAGTCGCCGGCGACGACTGTTTCATTGGTTTAAGTTTTCTTATATCAGGTTTTTCATTTAACGGATATATCCCATACACAACTGCTGTTTCAGGATATGCTCATTCATAGTATGGTTTGTCAATTCCAGTTAACAAACCCGGCTTAGAATCACGGCTAACAACGACTGTTTTCTTGTCTTTGAGAATCGGTTCAAATTTGTCTCGTATAATCCAACTGCCTGATTCTACACGGATAATGAATTTCACTCTAAAAAAATACATTTTGTTGCCAAGTTGTGATAACATCAACGCTGCGTTGCTGTCGTTCATGGTGGCATCAACAACGCCATCAATTCGAAATGTTGACCAGCTATGAGATCCACCGTTGTGCTTGAATTCATTAATACAATCGCGTATTTTATTTATCAGGGCTCTATCAGTTATTGCCCGTTTTGGCACATTTTTGAGGGTTCTATCGAGATTAAATTTAACGTTTTTGAAAGGCTTAATTGCTGATAATCTCTCAAACTCCTCCATGTTATAATTAAAACAAGTATTTAAATATAAAAATATAGTATAATGAATCACTGTAAGTGGCTAATGATTGGATCAACAACCCCATGTAACAAATCATGCAGAAGCGAATTCTGTGGGTATCATTTACAAAGTGTTCGCAACGGTTCCTTTGGCCCCCTTCCATGCCTCCGATGTGGGGTGGGTGTAAGGGGAAAATCACATTTGTGTCTCAGTTGTGGCGGCAAACGATACAGAGAACTAAAATGCTACTATGACAAACGAATAAAAAATGCAGTCATTGATCCTACTGATGACTCCGTCAGCGACAAAATCATAAAGACCCCTCAAGATTATATACAGAGACTTATAATTAAAGCAAATAATAAATTAGACAAATAGTATTATTATACAAATGAGCCAAGATTTCAGACCTCACCCAGTGCTTGTTAATTATGAAGTATCCCGTGATGGTGTTGTCAGGCACCGCAGACTGAAGAGGCCGGTTGGTATTGTTAATAATATGGGATATTTGACGTTTGGTGCCGGGAAGAAGAAATATTATTGTCATCGATTCGTATACGAATGTCACAACGGATTGATCAAAGATGGCTTTGTGATTGATCACATTGATGGATTCCCTCAAAATATCAAATTGGATAACTTACGAGTTGTTACTCAAAGTCAGAATACAAAATTAGGTGGAACCGGCAAACACGCAAAACACCCCAAGAGAGTGAAATCATTTCATACAGAAACTAACGAAGAAAGGGTATTTCAATCAATGTATGCGGCTGGAAAATATTTTAACATCTGTGGGATTTAAGTACAAAGAGTAGCAGAAGGAATTTGTCAAACAACCGTCTCAAAGAAAAATAAACACAGGATACAAGTTTCATATATCAAGGAGGATAAATCGTACAATAATAAAGTCGCATGACAGTTAGGTCATTTGAAGTTCAATTACTACTACGATACACACAGGATATAATTTTCATATATCAAGGGAGATAACTCCTTTATGGATAAATCCGCCGCCACTCATAACACTCTACTCACTAAGTTCCCTTGTATTATGACGTCAAAGGAATTTGTGTCGTCTGCTACACCTGTAGAGAGAGAGAGGTATAATTAACATAGGCGCGCACACGTGACTGTAATGGAGTATAATACACGAGTTTCGGTAAGAGTTGTATTTATCAACTTTTAACAATTTCTAAAACTTTTAATTGTCGCTTGGCTAAAACTGCATCATTTAAACAGTTGTATTTATTTAAACCCTTATAGACCATCTACATTCAGCCATTATACACTTTTAGTACAGACTTTCTTTATAATCCAACGCGCTACATATGTTCGCTCAGCCGGAACGAGCATGAAACACTAGTGTTTTCCATTCATTGAAGTAGGTGGGCGTGGTTAAAATTCCTCTGTATACAGCTCTTTGTGATCTAATCGATAATGCATTTTGTCTAGAGAATTAGATCAGGGAGAATACATGCTGTTATCTAACAACTGTATTATTTTATTTAGTGTTTTATTTAAATATTTTGTCTCATTTAAATGTTGTGAAACAGCATTAATAAGTAATTCAAGGAAATAAAATAACACACCGGTGAATCAACGCTGCTGTATTAGTCACCTTATATATGTTATGACTCGTAATAAGCTTGGGGCTTTCGAAAGCCAAATCCGACCAATCAAAACTAACCAACGCCATTAACACAGGCGTGTGGTTGTCTTTTGTCAATCATGCAACTGGGTTAATTTAATTGGGTTGCTTTTGATTGGTTGGATTTGCCGTAGAAAATCCGCCCCGTCGTTTCATGTTTGTGCTGTCTTTGTGCCGTCCCACATCATTAAATCACAAATTCCATCATCGTTTCATTGAATAATACCATCCTTAATTAAGTATATGTTATGCCTAAAATCTGCCGCAACACTCGAGTGGAGATATATACGGCATTGTACCGTCCATTAATTAAGTTAATTAAGTATATGTGATGCCTAAAATCTGTTGCAACACTCGAGTGGAGATATATACGGCATTGTACCGTCCATTAATTAAGTTAATTAAGTATATGTTGTGATGTCCCCAAGCATATCTTCTGGGCGGTCTAAGATGATGTTTGTCACCTTAGGCCTTCCTTTCGGAGATGTATGCTCCATAAAACAAAACGGGTCAAAAATGACCCCCAATATTTTTTAATAATTAGAGGTAAAATGTATTATATAAATAATGGATATCAAAGATATAAATTCTATAATTGTTGAAATTTCAGATTTGAGGAATCGAGGGATAGTATTATCTAAAGATCTCGACTGCGACAGGATTATCTCGGAATATGAAGACATTGAGTATCAGTTTAGTAAGGGTCGTTATGTTTTACCTAAGATGTACAGGCTCGTGAAAGGAATTCAAAAGTGCATCAATGCTTGTTTGTACGGTAACGACATTAATGCATTTATAACGCTATTTAGCACCGTTGAAGCAATACATCAAAAGCTCGGCCAAGAGTATCAAAAACGAGCTGAAATTAGTTCTAAGGTTCGTGATCTTAGAAAAATATTAAACGAGGAAAAACCAGTATCCTAACCACGTGAGCGTTACTATAAAAAATAGGCTTTCAGTAAATTTTTCAGTAAAAAAATTATTTCTTTTAGCGTTTTTTGTAACACTTGTTACACTTGTCACATAGAATTTTCTCCTGAAAGAATGCTCATCAGTTTGGGCTTGCTCATGCAGTTATGTGCATACTGGATGATCTGGTTGTGGTAGCAAGTAATCACCGCGACGCCTCCATTTTCACGTAGTTGTTGTTGTTGCCGCGTCGTTAAAAAAATCGTTCATCGCCGTTCTCAGATATTACAATTTTGAAACCCCCAGCGATGTTATTTCTGAAACACTCGCGGATAGCGTCGTACAGTTTAACCCTGTCGGAGATAGATACGTTAGCTTGATGGTACATTATTTAATAACTCAGCTTTTAATTGTGATAGTTTCACATTTGAAAACTCAGTTCACAAACAATATATGGTAGGTGAATCGCTTACAACTAGATTAGCCCAAGAGCGGCTAGCAGCAATTAAAAAGTTTATACCGGTTCGAGAAAGATTTCGCGAGAAACTTCAACAACGACAACAAGCGCAGACTGACTTTTCTGTTTCAAGTGAACAACTGTTTACTCCGATAACAAGTGCGACCAAAGATGTGAAAAAGTTAACTGAAGCAGCGATATACGGAGATAATCCTGAAAAATAAGGAGCAAAGAAGGCACCGCTGCTTGATACGCTTGAAAAGATAGCAGCAGAGACCGAACAAACATGCGCAGGGATACAACAGCTATCCATTGATATAAAAACTCAACGCGAAATTGAAGAACTCGAAGAAGAACAATAAGGTGCAGCTGGAGGAAAAGACTATTCACCTGAGAATATATTTACAGTCATAGCATTAAATGAAATTAGAGGAAACCATACGGATTCCGAATTAGCTGATTTTGCTAGAGACAATTTTCCAAAGGGTAAAAGAGAGAATTTATTAAAAGACGAGTTTATAAATTTTATAAGAGGCACAGGTACTTGGGCATCAAAAATATATTTGGCGAAACGCGGCGGGAATAAAATCTTGGCGTTGCAGCACCCTGGTTATGATGACTTTCTAGCTGCGGTTAAAGGCGGTCCAAAACCACCACGTTATACGGAGGATCCGATCCCGGAACAAATAGACATAAGAGCAGAAGCCGGTTCTAAGAAAATAAGCGGAAAAGGATATTCGATTAAAAATCCAAAGGATTTCAACGCAACCGTGACATGCCCTGGTAATATTCTCTCGGATATATCACGGTTGGAAGTACTTATGGGTGGAAATCTAGCCGGAAACAACTCTGTCGAGATAATTAATGAAGCAACTGATATCTGTAGACGATTATTTGCCGGCGGTATCATGGGCATTGATGTATATCGAGAACTCGTTGCTGAATTAGTTGAAAATCACAGAGACGCACATGATTATGATGAAAGTCCTATGCATCTTAGCGATTGATCACTAATTGAAAAACTACTAGTTTTATAACAAGATGATCATACACTACAATCATAATAAACCAGTAAGCGTCTACGTGGTGAACTCACGATTGCCTGTTTATAGAGCATATTACGGAAATGGTTTCGGCAGTACCATTGCGGGGCTATTTACAAGAATGGCTCCCAAGGTGGCGCCGTTAGCTAAACAATTATCAATGAAGGCCATTGATATTATTCGTGATAAGGGAATCAGCGCTGTTGGAAATCTTGCTGAAAAGGCATTTTCTGCCGCGATAGATAAAATAACATCATTGGTGCGAAAGAAACCAACGGTGTTGCCATCAACTACAGTGATGCCTGCAAAAATCAGCAAAGCAATAAATAGCGCAGTGTAAGAAAAACTAGCGTCGTTGGCTGCTTCGGTGACTCCGTCGCCATTGACGACTTCACCGGTAACCGATAGCGTTATCATGAACGCGATAGCAGGAAGTGGTTTGAAACGAAAACAAAAACGACTTTGATTACAAAGAGTTTCACAATTGAAAACACTAGTATGTTAATATAATGTTTAAACGAACAGCTGATCCAGCCTTCGATATAGAAGCCCCAGTACCCAAGGACGATTCCGTCCGCGATTATCAATACTATTCCTATCATGCAATACAACCCGACCTACGATCGCGAATTGAACTTCAAGTTCAAGATACCAGTAAATACTTTTTGCCATGTGAAGCATTTATTGAAGTAGAAGGAAAACTTGTAACAAATGTTGCAGCTGATACCCCATATGCAAATGATCCAAATATCCGAGTTGGTTTCGTCAACAATGGTATAATGGCGTTATTTGAAAGTGCAAGATATCTCATTGATGGAAAAGAAATTGAATCAATAGACCGCGAGGTTGATGTTGCAACAACAATAATCGGGCTAGCAAGATATTCTGATGATTATTCAAGGTCGGCTGGTCCATCTATGATGTTTGCAAAGGATACCTCTGATAACGCTAACCACCTTCAATACATTAAAGTGTTAACACTGCAAGACACTTCAGTTGCTAATCAACAAGAAGCAGCTAATCCAGAACGTCGAGCCAGACCAGGCGCTGATTTTGACATTATGAAAGGCGTTAATGGTAATTTCAATTTAGGATTTGCAACACGAAAAGGAGCATTGCACGGACCACAACGATATTTTTCATGTGCGATTCCACTCCATCACGTATTTGGATTCTGCAGAAATGTCAGAAAAGTCATCTGTGGAGCCAAACAAACAATCGCGTTAGTGCGAAAAGGCAATGACAATGATGCAATTAGGCGTACTGGTGCCGATGAAGGTAAAGTTGTTTTGAGTAAAATAGTATTGTGGATGCCAGTAATGACCCCATCAATTACCAAGGAAGAGCGGCTACTTTCATTTATGGACACAGGTGGCAAATCATTGATAAGTTGGCTAACAACAACAACTGATGCCAAAGAGGATAATGTTGCTGATACATTTACATGGCACCTGGCATGAAAACAAGGCATTTCAGCTCCACGTCATATATTTATAGCGCTGCAGAATCGGAATCGATTAGGTTCCCAAGAACGCAGTCAGATGATATTTGATCGATTAGGAGTCAAAGAGGTTTCACTTAGAATAAACGGACAACAAGAACCATCTGAGGATATACAGCTTGATTACAACACTAACCACATAGCACGTGTGTATCATAGAATGCTGTCATATATGGGCCGTGATCAAAATGTTGATACTGGTTTACAAATATCGCAGCTTGATTTTAAAAACCTATATCCGATATATTACTTTTCGCTGGAGCATCTTGATTTAACAAGGCTATCCGTCGTTGACATACATTTTAGGGCTCGTATAGCTCCTGATGGTGTTGATTATAGAGCGGTTGCTGTTATTCTCAGCGACAAATCAATGTTGTTAGAAGGGGCTGGCGGACGAATGAGAATCGTTGATGCACCAGTGTAAATGAAACTTGAAGAGTTTCCAATTAGATCAATTGAAAGCATAAATGTGTTTTACAATAAAATGACATATAGTGTTGTTAGTGTCAAGCTGGCTGATGGTCAGGTCAAGAAATTACGATCAAAATCCGCTAAAGAATGTGGAACAACAATAACTTTAAAACTATCGCAGATGTCCGGCGGTACACATAAAATATCATTGACGGATCGTCAAATAAAACATTTCAATGATGCGCTGAAGAATAAGAGAGGGGTTCAAATTGTATTTTCAAAGGCTGCAGACGCCAAAATGATAAAATCAGGTGGTATATTTCCATTGTTAGCTGTAATACCAGCATTGATTGCAGCGGCTGCCCCAGCGGTGGCGAAAGCGGCGGCGTTGGGAGCCGTTGGGACCGTGGCAGGGATGGCGTTGAAAAAAGCAACTGGGAAAAGATATAAAAAAAGGGAAAGGGTTTAAGGCTACCAGGAACTCCGTATTCATGGTACAGCGGGAGATCCGTTCACGGATCCGGCCTGAGAATACCAGGAACGGTTTATTAGTTGAAAGCCCAATTCTTCCTATGTCCAATTTTGATTTAATTGATGCTGATAAAAAACTAGCGATAAAAAACTTCAGAGGGTTTTTTATGAGAGATCAGTTACCGAGAAAACCTAAACGCGTTGAAACCGGTATCATCAATCTTGATAACAGTAACGGATCGGGAACTCACTGGGTTGCATACGCGATTGATCCACGTGGGATTGTCTATTTTGATTCATATGGTTTAGCTCCGCCAGGCGAGTTTATGCGGTATATAAATTCTTCGATGAAACTCAAAGAGTTTCCGATTTTTTATTCCACGCTGCCAACACAACAATTAAATGATCCACCGATATGCGGCCGTGAAGTATTAAATGTCCTCGCGGAGATTTCATCGTCACAGAAACCACCTCATCTGGTTGTAAATAAATACACGAGTGGGAAATTACAAGGTAATTTTAGAGAATCAATAAATTGAAAATACTAGAGTCTTTACAATAATGATTGATATTTGGGGACGATCTCTGTCAATGTCGAAACCAGCCACGAAAACATCTGCGGATTCTATCGAGGATGTAAAAATAATAATTGAAGATGAAAAGGCTGAGACGTTAAATTTAGCAAGTGTTGACCCGAACGAAATAGTTGTATTTCAAGATCGCCAGGGTAAATTGAAAAGCAGTAATATATCCGCGGATGACATTTTGATACGGCAGCGCGATGCCGCTGAAAACTCTATTGCGCTGTATTCCAGCGACGGGCGACTTAAACCAGGCGCACTTGTGTCTACGATCACCGACAGGATTACCGCCCACGATAGCATGATTGAGCTGGATGATTATATACGAGGTTATAACATAAATGTCGTACATAAATTCTTTGGAACCCCGCTTGTGGTTGGCATGACTCTCGCTGAAATTAAAAACTTTCTATCTTTATTCTTTTTTAACAAGGAAGCGGGAAGGATGATGGATGAAAATGAAATCAAGGCAAATTATCTCGATATGTACAATGATATTTTAGCTAATAGAAAATTTTGAAAAGGTACAAAAACCCACTAACGACGTCGTTGTTAAGTTTTTTGGAAGCCCGCTTGTGGCAGGCATGACTCTCGCTGAAATTAGCGAGTTTATTGGCAAGCATACTCACAATGCCTACGTCGCTAATAGTTTCTTTGGTGTCCCAGCTACATCTACGATGACTCTCAAAGATATTAATATGTTTATGGTGAGACAAACACCACTTAATACCATCGTGGATAATTTTTTAGGGAGAACACCTGTGTCTGAAACCACATCTCTGACAGGCCCGACCCTCGCTGAAGTTTAAAAAGCTATTGACGAACAAAAACTCGACAGTAAAATTGTTAATAAGTTCTTTGAGGGTTCTGAAAGTTAAAATATCATGACGACATATTCTCAGCTCGACAGGAATTATAATTCCCAAACAGGTTTAGGATTTAATCTCCTTTTGGTTTCATTTTTTAAACGCCGCGATGGAACGATGATGAAACATACCGAAATCAATAAAACGAATCTCGACGTTTACGACGATATTCTTAAACTAAAAGAAAAATCTGAAAAGGTAAAGATTCCGCATCCAAACAGGCGTTAAAAATATCGTGTATACGGTTGATCATGGAACCATGGATTGGATAAGAGACGTTTATACTACACTGTCCATCGGTTTCTGGGGAGGAGGCGAGGTGGGGGGCGATGGTATCTTCAGGCCAAAGTGGACCGATGGTATCTACAGGATAACGTGGATCTCTATCGATCAATTTAATATAACCGCGGACGGTAAAACCTACTCTGGTGGCACCGCGATGTTAATTCTCAAGGGTCGCGGACAAGACTTTAATGTCGCGGTTGATAGATCCACCATTAGATCAAAAATAACTTGGTGTTTAGAATTTGTAGATGATTTTTCCGGCTGAAGCTAACATAACCTATAGGCCCGCAAAGATGTCGAATAATTGAAAACACTAGCGGGTTTAAAATAGTAATGACATTGATGAAATCAATTGAACCGATAATAGTTCCAGAGGTATCACAATCGCATCGATATCGATATGATACCGTGAAAGAATTTTCCACGAACTTGAAATCACTTTCTGAGCGCTATCGTGAAAAAATGAAAAAATACCGACGCAGCGTAGCAATCATCGACATCACCGTGTACTCGGTGTCCGGTGTGATGGCCAGCGCCGGGGTTATTTTGTCGACGGTGACCATGATGGCTCCGATCGCAGTTCCAATCGCTATCTCCGCGTCAACAACAATCGCGGCAGTCGCCACCGCGATAACTAAAAAGTTATCATCGTGTTCTCAGAAAAAACTCAGTGATTATACAGCTCGGTACCGGGTGGTATTTGACGCATACTCTAAATTATCCGATTTGATCTCGCTGTCGATAGATAATTCGTTCATATCCGATGTTGAATTTTCCACGATGACCCAGTTGTATAACTCCGCGATGTGGAAATTGGAAATTGAAGACAGCGTTAACAATAATGTCACTCGAACTGCTTCAACGAATCGCGGAGAATACCACTCCGATACGAACAAGCATGATATCAATAACATCAACAAACCCTGAATTTAGTGTGACCTTCCCTTCTCCGATTCCAGTGCGCGAGATCGCGCTGGCAAAATTACGAGTATATCATAGCTGGCCTAATATCAGATCGGTTGCATTTGGCGGTCAGCATCCTAATAACTCGTTAAGATTTTTGTGGTATAAACCCGATGGTACTCCAGCGTGGGAAACTATTTCGTTACCAACCGGATCGTACCAAATTGAGCAAATTGATGCTGAAATTCAGCGTAGAATAAAATCAATCACTGGAAAAGAATCAAAAATAGCTATTAAACTTCATGAACCGACGCTGTCGTCGTCTAACGAAATAAGCACAGAGGGATACGCTGTAGATATCTATAACTGCTCGTTAAGAACAGTGTTAGGATGGCCTGAAAAACCACCGGAAAAAAACCCCGTCGTCTTAACCACAAACGTACAATCATATCATGAAATCAATCCCAAGTATCGAGATAATTTATCTGATATAAGAAAAGGAAGAATCGCCGATAGATTTATATTTACCAACAAAGACACATTGCAATGGGATTTTATCATTAAAAGAACAGCCGACTTGTATGTTACTATTTCATTTACGCTAACTGACATCACTGGTTATTTTAATGAAATTAAACAATTATATGACACACAACTAGAACAACTACGGCAAACAAAATCGCAAAGACACGTTGAAATAATAAATCAGCTTATATCTGACATGAAATATATCAATAAACTAATTATTCAAACAATAACCAATGACAACAGCGACAATAAACAACGATTCCTAACCGATTACAATATCACAGAAGCCAATCTGCGTAATTTCAAGTTTCCCAGATATAACGCTGAGATACTAAACGAAGCTGCTAAGATTATTATCAAGGCGCTACAAAAACCAGATTCAACTGTCCTCCTCAGGTATAATAATGATCCAGATGGTGGCGGTAGGCATATTGCCCCGCACAATGTGAATATTTCAACGGTGATTGCGCTCAATTTAACATGTGATGCAATTGAAGGAAGCTATCGAATTAATCTAGAGCAATCAAATCAAGCTCAGCAGGGATATATTCTTTATTCGTTTGCACCAACAGTTCCTCCAGGATTCCTAATTATTGAAAACCCAATTAATCCTGTCTACATGCGATGCCATAATAATTCGTTAACGAGAATTAATTTCTGACTCACCGACCAATCAAATAATTTGATTGATCTACAAGATGAGGTGTTAGCGATTAGTTTGTTTGTAAAATCATAAATGATTTTCATCCTAAGGACTCGATCAAATATTTAGTTGAAATCGTAAAAACCCATAGCAGCAGGGGGGGGGGGGCGATGACATCACGACGAGACCGTATTTTGACTAAACGATGAAAACGGTTTTGGAGTATGATTTGCGAAAAACTGGTGTTTCGAACAAGTAATCTTTTTTTTTTTTTGGGTTGAAAAAGAAGGATTCGAATTAATTCTCTCGAAATGTTTGTTAGATTTAGAGCAAATGATGTCTCGGACAAATGTCCGATTCGCCCTCCCCCCTGCTGCTATGCTCTATACATATCTTTGATAATAATATTCTGTTTATTTTATTTTCATTTCTGTGGCAATATCTGTTTCCTACATTGATGTTCTAATGCTACAATTTAACATCAGTGACTTTTCTTTAATTATTGTCATTTTGTGAATATGTCCTGATAACATTACTCTCCAAATCAATTGGAATCTCATCAGTATTGTATTATTCAATTTGCGATTACTCCGAAACTGGACCAACATATATATCCAATGTTGAGTTGCTTGCTTTAGTCTTCAAATTCTGTTTGAAATAATGTCACTGATTGATGTTTATCCAGCAGTATTTTATGACCTTTTGATGTATATCAATTCAGTGCCTAAATGAATTGTATATTTTCATCACTCACAGACGGAAGATAAGTAATAATCAGAAATGCATAGCGCAATTCATGTTTTCATCCATACAGACATATACGTATGCACATAAAGATTCATTGATCTTTAGATACATACATGTATAGAAGTATTGGCATATCATATGTGTGTCATCAAGTCCTTTATTTTTTATGCAGACTATTCTTTTTCGTGAAATACTGCCATCCATAACTGGCTAAATGCATTAAATGTATATACTTCTGTTCTTATGGATGCTACAGCTGACAAGTAAAGTTGATACTAAGCCCTACATTCGAACCCTACATTATATTATATCCTTGTTTTCTCATATTACCCTTTCAATGAGTCATTATGTATTACTGATTTTTTATATTCTTCTTTTTCATGATACCCTTCACTAAACAGTGCGTACGTATTATCTCTTGATATAATTGTATTATTTGTACTAAATAATCATCTAAGACAGAACAAAAGAGTAGAAAATTTGATTTTAAAGCAGAATTATTCCTAAGGAAATCGGAAAGGTAACATTAATGGAACAGATTCATAAGATTAAAGCATTCTACATGACTTTGATTTAAATATTTCATTGTTTATATTTTTCCTATTTTATTCACCTAATTTTGTTTGAGGTAGTTTAAAAGATTGACTGCTATCCAGCAGTATATTATGACTTTGCTAATATAAATCCATTCATTGCCTGATCATATAGTGTACTTTTATCAGTTACATGATGAATATGACTAATAACCAGAAATTCATATTTTTTTTATACATATGTTCATACATGCATTCATGAACGTATCCACATAAAAATTCATAAATCTTTAGAGAAATATATGTATACCAGTATAGTCACATATCTGTGTTATGAAGTTCTTCATATTACATGCGGACTATTCTAGTTAGTGAAATATAGCCATAGAAACTGATTTCAGGAAAGGAATCTACTTCTGTTATTATAGACCATATACCTGATATGTAAAGTTGATACTATGCTAAACATTGGAGCCCCACATAATACTATATCATTGTGTTCCTTTGTATTATCCTTTGAATGGGAAGCCCAGAGTGATTGAGATGTCAGGAGCGCTCTGTTATGGATCACTGCCATCTCAGTTCTGTCTGCATGGGTTCAAGTCTCAGAGTCTGCCAATTTGGGTGTGTGAGAAAAGTTGTTAATAGCTTCTTGTTGGTCATCGTTTCTTTCCAGAGATATTTCTGGGTTCATCCTCCACCATTAATACTGGCTGCTATGTAAAACATTTTCTGTGCTGAAAAATGGTGTTGAACCCAACAACAACAACAGTAACCATTTCAACGAGCTGTATCATATTGACTTTTGATATTTCTTTTCTTTCTATGACATCTTTCACAAAACAGATGGAAACTTTGGACTCTTTATATGATTGTATTATGTTCTCTAAAGAGTCATTTAATTGACATAAGAAATTATTACAAAATCTTATTTTATGTGCAAAAATATCCCTTAGGACATAGAGAGGAAAAATAATAGGAAACATTTCAAATAGAAAGAGTGATTACCTTACTCTTCAATAACTTATCTTTATTCATGGAACAGAGATGATTAATGCATTATACATATCTTTGATGATAATATTCCGTTTATTTTATTTTCATTTCTGTGGTAATATCTGGTTGAAACATTGTTGATCTAATGCAACAATTTAACATCAGTGTCTTTTCTTTCATTATTGTCATTTTGTGAATATGTCCTGATAACATTACTCTCGAAATCAATTGGAATCTCATCAGTATTGTATTATTCAATTTGCCATTACTCCGAGACTGGACCAACAAATACATCCAATGTTGAGTTGCTTGATATAGTCGTCAAATTCTGTTTGAAATTATGTCACTGATTGATGTTTATCCAGCAGTATTTTATGATCTTTTGATGTATATCAATTCAGTGCCTAAATGAATTGTATATTTTCATCACTCACAGACGGAAGATGAGTAATAATCAGAAATGCATAGCGCAATTCATGTTTTCATCCATACAGACATACGTATGCACATAAAGATTCATTGATCTTTAGATACATACATGTATAGAAGTATTGGCATATCATATGTGTGTCATCAAGTCCTTTATTTTTCATGAAGACTATTCTTTTTCGTGAAATACTGCCATCCATAACTGGCTAAATGCATTAAATGTATATACTTCTGTTCTTATGGATGCTACAGCTGACAAGTAAAGTTGATACTAAGCCCTCCATTCGAACCCTACATCATATTATATCCTTATTTTCTCCTGTATTACCCTTTCAATGAGTCATTATGTATTACTGATTTTTCATATTTCTTCTTTTTCATGACACCCTTCACAAAACAGGGCGTAAGTATTATCTCTTGATATAATTGTATTACTTGTACTAAATAATCATCTCAGGCAGAACAAAAGAGTAGAGTTTGATCTTATGTACAGAATTATTCCTAAGGAAATCGGAAAGGAAACATGAATGGAACAGATTCATAAGATTAAAGCATTCTACATGACTTTGATTTAAATATTTCATTGTTTATTTTTTTCCTATTTTATTCACCTAATTTTGTTTGAGGTAGTTTAAAAGATTGGGTGCTATTTAGCAGTATATTATGACTTTGCTGATATATATCCATTCAGTGCCTGATCATATAGTGTACTTTTATCAGTTACATGCTGAATATGACTCATAACCAGAAATTCATATTTTTGTACACATGTTCATCCATGCATGCATGAACGTATCCACATAAAAATTCATAAATCTTTAGAGAAATATATGTATACCAGTATAGTCACATATCTGTGTTATAAAGTTCTTCATTTTACATGCGGCCTATTCTAGTTAGTGAAATATAGCCATAGAAACCGATTGCAGTAAAGGAATATACTTCTGTTATTATAGACCATATACCTGATAAGTAAAGTTGATACTATGCTAAACATTGAAGCCCCACATCATACTATATCATTGTGTTCCTTTGTATTATCCTTTGAATGGGAAGCCCAGAGTGACTGAGATGTCAGGAGCGCTCTGTTATGGATCTCTGCCATCTCAATTCTGTCTGCATGGGTTCAAGTCTGCCAATTTGGGTGTGTGAGAAAAGTTGTTAATAGCTTCTTGTTGGTCAGCGTTTCTTTCCAGAGATATTTCTGGGTTCTTCCTCCACCATTAATACTGGCTGCTATGTAAATCCTTTACTGTGGTGAAAAATGGTTTTGAACCCTACAACAACAACAGTAACCATTTCAAAGAGCTGTATCATATTGACTTTTGATATTTCTTTTCTTTCTATGACATCTTTCACAAAACAGATGGAAACTTTGGACTCTTTATATGATTGTATTATGTTCTCTAAAGAGTCATTTAATAGACATAAGAAATTATTACAAAATCTTATTTTATGTGCAGAAATATCCCTTAGGACATAGAGAGGAAAAATAATAGGAAACATTTCAAATAGAAAGAGTGATAACCTTACTCTTCAATAACTTATCTTTATTCATGGAACAGAGATGATTAATGCATTATACATATCTTTGATAATAATATTCCGTTTATTTTATTTTCATTTCTGTGGTAATATCTGGTTGACACATTGTTGTTCTAATGCAACAATTTAACATCAGTGTCTTTTCTTTAATTATTGTCATTTTGTGAACATGTCCTCATAAGATTATCCTCCAAATCCATTGGAATCTCATCAGTAATGAATTATGTATTTTATCATTACTCCGAGACTGGACCAACATATTTATCCAATATTCAGTTGCTTGCTTTTGTCTTCAAATTCTGTTTGAAATAATGTCATTGATTGAAGTCTATCCAGGAGTATTTTATGACCCGTTGAGGTATATCAATTCAGTGCCTAAATGAATTGTATAATTTCATCACTCACCGACTGAAGATGACTACTAACCTGAAATTCATATCCCAATTCATTTTTTTCCATGCAGACATATACGTATGCACATAAAGATTCATTAATCTTTAGATAAATACATGTATAGAAGTATTGGCACATCATATGTGTGTCATCATGTTCTTTATTTTTCATGCAGACTAATCTTTTTAGTGAATTACTGCCATCCATAACTGGCTGAATGCTTTAAATGTATATACTTCTGTTCTTATGGATGTTACAGCTGACAAGTAAAGTTGATACTAAGCCCTCCATTCGAACCCTACATCATATTATATCCTTGTTTTCTCCTCTATTACCCTTACTATGAGTCATTATGTATTGCTGATTTTTGATATTTCTTTTTCATGGCACCCTTCACAAAACAGGGGGTAAGTATTATCTCATGATATAATTATGTTACTTCTACTAAACAGTCATCTAAGACAGTAGAAAAAAGTAAAAAGTGTGATGTTATGTGAATAATTTTCCTAAAGTAATCGGAAAGGAAACGTTAATGCAACAGTTTCATAAGATTAAGGTATTGTAGACGACTTTGACTTAACTATTTCATTGTTTATTTTCTTTTCTTAATTTATTCATCTAATTTTATTTGAGGTAGTTTAAAAGTTTGATTGCTACCCAGCAGTATATTATGACTTTGCTGATATATATCCTTGTAGTGCCTGATTATATAGGGTATTTTTATCAATTACATGCTGAATATGACTAATAACCAGAAATTCATATTTATATACACATGTTCATCCATGCATGCATAAATCTTCATATAAATATATGTATACAAGTATAGTCACATATCTGTGTCATCAAGTTCTATATTTTACATGCAGACTATTCTAGTTTGTTAGTGAAATATAGCCATAGAAACTGATTGCAGTAAAGGAATATACTTCTGTTATTATAGACCATATACCTGATAAGTACAGTTGATACAATGCTAAACATTGGAGCCCCACAGCATACTATGTCATTGTGTTCCTCTGTATTACCCTCTGAATGGGGAGCCCAGAGTGACTGAGTTGTCAAAAGCGCTATGCTATGGATCACTGCCATCTCAATTCTATCTGCATAGGTTCAAGTCTCATAGTCTGCCAATTTGGGTGTGTGAGAAATGTTGCCAGTAGCTTCCTGTTGGTCAGCGTATCTTTCCATGGACTTTTCTGGGTTCATCCTCCACCATTAATACTGGCTGCCATGTAAAACCTATTCAGTCCTGAAAAATGGTGTTGAACCCTACAACAACAACAACCCTTTCAACGACCCGTATCATATTCACTTTTGATATTTCTTTTCGATCCATGAGATTTTTCACAAAACAGATGGAAATAATGGACTCTTTATATGATTGTATTATCTTCTCTAAAGAGTCATTTAATAGACGGAAGAAATTAGTACAAAATCTTATTTTATGTGCAAAAATATCCCATAGGACATAGAGAGGAAATATAATAGGACACATTTCAAATAGTAAACAGTGATAACCTTACTATTCAATAACTTCTCTTAATTCATGGAACAGAGATGATTAATGCATTATACATATCTTTGATAATAATATTCCGTTTATTTAATATTCATTTATGTGGTAATATGTGGTTCATACAGTGTTGTTCTAATGCAACAATTTAACATCAATGTCTTTTCTTTAATTATTGTCATTTTGTGAACATGTCCTGATAAGATTATCCTCCAAATCCATTGGAATCGCATCAGTATTGAATTATTTATTTTGTCATTACTCCGAGACTGGACCAACATATATATTCAAAGTTCAGTTGCTTGCTTTAGTCTTCAAATTCTGTTTGAAATAATGTCATTGATTGATGTTTATGCATCAGTATTTTATCACTTTTTGATGTATATCAATTCAGTGCCAAAATTAATTGTATATTTTCATCACTCACAGACTGAAGATGACTAATAACCAGAAATTCATACCCCAATTCATTTTTTCATTTATGCAGACATATACGTATGCACATAAAGATTCATTAACCTTCAGATAAATACATGTACAGAAGTATTGGCACATCATATGTGTGTCATCAAGGTCTTTATTTTTCATGCAGACTATTTTGTTTAGTGAAATACTGCCATCCATAACTGGCTAAATGCATTAAATGTATATACTTCTGTTCTTATGGATGTTGCAGCTGACACGTAAAGTTGATACTAATCCCTCCATTCGAACCCTACATCATATTATATCCTTCTTTTCTCCTCTATTACCCTTTGAATGAGTTATTACGTATTACTGATTTTTGATATTTCTTCTTTTTCATGACACCCTTCACAAAACAGAGGGTACGTATTATCCCTTGATTTAATTGTATTACTTGTACTAAACAATCCTCTAAGGCAGAACAAAAGAGTAGAAAGTTTGATTTTATGTGCAGAATTATTCCTAAGGAATTAATGGAACGGATTCGTAAGATTAAAGCATTCTACATGACTTTGATTTAAGTATTTCATTGTTTCTTTTTTTTCCTTTTTTAACCATCTAATTTTGTTTGAGGTAGTTTAAAAGATTGACTTCTATCCAGCAGTATATTATGACTTTGCTGATATATATATCCATTCAGTGCCTGATCAAATAGTGTATTTTTCTCAGTTACATGCTGAATATGACTAATGAACAGAAATTCATATTTATATACATATGTTCATCCATGAATGCATGAACGTATGCACATAAATATTCATAAATCTTTAGATAAATATATGTATACAAGTATAGTCATATATCTGTGTCATCAAGTTCTTTATTTTACATGCAGACTATTCTAGTTAGTGAAATATAGTTATAGAAACTGACTGCGGTAAAGGAATATACTTCTTTTATTATAGACCATATACCTCATAAGTAAAGTTGATAGTATGCTAAACATTGGAGCCCCACAGCATACTATATCATTGTGTTCCTCTCTATTTCCCTTTCAATGGGCAGCCCAGAGTGACTGATTTGTCCAAAGCACTCTGTTATGGATCACTGCCATCTCAATTCTGTCTGCATCGGTTCAAGTCTCAAAGTCTGCTAATTTGGATGTGTGAGAAATGTTGCCAGTAGCTTCTTGTTGGGCATCGTTTATTTCTAGGGATTTTTCTGGTTCTTCCTCCACCATTAATACTGGCTGCCATGAAAAACCTATTCTTTGCTGAAAAATGGTGTTGAACCCTACAAGAACAACAACATCACTACCTACAAGAAAACCAACAACCCTTTCAACGACACGTATCATATTCACTTTCAATATTTCTTTTCTTTCCATGACATCTTTCAAAAAACAGATGGAAAGAATAGACTCTTTATATGATTATATTATGTTCTTTAAAGAGTCATTTAATAGACGGAAGAAATTAGTACAAAATCTTATTTTATGTGCAAAAATATCCCTTAGGATATAGAGAGGAAAAAAAATAGGAAACATTTCAAATAGAAAACAGTGATAACCTTGCTCTTCAATTACTTATCTTAGTTCATGGAACATACATGATTGATGTATTATTCAAATCTTTGATAATAATATTCCGTTGATTTTATTTTCATTTCTGTGGCAGCATCTGGTTCATACATTGTTGTTATAATGCAACAATTAAACATCAGTGTCTTTTTTTTAATTTGTATCATTTTGTGAACATGTCCTGATATCATTATTCTCCAAATCCATTGGAATTTCATCAGTATGGAATTATTTATTTTGTCATTTCTGCGAGTCTGGACCAACATATATATCCAATGTTCCGATGTATTGCTTTTTTTCTTCTTATTCTGTTTGAAATAATGTCATTGATTGAAGTTTATCCAGCAGTATTTTATGACCTTTTGATGTATATCAATTCAGTGCCTAAATGAATTGTATATTTTCATCACTCACCGACTGAAGATGACAAATAACCAGAAATACATACTCCAATTCATTTTTTCATCCATGCAGACATATCCGTATGCACATAAAGATTCATTAATCTTTAGATAAATACATGTATAGAATTATTGGAACATCATATGTGTGTCATCAAGTCCATTATTTTTCATGCAGACTATTCTTTTTAGTGAAATACTGCCATCCATAACTGGCTAAATGCTATAAATGTATATACTTCTGTTCTTACGGATGTTACAGCTGACAAGTGAAGTTGATACCAAGACCTCTATTCTAACCCTACATCATTTGATATCCTGGTGTTGTCCTCTATTACCCTTTCAATGAGTCATTATGTATTACTGATTTTTGATATTTCTTCTATTTCATGACAAACTTCACAAAACAGTTGGTAAGCATTATCTCTTGAAATAATTGTATTACTTCTACTAAACAATCATCTAAGACAGAACACAAAGTGTCTAAAGTTTGATTTTATGTGCAGAATTATTCCTAAGGAAATCGAAAAGGAAACATCAATGGACCAGATTCATAAAATTAAACCATGCTACATGATTTTGATTTAACTATTTCATTGTTTATTTTTTTCCCCATTTTATTCATCTAATTTTTTTTCAGGTAATTTAAAATATTAACTGCTATCTAGCAGTATATTATGAATTTGCTGATATATATCCATACAGTGCTGACTTTGCTGA
This sequence comes from Unio pictorum, assembly GCA_030141615.1. Classification (NCBI taxonomy): domain Eukaryota; kingdom Metazoa; phylum Mollusca; class Bivalvia; order Unionida; family Unionidae; genus Unio; species Unio pictorum. Next base: position 1,596,302 of record JARLTB010000296.1, on the reverse strand, counting down.
TATATATTCATACAATTCATACAGTGCCTGATCATATAGTGTATATTTGTCAGTTACATGCTGAATATGACTAATAAACATAAATTCATTTTTTTAAACACATGTTCATCCATGCATGCATGAACGTATGCACATAAATGTTCATAAATCTTTAGATAAATATATGTATACAATTATAGTCACATATCTGTGTCATCAAGTTCTTTATTTTACATGCATACTATTCTAGTTAGTGAAATATAGTCATATAAACTGATTGAAGTAAAGAAATATACTTCTGTTATAATAGACCATATACCTGATAAGTCAATCCCGTGGCGGCCTCCATTTTCCTTTGTTCGAGGCGTCGTGAAGAATGTTTCTCCTAAATGTCCTTTTAGTGATGTAGCTTCGCTGTGGTAATCCTGTACACTACTCCAGGAACCTTAATGCTCTATGGTAGCATTTTTCTGATGCAATCCTAAATGGCAGTATTTACCTGCTGAGAGCTCTCGCTAACCGTAGTCAGGTGAAGACCGGTCCTACCTGCTCCGTGTTCACTGCCTGAATGAGTAAAGTTGATACTATGCTAAACATTGGAGCCCCACAGCATACTATATTATTGTGTTCCTCTGTATTACCCTTTGAATCGGGAGCCCAGAGTGACTGAGTTGTCAGTAGCGCTCTGTTATGGATCACTGCCATCTCAATTCTGTCTGCATGGGTTCAAGTCTCAGAGTCCGCCAATTTGGGTGTGTGGGAAATGTTGGCAGTAGCTTCTTGTTGTTCAGCGTTTCTTTCGAGGGATTTCTCTGGGTTCTTCCTCCGCCAGTAATACTTTCTGTCATGTAAAAAATATTCTGTGTTGAAAAAAGGAGTTGAACCCTAAAACAACAACAACAAACCTTTCAATGACCCGTATCATATTCTTTTTTTTTTGATAATTCTTTTCTTGAAATGACATCTTTCATAAAACAGATGGAAAGAATGGACTTTTTATATGATTGTATTATGTTCTCTAAAAGGTCATATAAATGACGGAAGAAATTAGTACAAAATCTTCTCTTATGTGCAAAAATATCCCTTAGGACATAGAGAGTAAAAATAATAGGAAAAATTTCAATTAGAATACAGTGATAACCGTACTCTTCAATAACTTCTCTTAATTCATGCAATAGACATGATTAATGCATTACACACATCTTTGAAATTAATATTCGGTTTACTTTTATTTTTTTCATTTCTGTGGCATTATCTGGTTCATTCGTTGTTTTTCTAATGCAAAAATTACCATCGGTGTCGTTTCTTTAATTATTGTCATTTTGTGAATATATCCTGATAACATTATCCTACAAATCCATTGGAATCTCATCTATATTGAAATATTTTTTTTTGTCATTACTCTGAGTCTTGACCAACATCTCTATCCAATGAGCAGTTTCTTGCTTTAGTCTTCAAATTCTACTTGAAATAATGTCATGGTTTGAAGTTTATCCAGCAGTATATTATGACCTTTTGATGTATATCAATTCAGTGCGTAAATTAATTGTATATTTTCATCACTTACAGACTGAAGATGACTAATAACCAGAAATTCATACCCCAATTCATGTTTTCATCCTTGCAGACATATACGCATGCACATAAAGATTCATTAGTCTTTAGATAAATACAAGTATAAATATATTGGCACATCATATTTGTGTCATCACGTTCTTTATTTTTTATGCAGACAAATCTTTTTAGTGATATACTGGCATCCATAACTGGCTGAATGATTTAAGTGTATATACTTCTGTTCTTATGGATGTTACAGCTGACAAGTAAAGTTTATACTAAGCCCTCCATTCGAACCCTAAATGATATTATATCCTTGTTTTCTCCTCTATTACCCTTTCAATGAGTCATTATGTATTACTGATTTTTTATATTTCTTCTTTTTCATGACACCATTCACAAAACAGAAGGTTAGTATTATCTCTTGATATAATTGTATTACTTCTACTAAACAATCATTTAGGACAGAACAAAAGAGTAGAAAGTTTGATTTTATGTGCAGAATTATTCCTAAGGAAATCGGAAATGAAAAATTAATAAACATATTCATTAGATTAAAGCATTCTACATGACTTTGATATAACTATTTCATTGTTTATTTTTTTCCTATTTTAATTTTGTTTGAGGTCCATTAAAAGATTGACTGGTATCCAGCAGCATATTATGACTTTTATGATATATATTCATTCAGTGCCTGATCATATAGTGTATTTTTATGAGTTACATACTGAATATGACTTATTACCTGAAATTCATATTTATATACACATGTTCATCCATGCATGCATGAACATATGCACATAAATATTCATAAATCTTTAGATAAATATATTTATACAAGTATAGTCACATATCTGTGTCATAAAGTTCTTTTTTTTGACATGCAGACTTTTCTAGTTAGTGAAATATAGCCATAGAAACTGATTGCAGTAAAGGAATATACTTCTGTTATTATATACAATATACCTGATAAGTAAAGTTGATACTATGCTAAACATTGGAGGCCTCAGCATACCATATCGTTGTGTTCCTCTGTATTACCCTTTGAATTGGGAGCCTAGAGTGATTTTGTTGTCAAAAGCGTTCTGTTATAGATCACTGCCATCTCTATTCTGTCTGGATGGTTTAAAGTCTCAGAGTCTGCCAATTTGGGTGTGTTAGAAATGTTCCCACTACCTTGTTGTTGGTCAGCGTTTCTTTCCAGGGATTTTTCTGGGTTCTTCCTCCGCTATTAATACTGGCTGCCATGGAAAACCTATTCCATGCTGAAATATGGTGTTGAATCCTACAACAACAACATCAACCGTTTCAACGACTCATATCATATTCACTTTTGATAATTCTTTTCTTTCCATGACATCTTTCACAAAACAGATGGAAAGAATGGACTTTTTATATGATTGTATAATGTTCTCTGAAAAGTCATTTAATAGGCGGAAGAAATTAGTTCAAAATCTTATCTTATAAGCAAAACAATCCCTTAGTACACATAGAGAAAAAATAATCGGAAACATTTCAAATAGAAAACAGTGATAACCTTACTCTTCAATAACTTCTATTAATTCATGAAAAGAGATGATTAATGGAGTATACACATCTTTGATAATAATATTCCGTTTATTTTATTTTTATTTCTGTGGTAATATCTGGTTCATACATTGTTGTTCTAATGCAACAATTGAACATTATTGTCTTTTCTTTAATTATTATCATTTTGTGAATATGTCGTGATAAAATTATTCTCCAAATCCATTGGAATTTCATCAGTATGGAATTATTTATTTTGTCATTTCCCCGAGTCTGGACCAACATATATATCCAATTTTCAGTTGCTTGCTTTAGTCTTCTAGCTCTGTTTTAAAAAAATGTCATTCATTGAAGTTTATCCAGCAGTATTTTATGACCCGTTGAGGTATATCAATTCAGTGCCTAAATGAATTGTATATTTTAATCACTCAGAGACTGAAGATGACTAATAACCAAAAATTCATACCCCAATTCATTTTTTCATCCATGCAAACATATACTTAAGCACATAAAGATTCAACAATTTTTAGATAAATACATGTATAGAAGTATTGGCACATCATATGTGTGTCATCAAGTTCTTTATTATTCATGCAGACTATTCTTTTTAGTAAAATACTGCCATCCATAACTGACCAAATGTTAAAAACATATATACTTCTTATGGATGCTTCAGCTGACAAGTAAAGTTGATTCTAAGCCTTGCATTCGAACCCTACATCATATTATATCCTTGTGTTCTCCTCTATTACCCTTTCAATGAGACATAATATTTTTCTGATTTTTTATATTTCTTCTTTTTCATGACACCCTTCACAAAACAGATGGTAAGTATTATCTCTTGATATTATTATATTACTTCTACTAATCTATCATCTAAGACAGAACAAAAAAGTTGAAAGTTTGATTTTATGTCCAGAATTATTCCTAAGGAAATCGGAAAAGAAACTTTTAATGGAACAGATTCATAAGATTAAATCAATCTACATGACTTTGATTTAACTATTTCATTCTTTATTTTTTTTCCTTTTTTATTCATCTAATTTTGTTTGAGGTAGTTTAAAAGACTGAATGATTTCCTGCAGTATATTATGACTTTGCTGATATATATCGATTCAGTGCCTGATCATATAGTGTATTTTTATCAATTACATGCTGAATATGACTAATAACCAGAAATTCATCTTTTTATACAGATGTTCATCCATGCTTTCATGAACGTATGCACATAAATATTCATAAATCTTTAGAAAAATATATGTATTCAAGTATAGTCACATATCTGTGCCATCAAGTTCTTTTTTTACATGCAGACTATTCTAGTTAGTGAAATATATCCATAGAAACCGATTGCAGTAAAGGAATATACTACTGTTATTAGAGACCATATACCTGATAAGTAAAGTTGATACAATGTTAAACATTGGATCCCCACTGCATATTATATCATTGTGTTCCTCTGTATTACCCTTTGAGTGGGGTGCCCAGAGTGACTGAGTTGTCAAAAGCACTCTGTTATGGATCACTGCCATCTCAATACTATCTGCATGGGTTCAAGTCTCCGAGTCTGCCAATTTGGGTGAGTTAGAAATGTTGCCAGTAGCTTCTTGTAGGTCAGCGTTTCTTTCCAGTGATTTCTCTGGGTTCCTCCTCCACCATTAATACTGGCTGGCATGTAAAACCTTTTCTGTGCTGAAAAATGCTGTTGAAGCCTAAAACAACAACAACCCTTTCTACGACCCGTATCATATTCACTTTTGATATTTCTTTTCTTTCCATGAAATCTTTCACAAAACATGGAAAGAATGGACTCTTTATATGATTGTATTATGTTCTCTAAAGAGTCATTTAATAGACGGAAGAAATTAGTACAAAATCTTATTTTATGTGCAAAAATATCCCTTAGGACCTAGAGAGGAAAAATAATAGGAAAGATTTCAAATAGAAAATTGTGATAACCTTAGTCTTGAATAAATTATCTTAATTCACGGAACAGAGATGATTATTTAATTATACATATCTTTTATAATAATATTCCGTTTATTTTCATTTCTATGGCAAAATCTGGTTCATACATTTTACATTATTGCTCTAATGCAACAGTTTAACATCACTGTCTTTTCCTTAATTATTATCATTTTGTGAATATGTCCTGATAACATTATCCTCCAAAATCCATTGGAATCTCATCTGTATTGAATTATTTATTTTGTCATTACTCCGAGCCTGGACCAGCAAATATATATACAATGTTCAGTTGCTTGCTTTAGTCTTCTAATTCTGGTTGATTGAAGTTTATCCAGCAGTATTTTATGACCTTTTGATGTATATCAATTCAGTGCCTAAATGAATTGTATATTTTAATCACTCACAGACTAAAGTTGACTAATAACCAGAAGTTCATACACCTATTCATTTTTCCATCCATGCAGACATATACGTATGCAGATAAAGAATTATTAATATTTAGATAAATACATGTATAAAAGTATCGGCACATCATATGTGTGTCACAAAGTTCTATATTTTTCATGCAGACTATTCTTTTTAGTGATGTACTGCCATCCAGAACTGGCTGTATGCCTTAAATGTATATTCTTGCTGACAAGTAAAGTCGATAGTAAGCTCTCCATTCGAACCCATCATATTATATCCTTGTGTTCTCCTCTATAACCCTTTCAAAGAGTCATTATGTCTTACTGATTTTTGATATTTCTTCTTTTACATGACACCCTTCACGCAGCAAGGTGTAAGTATTATCTCTTGATATAATTGTATTCTTATAAACAATCATCTAATACAGAACAAAAAAGTAGAAAGTTTGATTTGATGTGCAGAATTATTCCTAAAGAAATCGGAAAGGAAACATTAATGGAACAGATTCATAAGATTAAAGCATTCAACATGACTTTGATTTAACTTTTTCATTGTTTATTTTTTTTCCTATTTTATTCATCTAATTTTGTTTGAAGTAGTCTAAAGGTTGACTTCTATCCAGCAGTATATTATGAGTTTGCTGATATATATCCATTCAGTGCCTGATCATATAGTGTATTTTTATCCGTTACATGCTGAATATGACTAATAACCAGAAATTCATATTTTTATACACATGTTCATCCATGGATGGATGAACGTATGCACATAAATATTGATCAATCTTTAGATAAATATATGTGTACAAGTAGAGTCACATATCTGTGTCATCAAGTTCTTTATTTTACATGCAGACTATTCAAGCTAGTGAAATATTGCCATAGAAACTTATTGCAGTAAAGGGATATACTTCTGTTATTATATACCATATACCTCATAAGTAAAGTTGATACAATGCTAAACATTGGAGCCCCACAGGACACTGTATCATTGTGTTCCTCTGTATGACCCTTTGAATGGGGAGCACAGAGTGACTGAGTTGTCAAAAGCGCTCTGTTATGGATCACTGCCATCTCAATTCTGTCTGCATGGGTTCAAGTCTCCGAGTCTGCCAATTTTGGGTGTGTGAGAAATGATGCCAGTAGGTTCTTGTCGGTCAGGGATTCTTTCCAGGGATTTTTCTGGGTTCTTCCACCACTATTAATACTAGCTGCCATGTAAAACCTATTCTATGCTGAAAAATGGTGTAGAACCCAATAACAACAACAACCATTTCAACGATCCGTATCATATTCACTTTTGATATTTCGTTTCTTTCCATGATATCTTTCACAAAACAGATGGAAAGAATGGACTCTTTATATGACTGTATTATGTTCTCTAAAGAGTCATTTAATAGACGTAAGAAATTATTACAAAATCTTATTTGATGTGCATAAATATCCCTTATAACAAAGAGAGGAAAAATAATAGGAAACATTTGAAATAGAAAACAGTGAAAACCTTACTCTTCAATAACATATCTTAATTCATGGAAGAGGGATGATTAATGCATTATACATATCTTTGATAATAATATTTCGTTTATTTTATTTTCATTTCTGTGGCAATATCTGGCTAATACATTGTTGTTCTAATGCAACAATTTAACATCAGCGTCTTTTCTTTAATTATTGTCATTTGTGAATATGTCCTGATAACATTATCCTCCAAATCCGTTGGAAACTCATCAGTAATGAATTATTTATTTTGTCATGACTCCGTGTCTGGACCAACATATATAGCCAATGTTCAGTTGCTTGCTTTAGTCTTCTAATTCTGTTTGAAATAATGTCATTGATTGAACTTTATCCAGTAATATTTTATGACCTTTTCATGTATATCAATTCAGTGCCTAATTGAATTGTATATTTTCATCACTCACCGACTGAAGGTGACTAATAACCAGAAATTCATACCCAAATTGATTTTTTTTATCCATGCCTACATATCCGTATGCACATAAAGATTCATTAATCTTTAGATAAATACATGTATAGAAGTATTGGCACATCATATGTGTGTCTTCAAGTTCTTTATTTCACGTGCAGACTATTCTTTTTAGGAAATACTGCCATTCATAACTGGCTGAATGCTTTAAATGTGTATACTTCTGTTCTCATGGATGTAACAGCTGACAAGTAAAGTTCATACTAAGTCATCCATTCCAACCCTACATCATATTATCTTGTGTTCTCCTCTATTACCCTTGCAATGAGTCATTATGTATTACTGATTTTTCATATCTCTTCTTTTTCATGACATCCTTCACAAAATAGGGCGTAAGTATTATCTCTTGATATAATTGTATAACTTCTACTAAACAGTCATCTAAGACAGAATAAAAGAGTAGAAACTGTGATCTTATGAGCATAATTGTTCCTAACGGAATCGGAAAGGGAATGTTAATGGAACAGTTTCATAAGATTAAGGCATTCTACACGACATTGATTTAACTATTTCATTGTTTATTTTATTTTCCTATTTTATTCATCTAATTTTATTTGAGGTAGTTTAAATGATTGATTGATATCCAGCAGTATATTATGACTTTGGTGATATATATCCTTTCAGTGCCTGCTTATATAGTGTATTTTTATGAATTACATGGTGAATATGACTAATTACCAGAAATTCATATTTATGTACATATGTTCATCTATGCATGCATGATCGTATGCACATAAATATTGATTAATTATTTGATAAATATATGTTTACAAGAATAGTCTCATATCTGTGTCATAAAGTTCGTTATTTTACATTCAGAATATTCTAGTTAGTGAAATATAGCCATAGAAACTGATTGCAGTAAAGGAATATTCTTCTGTTATTATAGTCCTACCTGATAAATAAAGTTGATACTATGCTAAACATTGGAGCCCCACATAATACTATATCATTGTGTTCCTCTGTATTACCCATTGAATTTGGAGCTCAGAGTGACTGAGGTGTCAAAAGCACTCTGTTATGGATCACTGCCATCTCAATTCTGTCTGCATGGGTTCAAGTTTCAGAGTCTGCCATTTTGGGTGTGTGAGAAATGTTGCCAGTAGCTTCTTGTTGGTCAGCCTCTCTTTCCAGTTTTTTAATGGGTTCTTCCTCCACCATTAATACTGGCTGCCATGTTAAACCTATTCTGTGCTGAAAAATGATGTTGAACCCTACAACAACAACAACAACCATTTCAACGACCCGTATCATACTCACTTTGATATTCTTTTCTTTCCATGACAACTTTCACAAAACAGATGGAAAGAATTGTATCTTTATATGATTGTATTATGTTCTCTAAAGAGTCATTTAATAGACGGATTAAATTAGTATAAAATCTTATTTTATGTGCAAAAATATCGCTTAGGACATACAGCGAAAAAATAATAGGAAACATTTCAAATAGAAAACAGTGATAACCTTACTCTTCAATAACTTATGTTAATTTATGGAACAGAGATGAGTAATGCATTCTACATATCTTTGATAATAATATTCCGTTTATTTTGTTTTCGTTTCTGTTTTAATATCTCGTTCATACATTGTTGTTCGAATGCAACAATTTAACATCAGTGTATTTTCTTTAATTATAGTCATTGTCTGAAAATATCCTGATAACATTATCCTCCAAATCCATTGGAATCTCATCAGTAATGAATTATTTATTTTCTCATTACTCCGAGACAGGACAAACATATATCTCTAATGTTCAGTTGCTTACTTTAGCCTTCTAATTCCGTTTGAAATAATGTCACTGATTGAAATTTATCCAGCAGTATTTTGTGACCTTTTGATGTATATCAATTCAGTGCCTAAATGAATTGTATATTTTCATCACTCACGGACTTAAGATGACTAATGACCAGAAATTCAAAGCCCAATTCATGTTTTCATCCATGCAGACATATACGTATGCACATAAAGGTTCATTAATCTTTAGATAAATACATGTATAGAAGTATTGGCACATCGTATGTGTGTCATTATCTTCTTAAGTTTCATCCAGACTATTCTTTATAGTGAAATACTGCCAACCATAACTGACTAAATGGTTTAAATGTATGTTCTTCTGTTCTTATGGATGTTACAGCTGACAAGTAAAGTTGATACTAAGCCCTCCATTCGAACCCTACATCATATTATATCCTTCTGTTCTCCTCTTTTACCCTTTGAATGAGTCATTATGTCTTCCTGATTTTTGATATTTCTTCTTTTTTATGACACCCTTCACAAAACAGTTGGTAAGTATTATCTCTTGATATAATTGTATTACCTCTACTTAACAATCATCTAAGACAGAACAAAAGAATGGAAAGTTAGATGTCATGTGCAGAATTATTCGTAATGAAGTCGGAAAGGAAACAATGGAACAGATTTATAAAATTAAAGCATTCTACATGACTTTGATTTAAGTATTTCATTGCTTATTTTTATATATTTTATTCATCTAAGTTTGTTTGAGGTACTTTTAAAGATTGAGTGCTATCCAGCAGTATATTATGACTTTGCTGATATATATCCATTCAGTGCCTGATCATATAGTGTATTTTTATCAGTTACATGCTGAATATGGCTGATAACCAGAAATTCATATTTTTATAAACATGTTCATCCATGCATGCATAAACGTATGCACATAAATATTCATATCTCTTTAGATAGATATATCAATACAATTATAGTCACAAATCTGTCATCAAGTTCTTTATTTTACATGCAGACTACTCTAGTTAGTGAAATATAGCCATAGAAACTGATTGAATTAAAGGAATGTCTTTCTGTTATTATAGACCATATACCTGATAAATAAAGTTGATACTATGCTAAACATTTTAGCCCCACAGCATACTATATCATTGTTTTCCTGTGTATTACCCTTTGAATGGGGAGCCCAGAGTGACTGAGTTGTTAGAGGCGCTCTGTTATGGATCATTGCCATCTCAATTTTGTCTGCATGGGTTCAGGTCTCAGGGTCTGCCTATTTGGATTTGTGAGAAATGTTGCCAGTAGCTTCTTGTTGGTCATCTTTTGTTTCCATTGATTTTTCTGGGTTCCTCCTCCACCATTAATACTGGCTGCCATGTAAAAACTATTCTATGCTGAAGAATGGTGTTGAACCCTACAACAACAACAACAACCCTTTCAACGACCCATATCATATTCACTTTTGATATTTCTTTTTTTTCCTTGACATCTTTCACAAAACAGATTGAATTAATGGTCTCCTTATATGCTTGTATTATGTTCTCTAAAGAGTCATTTAACAGACGGAAGAAATTAGTACAAAATCTTATTTTGTGTGCAAAAATATCCCTTAGGACATAGAGAGGAAAAATAACAGGAAACATTTCCAATAGATAACAGTGATAACCTTACTCTTCAATATCATATCTTAATTTATGGAACAGAGATGATTAATGCATTTACATATCTTTGATAATAATATTCCGTTTATTTTATTTGCATTTCTGTGGCAATATCTTGTTCATACATTATTGTTCTAATGCAACAATTTAACATCAGTGTCTTTACTTTAATTATTATCATTCTCTGAATATGTCCTGATAACATTATTCTCCAAATCCATTGGAATTTCATCAGTATTGAATTATTTATTTTGTCATTACTCCGAGTCTTGACCAACATATATATCCAACGTTCAGTTGCTTGCTTTAGTCTTTTTATTCTGTTTGAAATAATATCATTGATTGAAGTTTATCCAGCAGTATTTTATGACCTTTTGATGTATATCAATTCAGTGCCTAAATGAATTGTATATTTTCATCACTCAAAGACTGAAGATGACTAACAACCAAAAATTCAAAGCCCAATTCATTGTTTCATCCTTGCAGACATATACGTATGCACATAAAGATTCATTAATCTTTAGATAAATACATGTATAGAAGTATTGGCACATTATATGTGTGTCATCAAGTTCTTTAGTTTTCATGCAGACTATTCTTTTTAATGAAATACTGCCATCCATAACTGGCTGAATGCTTTAAATGTATATACTTCTGTTCTTATGGATGTTACCGCTTACTAGTACAGTTGATACTAATCCCTTCATTCGAACCCTATATCATATTATATCCTTGTGTTCTCCTCTCTTACCCTTTCAATGAGTCATTATGTATTACTGATTATTCATATTTCTTCTTTTTCATGACACCGTTCACAAAACAGGGCGTAAGTATTATCTCTTGATATAATTGTATTACTTCTACTAAACAGTCCTCTAAGACAGAAGAAAAGAGTAAAAAGTGTGATGTTATGTTCATAATTGTTTCTAACTGAATCGAAAAGGAAACGTTAATGGAAAAGTTTTATAAGATTACGGCATTCTACACGATGTTGATTTAACTATTTCATTGTTTATTTTATTTTCCTATTTTATTCATCTAATTTTTTCTGAGGTAGTTTAAAGATTGACTGCTATCCAGCAGTAGATTATGACTTTGCTGATATATATCCATTCAGTGCCTGATCATATTGTGTATTTCTATCAGTTACATGCTGAATATGACTGATAACCAGAAATTCATATTTTTATACACAAGTTCATCCATTCATGCATGAACGTATGCACATAAATAGTCATAAATCTTTTGGTAAATATATGTATACAAGTATAGTCACATATCTGTGTCATCAAGTTCTTTATTTTACATGCAGACTGTTCTAGCTAGTGAAAAATAGCCATAGAAACTGATTGCAGTGAAGGAATATACTTCTGTTATTATAGACCATCTACCTGATTAGTAAAGTTGATACTATGCTAAAATTTCGAGCCCCACAGCATACTATATCATTGTGTTCCTCTGTATTACCATTTGAATGGGGAGCACAGAGTGACTGTGTTGTCAAAAGCGCTCTGTTATGGATCACTGCCATCTCAATTCTGTCCGCATGGGTTAAAGTCTCAGAGTCTACCAATTTGGGTGTGTGAGATATGTAAGTTGCCAGTAGCTTCTTGTTGGTCAGTGTTTCTTTCCAGGGATTTTTCTGGGTTCCACCTCCACCATTAATACTAGCTGCCATGAAAATCTATTCTGTGCTTAAATATGGTGTTGAATCCTACAACAACAACAAAAACAACCCTTTCAACGACCCGTATCATATTCACTTTTGATATTTATTTTCTTTCCATGACATCTTTCACAAAACATATGGAAAGAATGAACTCTTTATATGATTGTATTATGTTCTCTAAAGAGTCATTTAATAGTCGGAAGAAATTATTACAAAATCTTATTTGATGTTCATAAATATCCCTTAGGACATAGAGAGGAAATATAACAGGACACATTTCAAATAGAAAACAGTGATCACCTTACTCTTCAAGAACTTATCTTAATTCATGGAACAGAGATCATTAATGAATTACACATATCTTTGATAATAATATTCCGTTTATTTTATTTTAATTTCTGTGGTAATATCTGGCTCATACATTGTTCTTCTAATGCAACAGTTTAACATCAGTGTCTTTTATTTAATTATTGTCATTTTGTGAATATGTACTGATAACACTACCCTCCAAATCCATTGGAATCCAATCAGTATTGAATTATTTATTTTGTCATTACTCCTAGACTGGAGCAACATAAATATCCAATGTTCAGCTGCTTGATTTAGTCTTCTAATTCTGTTTGAAATAATGTCACGGATTGAAGTTTATCCAGCAGTATTTTATTGCCATTTGACGTATATCAATTCAGTGCCTAAATGAATTGTATATTTGCATCACTCACAGACTGAAGATGACTAATAATCAGAAATGCATAGCGCAATTCATTTTTCTACATGCAGACATATACGTATGCACATAAAGATTCATTAATCTTTAGATAAATACATGCATGGAAGTATTGGCACTTCATATGTTTGTCATCAAGTTCTTTATGTTTCATGCAGACCATTCTTTTTAGTGAAATACTGCCATCCATAACTGGCTGAATGCTTTCAATGTATATACTTCTGTTCTTATGGATGTTACAGCTGACAAGTAAAGTTGATACTAAGCCCTCCCTTGGATCCATACATCATATTGTATCCTTGTGCTCAGCTCTCTTACCCTTTGAATGAGTCATTATGTATTACTTATTTTTCATATTTCTTCTTTTTCATGACACCCTTCACAAAACAGACAGTACGTATTAACTCTTGATATAATTGTATTACTTGTACTAAATAATCATCTAAGGAAGAACAAAACAGTAGAAAGTTTGATTTTATCTGCAGAATTATTCCTAAGGAAATCGGAAAGGAAACATTAATGGAACAGATTCATAAGATTAAACCATTTTATATGAGTTTGATTTGACTATTTTATTGGGTTTTTTTTTCCTGTTTTATTCATCTAATTTTGTTTGAGGTAGTTTAAAAGATTGGGTGCTATCCAGCAGTATATTATAACTTTGCTGATATATATCCATTCAGTGCCTGATCATATAGTGTATTTTTATCAGTTACATGCTTAATATGACTAATAACCAGAAATTCATAATTTTATACACATGTTCATCCATGCATGAACGTATGCACATAAATATTCATAAATCTTTAGATAAATAAATGTATACAAGTATAGTAACATATCTGTGTCATAATGTTCTTAATTTTACATGCAGACTATTCAAGCAATTGAAATATAGGCATAGAAACGTATTGCAGTAAAGGAATAGTCATCTGTTATTATAGTCCTAACTGACAAGTAAAGTTGTTACTATGCGAAACATTGGAGCCACTCATCATACTATATCATTTTATACCTCTGTATTACCCTTTGAATGGGGAGCCCAGAGTGACTGAGTTGTCAAAAGAGCTCTTTTATGGATCACTGCCATCTCAATTCTGACTAAGAACCAGAAATTCATAGCCCAATTCATTTTTTCATCCATTCAGACATATACGTATGCACATAAAGATTCATTAATCATTAGATACATACCTGTATAGAAGTATTGGCACATCATATGTGTGTGATCAAGTTTTGTTATTTTTCATGCAGACTATTCTTTTTAGTGAATCACTGCAATCTATAACTTAATGAATGCTTTAAATGTATATACTTCTGTTCTTATGGATGTTACAGCTGACAAGTAAAGTTGATACTAAGCCCTCCATTCGATCCCTTCATCAGACTATATCCCTGTGTTCTCCTCTATTACCCTTTCAATGAGTCATTATGTATTACTGATTTTTGATATTTCTTCTTTTTCATGACACCTTTCACAAAACAGTTCGTAAGTATTATCTCTTGATATAAGTGTATTACCTCATTAAACAATCATCTAAGACAAAACAAAAGAGTAGAAAGTTTGATTTTATGTGCAGAATTATTCCTAAGAAAATCGGAAAGGAAACATTAATGAAACATATGCATAAGATTAAAGCATTCTACATGACTTTGATTGAAACATTACATTGCTTTTTTTCCCCTATTTTATTCATCTAATTTTGTTTGAGGTACTTTAAAAGATTCAGTGATATCCAACAATATATTATGACTTTGCTAACATATATCCGTTGAGTCCCTGATCATATAGTTTATTTTTATCAGTTACAAGCTGAATATTACTAATAACCAGAAATTCATATTTTTATACACATGTTCATCCATGCATGCATGAACTTATGCACATAAATATTCATATATATCTAGATAGATATATGAATAGAAGTATTGTCACATATCTGGGTCATCAAGTTCTTCACTTTACATGCAGTCTATTCTAGGTAGTGAAATATAGCCATAGAAACTGATTTCATTAAAGGAATGTACTTCTGTTATTATAGACCATATACCTAATAAATAAAGTTGATGCTATGCTAAACATTGGAGCCCCACATCATACTATATCATTGTGTTCCTCTGTATTACCCTTTGAATGGGGAGCCCAGAGTGACTGAGTTGTCAGAAGCGCCCTCTTATAGATCACTACCATCTCTATTCTGTCTGCACGGGTTCAAGTCTCAGTGTTATTCAATTTGGGTGTGTGAGAAATGTTGCCACTACCTTCTTGTTGGTCATCGTTTCTTTCCAGGGATTTTTCTGGCTTCTTCCTCCACCATTAATACTGGCTGCCATGTAAAACCTATTCTCTGCTGAAAATTGGTGTTGAACCCTACAACAACAACATCACTTTCAACGACCCTTATCATATTCACTTTTGATATTGCTTTTCTTTCCATGAGATCTTCACAATACAGGTGGATAGAATGGACTCATTATATGATTGTATTATGTTCTCTAAAGAATCATTTAATAGACGGAAGAAATTAGTTCAAAATCTTATTTTATGTGCACGAATATGCCTTAGGACATAGGGAGGAAAAATAATAGGAAACATTTCAAATAGAAAACAGTGATAACCTTACTATTCAATAACTTATCTTCATGGAACAGAGATGCGTAATGCATTTACATATCTTTGATAATAATATTCCGTTTATTTTATTTTCATTTCTGTGGCAATATCTGGTTCATACATTGTTGTTCTAATGCTAGAATTTAACATCAGTGCCTTTTCCTTAATTATTATTATTTTGTGAATATGTCCTTATAGCATTATTCTCCAAATCCATTGTAATTTCATCAGTATTGAATTATTTATGTTGTCATTACTCCGAGTCTGGACCAGCATATATATATATATATATATATATATATATATATATATATATATATATATATATATATACAATGTTCAGTTGCTTCCTTTAGTCTTCTAATTCTGTTTGAAATAATGTCATTGAATGAAGTTTATCCAGCAGTATTTTATGACCTTTTGATGCATATCAATTCAGTGACTAAATGAATTGTATATTCTCATCACTCACAGACTGAAGATGGCTACGAACCAAACATTCATAGCCCAATTCATTTTTTCATCCATGCAGACATATACATAAAGATTCATTAATCTTTAGATAAATACTTGTATAGAAGTATTGGCACATCATATGTGTGTCATCAAGTTCTTTATTTTTCATGCAGACTTTTGTTTTTAGGGACATACTGCCATGCATAACTGGCTGAATGGGTTAAATGTATATACTTCTGTTCTTATGGATGTTACAACTGATTAGTACAGTTGATAATAATCACTCCATTGGAACCCTACATCATATTATATCCTTGTGTTCTCCTCTATTACCCTTTCAATGAGTCATTATGTATTACTGCTTGTTGATATGTGTTCTTTTTCATGACAACCTTCACATAACAGTTGGTAAGTGTTATCTCTTGATATTATTGTATTACTTATTCTAAACAGTGATCTAGTACATAGGAAAAGTGTAATTAGTGTGATGCTATATGGATAATTTTTCCTAACAGAATCAGAAAGGAAACGTTAATGGAACAGATTCATTACATTAATGTATTATACACGACTTTGACTTAGCTATTTCATTGTTTATTTTATTTTCCTAATTTATTCGTCAAATTTTGTTTGAGGTAATTTAAAAGATTGATTGCTATCCAGTAGTATATTATGACTTTGCTGATATATATCCTTTCAGTGCCTGATTATATAGTGTAATTTGTCAAGTGCATGCTGAATATGACTAATAACCAGAAATTCATATTTCTATACACATGTTCATCCATGCATGCATGTACGTATGAACATCAATATTCACAAATCTTCAGATAAATATATTGTATACAAGTATAGTCACATATCTGTGTCAAAAAGTTCTTTATTTTACATGCACACTATTCTAGTTAGTGAAATATAGCCATAGAAACTGATTGCAGTTAAGGAATATACTTCTGTTATTATAGACCATATACCTGATAAGTAAAGTTGATACTATTCTAAACATTCGAGCCCCACAGCATGCCATATCATTGTGTTCCTCTGTATTACCCTTTGAATGTGGAGGCCAGAGTCACTCTGTTGTCAGATGTACTGTGTTATGGATCAATGCCAATTCAATGCTGTCTTCATAGGTTAAAATCTTAGACTGCCAAATTGGGTTTGTGAGAAATGTTGCCAGTAGCTTCTTGTTGGTCAGCATTTCATTCCAGGGATTTGTCTGGCTTCTTCCTCCACCATTAATACTGGCTGCCATGTAACACCTATTCTGTGCTGAAAATTGGACTTGAAACCTACAACAACAACAACAACAACAACACTTTCAACGACCCATATCATATTCACTTTTGATATTTCTTTCCTTTCCATGAGATCTTTCACAAAACAGGTGAAAAGAATGGACTCATTATATGATTGTATTATGTTCTCTAAAGAGTCATTTAATAGACGGAAGAAATTAGTACAAAATCTTATTTTATGTGCAAAAATATCCCTTAGGAAATAGAGAGGAAATATAATAGGAAACATTTCAAATAGTAACAGTGATAACCTTACTCTTCAATAACTTATCTTAATCCATGGAAAAGAGATGATTAATGCATTATACATATCTTTCATAATAATATTCCGTTTATTTTATTTTCATTCATTTCTGTGTCATTATCTGGTTCATATATTCTTGTTATAATGCAACAATTTAACATCAGTGTCTTTTCTTTAATTATTGTCATTTTGTGAATATGTCCAGATAACATTATCATCCAAATCCATTGGAATCTCATAAGTATTGAATTTTTTTTTCATTACTCCGAGTCTGGACCAACATATATAACCAATGTTCATTTGCTTGCTTGAGTCTTCTAATTCTGCTTGAAATAATGTCATTAATTGATGTTTATCCAGCAGTATTTTATGACCCTTTGATGTATATCAATTCAGTGCCTAAATGAATTGTATATTTTCATCACTCAATGACTGAAGATGACTAATAACCATAAATGCATACCACAATTCAGTTTTGTTTACATGCAGACATATACGTATGCACATAAAGATTCATTAATCTTTAGATAAATACATGTATAGAGATATTGTCACATCATTTGTGTGTCATCAAGTTCTTTATTTTTCATGCAGACTATTCTTGTTAGTGAAATACTGTCATCCATAACTGACTGAATGCTTTAAATATATATACTTCTGTTTTTACGGATGTCACAGCTGACAAGTCAAGTTGATACTAAGGCTTCCATTCAAACCCTACATCATATTATATCCTTCTGTTCTCCTCTATTACCATTTCAATGAGTCATTATGTATTACTGATTTTTGATATTTCTTCTTTTTCATGACACCCTTTACAAAACAGTTGGTAGGTATTATCTCTTGATATAATTGTATTACTTCTACAAAACAATCATCTAAGACAGCCTAAAAGAGTAGAAAGTTTGATTTTATGTGCAAAATTATTCCTAAGAAAATCGGAAAGGAAACATTAATGGAACAGATTCATAAGATTAAAGCATTCTACATGACTTTGATTTAACTCTTTCATTGTTTATTTTTTTCCTATTTTATTCATCTAATTTTGTTAGCTGTAGTTTAAAGATTGACTGAGATCCAGTAATATATTATGACTTTCCTGATATATATCCATTCTTTGCCTGATCAAATAGTGTATTTTTATCAGTTACATGTTGAATATGAGTAATAACCAGAAATTCATATTTCTATACACATTTTCATCCATGCATGCATGAACGTATGCACATAAATATTCATAAATCTTTAGATAAATATATGTATACAAGTATAGTCACATGTGTCATCAAGTTCTTTATTTTACATGCAGACTATTCTAGTTAGTGAAATATAGCCATAGAAACTGATTGCAGTAAAGGAATATACTTCTGTTATAATAGAAACTATACCTAAGACGTATAGTTCATACTATTCTAAACATTGGAACCCCACAGCATACTATATCATTGTGTTCCTCTGTTTTACCCTTTATATGGTGAGCCCGGAGAGACTGAGTTGTAAAAACGCTCTGTTATGGATCACTGCCATCACAATTCTGTCTGCATGGGTTCAAGTCTCAGAGTCTGCAAATTTGGGTGTTTGAAAAATGTTGCCAGTAGCTTCTTGTTGATCAGCGTTTCTTTCCAGGGTGTTTTCAAGGGTTATTCCTCCACTATTAATACTGGCTGTCATGTAAAACCTATTCTATGCAGAAAAATTGAGTTGAACCCTGCAACAACAAATACATCCATTTCATCGACCCGTATCATATTCACTTTTGATATTTCTTTTCTTTCCATGACAGCTTTCACAAAAGAGATGGAAATAATGGACTCTTTATATGATTGTATTATGTTCTCTAAAGAGTCATTTAATAGACGGAAAAAATTAGTACAAAATCTTATTTTATGTGCAAAAATATCCCTTAGGACATAGAGAGTGAAAATAATTCATTTCATATAGGAAGAGCAATAACCTTACTCTTCAATAACTTCGTTTAATTCATGGAACAGAGATGATTTTTGCATTATACATATCTTTGGTAATAATATTCCGTTTTTTTTATTTTCCTTTCTGTGGCAATATCTGGTTCATACATTGTTGTTCTCATGCAACAATTTAACATCAGTGTCTTTTCTTTAATTATTGTCATTTTGTAAATATGTCCTTATAACATTTTCCTCCACATCCATTGGAATCTCATCAGTATTGAATTATTTATTTTGTCATATCTCAGAGTCTTGACCAATATATATAGCCAATGTTCAGTTCCCTGCTTTAGTCTTCTGATTCTGTTTGAAATAATGTCATTGATTGAAGTTTATCCAGCAGTATTGTATGACCTTTTGATGTATATCAATTCAGTGCCTATATGAATTGTATATTTGCATCACTCACAGACTGAAGATGACTAATAACCACAAATTCATAGCCCAATTCATGTTTTCATCCATGCAGACATATACGTATGCACATACAAATTCATTAATCTTTAGATAAATACATGTATAGATGTATTGGCACATCATATGTGTATGATCAAGTTCTTTTTTATCAAGCAGAATATTCTTGTTAGTGAAATACTGCCATTAATTACTGGCTAAATGCTTTTAATATATATACTTCTGTTCTTATGGATGTTACAGCTGACATGTAAAGTTGATACTAAGCACTCAATTCGATCCCTATATCCTCATGCTCTCCACTATTACCCTTTCAATGAGTCATTATTTATTACTGATTTTCGATATTTCTTCTTTTTCATGACACCCTTCACAAAAAAGTTTGTAAGTATTATGTCTTGATATAATTTTATTACTTCTACTAAACAATCATCTAAGAGAGAACAAATTAGTAGAAAGTTTGATTTTATGCGCAGAATTATTCCTCAGGAAATCGGAAAGGAAACATTAATGGAACATATTTATCAGATTAAAGCATTCTACATGACATTGATTGAAATATTTCATTGATTATTTTTTTTCCTATTTTGTTCATCTAATTTTGTTTGAGGTAGTTCAAAAGATTGACTGCTATCCAGCAGTATATTATGACTTTGCTGATATATATCCATTCAGAGCCTGATCATATAGTGTATTTTTTTCAGTTACATGTTTTGTATGACTAATAATCAGAAATTCATATTTTTATACACATGTTCATCCATGCATGTATGAACGTATGCACATAAATACTAATACATCTTTAGATAAATATATGTATACAAGTATAGTCACATATCTGTGTCATCAAGTTCTTTATTTTACATGCGGACTATTCAAGTTAGTGAAATATAGCCATATAAACTCATTGCAGTAAAGGAATACACTTCTGTTATTATAGACCATATACCTGATAAGTAAGGTTGATACTATGCTAAACATTGGAGCCCCACATCATACTATATCATTGTGTTCCTCTGTATTACCCTTTGAATGGGGAACACAGAGTGACTGTGTTGTCAAAAGCGCTCTGTTATGGATCACTGCCATCTCAATTCTGTCTGCATGGGTTCAAGTCTCAGGGTCTGCAAATTTGAGTGTGTGAGAAATGGAAATTTTGACTAGTATCTTCTTGTTGGTCAGCGTTTCTTTCCAGATATATTTCTGGTTCTTCCTCCACCATTAATACTGGTTGCCATGGTAAACCTAATCTGTGCTGAAAAATGGTGTTGAACCCTACAACAACAACAGTAACCATTTCAACGACCCGTATCATATTCACTTTTGATATTTCTTTTCTTTCCATGACATCTTTCACAAAACAGATGGAAAGAGTGGACTCTTTATATGATTGTATTTTGTTCTCTAAAGAGTCATTTAATAGGCGGAAGAAATTGGTACAAAATCTTATTTTATGTGCAAGAAATATCCATTAGGACATAGAGAGGAAAAAAAATGGAAACAGTTTAAATAGAAAACAATGATAACCTTACTCTTCAATAAGTTATCTTAATTCATGGAACAGAGATGATTAATGCATTATACATATCACTCATAATAATATCCCGTTTATTTTATTTTCATTTCTGTGGCAATGTCTAGTTCATACATTGTTGTTCTAATGCAACAATTTAACATCAGTGTCTTTTCTTTGATTATTGTCATTTTGTGAATATGTCCTGATAACATTATCTTCCAAATCCATTGGAATCTCATTAGTATTGAATTTTTTATTTTATTTTTACTCCGAGACTGGACCAACATATATATATATATATCCAATATTCAGTTGCTTACTTTAGTCTTATAGTTCTGTTTGAAATAATGTCATTGATTGAAGTGTATCCAGCAATATTTTATGACCCTTTCATATATATCAATTCAGTGCCGAAATGAATTCTATATTTTCATCACTCAACGACTGAAGATGACTAATAACCAGAAATTCATACCCCAATTCATTTTTTCCATGCAGACATACACGTATACCATTAAGATTCATTAATCTTTAAACAAATACATGTATAGAAGTATTTGCATATCATATGTGTGTCTTCAAGTTCTTTTTTTCATGAAGACTATTCTTGTTAGTTAAATACTGCCATCCATAACTGGTTGAATGCTTTAAATGTATATACGTCTGTTCTAATGGATGTTGAAGCTGGCTAGTAAAGTTGATACTAAGCCTTCCATTCAAACCCTACATATTATATCCTTGTGTTCTCCTCTATTACCCTTTCAATGAGTCGTAATGTATTTTTGATTTTTGATATTTATTCTTTTTCATGTAACCCTTCAAAAAACAGTGGGTAGGTATTATCTCTTGATTATAAGTGTATTACTTCTACTAAACAATCATCTAAGACAAAACAAAAGAGTAGAAAGTTTGATTTTATGTGCAGAATTATTCCTAAGGAAATCGGAATGGAAAAATTAATGGAACAGATTCAAAAGATTAAAGCAGTCTACATTACATTGATTTAACTATTTCATTGTTTATTTTTTTCCTATTTTATTCATCCTATTTTGTTTGAGGTAGTTTAAAAGATTGACTGCTATCCAGCAGTATATTATGACTTTGCTGATATATATATATATATATATATATATATATATATATATATATATATATATATATATATATATATATATACATTCAGTGCCTGATCAAATAGTGTATTTTTGTCAGTTACATGCTGAATATGACTAATGACCAGAAATTCATATTTATATACATATGTTCATCCATGAATGCATGAACATATGCACATAAATATTCATAAATCTTTATATATATATCTTCCTCCACGATTAATACTGGCTGCCATGTAAAACCTATTATGTGCTGAAAAATGTTCTTGAACCCTACAACAACAACAACAACCCTTTCAAACACCCGTATCATATTCACTTTTGATATTTTTTTTCTTTCCATGACATCTTTCACAAAACAAATGGAAAGAATGGACTCTTTTTATGATTGTATTATGTTCTCTAAAAACTCATTTAATTGATGGAAGAAATTAGTACAAAATCTTATCTTATGTGCAAATAGATCCCTTAGGAGATAGAGAGGAAAAATAATAGGAAACATTTCAAATAGAAAACAGTGATAACCTTACTCTTCAATAACTTCTGTTCATTCATGGAACAGACATGATTAATGCATTATACACATCAATGATATTTATATTTGGTTTATTTTATTTTCATTTCTGTGGCATTATCTGGATCACACATTGTTGTTCTAATGCAACAATTAACGTCATGTCTTTTCTTTAATTATTGTCATTTTGTGAATATGTCCTGATAACATTATCCGCCAAATCCTATGGAATCGCATCAGTATTGAATTATTTATTTTGTCATTACTCCGAGTCATAACCAATATCTATATATATATATATATATATATATATCCAATGTTCAGTTGCTTGCTTTAGTCTTCTAATTCTGTTTGAAATAATGTCATTGATTGAAGTTTATCCAGCAGTATTTTATGACATTTTGATGTATATCAATTCAGTGCCTAAATGAATTGTATATTTTCATCACTCACAGACTGAAGATGACTAATAAGCAGAAATGAATAGCCCAATTCATGTTTTCAACCATGCACACATACGTATGCACATACAGATTCATTAATATTTAGATAAATAAAGGTATATAAGTATTGGCACATCATATGTGTGTGATTAAGTTCTTTTTTTTCATGCAGACTATTCTTTTTAATGAAATACTGCCATCCATAACTGGCTAAATGCATTAAATGTATATACTTTTGTTCTTATGGATATTACTGCAGACAAGTAAAGTTGATACTAAGCCCTCCATTGGAACCCCTACATCATATTATATCCTTGTGCTCTGCTCTCTTACCCTTTCAATGAGTCATTATGTATTATTGATTTTTGATACTTCTTCTTTTTCATGACACCCTTCACAAAACAGTTGGTAAGTATTATCTCTTGATATAATTGTATTACTTCTACTAAACAATCATCTAAGAGAGAACAAAAGAGTAAAAAGTTTGATTTTATGTGCAGAATTATTCCTAAGGAAATCGGAAAGGAAAAATTAATGGAACAAATTCATAAAATTAAAGCATTCTACGTGACTTTGATTTAACTATTTCATTGTTAATATTTTTTCCAATTTTATACATGCAATTTTGTTTGAGGTAGTTTAAAAGATTGACTGCTATCCAGCAGTTTATTATGACTTTGCTGATATATATCCATTCAGTGCCTGATCATATAGTGCATTTTTATCAGTTACATGCTGAATATGACTGACTACCAGAAATTCATATTTCTGTACACATGTTCATCCATGCATGCATGAACATATGCACATAAATATTCATAAATCTTTAGATAAGTATATGTATATAAGTATAGTCACATATCTGTGTCATAATGTTCTTAATTTTACATGCACACTATTCTAGTTAGTGAAATATAGCCATAGACACTGAATGCAATAAAGGAATATACTTCTGTTATTATAGACCATATACCTGATAATTAAAGTTGATACTATTCAAAACATTCGAGCCCCACAGCATACCATATCATTGTGTTTTTCTGGATTACCCTTTGAATGGGGAGCCTAGAGTGACTGAATTGTCCAGAGAGCTCTGTTATGGATCACTGCCATCTCAATTCTGTCTGCATGGGTCCAAGTCTCAAAGTCAGCCAATTTGGGTGTGTGAGAAATGTTGCCAGTAGTTTCTTGTTGATCAGCGTTTCTTTCCAGGGATTTTTCTGGCTTCTTCCTCCACCATTAATACTGGCTGCCATGTAAAACCTATTCTGTGCTGAAAAATGGTGTAGTACCCTACAACAACAACAACAACCCTTTGAAGAAACCGTATCATATTTACTTTTAATATTTCTTTTCTTTCCATGACATCTTATCAGTATGGAATTATTTTTTTGTCATTACTCCGAGTCTTGACGAACATATATATCAAATGTTTAGTTGTTTGCTTTAGCCTTCTAATTCTGTTTGAAATAATGTCATTGATTGAAGTTTATCCAGCAGTATTTTATGACCTTTTGATGTATATCAATTCAGTGCCTGAGTTGTATATTTTCATCACTCACCAACTCTGGATGACTAATAACCAGAAATTCATACCCTAATTCATTTTTTCATCCACGCAGACATATGCGTGTGCACATACAGATTCATTAATCTTTAGATAAATACATGTATAGAAGTATTGGCACATCATATGTGTGTCATCAAGTTCTTTATTTTTCATGCAGACTATTCTTTTTAGTGAAATACTGCCATCCATAACTGTCTGAATGCTTTAAATGTATATACTTCTGTTCTTATGGATGTTACAGCTGACAAGTAATGTTGATACTAAGCCCTCTCTTCGAACCCTACATCATATTATATTATAGTGCTCTCCTCTGAGTTATTATGTATTACTTATTTTGATATTTCTTCTTTTTCATGACACCTTTCACAAAACAGTTGGTAAGTATTATCTCTTGATATAATTGTATTACTTCTAATAAATAATCATCTAAGAGAGAACAAAAGAGTAGAAAATTTCATTTTATGTGCAGAATTATTCCTATGCAAATCGGAAAGGAAACATTAATGGAACAGATTCATAAGATTAAAGCATTCTACATGGCTTTGATTTAACTATTTCATTTTTAATTGTTTTTTCCTATTTTATTCATCCAAGTTTGTTTCAGGTAGTTTAAAAGATTGACTGGAATCCAGCAGTATATTATGACTTTGCTGATATATCCATTCAGTGCCAGATCATATAGTGTATTTTTAACTGTTACATGCTGAGTATGAATAATTACTAGAAATTCATATTGACATACACATGTTCATCAGTGCATCCATGAACATATGCACATAAATATTCATAAATCTTTAGATAAATATATGTGTACAAGTATAGTCACATACCTGTGTCATAAAGTTCTTTATTTTACATGCAGACTATTCCAGTTAGTGAAATATAGCCATAGAAACTGATTGCAGTATAGGTATATACTTCTGTTAATAAAGACCATATATCTGATAAGTAAATTTGATACTATGCTAAACATTGGAGCCCCACAGCATACCATATCATTGTGTACCTCTGTATTACCCTTTGAATGGGGAGCCTAGAGTGACTGAGTTGTCAAAAGCGCTCTGTTGTGGATCACTGCCATCTCAATTCTGTCGGCATGGGTTCAAGTCTCCGAGTCTGCCAATTTGGGTGTGTGAGAAATGTTGCAAGTAGCTTCTTGTTGGTCAGCGTTTCCTTCCAGGGATTTTTCTGGGTTCTACCTGCACCATTAATACAGTCTGCCATGGAAAACCTATTCTGTGCTGAAAAATGGTGTTGAACCCTACAACAACAACAACAACCCTTTGAACTTCCCGTATCATATTCACTTTTAATATTTCTTTTCTTTCCATGACATCTTTCACGAAACAGATGGAAAGAATGGACTCTTTATATGATATTATTATGTTCTTTAAAGAGTCACTTAATAGACGGAAGAAATTAGTAAAAAAATCTTAATATATGTGCAAAAATATCCATTAGGACATAGAAACATTTCAAATAGAAAACAGTGATAACCTGACTCTTCAATAACTGTTCTTAATTCATGGAACAGAGATGATTAATGCATTATACATATCAGTGATAATAATATTCCGTTAATTTTATTTTCATTTCTGTGGCAATATCTAGTAGATAAATTGTTGTTCCAATGCCACAATTTAACATCAATGTCTTTTCTTTAATTATTATCATTTTGTGAATATGTCTTGAGAACATTATTCTCCAAATCCATTGGAATTTCATCAGTATAGAATTATTTATTTGTCATTCCTCCGAGTCTGGACCAACATTTATATCAAATGTTGTGTTGCTTGCTTTAGTCTTCAAATTCTGTTTGAAATAATGTCATTGATTGAAGTTTATCCAGCAGTATTTTATGACCTTTTCATGTATATCAATTCAGTGCCTAAATGAATTGTATATTTTCATCACTCACCGACTGAAGGTGATTAATAAGCAGAATTTCATACCCCAATTCATTGTTTCATCCATGCAGACATATACGTATGCACATAAAGATTCATTAATCGTTAGATACATACATGTATAGAAGTATTGGCACATCATATGTGTGTCATCAAGTTCTTTAGTTTTCATGCAGACCTTTGTTTTTAGTGAAATACTGCCATCCAAAACTGGCTGAATGCTTTAAATGTATATACTTCTGTTTTTATGGATGTTAAAGCTGACAAGTAAAGTTGATACTAAGCCCTCCCTTGGATCCCTACATCATATTATATCCTTGTGCTCAGCTCTCTTACCCTTTCAATGAGTCATTATGTATTACTGATTTTTGATATTTCTTCTTTTTCATGACACCCTTCACAAAACAGACAGTACGTATTAAATCTTGATATAATTGTATTACTTGTACTAAATAATCATCTAAGACAGAACAAAAGAGTAGAAAGTTTGATTTTATCTGCACAATTATTCGTAAGGAAATCGGAAAGGAAACATTAATGGAACAGATTCATAAGATTAAACCATTTTACATAAGTTTGATTTGACTATTTTATTGGTTTTTTTTCCTGTTTTATTCATCTACTTTTGTTTGAGGTAGTTTAAAAGATTGGGTGCTATCCAGCAGTATATTATAACTTTGCTGATATATATCCATTCAGTGGCTGATCATATAGTGCATTTTTATCAGTTACATGCTGAATATGACTAATGACCAGAAATTCTTATTTTTATACACATGTTCATCCATGCATGAATGAACGTATGAACATAAATATTCATAAATCTTTAGATAAATATATGTATACAACTATAGTCACATATCTGTGTCATCTGGTTCTTTATATTACTTGCAGACTATTTTAGTTAGTGAAATATAGCCATAGAAACTGATTGCAGTAAAGGAATATACTTCTGTTATTAAAGACCATATACCTTATAAGTAAAGTTGATACTATGATAATTATTGGAGCCCCACAGCATACTATATCATTGTGTTCCTCTCTATTACCCTTTGAATGGGGAGCCTAGAGTGACTGAGTTGTCAAAAGCGCTCTGTTATGGATCACTGCCATCTGAATTCTGTCTGAATTCATTCAAGTCTCAGAGTCTACCAATTTAGGTGTGTGAGAAATGTTGCCAGTAGCTTCTTGTTGCTCAGCGTTTCTATCCAGGGCTTTTCTGGGTTCTTCCTCTACCATTAATACTGGCTTGCATAGAAAACCTATTCTGTGCTGAAAAATGGTGTTGAACCCTACGAAAACAACAACAGCCCTTTCAACGACCCTTATCAGGTTCACTTTTGATATTTCTTTTCTTTCCATAACATCTTTCACAAAACAGATGGAAAGAATTTACTCGTTATATGATTGTATTTTGTTCTCTAAAGAGTCATTTAATAGACGGAAGAAATTAGTACAAAATCTTATTTTATGTGCACGAAATATCCATTAGGACATAGAGAGGAAAAAAAATGGAAACAGTTTAAATAGAAAACAATGATAACCTTACTCTTCAATAAGTTATCTTAATTCATGGAACAGAGATGATTAATGCATTATACATATCACTCATAATAATATCCCGTTTATTTTATTTTCATTTCTGTGGCAATGTCTGGTTCATACATTGTTGTTCTAATGCAACAATTTAACATCAGTGTCTTTTCTTTAATTATTGTCATCTTGTGAATATGTCCTGATAACATTATCCTCTAAATCCATTGTAATCTCATCAGTATTTAATTATTTATTTTGTCATTACTCCGAGACTGGACCAACACATGTATCCAATGTTCAGTTGTTTGCATTCGTCTTCTTATTCTATTTGAAATATTGTCACTGATTGAAGTTTATCCAGATGTTTTATGACCTGTTGATGTATATCAATTCAGTGCCTAAATGAATTGTATATTTTCATCACTCAAAGACTGAAGATGACTAATAACCAGAAATTCATAGTCCAATTCATGTTTTCATCCATGCAGACATATACGTATGCACATAAAGATTCATTAATGTTTAGATAAATAAAGGTTTATAAGTAGGGGCACATCATATGTGTGTGATGAAGTTTTGTTATTTTTCAAGCAGACTATTCTTGTTAGTGAGATACTGCCATCCATAACTGGCTGAATGCTTTAAATGTATTTACTTCTGTTCTTTTGGATGTTGCTGCTGACAAGTAAAGTTGATATTAAGCATTCCATGCGAACCCAGCAACATATTATATCTTTTTTTCTCCTCTATT
Source organism: Unio pictorum (assembly GCA_030141615.1). Lineage (NCBI taxonomy): Eukaryota > Metazoa > Mollusca > Bivalvia > Unionida > Unionidae > Unio > Unio pictorum. Next base: position 1,566,723 of record JARLTB010000296.1, on the reverse strand, counting down.
ACCGTTTCAATGAGTTATTATGTATTACTGATTTTTGATATTTGTTCTTTTTCATGACACTTTCACAAAACAGTTGGTAAGTATTATCTCTTGATCTAATTGTAATACTTTTACTAAACAATCATCTAAGACAGAACAAAAGAGTATAAAGTTTGATTTTATGTGCAGACATATTCCTAAGGAAATCGGAATGGATACATTAGTGGAACAGATTCATAAGATTAAATCATGCTACATGACTTTGATTTAACTATTTCATTGTTTATTTTTTTCCCCATTTTATTCATCTAATTTTGTTTGATGTAGTTTTAAAGATTGAGTGCTTTCCAGCAGTATATTATGACCTTGCTGATATATATCTATTCAGTAACTGATCATATAGTGTATTTTTATCTGTTACATGCTGAATATGACTAATAAACAAAAATTCATATTTTTAAACACATGTTCATCCATGCATTCATGAACGTATGCACATAAATATTCATAAATCTTTAGATAAATATATGTATACAAGTATAGTCACATATCTGTGTCATCAAGTTCTTTAATTTACATGCAGACTATTCTCGTTAGTGAAAGATAGCCATAGAAACTGATTGCATTAAAGGAATATACTTCTGTTATAATAGACCATATACCTGATAAGTAAAGCCCCGTGTCGGCGTCAACTTTCCTTTGTTCGAAGCATCGTGAAGAATGTTTCTCCTACATGGCCTTTTAGTGTTGTAGCTTCGCAGTGGTAATCCTGTACACTACTGCAGGAACCTTCATGCTCTATGGTTGCATTTTTCCGATGCAATCCTAAATGGCACTATCTATCTGCTGATAGCTCTCGCTAAACGTAGCCAGGTGAAGACCGATCCTGCCTGCTCCGTGTTCACTGCATGAAAGAGTAAAGTTGAAACTATGCTAAACATTGGAGCCCCACAGCATACTATATCATTGTGTTCCTCTTTATTTCCCTTTGAATGGGGAGCCCAGAGTGACTGAGATGTCAAAAGCTCTCTGTTATGGATCACTGCCATCTCAATTCTGTCTGCATGGGTTCAAGTCTCAGAGTCTGCCAATTTGGGTGTGTGAGAAATGTTGCCAGTAGCTTCCTGTTGGTCAGCGTTTCTTTCCAAGGATTTCTTTGGGTTCTTCCTCCACCATTAATACTGACTACCATGTAAAACCTATTCTGTGCTGAAAAGTGGAGTTGAACCCTACAACAACAACAACAACAACACTTTCCATACCTCGTATCATATTCACTTTTGATATTTCTTTTCTTTCCATGACATCTTTCACAAAACAGATGGAAAGAATGGACTCTTTATATGACTGTATTATGTTCTCTCTAAAGTCATTTAATAGACAGAAGAAATTAGTACAAATCTTATCTTACGTGCATAAATATCCCTTAGGACATAGAGAGGAAAAATAATAGGAAACAATTTCAAATAGAAAACACTGATTACCTTACTCTTCAATAACTTCTCTTAATTCATGGAACTGACATGATTAATGCATTATACACATCTTTCATATTAATATTTGGTTACTTTATATTCATTTTTGTGGCATTATTTGGTTCATTCATTGTTGTTTTAATGCAACAATTGCAAACATTCTTTTTGTTAATTATTGTAATTTTGTGAATATGTCCTTATAACATTTTCCTCCAAATCCATTGGAATCTATTCAGTATTGAATTATTTTTTTTGTCATTACTCCGAGTCTGTACCAATATATATATATATATATATATATATATATATATATATATATATATATATATATATATATATATATATATATATATATATATATATCCAATGTTCAGTTGCTTGCTTTAGTCTTCTAATTTTGTTTGAAATAATGTCATTGATTAAAGATTATCCAGCAGTATTTTATGACTTTTTGATGTATTTCAATTCCGTGCCTAAATGAATTGTATATTTTCGTCACTCACAGACTGAAGATGACTAATAACCAGAAATTCATAAACCAATTCATTTTTTCATCGATGCAGACATATACGTATGCACATAAAGATTCATTAATCTTTAGATAAATACATGTATAGAAGTATTGGCACATCATATGTGTTTCATCAAGTTTTTATGCAGACTATTCTTTTTAGTTAAATACTGCCATCCATGTCTAGCTAAATGCTTTCAATGTATATACTTCTGTTCTTATGGATGTTACAGCTGACAAGTAAAGTTGATACTAAGCCCTCCATTCGATCCCAGCATCATATTTTATCCTTGTGTTCTCCTCTATTACCCTTTCAATGAGTCATTATGTATTACTGATTTTTTATATTTGTTCTTTTTCATGACACCCTTCACACAACAGGGAGTAAGTATTATCTCTTGATATAATTGTATTACTTCTACTATGAAGTCATCTAAGGCAGTAAAAGGAATTGAAAGTTTTATTTTATGTTCAGAATCATTCCTAAGGAATTTGAAAAGGAAACGTTAATAGAACATATCTATCAGTTTAAAGCAGTCTACACGACCTTGACTTAACTATTTCATTGGTTTTTTTTTTATTTTATGCATCTAATTTGGTTTGAGGGAGTTTAATAGATTGAGTGCTGTCCAGCAGTATATTAAGACTTTGCTGATAAAAATCTAATCCGTGCCTGATCATATAGTGTTTTTGTATCAATTACATGCTGAATATGACTAATAGCCATAAATTCATTTTTATCTACACAAGCTGATCCATGGATGCATGAACGTATGCACATAAAAATTCATAAAACTTTAGAAAAATATATGTATGCAAGTATAGTCACATATCATATATGTGTCATCAAGTTCTTTATTTTACATGCAGACTATTCTAGTTAGTGAAATATAGCCATAAAAACTTGATTCCATTAAAGAAATATACCTCTGATATTATAGACCATATACCTGATAAGTAAAGTTGATACTACACTTAACAGTGGATCCCCACAGCATACCATATCACTGTGTTCCTCTTTATTACCCTTTGAATGGGGAGCACAGAGTGACTGAGATTTCAAAAGCGCTCTGTTATGGATCACTGCCATCTCAGTTCTGTCGGCTTGATATTATGTCTCTGAGACTGCCAATTTGGGTGTGTGAGAAATGTTGCCAGTAGCTCCATGTTGGTCAGCGTTTCTTTACAGGGATTTTTCTGGGTTCTTCCTCTCTCATTAATACTGGCTGCCATGTAAAGTCTGTTCTGTGCTGAAAAATGGTGTTGAACCCTACAACATCAACAACCCTTTCAACGACCCGTAACATATTGAATTTTTGATATTTCTTTTCTTTTCATGACATCATTCACAAAACAAATGTAAAGAATGGACTATTTATATGATTGTATTATGTTCTCTAAAGAGTCATTTAATAGACGGAAGAAATTAGTACAAAATCTTTTCTTATGTGCAAAAATATCCCTTAGGACATAGAGAGGAAAAAAAATAGGAAACATTTCAAATAGAAAACAATGATAACCTTACTCTTCAAAAACTTATCTTAATTCATGGAACAGAGATGATTAATGCATTATACATATCAGTCATAATAATATTCCGTTTATTTTATTTTCATTTCTGTGGCAATATCTGGGTCATACATTGTTGTTCTAATGCAACAATTTAACATCAGTGTATTTTCTTATATTATTGTCATTTAGTTAATTTGTCCTGATAACATTATCCTCCAAATCCATTCGAATCTTATCAGTATTGAATTATTTATTTTGTTATTACTCCGAGTCTCAACCATCATATATATCCAATGTTCAGTTGCTTGCTGTAGTCTTCTGATTCTGTTTGAAATGATGTCATTGATTGAAGTTTATCCAGCAGTATTTTATGACCTTTTGATGTATATCAATTCCATGCATAAATGAATTGTATATTTTCATCACTCACAGACTGAAGATAACTAATAACCAGAAATGCAAACCCCAATTCATTGTTTCATCCATGCAGACATATACGTATGCACATAAAGATTCATTAATCTTTAGATAAATACATATATAGAGGTATTGGCACATCATATGTGTGTAATCAAGTTTTGTTGTTTTTCATGCAGACTATTCTTGTTAGTGAAATACTGCCATCCATAACTGTCTGAATGCTTTAAATGTATATACTTCTGTTCTTATGGATGTTACAGCTGACAAGAAAAGTTGATACTAAGCCCTCTATTCGAACCCTACATCATATTATATCCTTGTTGTCTCCTCTATTACCGTTTCGATGAGTCATTATGTCTTATTGATTTTTGATATTTCTTCTTTTTCATGACACCCTTCACAAAACAGTTGGTAAGTATTATCCCTTGATATAATTGTAATACTTCTAATAAATAATCACCTAAGACAGAACAAAAGAGTAGAAAGATTGATTTTATGTGCAGAATTATTCCTAAGGAAATCGGAAAGGAAACATTAATGGAACAGATTGATCAGATTTAATCATGCTACATGACTTTGATTTAACAATTTCATTGTTTATTTGTTTCCCCATTTTATTCATCTAATTTCGTTTTAGGTAGTTTAAAAGATTGACTGCTCTCCAGGAGTATGTTATGACTTTGCTGATATATATCCATTCAGTGCTTGATCATATAGTGCATTTTTATCAGTTACATGCTGAATATGACTATTAGCCAGACATTCATATTCTTATACACATTTTCATCCATGCATGCATAAACATATGCACATAAATATTCATAACTCTTTCGATAAATATATGTATACTAGAATAGTCACATATCTTTGTCATCAAATTCGTTAGTTTACGTGCATACTATTCTAGTTAGTGAAATATAGTCATAGAAACTGATTGCAGTAAAGGAATATACTTCTGTTATTATAGACCATATACCTGATAAGTAAAGCTGATACTATGCTAAAAATTGGAGACCCACAACATACTGTATCTTTGTGTTCCTCTTTATTACCCTTTGAATGGGGAGCCCAAAGTGACTGTGTTTTCAAAATCGCTCTGTTATGGATTACATGCTGAATATGACTAATAACCAGAGATTCATATTTTTATAAACATGTTTATCCATGCATGCATGAACGAATGCACATAAATATTCATAAATCTTTACATAAATATATCTGTGCAAGTATAGTCACATCATATCTTTGTTATCAAGTTCTTTATTTTACATGCAGACTATTCTAGTTAGTGAAATATAGCCATAGAAACTGATTGCTTTAAAGGAATATTCTTCGGTTATTATAGACCATATACCTGATAAGTAAAGTTGATACTATGCTTAAGATTGGAGCACCACAGCATACCATATCATTGTGTTCCTCTGTATTACCGTTTGAATAGGGAGCACAGAGTGACTGAGTTGTCAAAAGCACTCTGTTATGAATCACTGCCATCTCAATTCTGTCGGCATGGGTTGAAATATCCGAGTCTGCCAATTTGGGTGTGTCAGAAATGTTGCCAGTAGCTTCTTGTTGGTCAGCGTTTCCTTCCAGGGATTTTTCTGGGTTCTTCCTTCACCGTTAATACTGGCTGCCATGTAAAGTCTATTCTGTACTGAAAAATGGTGTTGAACCCTACAACAACAGCAACATCCCTTTCAACGACCCGTATCATATTCACTTTTGATATTTCTTTTCTTTCCATGACATCTTTCACAAAACAGATGGAAAGAATAGACTCTTTATATGATTGTAATTTGTTCTCTAAAGAGTCATTTAATAGACGGAAGAAATTAGTTCAAAATCTTTTTTTATGTGCAAAAATATCCCTTAGTACACAGAGGAAAAATAATAGGAAACATTTCAAATAGAAAACAGTCATAACCTTACTCTTCAATAACTTTTCTTATTTCATGGAACCGAGATGATTAATTCATTAAAAATATCTTTGGTAAAAATATTCCGTTGACTTCTTCTTCATTTGTGTGGCAATATCTGGTTCATACATTGTTGTTCTAATGCAACAATTTAACATCAGTGAGTTTTCTTATATTATTGTCATTTTGTGAATATGTCCTGATAACATTATCCTCCAAATCCACTGCAATCTCATCAGTATTGAATTATTTATTTTGTCTTTACTCCGAGTCTTGACCATCATATATATCCAATATTCAGATGTTTGCTTTAGTCTTAAAATTCTGTTTGAAATAATGTCACTGATTGATGTTTTTCCAGCAGTATTTTATGACCTTTTGTTATGTATATCAATTCAGTGCCTAAATGAATCGTATATTTTCATCACTTTCAGACTGAAGATAACTAATAACCAGAAATGCAAACCCCAGTTCATGTTTTCATCCATGCAGACATATACATATGCACATAAAGATTCATTAATCTTTAGATAAATACATGTATAGAAGTATTGGCACATCATATGTGTGTCATCAAGTTTTGTTATTTTTCATGCATACTATTCTTGTTAGTGAAATACTGCCATCCATACCTGCCTGAATGCTTTAAATGTATATACTTCTGTTCTTATGGATGTTAGAGCTGACAAGTAAAGTTGATACTAAACCCTCTATTACCCGTTCAATGAGTCATTATGTATTACTGATTTTTGATATTTCTTCTTTTTCATGACACCCTTCACAAAACAGTTGGTAAGTATTATCTCTTGATATAATTGTACTACTTCTAATAAACAATCATCTAAGACAGAACAAAAGAGTCGAAAGTTTGATTTTATGTGCAGAATTATTCCTAAGGAAATCGTAAAGCAAACTTTAATGGAACAGATTGATAAGATTAAATCATGCTACATGACTTTGATTTAAGTTTTTTATTGTTTACTTTTTTCCCCATTTTATTCATCTAATTTTGTTTGAGGTAGTTTAAAAGATTGACTGCTATCCAGCAGTATATTATGACTTTGCTGATATATATCCATTCAGTGCTTCATCATATAGTGTATTTTTATCAGTTACATGCTGAATATGACCAATAAACATAAATTCATATTTTAGACACATGTTCATCCATGGATGCATCAATGTATGCACATAAATATTCATATATCTTTAGATATATATATGTATACAAGTATAGTCACATATGTGTGTCATCAAATTCTTTATTTTACATGCAGACTATTCTAGTTATTGCAGTATATCCATAGATACTAATTGCATATAAGGAATATACTTCTGGCATTATAGACCATATACCTGTTAACCAAAGTTGATACTATGCTAAACATTGGAGCTCCACATCATACTATGTCATTGTGTTCCTCTGTATTACCCTTTGAATGTGGAACCCAGAGTGAATGAGTTGTCAAAAGCGCTCTGTTATGGATCACTGCCATCTCAATTCTGTCTCCATGGGTTCAAGTCTCAGAGTCTGCCAATATGGGTGTGTGAGAAATGTTGCCAGTAGCTTCTTGTTGATCAGCGTTTCTTTCGAGGGATTTCTCTGGGTTCTTCCTCCACCATTAATACTGGCCGCCATGTAAAACCTATTCTGTGCTGAAAAATAGTGTTGAACCCTACAACAACAACAACAACCCATTCAACGAGACGTATCATATTCTTTTTTTGATATTTCTTTTCTTTCCATGACATCTTTCACAAAAATATTCTATAAGGAGTCATTTAATATTCGGAAGAAATCAGTACAAATTCTTATTTTATGTGCAAAAATATCTCTTAGGACATAGAGAGGAAAAAAATTAGGAAACATTTCAAATAGCAAACAGTGATAACCTTACTCTTCAATAACTTCTCTTAATACATGGAACAGACATGATTAATGAATTATACACAACTTTGATATTTATATTCGGTTTATTTTATTTTCATTACTGTGGCATTTTCTGGTTCATACATTGTTGTTCTGATGCAACAATTAACATCATGTCTCTTCTTTAATTATTGTCATTTTGTGAATATGTCCTGATAACATTATCCTCCAAATCCATTCGAATCTTATCAGTATTGAATTATTTATTTTGTCATTACTCCGAGTCTCAACCAATATATATATCCAATGTTCAGTTGCTTGCTTTAGTCTTCTAATTCTGTTTGAAATGATGTCATTGATTGAAGTTTATCCAGCAGTATTTTATGACCTTTTGATGTATATCAATTCCATGCATAAATGAATTGTATATTTTCATCACTCACAGACTGAAGATAACTAATAACCAGATATTCATAGCCCAATTCATTGTTTCATCCATGCAGACATATACGTATGCACATAAAGATTCATTAATCTTTAGATAAATACATGTATAGTTGCATTGGCACATCATATGTGTGTGATCATGTTCTTTATTTTTCATGCAGACTATTCTTATTAGGGAAATATTGCCATCCATAACTGGTTGAATGCTTTAAATGTATGTACTCGTGTTCTTATGGATTTTACAGCTGACAAGTAAAGTTGATACTAAGCCTTCTTTCGAACCCTACATCATATTATATCCTTGTGTTCTCCTCTATTACCCTTTCAATGAGTCATTATGTATTACTCATTTTTGATATTTACTCTTTTTCATGACACCCTTCACAAAACAGAGCGTAAGTATTATCTCTTGATATAATTGTATTACTTCTACTAAACAATCATCGAAGACAGAACAAAAGAGTAGAAAGTTTGATTTTATGTGCAAAATTATTAATTAGGAAATATGAAAGGAAACATTAATTGAACAGATTCATAAGATAAAAGGATTCTACATGACTTTGATATAACTATTTCATTGTTTATTTTGTTTTCCTATTTTATTCATCTTATTTTGTTAGAGGTAGTTTAAAGGATTGATTGCTATCCAGCAGTATATTATGACTTTGCTGATATATATCCATTCAGTACCTGATCATATAGTGTATTTTTATCAGTTACGTGCTGAATATGTTTAAAGGATAAACTGCTATCCAGCAGTATATTATAGTTTAAAGGATTGACTGCTATCCAGCAGTATATTATAGCTTTGCTGATATATATCTATTCAGTATCTGGTCATATGATGTATTTTTATCAGTTACATGCTGAATATGACTTATAACCAGAAATTCATATTTAACAGCTTCCGATTTCACTTGAGCTTTTCCATTTACTCAAATCAGGCCTCTGCTATGGGCTAAAATCTCTTAACCCAAAGCAGAAAAGGCACATAATGAGAATCTTTGAAGAGCTTTTGATCAATATATAGTACATAACTATTCAATGGCTTTACTGTCTGTGGAAGGAGCTAGGCAGGTTTTAAATTAGCCAAAATTTGGCTAAGGATTCCTGTTGCCATACTCAGTGAGGCTGATACACAACTAATGTATTTTTAGCCCAATTTGGCTAATTCCTACAAAGCTATTCTTCACACTCTTAGGCTGAAACCAAATCTTGGCTAAATGAATGCTTAGCCAAAATTTGGCTAAGGATTCCTGTTGCCATACTCAGTGAGGCTGGTACACAACTAATGTCCTTTTAGCCCAATTTGGCTAATTCCTACAAAGCTGTTCTTCACACTCTTTGGTTGAAACCAAATCTTGGCTAAATGAATGCTACACATTTGCCTTTCACATGGATTGAACAAGTGGTTTTTCTATGTACATAATAGTGATGTTGGTGGGAAATAGACTCACCCATAGTATAAATAATAATAATAATAATAATAATAATAATAATAATAATGAGGACTTTGTATAGCACCTAATCTTTAGAAGCTCTAAGCATTTTACAACATCTATAATGATTTGACTACAAAAAAACACATGAAACTATAAAACAAAAAAAACATGCTGAAAATATTTAAGGTAGGAAACAACATTAAGTCTTTAAGTTTGCTTTTGCAGTTGACATTTTTTCAGAGTTTTAAGAGACTTTTAAAAGGGATTACAGTGTCTTTGTGTCTAATTTCATTTAGCAATTCATTCCAAGTTGTTGGGCCCTGGTATGCAAATGAATGTTGTACATATGACTTCATTTTCATAGTGGGAATAATGAGTATATGATTGCCAGAAGAAGATCATAAGTATCTTGCTGGTTTGTACACATGGGAGAGGCCAGATAGGTAATGCTGGACTGGAGTCCATCAGTGAAATGTAGCAGTCATTGTATGGTACAGAGCAGTGGGGAGGTTTGCTTTATAGAGATGTGTGTTCTGATCATGTTACTCTAACATGGCACAGTGTTAGTACATAATGTACATTAAGCATAAAACCCACATACAATGACAGTGCTAGGGCCTTACTTGTTAGAGTTGGGTTAGAAATAAATCAGTGAATGAAATGACTGTATTTTTATCACACCAATGATTTTCGTCATTGAAGTTGATTTAATCAAACTAGTATTTTGGCAAAAATTGTAAAACCTACAAACCTTATCAAGTATTTAACAGAGAGATGGACCAACAGGAAGATGGATGTGTACAAAATCTAGAGAAAACCAAACTATTAAAACAAATGTTTAAATATATAACAAATTTTATTATTAAAGAACATATGACTGAAATGGTGTACATTGTAACAACTTTTACTTTAACATAAAAGATCTCTTTTCAATAAGTCTTTTTATGCCTATCGTCAATTTTCTTGAAGCAGGAAATTCAAATTCCCCTGGTAAAATATTGCTGACTGATATTGTCAGCTGTTTACATGATGTCAGTGACGCCTTAAATTGCTTTGTTCTGTATAATCTAATTGTAATCTCAGCAGGCGCAACTTCCATGACCTGACCGATTTGAATGATAGTTGCATCTGCAAGGTACAAAACATGTATCCCAACATCATATCTTCTTCTGTCTGCTCGTTCAGCTCGATGTTTGCCTGAGGCTTGTTGGGTTATGTATACCTGAAAAATTTGGATCAGTAATTTTTGAATGAATTTTATTTATTTTAAACTAAACTAAGCAAGTCTTTTGAATGATTGTTTTACTGTCATAATAGAAGAAATTAATATAAAAAATTATAAATAATGTTCAAATTTCATTGCAATTTAGTTGGAAAATTAACACTCAGATTCTTCTTTTTAAATATCATAATAGGTATCATAATTCTGTGAGATATAATTGAGAGTTGCACATTCAATTTTCATTAATTCTTGCTAAATCAACTTTCTAACTCATCATAAACCATTAGAAGTTTACTGGCACATTTTATTTAAAACATTAACTCATTGTATCTGTATTGTATCAATATTACATAATTGTTTCAATGTAACAGTCTTCAGAGGAAATATTTTGAAGTATTCACTCAGGTGCTTTTATAACTGGTATTTTCAAGTTTAACATGACAATTCATTTAAAAGGAGAAGTTGAACAAACTATTTATTTGCTTCTTATAAAATATCCATAAAACAATGTATGTCTTTCAGAGATAAATGTTTAGGTACTAAACCATGTTTATTTTGGAACAATTGCCCATTACATTTGACTGTAGTGTTTCATGAGAACAGATATTTGTTTGGAAAATGTGCTCTTCAGTTTGTCCAGATGACTAAGTAATAATTAAAATTTTTAAAAGAACACTACATATATATATATATATATATATATATATATATATATATATATATATATATATATATATATATATATATATATATATATATATATATAATTTGGCCATCTACATATCCATAAAAATAAGTGTTCTACATCTCCCTCCCCCACTCAAGTAAATTCATATTTTTAAAATTGATTTGAATTGTATTAAAAATGGTCTGGTAATAAACACATACTGAAAATCATACATGTTTATTTATATTTGTCCAAAATCTGATGAGCATCTATGACAACTAGATTTTGATATAAACTAAGTCTCAAATGTTAAAGGACTGATTTAACATTTAAATATGGCTTAAATTGTGTACAACTCTTTTTATCTGATTTCTGATGCATATAACATTCCTTCAGATTTAAATTTGTTAGATTTATGGTGTTATTGTAATGGTGCTGATGGATATGACAGTTTCAATGAAAACACTAATCTTGTTGTGTACAAGGAAGGTGTCTGAAAATAACAAATATGACCTTATATTCCATACATACCTGCATACAGTCTTGTCATTGACCTTGAAAGTCTGTGTTTTTGTATGTTTATATGTCACTGCACATTCTCGGATGATGCTAATGAGTACTGTCATCCGTTTAGGTCCTTCAGGTAGTATATGCAATTTTTGTCGCCAGACTAAAATGTCCTCCGTTGTAAAGTTGTCATTGCAATGACTATTGCACCCACATGCCACAGATTTTTCCTTTTCAATGAAAGTTAAATCTAATGCAGCTCTTCTTCTTTGCACATTGAAATCTGCAACATATGGCATTTTAACATTGTCTTCAGATTTTAGTATGCAGACAAATTTTAAAAGAAACATTAATGTTATGCATATGATGATGCTAGTAATTTTGTGATGTTTTCATACTAATGCATATATTTAAACTGCTTAATAATTTGTATCTTTCTGTTTTTCTTTTAATATAATTAAGCTACAGAGCTTTATTAAGATTCAAAGAAGATTTACTGAAAAAGTCAAATAAAATTAGTAGAATTAAGTAATGATACTAAAATGATTTTAATGCAGTAAAATCAGGGCACTTAAATAATTAAGCATATAAACATCCATAACTAATTAGCCTCAAAGTTATTTTGGTGGAGTAGGTGAATAATGCATGACTGAAATGAAAATATGTTTCACTCTACCATTTCAGTGCTTTATTTCCATGCTTTAAGTTTGTAATCTAAGTGGCAATTACTGTAGTAGTAGTAGTAGTAGTAGTAGTTGTAGTAGTAGTTGCTGTTCTTGCTGTGTAACAAATACAAATTGTAATTTACCTAAATTAGACATACAAGATGACAACCGTTTCTGAACAAATCTTGTTGCTGGGAGACCGATATCTGCAAGATAAAAAATTTAAGTCTCAACCTGTTAGTTCTTGCTGCAGTCTTTAATTCACCTAACATACCTTTTAAAAGTTACGCAACTATCATTCTGAGTTTTCTTTTCCTACTGCTGATGATAACTAAATATTTGAATGCATTTATGCCAATAGCATTTTACTTATAAAAATACTGATATCAAGAGTATATTCTCTATTATTTTAAAAGAAATACATAGTAATTATTCAAGTAGAAATCTGGACCATAGAACTGTTGATAGCCAGTAAGTGTTAGGCTCAATAATCAAAATGAATTCCATCAGTGGTCACCAGGCAGGAATCTTGTGATGGAAACTAAAATGCTATTAATTTTTTTTTTAAAAATCTTTGCAGTGAACTGAAAGATAAATAATTCCCTTTTGTTATAGCATTTTCCATCAGAATCTGAATCTGATTTATGTTCAAAACTTGCTGTTATATTATAGTATGCAGAGAGAAAATATTACAGCGGGAAAAAAACATTTCAGTACTTGCAACATAAAGTTTATGAAGACAAAATAAAATCTACTGGTTTAGGAGTGAATATCTTTAGTCAAAATATGTAAAATCTACTGGTCTGAAATCTTTTACATGTAATGCTAAAAATATCTTTAGAAAATTTTACACTTAAATTTGATAAAATGTAATACATATTTGATAAAATGTAATACATGCTCATAGGGTCAACTTCACAACATAAATTTACAAAACTATGCCAAATCTAATTCATACTGAGTATGCTCTGATAATATGTGGGCTATGCTTACTGAATGGAATAAAAATCCTTGAATAGTTTAATAAAAGTGCCTAATACTAATAGATAATTTAACATAATATAACTATGTACTATTGTTTATATTCTGTTTGTTTTATTAACCTGTAGAATGTTTACAAATTAGCAATTTAAATCTATACACACCTTTGTTGAACTCATTTCCAAGAGGTTTTCTGTCCATTCTCTTCACACTATCAGTTGAACTTCTCTGGTAGCAAGAAAACTAACCTTATTTATACTGCTGTAACTGGTTGAATGACTTCTACCAGTTCTGCCTCTATCAAGGCTATTACATGCCCAGCAGGCAGCTTTTAAGCACTCAGCAAGATCAATGAAAGCCTGTCATGATCAAAGGAATTTTACACCAAGAGCATGGCCTGGAGAAAGCCATACACTGACTCAAAAATAAGGCACATGGTTTTATGAATTGTGTTACTTGTCCAGCTATCATAGTAGAGTATACAAACTCCATGATAATAAAAATTCAGTAATGTTAGATTTTTAAATCCTGATGATCATACCTATATTTATAGGCATATCCTTAATGACAGCTTCTGTGTAGACTGAAAAGCCAAATGTTATGGCATTTTCTGTCATTCCAAGTGTTTGAAATGTTTTCAATATGGCACCAAAGAATCTGGTGCAAATTTCAGTAACCTTATTTTAAGTCTCTACTTTTTTCATTTGAAAAAAGGATCAGCTTTCTAAATATTTTGTAAAGTAAATTATTGCATCCACTATCAACTAATCCTAGCCAGCCAGACACACAGAGATATATCATATTCCACCTATTTCCATCAAATTTGTGTATTGTGAGTCTTTCATGATGAATTTAGATAAATGCTACTAAGTTCATGAATATATGTGGGAAATTATCACTGAGAATAACGTTAAACTAATCATCAATTAAGTTATCATGGATGGAATATCCTCAGATATTATATAGTAATCACAATAATGTAGATCAAGTATTATCTTAATAGTATAGTTTTACTGTTCCAGAATTTGTTTCATTACAGCCTATTCAAAACTTGGACATGATGTCTTTTTATAAATAAGCAAAACTGAAAAAAAATGAAAATACTAGTAATCATGTAATTTACACAACTGCTGCTAGACAATACAAATATATGTGCTGCTCTTTAGCTTTGGAGGCAACACAGATAACAATAGCATGATCATATTTCCATTCATGTTTTCAACCTTAAACAGTTAACCAACCCACCAATAAACATGGTCACATTTTAGACTGAAGTCTTCATAGACCTGATTATAATATTCTATGGTCCATCCTTGTATCCCACGAACTTGCATCAGCTAACTACTGCATTATATGCTATCTGAATGTATCAGTTCCTTCACCTTTACTTGCTATTAAAAGACACCTCGATATGATAAATAGAACCAAACTAATGCATGACATCCAAGCGAACCTAACAACTTGCTTACCTCCTACAGTAGAAGAACTCGATAACTGCCTGTGTTCATTGCTTGAAAACATCTCAGCCATCAAGTGCAGAGTATCAATTCAAAAGTGTTCTCCATGGTATAGCAGTGTTAGGGACCAACTTTGCACCATTAAAAGAGACCACTGTGAAGTGGAGAGGCTTTGACTTTCCAACATACTCACTTTCATAAGCTAATCTATGAAGCTGCCAAGAAGAATGTCACAAACATAGTCCATTTAGCCAAATTATCCCACTACAGTATTTCAGCGACAACAATTAGCAGCATATGGATTAATTTCTGATAGTTGTGATGATGAGTGCACCAAAGTCATGTGAACTTGATCTAATTCCAACATCACTGCTGCTTGAGTGCTTCGATCCAATATTGCCTTTACTAACTGATGTTATTAAAACCTCTCTCTCATCAGAGGAATTCCCATTATTTTTCAAAACTGCCAGTATAAAACCTTCTGCTGAAAAAACTAACATTCAACTTTAATGCTTTAAAGAACTACTGACCAGTTTCTAATCTCCCGTTCATATAAAAAATCTTAGAAAAAGTTGTTATGACCCAACATGTATCTCATCTGAATTCAAACAGTCTTTATAGCAATGTACAGTCTGCATATCTCCCCTGCCACAGTACTGAAACTACACTTCTGAAAGTAGTTAATGACATTCTCTCTGCTTTGGATAGTGTAAAGATTACATTCCACACAATCCATGATTTGTCTTCAGCATTTGACACAACAGACCATGATATATTAATTCAATGTAAAAAGCATGTATGTCATTCACAACACAGCCGTTTTTTGGTTCAAGTCTTAACCTAGAATGCAAGCAACCTATCTTCCCAGATGTGAAAAAGCTTCGGGCCTTGTATTGTTTATATACTTATAAGGTGCCCTGTTATAAAGTTCTGGTATTTATATGATATGAACAATTCAACCTAATTTTTTTCACAACCCATATCAATGTTGAGTTTATAGTGTTTGCATTGTTATAGTTGAGATGAGCAGTTGAGAAAAAAAAAGTCACACGTGTATTTATAAAAGGAATTAATTTTATTATTTATCTGCAATCAATATTTATCAACACATTGCATTGAAGACAGTAGTGCAGTGGATACTCAGCCATGGGTGTAAACATAATAATATATTTCTCTAACAGGTGTTGAAGTTAACTACAGATTGTACACACTTTTTTCAAAGTAATTTTTCAACCAATTGATCTGATTGCTACATGTGCTTCTACTGGTAATTTCATAATGCCTAATTATCATACAGGATAATTTATTTTCTTATCATGTAAATATTAAAATAAGCCTATGATGCATTTTATAAGTAGATTATTAACATATAGTTCATAACATTATCAGACCCACTTTAAAATTACATTTGTTCCATGAATTTACATGTCAAGATTATTAAAATATACATCTACAGTCCTTTCAAATATTGTTCAATCAAGGTTCAGTTAGTTTGTTTATTTACTCATTCAGCTACCAAAAAATTAGCCAATGAGAATTGTAGTGAATGTTATGTGCATAGAAAATTTGCACCAAGATCTGTACATTTAATCTTTTCCCTTGTGCTCAAAATTGATGAATTATGATGTCAGTGTACTGCTTTGTCCGATCATATGGATATATGAAAATCCCTTTTAATATCTTGACTTTGTTGTGACATGCATATAAAGTTATATTTTAAAAATTGTAGAAATTTTCAGCTAAACCAAATCCAAATAATGAAATAATCTACGATCCATAACTTTGGTCAGAGACTGTTAGCTGCAAGCAAGTGGTCCATATGGCATCATCAAAGGCTTGCCATCATGATTAGATTATTCAAATGTGTAATTAACCATGCTCTCCCAAGTGATTTTAGCTGTGAAATTTGAATTAGAGATGGTGATAATCAGGATGACCCTTGTTACATGTCCAACTGTTAGCACTGGACTACATGAAAGGAACATCAAAATGAAACTTGAAAAGTAAAATTTTGTTCTAAATTTCTTGTGTTCCAAGTACTTTTTGAGTCTCTTCAAAATAGTTATTGAAGAGCCACTATGGAATAGATACTTAGTTAATAAATAAATGCTGGATTATTATACTGTCATAATGCAAATTATAATACTCAATCTTTACTTATTTAAAAGATAGGTAGATAGATACATTGGTAGGTGGGTAGACTAAATCAAGATAATAAATTTAATGTCTTGCATAGAAATACATGCAGAATGCAAATGATTTTTAAAGTTAACTTTTGGGCATTTATGTGCAATTAATTAAATTGTGAGAGTCTGTCTTTAGCAAATTGTGGGAAGTAAAATCCCAAAATGATTCAATATGTGATTCTTTCTTATTGTACATTTTGCCTTCAATATGTTTGACCCATTAACATAGTTTTGAGAAAATTGGAATAGTGATGCATATTTCATGATATATTCTTATTTTCATCAGTTATATATTTCAAAATTCTAAAGTTTTTTAATTTATCAAACGGTGTTAAAAAGAAGTTTTCATTTTAATATTTTGGTCCTTTCCAAAACACACCAACAAATATAAGGAAAAGTTCTAATATGTTTACTTTTGTTCACATTTTTTTTCATTCACACATTCTCATACATTTTCAGTGATCTGTTGCTACATAATAAATTATATATACTGATAAAACACACATATTAATGAATAATTACTAACTTCACAAATTACTTTCAATAATTGTTCAATAAATGTCAAAGTTCAATTCACTATGTCAAAATGTATAAAGATTTGTAAATGTCATGATGCAACAACAAAAAAGAAACAAATGAATTTGAATTTCACATTCAAGCAGGCACTCACCAGTTATTATGTACGTTATTATGTACTTTTGAGAGAGTAGTGTATATTAGGTGAAGTTGTTTGCATAGAAGCTACTTTGTGTAATGTGGCTGACATTTCATTGAAAAGAATATCTATTGGTCAGCCAAAAGCAACAAACTTTTCTCTAATATCAAGTAAACAACATGAAGTATACTAACAGGCCATATCATTTTAAGTACATAAGATATTTTAACTAAAAAGAAATTCTACAGAACAAAGTTCTTAAATATGAAAAGGATAAGTTACCCAATTTTGTGTAAAAACAACAAGGATGACAGTTGCAAAATACTCTTATTTAATGACTGGATATTTGGTTTACTATTTCTTTAATATTTTTGCATTTCTATTTCTATCAACTTTATTAAATGACCTTTGATTGTTTGTGTTATATTTTATTTCAGAAATGACCTTCGCTTTTTCTATTTATTTTTCTCTCTCTTAATGACAATATATGAATTTTCTTTTTATATAGAACATAAGCCTTAAAAATAAAATGTTCACTATCAAATAGAATATCTCAGCAAATCCTAGAAGTAATGTAATGATCAATATCAGATATAAGAATTTTATAATAAAGGCAGTGGATGACTCATTGAGAATTGCCTCTATGAAAAATAATAATAATAATAATAATAATAATAATAATAATAATAATAATAATAATAATAATGCTTTATTTATAGAGGGTGACTCATTAGTAAAGGACTATTCTCCCTTGAGGCCCTCTTAAGGAGAGTATGAAAATGCACATTATATGAAGATAGTAATAATTAAAGAGGGGCCCAGAGTGGCCGAGTGGTCTAAAGCGCTGTCCGTTACGGATCACTGCCATCTCACCTCTGTCTGTGTGTGTTCAGGTCTAAGATTTGGCTAATATAGTTATGTGAGTAAGCTTGCCGGTAGCTTCTCGTGGGTCGGTGGATCTTTCCGGGGGGGGGGGGGTTCCGGGTTCTTCCTCTACCATTAATACTGGTCGCCATGTATAGCCTATATTGTGCTTAAAAATGGCGTTAAACCATACAAAACAAAACAAACAATAATTAGTGTCACAGTCTACACAGAAGCTGTCATTAAGGAAATACCTATAAATATAGGTATAATCATCATCTATAATAAACACATGCATGCTCATGATATCTCGTTTGAAGTACTCTAATATTTATTCCATACAACTGTACCAGAATATTGAAAACTCTTTTTGAATTGCTCTGTTATTGGTTTTGGTACTAGAAGTTTTCCATGTGATATTATTCCCAACTGGTATTTTGGTGAAAAAGGCCTGAACAAGTCCTAAAGATATTCTAGTGCAGTTCCATGTAGACATTTACATAAAAGAACTGCCTTGTGAAAAATCTATCCTGTCATATTGCTATGGGTTGGAGATGTAATGAATTACCTGAAGAAAATGAGGAATACTCTATATATCTATTGCAAGATACACATTTTACTAAATGACAGGAGACATATTAGATCATCTTGGGGTTACCAATGTATAATTTCTTTTGCATTCAGATTCAATGGGAGAAGCTATTGTATTGAGCAATAACTTTAAGTTGCCTATACACAGACGCAAAGTAGATGCAAACAGCAACAATATAGTTTTAGATACTTCAGTTCAAACTTACACGTTCAAACTTATGAACATTAATTGTCCTAATTGATGTTTATGATGAATGTATTCAAATTTATTTCTGATTAGAAAATAATATAGATACAAAAAGATCCACTTGGAGAAAGAATAAACCTATCAAGCGGGCAAGGTTAGAATTCTTCCTAGTGTCAGAAACTTTTATTACAATGGTAATTTTTTAATTTTCAAAGATTGCTATTAAATGAAAATACGTATTTAAAATAATAGCAGAATTGAATTGCTTTCAAATGAGTAACAACCATAGTTACTTTATAAAACTTGTAATGAGTGAATGCTTAATGTGCATATATGTATTGGTACATATATGTATATAAGTGGAAATTCTTACAATAAATTTACTTTTCTTTGGCTCTCTCTCTTTCTCATAGCTTATATTATGTAATGAGTTTAGAATTAGAATATAATACTATGCACTAATGTTAACAACTATTCTCTGTAAAGTTATGAACATTTATAATTAACTGTGAAGAAGTCATGGGTTGGATCCGACCAACTGCTGGCATTGCATGGGAAATAGTACAAAAACAAAAAAACAATGTCTACTGAATGAAAGTAGACAAGTCATATATATATATATATATATATATATATATATATATATATATATATATATGTATATATATATATATATATATATATATATATATATATATATATATATATATATATATATATATATATATACATGATAAATTCTAGTACATATAATTATTTCATTGATAATAAAATAGCACAATAAAAGATGGCATATATAGGCATGGTTTTGATTGTGTATTAATTAATAAAACATTGATAAGTTTATGCACTGCTATAAATATCTTTATACCGGTATTAATTACATCAAAGCCCATAGGATAGAGAGATAATAATGTCTTAAAGACAGTAATCTAAAGAGAACAATATGTCTTAAAGTTGTAGATTTTTCATATTCGAACATTATTTCAGCTTTTATATTTTCTATTTTTAGAAACATTAAACACATTTAATTTTTATTTAATCATCTGCAATTTGTTCTCAGTCGCTTATGATAAGATTTGTTAACCCAATCATCAACATAATTATTCAAAGGAATATTATGTTTTTCCCAATTCTTGGATGGGTTACATATTTTTCTAATTGGTAACATATTGCACAGTTTATGTGTGGAAGCAGAAATGATTTTTGATACCATATAGTACTGCATAGAGGGGACTTAATCAGTGTCACATAATATCCCATGGTTAAGTAACACTATAAGACATGCCTCCAAATTTGACTGCACCCAACATTTTAGAATGATAAAAAAATAGTACTAATATGCTATAAAAATGGGACACTAATGGTGCTTTAAAAATAGGATAACCATATTTGATTTGACAGTTTAGGCACCTTAAAATCACGGTTTTATTGAAAAAGGTCTCAAAATATCCATGATTTTATACATGTTGGATGACAAGCTGGTGTTCATTATATATAAGTCTTGCCTGTATCATAAAGACCTAATCCCCCTCCTCTCCTAACAATTTCCTTGGTAACAATTTAGCCAGGTGATTTTCTTCTTGCAGGAAAATAATCAGCCCTGACACCCTCACTCCCTCCCTCTCTTTCTCTCGCCCTCTCTCTCTCTCTCTCTCTCTCTTTATGCCTCTCTTTCCTTCATAAAACTGCCCTTTTTCTTATTTCTCTATTTATGTTCTTGTATCTTTCATCCTCTCTCTCTCTCTCGTCTTTGTCTTTATGTTTCTTTTTTCTGTATTCCCCTTTTTCTTTTCTGTCTTCCTCTTGTGTTCCTCTCACTTCCACTCTGTTTTTATGGCTCTCATCTGTCTTATGCTCTTCTTCCTATATCAGTCTTTCTCTATTGCTTAATCTCTCTCTCTTCTCACTTCTTTCATCCACTGCAAATTGTATGAGGTGAGGGTAATTGTATGTTTTAAGCTACAAGCGAAGACAGCTTCAAAATTTCCTGAAATAGTATTGTCAGACATGTGCTCCACAATGATTACTAAATCACTTAGAAATTACCTCAAAAACAATGTAAATAAGTATTTACAGGACAGGAATAAGTAAGCAAATAATGTGGGGGCAGAAGATGCCAAGATTATGAGTGCAACATCATTGATCTCTACTGACATTTATGTGTATAGTATCTGTTGATCCAATTCCAAAGGAGTTACCCAGTATTATTTGTTGAGGTACCCATCATATATTTCCTTGGACACTTTCACTCACTCTAGATTTTTTTTTACAAAACCTTGCAAATGATCATGTGTGTGTGTGTGTTTTGGATTTTTATATTTAGTTTAAAGTGATGTACACCACTTATGCATAGCCCTGTAGACATGTAGCATCATGTCCCACCCAGTCACATTATCCTGGCACCAGGCCGACCAATCTCAGAACTAACCTCTTAATGGTGAACACCAAGTGAGGCAGATGCTAGCATCATTTGTATAAGTCTTTGATATAACTCAGCTTGGGTTTGACCCACAACCTCCCACATCACAAGTGGATGCTCTAACCACTTAGGTCATCAGAATGGTCCCCATTTTAATGCATTGTAAGTTTGCTATAAAGAACCAGGAAGATTCTTTAACAGTTGTGTCTTATACTATGCAATTGACTGTTGAAAATCTATTAGTCTGAAATTGTAATGTCTTTTAACTGTAAAGGTTCATTTAAAATCATCCATATATGAGATTTATTTTGTAAAGTAAACATATACCTGCATTATATATCAAATGTGGAAAAGGAAAAGAAACTAATTGCAGTTAGGAGAAATAATCAGCTAATTGATCATGTACCCCCATGCACAATATATTGTATGACCTGTTACATGCATGGTATTTCCATATGTTTAATACTAAATAGATTATGTATACGGAACTAATTCATAATAGTGGGGGGGAAATCAGCTAGATAGATCTGCCCCCCCCCCCATTTGTTAAAGGATCCATTATGTTGTGGTATCTCACTTGTATGCTTTAAGTGTATTACAAAGGGCGCATTAATAAAAATAAATGAATTGGTTGAATGGGGAAAAGAATGTGATAGCTGAATCTACCCCATTTCCAATTGCTAGCAGACTCATTACATATATACATGTTGCATTCAGCTTATTACCAAAGTGTCCATGATTGAAAAGAAATTAATTACTTTAGGCAAGGGAGTAGAAGTTAGAACTAGAGGGGGAAACTAATGAGTTGTAAGGGAGGTGGAAATAAATAATTAGGGGGTTGAGGTGGAAGATCTTGATGTTACACTGTCTATAACAATTGCTGGTTAAGAAAAGGAAAGTGGAATAAGCTATACAATTTTTTTAGATTGATGTTGCATTATAATTAATTGATTTTAAAAACAATGATTTGTACATGGTTATAATTTGTGCAAATTGTGAGATCAGCACTTTGACTATGGGCATTTCAGTATTATATAATTTGTTTATCTTGCACAAAGCAAGATATCATCCAACAAATCATCACTGATAATCCAATCAGCATAGCTTCAACAGCTCCAATTCATGGCCATTAATATAAAAGACCAGACTCATAAGCCATGTGATCCAACTCCAAGATCAAAAGTCAGAAGTTCTATACAGACATTGGACTAAGGCATGTCTTTGAGAGGTTAAATATTGCATGCCCACCTAGAAATGCCAGTAGTAGCAGTTGAGCCAGGAAGTAACACAGTTTAAGAATGTCATCAGTTTATGATTTTCATGAAGAAGATGAAACAGAGAAGGGGCATGAAACAGTAGTGGCTGGTGTGACAGGAGAGAGTAAGTACAGTTAATATTGTTTTTAATGAACGCTATATACAACAGAATTTCTTAAAATATATCAATTGAGACACTTCATGATTAAAAGCCTTTACACAGAAAATAGAGATTACTGAACTATATTTCTACCTGAAACAATTTTAAAATAAAGATTTGTTTCTGTATACTGTGTCATATAAACAAGCAAATTAAAGAAAGCATGATCTTTCATTTTGAAATTTCAATGAAAGGTTTAATTTTCAGTAAATAATAATAATTAGTTCAGGATAGATACACAAGGAAACAATGCAACAATCGAACAACCAGCCAGCATTTGTTTTGCGCTGTAAAAAGCTGTTTCAGCTCCTTAAATACATTTCTAATTGATTTAAAATCCACAATATGTTAGTAAAATGTTCAGGTTTTTTCCAAGAAACTGACAAGGTTATGTATTAAGTATGTTTTTATTCATTTTTTTCTTCTTCTTCTTCTAATAATAATAATAATAATAATAATGATAATTGTACTGTAAAGAGAAAGGATTATTAAGGTTATTAATTGACACATAAAATATCTCATTTTTTGTAGGGTCTGATAGCTGTCATATCTACACTAATGATCTGCTCTCCTTCAGCACATGGTCTTTGACTCTCAGCAGACAAGGAAAGATTTGCATAAATCTTAATGACACAGATATTGATAATTATGTAAAAGTGAAATGTAAGTATATTTCTATATTTTACCAGACAATATTACCAAAATGTTTTATTTCTTCTCCAGATTCTAGAAAGGGAGATAGAAAAATATTGTGTAACGTTATTGAATTTTGTGGACCAAAAACAGTTTTTCTATGGATATGTATTGCTGTTAAAACTGCAGATTAACTGGAAATGGTATTAATTTTTACCATGACAAAAAATATTCAAAATGTCTATCCAGACATGCAATAATGACAGAATTGTATTATGTTATTATTTATTGACAGGTTGTATGCAGCAGTTCTAATCTCTGCTGAATACTTTTTCAAGCCATATTATTAAGTTTTTGACCAAATCTCATATATATAGATGTATGATATATTTTTACACCAATATGCAATTTTTTGTGAGCCAGAAAAATTCAGAATTCAAATTCATTCATTGCTGAGTAGTGACTGAGAATCCAATCTCTGAAATTAATTACACCACTGTTCACTAGAGAATCAAGCTGCTGTTCACTTGCTGACTGTGACTAGGTACATTCCAAAGAGTCAGGTTATAACAGTCTTAGTTGGTGAGACCTATATTGATAGTCACACACACGCCCTCCAAATATTGTGTGGACATGATCACCTTTGAAGTTCACATTGTTAAGATAATTAATTTTTGATACACATGTACAAAAATAGAAACACTAATCAAAACTAATTTAATACTAGTATTAGAAGATTTAAATATTCTATAATTGATTATCAGTTGCCAACATTATGTGTTTGTCAAAAACTTGATCTGTCATTCACATCAATATAATATAGTGTATTCAAATTTCTCATCTCAAATGTGACCATACAACACAATTAATTATGAATTCAGAATTGTACCAGGAACATTTTGACAAACATAAAAATATAAAAGTTATGCATGTCAGGTTAAAGAAGTCTTTGGTTTTAAATTTGACTGAAAATAAATCATGTTCATTTTAGTTGGACTTTGCAGAATTGTCAATATTCTAGTTTTAACAGTCAATCTCCTGATTTATCACATGAAATATATGCATGAAAGAGATTAAGAGAGGGTGATTTAAGAGAAGTTGGTTTCAGATAGTGTATGTATAAGTTTAGAATTGAAGATATTAAATCTTTTCTTACAGATCCAGATATAAATTACAAGTTTGGAACAGTTGAAGAATGTGGACTTAGTAGTGATGAAACATGTATAAAGGTAATTAACAAAAGCATATTAAATTCTCTTTTGCTCATATACATTGCAAACTCTCTTGTTTAAAATGGTCCATACATTAAAACAGTTTGAACTAGACAATTTATGATCAGTACATGTATATTATATTGTATACTTGATGTGAACAAACTGCACACCTCTTTTCATGGGTTGAGCCATTAGCATGTCTCCAAATTCCATTGAATTATACATTTTTACATTTCATCAATGATATAATTTTTATTTGTAACCTGATAGCAAAAATGCCAGTAATGAAGAATAATTATTTATAACAGATAATGAAATTTAAGTAATAAAAATATAGATCAAATTTTTATATTTTTTT
Organism: Unio pictorum; assembly: GCA_030141615.1. Taxonomy (NCBI): domain Eukaryota; kingdom Metazoa; phylum Mollusca; class Bivalvia; order Unionida; family Unionidae; genus Unio; species Unio pictorum. Next base: position 1,541,126 of record JARLTB010000296.1, on the reverse strand, counting down.
AATGTTTTCCTTTATATTGATGTATTAGTTGGAAACAGAATAATGAATAAGAGTTAATGGGGGACTTGCTGGTGGATACATTTATAATCTGGGAAAGCTTTGTCACAAATCAGTTTATTAATAAATTGTATACAATTAAGATCTGTAATAACAGTTTTCAAGGTGTGCATTTTTGGAAACTAAAATGTGTGGCAAGCAAAACTGAACTGTAATTAATCCAATCTGCAAGTAGTTAATTCAATAACTACTTAGTGTGTGATTATCAGTAGGTCATTGATTCCTGAGAATATATAGAGAACATGTGCAGAAAAATATGACTCAGTCAAAATTGTATTAAAAACCAGTATTAACATGCATTTTCCATGTTGCCATAATTTGATTTTGTGCAGCATTTATAATACCTGTGTTATATTTATTTTTCTAATTCAGTGGATAATAAAGGATTGTTAATATGGAATACTTTGTGTATATGCTTTTTGTGGATTTCATTGTCAGTATGCAAACAAACAAAAAAATTATAAATTGGCCCTTATGTGCCTTTATCTTTTTAGAGTGTATTGGGGGTGCTGGATTTACAGTGGAATTGCTTTGGACAGATCATGTCAGGAGTACTACGCTGTTTTACAAACAGTTGGACTGCAGCAGTGTCACATATTTCTGTGAAAGTCTGAGCACATTTTTGAAGGTAATATGCTTTTTCATCAGTAAATACAGTGTCTTTACATTTGATTTCTGTAATTATAAAGGAAAGTAGTCACAATGAACTCAAGAGTCTTCCAAACCTGATCTCTATAAGTATCACACCCACTGAAAAGTCTGGAATACAAAATCGATTCCATCCACCAATAGCTTAACTCATCTGTACATTAATTGTGGACCATATTTTGCAAATATTTTTAACTTTATAAACATTGATAAATATTTTTGAGGTTGCCATGAAAACAAGTTCCAATTTTTTCAAAATCTATTTGTGGCTTTTATTTCAGTCTGATCTTGTTAACTTATTAAAGTTATTATGCGGTTTGTCACACACACACATGCATTAAAATTGTATTAAAGTTCTAGTACAGAGATTACCCCTGTGTGACAAAATCACAATGAAACTTTCAACAAATTTATCTGACATGCTTTGTTACAAGCTAACATTCTTGTTAGCATTGGAGTTCCAACTGAACCAGTGGCCTTGTGGTTAGAGCATCTGCCTTGGATGTGGGAGATTGTGGTTTTGAACCCTTGCTGAGTTATACCAAAGACATATAACAATGATACTAACAGCTGCATTGCTATTGCCCAGCATTAAGACATTAGTGTTAGAATTCATTGGCCTGGTGTCAGGATAATGTAAATGGGTGGGACAGCATGCCACATGTCTTTTGTATGATGGCCCAATAATAGAAATCACTATAAACTGTCACACACCAGACATCATAATGATATGACTGAACAATTATTAAAGATATGTAAAGCATTAAAATCACGCAAACACTCTTTGGAATTCCTATTCACTTATTTTTTTAGTTCCCACCCACCCCTCCAACAACCATCCCCGAAGATTAACTGGTTTGTCCCTAACATATATTAAGTTTTGACTTAGATTGTCCATATTTAACGAGTGCACTGTACTTTTGTAAGTAACTTAACATTTTACAAAGGGAATTCAGCTCTATGTGACGTTTGCGCTATATAACCTTTCAGCAACATTGACAAAAATAGCAAAAGTCTCTTTCTCAGACTATTTTACATTGCCTTTCTGCATGAAGCCTTGGTAGCATTTTTATAGAAGGACTTCTAACTCAGATGAGATTTATCATGAATATTCATGCACATTTATAGAAGACTATAATTCATTGATGTATTGACTACAGTAAATGCTTCTCTGAAAAGCTTTATGTTTTCCATTGGTAGGAATTTGAGTTTCTTTCAAAATACCAAGAAAGGCATTTTAATCAAGTTATGATTGCTTAGCATGTTTTTTATTATCTGCAGTGTGATTATGATTTTCATTATCTCCAATGTGATTATGTTTTTCAGAATGAGCAGAATGTTTTCATGCATGCAGCTCAGTCAAAGTTTCTTGGAACATTTGAGGTTGATATACAGACCCTGCATTGTTCATCAAGCAAAACTGCTGTCAGAAGCATTGATCATAATTATGTCTGCAGGTTGTATATCAATGCAAAAGTTCTGGTACAAAATGGAAACTTCAAGGAATTTCCTCCTGCAATTGGAACTGTAGATGTTGGTGATGACTCGTTAGAATTGAATTTCAAGTCTGAAGGTATCCTTGATATTGTTGATGGCAACCATACCTTAATTACTCAAAACAGACTGCGGAGAGTTCAAAGACATACAGAGCCTGAGCAAAGTTTTACACAATTATTAATATGTGCATTTGAACTTGAAACAAAAAAAAACTCATGTCTGTGTTTACTGTTATATTTAAAGCTTCAGTCACTTGTCTTATATGATGTCAGATTCAAAAATAATTGGATTACCAGGATATATACTTGATAATATGCTTTTTATTACTCTATCTGACCTAATTAACATAATCCAATATGTGCTTCCCATCTCTTTTTATGAAATATTAAAATAAAGACATAGTACCAATTACAAGCGTTTCATTCATTCATTTACATTCTTATTGCATAGACAATTTGATGGTTGAAGAGATTATATATTTTAGCTGAACTTTATTTTTGTACTGAAAATGTTTATGGTTCACTGAATGTCAAAGCCAATTAAGCTATTCCTTACAAAGATTTATATATACAGGAAACACATTGGCCAAAGCGTACTGAATTTTAAAGTTCCACAAGTAATGTCATGACATCATTTTATGACAAAACTTGACCAAGGACAGATTGATATAATACATTTCAGAAAGACTAGTTCTAAATTTACATTTATAATAAGAATTTCTAAATGCCGTGTGATATTATCATTACAAATTTGGGTATTTAAAAGCATTGTGGTACAGTAGAACATGTTTTCAAAGGCCACCCCTTCTGCCAAAAGAAATGGTCTCTCAAAACAGGTCATAATCCTACATAATCAATAAGTCTGTGTATGGAAATTATGGTCTCTCATAACAGTGGTATCAAGACAGGTTTTACTGTATTATGTATTTACTAGACTATTCTGATTCTCTAACCTTATAAGAATCACTGGGATGGTTTGGTAGTCTCCCATTCATTAAATTTGAATGTTACACTCTACGTTCTATGCTCAATTATGTACATTTTCAAATTACATGTAACATTAGTAGCCCAACAGATGACCTTATATGCTGGATCGGTGCAATGTGCAAGGATTTAAGATATAGGCATGACAAAATATAATGAGAGGATGGCAGCAGATAGAGAGAAAGAGCAGAAATAATAGTTGGTCAAGTACATATAAGAAGATGGATATTTAGAAGGATTGATAACATATAAGGAAAACAAAGTACATTGCAAGATTGCAATTAACTGAACCGTATAAATGTAATTATAGACAGTTGTTGAAATCAGTTAGACAGTTGAGATTGCAAATATTTTGTATTAAGTGTGACTGATTAGTCCCATGATGGGGAAAGAAACATGCTTAGATAATCACTTGCACAGTACACAAGGATCCATGGGAGAAAAACAGTGGTCATTGATCAGGTGGTCAACATCTACAGGCAAACTTGATAGAGACTAGAGCAAGGAAAGGATGGAGTTTTGAAGTAGGTGGCCACTAAACTAGGTTTTGAGTGCTACTCCATTTGCAATTAAAAGGGTGCCATACAGCATGAGTCTACTATATAAACACTTGTTCTGAAAGAAGGAAAGATTATTTTTCTATTTTCCAAGCTTTTATATTAATTTTTCCAAATGCTGGCTGATCGTCCATTTGCAAAACATATTTCTCCAAAACTTTGGTTTTTGCCTAGAGGTCATAAATGTACATTATGGTATGAGACATTGAGGTGAATAGCCAAATGTTGCTAATTAATTGCTTTTACGCTTTTTGATTATAACAGCCATACATGCAGCTTGTACTAAATGCTGTTGTGCACACTAGCCAAATTTTGGCTAAGGATACATTTATTCACAATTTGGTCTTTGCCTAAAAGTTATGCAGTACATTATGGAAAGGGACAATATTGCAGTTAGCCAAATTTTGGCTAAGCATTCATTTAGCCAAGATTTGGTTTCAACTTAAGAGTGTGAAGAACAGCTTTGTAGGAATTAGCCAAATTGGGCTAAAAGGACATTAGTTGAGTACCAGCCTCACTGAGTATGGCAACAGGAATCCTTAGCCAAATTTTGGCTAAGCATTCATTTAGCCAAGATTTGGTTTCAGCCTAAGAGTGTGAAGAACAGCTTTGTAGGAATTAGCCAAATTGGGCTAAAAGGACATTAGTTGTGTACCTGCCTCACTGAGTATGGCAACAGGAATCCTTAGCCAAATTTTGGCTAAGAATTCATTTAGCCAAGATTTGGTTTCAACTTAAGAGTGTGAAGAACAGCTTTGTAGGAATTAGCCAAATTGGGCTAAAAGGACATTAGTTGAGTACCAGCCTCACTGAGTATGGCAACAGGAATCCTTAGCCAAATTTTGGCTAATTTAAAACCTGCCTAGCTCCTTCCACAGACAGTAAAGCCATTGAATAGTTATGTACTATATATTGATCAAAAGCTCTTCAAAGATTCTCATTATGTGCCTTTTCTACTTTGGGTTAAGAGATTTTAGCCCATAGCAGAGGCCTGATTTGAGTAAATGGAAAAGCTCAAGTGAAATCGGAAGCTGTTATTTTTATAAAGATGTTCATCCATGCATGCATGAACGTATGCACATAAATATTCATAAATCTTTAGATAAATATATGTGTACAAGTATAGTCACATATCTGTGTCATCAAATTCTTTATTTTACATGGAGACTATTTTAGTTAGTGAAATCTTGCCATATAAACTGATTGCAGTAAAGGAATATAATTATGTTATTATAGACCATATACGTGATAAGTAATGCCTCGTGGCGGCCTCCATTTTCCTTTGTTCGAAGCGTCGTGAAAAATGTTTCTCCTATATTTCCTTTTAGTGATGTATCTTCGCAGTGGTAATCATGTACACTACTCCAGGTACCTTAATGTTCTATGTTTGCATTTTTCCTATGCAATCCTAAATGGCCCTATGTCTCTGCTGAGAGCACTCGCTAACCGTAGCCAAGTGAAAACCGGTCCTGCCTCCTACATGTTCACTACCTGAATGAGTAAAGTTGATACTATGCTAAACATTGGAGCCCCACAGCATACTATATCATTGTGTTCCTCTATATTACTCTTTGAATGGGGAGCCCAGAGTGACTGAGTTGTCAGAAGCGCTCTGTTATGGATCACTGCCATCTCAATTATGTCTGCATGGGTTCAAGTCTCAGAGTCTGCCAATTTGGGTGTGTGAGAAATGTTGCTAGTAGCTTCTTGTTGGTCAGCGTTTCTTTCCAGAGATATTTCTGGGTTCTTCCTCCACCATTAATACTGGCTGCCATGTAAAACCTATTCTGTGCTGAAAAATGGTGATGAACTCTACAACAACAACAGTAAATATTTCAACGACCCGTATCAAATTAACTTTTCATATTTCTTATCTTTCCATGTCATCTTTCACAAAACAGATGTAAAGAATGGACTTTATCTGATTGTATTATGTTCCATAAAAAGTCATTTAATAGACGGAAGAAGTTATTACAAAATCTTATCTTATGTGCAAAAATATCCCTTAGGACACAGAAAGAAAAAATAATAGGAAACATTTCATATAGAAAACAGTGATAACCTTACTCTTAAAAACTTTTCTTAATTTATGGAACAGACGTGATTAATGCATTATACACATCTTTGATATTAATTTTATTTTCATTTCGGGAGCATTATCTGGTTCATACATTGTCGTTATAATGCAAAAATTAACATCAGTGTCATTTCTTTAATTATTGTCAATTTGTGAATGTGGCCTGATAACATTATCCTCCAAACACATTGGATCCTCATCAGTATTGAATTATTTATTTTGTCATTATTCCGAGTCTGGACCAATATATATATCCAATGTTCATTTGCTTGCTTTAGTCTTTTTATTCTGTTTGAAATAATGTCATTGACTGAAGCTTATCCAGCAGTATTTTATGTTCTTTTGATGTATAGCAATTCAATGCCTAAATGAATTCTATATTTTCATCACTAACAGACTGAAGATGACTAATAACCAGAAATTCATACCCCAATTCATGTTTTCATTATGCAGACATTTACGTAAGCACATAAAGATTCATTAATCTTTAGATAAATACATATATAGAAGCATTGGCACATCATATGTGTCATCACGTTCTTTATTTTTCATGCAGACTATTCTTGTTAGTGAAATACTGACATCCATAACTGGCTGAATGCTTTAAATGTATATACTTTTGTTCTTATGTATGTTACATCTGACAAGTAAAGTTGATACCAAGCCCTCCATTCGAACCCTACATCATATTATATCCTTGTATTCTCCTCTATTACTCTTTCTATGAGTCATTATGTATTACTGATTTTTTATATTTCCTCTTCTTCATGACACCCTTCACAAAACAGAGTGTAAGTATTATCTCTTGATATAATTGTAATAATTCTACTAAACAATCATCTAAGACAGAAAAAAGAGCAGAAAGATTGATTTTATGTGCAGAATGTTTCCTAATGAAATCGGAAAGGAAACATTAATGGAACAGATTCATAAGATTAAAGGATTCTACGTGACTTTGATATAACTATTTCATTGTTTATTTTGTTTTCCTATTTTATTCATCTAATTTTGTTTAAGGTAGCTTAAAGGATTGACTGCTATCCAGAAGTATATTATGACTTTGCTGATATATATCCGTTCAGTACCTGATCATATTGTGTATTTTTATCAGTTACATGCTGAATATGACTATTAGCAAGACATTCATATTCTTATACAGATTTTCATCCAATCATGCATAAACATATCCACATAAATATTCATAAATATTTAGATAAATATAGGTATACAAGTATAGTCACATTTCTGTGTCATCAAATACATTAGTTTACGTGCAGACTATTCTAGTTAGTGAAATATAGCCATAGAAACTGATTGCACAAAAGGAATATACTTCTGTTATTATAGACCATATACCTGATAAGTAAAGTTGATACTATGCTAAAAATTGGAGCTCCACAGCATACTGTATCATTGTGTTCCTCTGTATTACCCTTTGAATGGGGAGCGTAAAGTGACTGTGTTTTCAAAAGCGCTCTGTTATGGATCACTGCCATCTCAATTCTCTCTGCATGGGTTCAAATCTCAGAGTCGGCCAGTTTGGGTGTGTGAGAAATGTTGCCAGTAGCTTCTTGTTGGTCAACGTTTCTTTCGAGGGATTTCTCTGGGTTCTTCCTCCACCATTAATACTGGCTGCCATGTAAAACCTATTCTGTGCTGAAAAATAATGTTGAACCCTACAACAACAACGACAGCAACCCATTCAACGACCCGGATCATATTCACTTTTGATATTTCTTTTCTTTCTATGATATCTTTCACAAAACAGATGGAAAGAATGGATGTCTTTATGTGATTGTATTATATTCTCTAAAGAGTCATTTAAGATTCGGAAGAAATTAGTACAAAATCTTATTTTATGTGCAAAAATATCTCTTAGGACATAGAGAGGAAAAATAATAGGAAACATTTCAAACAGCAAACAGTGATAACCTTACTCTTCAATAACTTATCGTAATATATGGAACAGACATGATTAATGAATTATACACATCTTTGATATTTATATTCGGTTTATTTTATTTTCATTTCTGTGTCATTTTCTGGTTCATACATTGTCGTTGTAATGCAACAATTAACATCATGTCTTTTCTTTCATTATTGTCATTTTGTGAATATGTCCTGATAACATTATCCTCCAAATCCATTGGAATCTCATCAGTATTGAATTATGTATTTAGTCATTACTCCGAGTCTTAACCAATATATATATACAATGTTTAGTTGCTTGCTTTAGTCTTCTAATTCTGTTTGAAATAATGTCATTGATTGAAGTTTATCCAGCAGTATTTTATGACCTTTTGATGTATATCAATTCAGTGCCTAAATGAATTGTATATTTTCATCACTCACCGACTGAAGATGACTAATAACCAGATATTCATAGCCCAATTCATGTTTTCATCCTTGCAGACATATACGTATGCACATAAAGATTCATTAATCTTTTGATAAATACATGTATAGTTGCATTGGCACATCATATGTGTGTGATCATGTTGTTTATTTTTCATGCAAACTATTTTTTTTAGTGAAATATTCCCATCCATAACTGGCTGAATGCTTTAAATGTATGTACTCGTGTTCTTATGGATTTTACAGCTGGCAAGTAAAGTTGATACTAAGCCCTCCTTTCGAACCCTACATCATATTATATCCTTGTGTTCTCCTTTATTACCCTTTCAATGAGTCATTATGTGTTACTCATTTTTGATATTTCTTCTTTTTCATGACACCCTTCACAAAACAGGGGGTAAGTATTATCTCTTGATATTATTGTATTACTTCTACTAAACAATCATCTAAAACAGAACAAAAGAGTAGAAAGTTTGATTTTATGTGCAGAATTATTAATTAGGAAATAGGAAAGAAAACATTAATGAAACAGATTCATAAGATTAAAGGATTCTACATGATCTTGATATAACTATTTCATTGTTTATTTTGTTTTCGTATTTTATTCATCTAATTTTGTTTGAGGTAGTTTAAAGGATTGACTGCTATCCAGCAGTATATTATAGCTTTGCTGATATATATCCATTCAGTACCTGGTCATATGGTGTATTTTTATCAGTGACATACTGTATATGACTTTCAACCAGAAATTGATATTTTTAAAAAGATGATCATCCATGCATGCATGAACGTGTGCACATAAATTTTCATAAATCTTTAGATAAATATATGTGTACATGTATAGTCACATATCTGTGTCATCAAATTCTTTATTTTACATGCAGACTATTTTAGTTAGTGAAATATAGCCATATAAACTGATTGCAGTAAAGAAATATAATTCTGTTATTATAGACCATATACGTGATAAGTATAAGTAATGCCTCGTGGCGGCCTCCATTTTCCTTTGTTCGAAGCGTCGTAAAGAATGTTTCTCCTAAATTTCCTTTTAGTGATGTATCTTCGCAGTGGTAATCCTGTACACTACTCCAGGTACCTTAATGTTCTATGTTTGCATTTTTCCTATGCAATCCTAAATGGCCCTATGTCTCTCCTGAGAGCACTCGCTAACCGTAGCCAAGTGAAAACCGGTCCTGCCACCTACGTGTTCACTGCCTGAATGAGTAAAGTTGATACTATGCTAAACATTGGAGCCCCACAGCATACTATATCATTGTGTTCCTCTGTATTACCCTTTGAATGGGGAGCCCAGAGTGACTGAGTTGTCAGAAGCGCTCTGTTATGGATCACTGCCATCTCAATTCTGTATGCATGGGTTCAAGTCTCAGAGTCTGCCAATTTGAGTGTGTGAGAAATGTTGCTAGTAGCTTCTTGTTGGTCAGCGTTTCTTTCCAGAGATATTTCTGGGTTCTTCCTCCACCATTAATACTGGCTGCCATGTAAAACCTATTCTGTGCTGAAAAATGGTGATGAACTCTACAACAACAACAGTAAATATTTCAACGACCCGTATCAAATTAACTTTTCATATTTCTTTTCTTTCCATGACATCTTTCACAAAACAGATGTAAAGAATGGACTTTTTCTGATTGTATTATGTCATATAAAAAGTCATTTAATAGACGGAAGAAATTATTACAAAATCTTATCTTATGTGCAAAAATATCCCTTAGGACACAGAGAGAAAAAATAATAGGAAACATTTCTTATAGAAAACAGTGATAACCTTACTCTTCAAAAACTTTTCTTAATTTATGGAACAGACATGATTACTGCATTATGCACATCTTTGATATTAATTTTATTTTCATTTCGGGGACATTATCTGGTTCATACATTGTCGTTAAAATGCAACAATTAACATCAGTGTCATTTCTTTAATTATTGTCAATTTGTGAATGTGACCTGTTAACATTATCCTCGAAACCCATTGGAATCTCATCAGTATAGAATTATTTATTTTGTCATTACTCCGAGTCTGGACCAATATATATATATCCAATGTTCATTTGCTTGCTTTAGTCTTTTTATTCTGTTTGAAATAATGTCATTGACTGAAGCTTATCCAGCAGTATTTTATGTTCTTTTGATGTAGAGCAATTCAGTGCCTAAATGAATTCTATATTTTCGTCACTAACAGACTGAAGATGACTAATAACCAAAAATTCATACTCCAATTCATGTTTTCATTATGCAGACATTTACGTAAGCACATAAAGATTCATTAATCTTTAGATAAATACATATATAGAAGCATTGGCACATCATATGTGTGTCATCACGTTCTTTATTTTTCATGCAGACTATTCTTGTTAGTGAAATACTGCCATCCATAACTGGCTGAATGCTTTAAATGTATATACTTTTGTTCTTATGGATGTTACATCTGACAAGTAAAGTTGATACCAAGCCCTCCATTCGAACCCTACATCATATTATATCCTTGTGTTCTCCTCTATCACTCTTTCTATGAGTCAATATGTATTACTCATTTTTGTTATTTCCTCTTTTTCATGACACCCTTCACAAAACAGAGCGTAAGTATTATCTCTTGATATAATTGTATTAATTCTACTAAACAATCATCTAAGAAAGAACAAAAGAGTAGAAAGGTTGATTTTATGTGCAGACTTTTTCCTAATGAAATCGGAAAGGAAACATTAATGGAACAGATTCATAAGATTAAAGCATTCTACATGATATAACTATTTCATTGTGTATTTTTTTTCCTATTTTATTCATCTAATTTTGTTTAAGGTAGCTTAAAGGATTCTCTGCTATCCAGCAGTATATTATGACTTTGCTGATATATATCCATTCAGTACCTGATCATATTGTGTATTTTTATCAGTTACATGCTGAATATGACTATTAGCCAGACATTCATATTCTTATACACATTTTCATCCATGCATGCATAAACATATGCACATAAATATTCATAACTCTTTCGATAAATATATGTATACTAGAATAGTCACATATCTTTGTCATCAAATTCGTTAGTTTACGTGCATGCTATTCTAGTTAGTGAAATATAGTCATAGAAACTGATTGCAGTAAAGGATTATACTTCTGTTATTATAGACCATATACCTGATAAGTAAAGCTGATACTATGCTAAAAATTGGAGCCCCACAACATACTGTATCTTTGTGTTCCTCTTTATTACCCTTTGAATGGGGAGCCCAAAGTGACTGTGTTTTCAAAATCGCTCTGTTATGGATCACTGCCATCTCAATTCTGTCTGCATGGGTTCAAATCTCAGAGTCGGCCAATTTGGGTGTGTGAGAAATATTGCCAGTAGCTTCTTGTTGGTCAGCGTTTCTTTCGAGGGATTTTTCTGGGTTCTTTCTTCACCATTAATACTGCCTGCCATGTAAAACCTATTCTGTGCTGAAAAATGGTATCGAACCATACAACTACAACACCAACCCTTTCAATGACCCGTATAATGTTCACTTTTTATGTTTCTTTTCTTTCCATGACATCTTTCACAAAACAGAAGGAAAAAATGGACTCTTTATATGATTGTATTATGTTCTCTAAAGAGTCATTTAATAGACGTAAGAAATTTGTACAAAATCTTATCTTGTGTGCAAAAATATCCCTTAGTATACACAGAGCAAAAAAAACTGAAACATTTCAAATTGAAAACAGTCATAACCTTTCTTCTACAATAACTTAATTCATGGAACCGAGATGATTAATGCATTATACATATCTTTGTTATTAATGTTCCGTTTATTATATTTTCATTTCTGTGGTGTTATCTGGTTGATACATTGTTGTTCTAATGCAACAATTAACATCAGCGTATTTTACTTAATTATTGTCCTTTTGTGAATATGTCCTGATAACATTATCCTCCAAATCCATTGGAATTTCATGAGTATTGAATTATTTATTTTGTCATTACTCCGAGTCTGGACGAACATATATATCCAATGTTCAGTTGCTTGCTTTAGTCTTCCAATTCTGTTTGAAATAATGTCATTGATTGAAGTTTATCCAGCAGTATTTTATGACTTTTTAATGTATATCAATTCAGAGCCTAAATGAATTGTATATTTTCATCACTCACCGACTGAAGATGACTAATAACCAGAAATACATTCCCCAATGCATGATTTCATCCTTGCATAGATATACTTATGCACATAAAGATTCATTAATCTTTAGATAAATACATGTATAGAGTTATGGCACATCATATTGGTGTCATCAAGTTCTTTATTTTTCATGCAGACTATTCTTTTTAGTGAAATAATACCATCCTTAAATGGCTGTATACTTTAAATGGATATTCTTCTGTTCTTATGGATTTTACATCTGACAAGTAAAGTTGATTCTAAGCCCTCCATTTGATCCCTACAACATATTATATACTTGCGTTCTCCTCTATTACCGTTCCAGTGGTGAGTCATTATGTTTTGCTGATTTTTGATATTTCTTCTTTTTCATGACACCTTTCACAAAACAGTTGGTACGTATTATCTCTTGATATAATTGTATTACTTCTACTGAACAATCATCTAAGAGAGAATAAAAGAGTATAAAGTTTGATTTTATGTGCAGACTTATTCCTAAGGAAATCGGAATGGACACATTAATGAAACATATTCATAAGTTTAAATCATGCTACATTACTTTGATTTAACTATTTCATTGTGTATTTTTTTTCCTATTTTAAGCATCTAATTTTGTTTGAGGTAGTATAAAAGATTGACGGCTATGCAGCAGTATATTATAACTTTGCTGATATATATCCATTCAGTGCCTGATCATATAGTGTATTTTTATCAGTTACGTGCTGAAAATGACTAATTACCAGAAATTCAAATTTATATACACATGTTCACCCATGCTTGCAAGAACATATGCACATAAATATTCATAAATCTTTAGATAAATATATGTATGCAAGTATAGTCACATATCTGTGTCATAAAGTTCTTTATTTTACATGAAGTCTGTTCTAGTTAGTGAAATATAGCCATATAAACGGATTGCAGTAAATGAATACACTTCTGTTATTATAGGCCATATACCTGATAAGTAAACTTGATACAATGCTAAACATTGGAGCCCCACAGCATACCATATCATTGTGTTCCTCTGTATGACCCTTTGAATGGGGAGCCCAGAGTGACTGAGTTGTCAAAAGCGCTCTGGTATGGATCAATGCTATCTCAATTCTGTCTGCATGGGTTCAAGTAGCAGAGTCTGCCTATTTTGGTGTGTGAGAAATGTTGCCAGTAGCTTCTTGTTTGTCAGTGTTTCTTTCCAGGGATTTGTCAGGGTTCTTCCTCCGCCATTAATACTGGCTGCCATGTAAAACCTATTCTGTGCTGAAAAATGGTGTTGAACCCTACAACAACGACAACAACCCTTTCAACGAACCGCATCATATTCACTTTTGATATTTCTTTTCTTTCCATGACATCTTTCACAAAACAGATGGAAAGAATGGACTCTTTATTATGATTGTATTATGTTGTTTAAAGAGTCATTTAATAGACGGAAGAAATAAATACAAAATCTTATTTTATGTGCAAAGAGATCCCTTATGAAATAGAGAGGAAAAATAATAGGAAACATTTCAAATAGAAAACAGTGATAACCTTACTCTTCAATAACCTCACTTAATTCATGGAACAGACATTATTAATGCATTATACATAGCTCTGATAATAAAAATATTCCGTTATATTATTTTCATTTCTGTGGCATTATCTGGTTCATACATTGTCGTTCTAATGCAACAATTAACATCAGTGTCATGTCTTTAATTATTTTCAATTTGTGATTATGTCCTGAAAACATTATTCTCCAAATCCATTGGAATCTCATCAGTATTGAATTATTTATTTTGTCATTACTCCGAGTCTGGACCAACAAATATATCCAATGTTCAGTTGCTTGCTTTAGGCTTCTAATTCTGTTTGAATCAATGTCATTCATTGAAGTTTGTCCAGCAGTATTTTATGACCTTTTGATGTATATGAATTAAGTGCCTAAATGAATTGTATATTTTCAGCACTCACAGACTGAAGATGACTAATAATCAGAAATTCATATCCCAATTCATTTTTCCATCCATGCAGACATATACGCATACACATGAAGATTCATTAATCTTTAGATAAATACATGTATAGACATATTGGCACATCATATGTTTCTCACCAAGTTCTTTATTTTTAAAGCAGACTATTCTTTTTAGTGAAATACTGCCATCCATAACTGGCTGAAGGCTTTTAATGATGTGTATACTTTTGTTCTTATGGATGTTACAGCTGACAAGTAAAGGTGATACTAAGCCTTCCATTTGAACCCAACAACATATTATATCATTGTGTTCTAATCTATTACCCTTTCAATGAGTCATTATGTATTATTGATTCTTGATATTTCTTCTTTTTCATGACACCCTTCACAAAACAGAGCGTACGTATTATCCCTTGATATAATTGTATTACTTGTACTAAATAATCATCTAAGGCAGAACAAAACATTAGAAAGTTTGATTTTATGTGCAGAATTATTCCTAAGGAAATCGGAAAGGAAACATTAATGGAACAGATTCATAAGATGAAAGCATTCTACATGAATTTGATTTAACACCTTCATTGTTTATTTTTTTTCCTATTTTATTCATCTAATTTTGTTTGAGGTAGTTTAAAAGATTGAGTGCTATCCAGCAGTATATTATAGCTTTGCTGATATATATCCATTCAGTGCCTGATCATATAGTGTAATTTTATCAGTTACGTGCTGAAGATGACTAATAAAAAGAATTTCATATTTTTCTACACATGTTCATCCATGCATGCATGAATGTATTCACATAAATATTCATAAATCTTTACATAAATATATGTATGCAAGTATAGTCACATATCTGTGTCATCTAGTTCTTTATTTTACATGCAGACTATTCTAGGTAGTGAAATACAGCCATAGAAACCGATTGCATTAAAGGAATATACTTCTGTTATTATAGACCTTATACCTGATAAGTAAAGTTGATACTATGCTTAACATTTGAACCCACAGCATACCATATCATTGTGTTCCTCTCTATTACCCTTTGAATGGGGAGCCCAGAGTGACTTAGTTGTCAAAAGCTCTCTGTTATGGATCACTTCCATCTCGATTCTGTCTGCATGTTTTCAAGTCTCAGAGTCTGACAATTTGGGTGTTTGACAAATGTTGCGAGTAGCTTGTTCGTCAGCGTTTCTTTCCAAGGGTTTTTCTTTGTTTTTCCTCCACTTTTAATACTGGCTGCAATGTTAAACCTATTCTGTGCTGAAAATGGAGTTTAACTCTACAACAACAACAACAACAAACCTTTCAACGACTCGTATCATATTCACTTTTGATAATTCTTATCTTTCCATGACATCTTTCACAAAACAGATAGAAAGAATGGACTCTTTATATGATTGTATTATGTTCTCTAAAAAATCATTTAATAGACGGAAGAAATTAGTACAAAATCTTATCTTATGTGCAATAATATCCCTTCGGAGATAGAGAGGAAAAATAATAACAAACATTTCAAATAGAAAACAGTGATAACCTTTTTCTTCAATAACTTCTCTTAATGCATGGAACAGACATGATTAATGCATTATACACATCTTTGATATTTATATTAGGCTTATATTATTTTCATATCTGTGGCATTATCTGGTTCATACATTGTTGTTCTAATGCAACAATTAACATCATGTCTATCCTTTAACTATCGTCATTTTCTGAATATGTCCTGATAACATTATCCTCCAAATCCATTGGAATCTCATCAGTATTAAATTATTTATTTGTCATTACTCCGAGTCTGGACCAACATATATATCCAATGTTCAGTTGCTTGCTTTAGACTTCTAATTCTGTTTGAAATAATGTCATTGATTGAAGTTTATCCAGCAGTATTTTATGACCTTTTGATTTTTATCAATTCAGTGCCTAAATGAATTGTATATTTTCATCACTCACCCACTGAAGATGACTAATAACCAGAAACTCATACCCCAATTAATTTTTTCATCCATGCATATACGTATGCACATAAAGATTCATTAATCGTTAGATAAATACATGTATAGATGTAATGTCACATCATATGTGTGTCATCAAGTTCTTTATTTTTCATGCAGACTCTTATTTTTTGTGAAATACTGCCATCCATAACTGACTGCATGCTTTAAATATATATTCTTCTGTTCTTGTGGATGTTACAGCTGACGAGTAAAGTTGATATTAAGCCCTCCATTCGCACACTACATCATATTATATCCTTGTTTTCTCATCTATAACCCTTTCAATGAATCAGTATGTATTACTGATTTTTGATATTTCTTCTTTTTCATGACACCTTTCACAAAACAGATTGTAAGTATTATCTCTTGATATAGTTGAATTACTTCTAATAAACAATCATCTAAGACAGAACCATAGAGTAGAAAGTTTGATTTTATGTGCAGAATTATCCCTTAGGAAATAGGAAAGGAAACGTTAATGGAACAGATTAATAAGATTAAAGCATTCATACCCCAATTCATGTTTTCATCCTTGCAGACAGATACGTATGAACTTAAAGATTCATTAATCTTTAGATCAATACATGTATAGAAGTATTGGCACATCATACGTGTGTCATCAAGTTCTTTATTGTTCATGCAGTCTATTCTTCTTAGTGAAATACTGCCATCCATAACTGGCTGAATGCTTTAAATGTATATACTTCTGTTCTTATGGATGTTACAGCTGACAAGTAAAGTTGATACTAAGCCCTCCATTCGAACCCTACATCATATTATATCCTTGTGTTCTACTCTGTTACCCAAACAATGAGTTATTATTTATTACAGATATTTGATATTTCTTCTTTTTCATGACACCCTTCACAAAACAGGGTGTAAGTATTATCTCTTGATATAATTGTATTACTTCTACTGAACAATCATCTAAGACAGAACAAAAGATTAGAAAGTTTAATTTTATGTGCAGAGTTATTCCTAAGGAAATCGGAAAGGAAACGTTAATGTAACAGATTAATAAGATTAAAGCATTCTACATGACTTTGATTTAGCTATTTCATTGTTGATTTTCTTTTCCCATTTTATTCATCTAATTTTGTTTGAGGTAGTTTAAAAGATTGACTGCTTTCCAGCAGTATATTATGACTTTGCTGATATATATCGATTCAGTGCCTGATCATATAGTGTATTTTTGCCAATTTCATGCTGAATATGACTAATAACCAGAAATTCATATTTTTATACACATGTTCATCCATGCTTGAATGAACTTATGCACATATATATTAATAAATCTTTAGATAAATATATGTATACAAGTATAGTCACATATCTGTGTCATCAAGTTTTTTTGTTTTACATGCAGACTATTCTAGTTAGTGAAATATAGCCATAGAAACTGATTGCAGTAAAGGAATATACTTCTGTTATTATAGACCATATACCTGATAAGTAAAGCATCGTGGCGGCCTCCATTTTTCTTTGTTCGAAGCGTCGTGAAGTATGTTTCTCCTAAATTTCCTTTTAGTGATGTTGCTTCGCAGTGGTAACCCTGTACGTTACTCCAGGTACCTTAGTGCTCTATGATTGCATTTTTCCTATGCAAACCTAAATGGCACTATTTATCTGCTGAGAGCTCTCGCTAACCGTAGCCAGGTGAAGACCAGTCCTGCCTGCTCCGTGTTCACTGCCTGAATGAGTAAAGTTGATACTATGCTAAACATTGGAGCCCCACAGCATACTATATTATTGTGTTCCACTGTATTACCCTTTGAATGGCGAGCCAAGAGTGACTGAGTTGTCAAAACGCTCTGCTATTGATCACTGCCATCCCAATTCTGTCTGCATGGGTTCAAGTCTCAGAGTCTGCCAATTTGGGTGTGTGATAAATGTTGCCAGTAGCGTCTTGTTAGTCAGCGTTTCTTTCCAGGGATTTGTCTGGGTTCTTCCTCCACTATTAATACTGGCTGCCATGTAGAACCTATTTTGTGCAAAAAATTGGAGCTGAACCCAGCAACAACACCAACAACCCTTTCAACGACTCGTATCCTAATCACTGTTAATATTTCTTTTCCTTCCTTGACATCTTTCACAAAACAGAGGTAAAGAATGGACTCTTTATATGATTGTATTATGTTCTATAAAAAGTCATTTAAAAGACGGAAGAAATTATTACTAAAATCTTATTTTATGTGCTAAAATAACCCTTATGACACAGAGAGGAAAAAAATAGGAAACATTTCAATTTCAATAACTTCTCTTAATGCATGGAACAGAGATGATTAATGCATTATACACATCTTAGATATTAATTTTCGGTTTATTTTATTTTCATTTTTGTGGGATTATCTGGTTCATACATTGTCGTTCTAATGCGACAATTAATATGAGTGTCATTTCTTTAATTATTGTCAATTTGTGAACATTTCCTGATAACATTATCCTCCAAATCCATTGAAATCTCTTCAGTATTGAATTATTTTTTATTACTCTGAGTCTGGACCAATAAATATATCCAATGTTCAAAATCTTATCTTATGTGCAATAATATCCCTTCGGAGATAGAGAGGAAAAATAATAGGAAACTTTTCAAATAGAAAACAGTGATAACCTTAGTCTTCAATAACTTCTCTTAATTCATGGAACAGACATGATTAATGCATTATACAAAACTTTGATATTTATATTTGGTTTATTTTATTTTCCTTTCTGTGGCATTATCTGGTTCATACATTTTTGTTCTAATGCAACAATTAACATCATGTGTTTTCTTTAACTATTGTCATTTTGTGAATATGTCCTGATAACATTATTCTCCAAATCCATTTGAATCTCATTAGTATTGAATTATTTATTTTGTCATTACTCCGAGTCATAACCAATATATGTATATATTTCCAATGTTCAGTTGCTTGCTTTAGTCTTATTCTGTTTGAAATAATGTCATTGATTGAAGTTTATCCAGCAGTATTTTATGACTTTTTGATGTATATCAATTCAGTGCCTAAATTAATTGTATATTTGCATCACTCACCGACTGAAGACTAATAATAACCACAAATTCATACCCCAATTCATTTTTTCATCCATGCAGACATATACGTATGCACATAAAGATTCATTAATCGTTAGATAAATACATGTATAGATGTATTGGCACATCATATGTGTGTCATCAAGTTCTTTTTTTTATGCAGACTATTCCTTTTAGTGAACTACTGTCATCCATAACTGGCTGAATGCTTTAAATGTATATACTTCTGTTTTTATGGATGTTACAGCTGACAAGTAAAGTTGATACAATGCCCTCCATTCGAAATCTACATTATATTTTATTCTTGTTATCTCCTGTATTATCTCCTGATTCATATCGTATTACTGATTTTTTATATTTCTTATTTTGCATGACACCCTTCACAAAACAGATGGTAAGTATCATATCTTGATATAATTGTATTACTTCTACTAAACAATCATCTAAGACAGAACAAGAGAGTAGAAAGTTTGAATTTATGTGCAGAATTATTCCTTAGCAAATCGGAAAGAAAACAATGGAACAGATCAATAAGATTAAAGCATTCTACATGACTTTGATTTAACTATTTCATTGTTTTTTTTCTTTTCCCATTTTATTCATCTAATTTTGTTTGAGGTAGTTTACAAGATTGACTGCTATCCAGCAGTATATTATGACTTTGCTGATATATATCCATTCAGTGCCTGATCATATAGTGTATTTATATCAGTTACATGCTGAATATGACTAATAACCAGAAATTCATATTTGTATAAACATGTTCATCCATGCATGCATGCACATATATATTAATAAATCTTTAGATAAATATATGTATACAAGTATAGTCACATATCTGTGTCATCAAGTTCGTTATTTTACATGCAGACTATTGTAGTGAGTGAAATATAGCCATTGAAACTGATTGCAGTAAAGGAATATACTTCTGTTCTTATAGACTATATACCTGATAAGTAAAGCCTCGTTTCGGCCTCCATTTTTCTTTCTTCGAAGTTTCGTGAACAATTTTTATCCTAAATTTCCTTTTAGTGATGTTGCTTCGCACTTGTAATCCTGTAGATTACTCCAGGTACTTTAACGCTCTATGGTTGCATTTTTCCTATGCAATCCTAAATGGCACTATTTATCTGGTGAGAGCTCTCGCTAACCGTATCCAGGTGAAGACCAGCCCTGCCTGCTCCGTGTTCACTGCCTTAATGAATAAAGTTGATACTATGCTAAACATTGGAGCCCCACAGCATACTATATCATTGTGTTCCTCTGTATTACTCTTTGAATGGGGAGCCCAGAGTGACTGAGTTGTCAGAAGCGCTCTGTTATGGATCACTGCCATCTCAATTCTGTATGCATGGGTTCAAGTCTCAGAGTCTGCCAATTTGGGTGTGTGAGAAATGTTGCCAGTAGCTTCTTGTTGGTCAGCGTTTCTTTCCAGGGATTTGTCTGGATTCTTCCTCCACTATTAATACTGGCTTCCATGAAGAACCTATTTTGTGCCAAAAATTGGAGGTGAACCCTACAACAACAACAATAACCCTTTCAACGACTCGTATCATATTCACTTTTGATATTTCTTTTCTTTCCATGACATCTTTCACAAAACAGATGTAAAGAATGGACTCTTTATTATGATTGTATTATGTTCTCTGAAAAGTCATTAAAGAGACGGAAGAAATTATTACAAAATATTATCTTATATGCTAAAAGATCACTTAGGACACAAAGAGGAAAAATAATAGGAAACATTTCAAATAGAAAACAGTGATAACCTTACTCTTCAATAACTTCTCTTAATTCATGGAACAGACATGATTAATGCATTATACACATCTTTGATAGTAATATTCGGTTTATTTTATTTTCATTTCTGTGGCATTATCTGGTTCATACATTGTCGTTCTAATGCAACAATTAACATCAGTGTCATGTCTTTAATTATTTTCAATTTGTGATTATGTCCTGATAACATTATCTTCCAAATCAATTGGAATCTCATCAGTATTGAATTATTTATTTTGTTATTACTCCGAGTTTTGACCAATATATATATCCAATGTTCAGTTGCTTGCTTTAGTCCTCTTAGTCTGCTTGAAATAGTCATTGATTGAAGTTTATCCAGCAGTATTTTATGACCTTTTGATGTATATCAATTCAGTGCCTAAATGAATAGTATATTTTCATCACTCACAGACTGAAGATGACTAATAACCAGAAATTCATACCCCAAGTGTTGTTTTTTTTCCTTGCGGACATTTACGTATGCACATAAAGATTCATTAACCTTTAGAGAAATACATGTATAGAAGTATTGGAATATCATATGTGTGTCATCACGTTCTTTATTTTTCCTGCAGACTATTCTTGTTAGTGAAATACTGCCATCCATTACTGGCTGAATGCTTTAAATGTATATACTTCTGTTCTTATGGATGTTACAGCTGACAAGTAAAGTTGATACTAAGCTGTCCATTCGAACCCTACATCATATTATATCCTTGTGTTCTCCTCTATTACCCTTTCTATGAGTCATTATGTATTACTTAAGTTTGATTTTTCTTCCTTTTCATGACACCATTCACAAAACAGACGGTAAGTATTATCTCTTGATATAATTGTATTAATTCTACTAAACAATCATCAAATACAGAACAAAAGAGTAGAAAGTTTGATTTTATGTGCAGAATTATTCTGATGGAAATCGGAAAGGAAACATTAATGGAACAGATTCATAAGATTAAATGATTCTACATGACTTTGATATAAATATTTCATTGTTCATTTTGTTTTCCTATTTTATTCATCTAATTTTGTTTGAGGTAGTTTAAAGGATTGATTGCTATCCAGCAGTATATTATGACTTTGCTGATATATATCCATTCAGTACCTGATCATATAGTGTATTTTTATCAGTTACATGCTGAATATGACTAATAACCAGAAAAATTTTTTTATACACATGTTCATCCATGCATGCATGAACATATGCATATAAATATTCATAAATCTTTAGATAAATATTTCTATACAAGTATAGTCACATCTGTGTCATCAAGGTCGTTATTTGACGTGCAGAATATTCTAGTTAGTGAAATATAGCCATATAAACTGATTGCAGTAAAGGAATATATTTCTGTAATTAAAGACCATATACCTGAAAAGTAATGTTGATACTATGCTAAAAGTTGGAGCCCCACAGCATACTGTATCATTGTGTTCCTCTGTATAACCCTTTGAATGGGGAGCCCAGTGTGACTGAGTTGTCAAAATCTCTCAGTTATGGATCACTGCCATCTCAATTCTGTCTGCATGGGTTCAAGGCTGAGACACGGCCAATTTGGGTGTGAGAAATGTTGCCTGTAGCTTCTTGTTGGTCGTCGTTTCTTTGCAGGGATTTTTCTGGGTTCTTTCTCCACCAATAATACTGGCTGCCATGTAAAACCTATTCTGTGCTGAAAAATGGTGTCGAACCCTACAAAAACAACAACAACCCTTTCAACGACCCGTGCCATGATTACCTTTGATATTTCCCTTTTTTCCCTGACATCGTTCACAAAACAGATGGAAAGAATGGACTCTTTATATGATTGTATTATGTTCTCTAAAGAATCATTTAATAGAAGGAAGAAATTATTACAAAATATTATCTTATGTGCTAAAATATCACTTAGGACACAGAGAGGTAAAATAATAGGAAACATTTCAAATAGAAAGCAGTGATAACCTTACTCTTCAAAAACTTATCTGAATTCATGGAACAAACATGATTAATGCATTATACACATCTTTGATATTAATATTCGTTTTATTTTATTTTCATTTCTGTGGCATTATCTGGTTCATACATTGTCGTTCTAATGCAACAGTTAACATCAGTGTCATGTCTTTAATTATTGTCAATATGTGATTATGTCCTGATAACATTATCTTCCAAATCCATTGTAATCTCATCAGTATTGAATTATTTATTTTGTCATTACTCCGAGTCTGGACGAACATATTTATCCAATGTTCAGTTGCTTGCTTTAGTCTTCTAATTCTGCTTGAAATAATGTCATTGATTGAAATTGTTCCAGCAGTATTTTATGACCTTTTGATGCATATCAATTCAGTGCCTAAATTAATTGTATATCTTCATCACTAATAGACTGAAGATGACTAATAACCATAAATTCATACCCCCAATTCATGTTTTCATCCTTGGAGACATTTACGTATGCACATAAAGATTCATTAATCTTTAGATAAATACATGTATATAAGTATTGGAACATCATATGTGTGTCATCACGTTCTTTATTTTTCATGCAGACTATTCTTTTTAGTGAAATACTGCCATCCATAACTGGCTGAATGCTTCAAATGATTATACGTCTGTTCTTATGGATGTTACAGCTAACAAGCAAAGTTGATAGTAAGCCCTCCATTCTAACCCTACATCATATTATATTATTGTGTTCTTTATTACCCTTTCTATGAGTCATTATGTATTACTGATTTTTTATATTTCTTCTTTTGCATGACACCCTTCACAAAACAGACCGTAAGTATTATATCTTGATATAATTGTATTAATTCTACTAAACAATCATCTAAGACAGAACAAAAGAGTAGAAAGTTAGATTTTATGTGCAGAATTTTTCCTAAGGAAATCGGAAATGAAACATTAATGGGACAGATTCATAAGATTAAAGGATTCTACATGACTTTGATATAAATATTTCATTGTTTATTTTGTTTTCCTACTTTATTCATCGAATTTTGTTTGAGGTAGTTTAAAGGATTGACTGCTATCCAGCAGTATATTATGACTTTGCTGATATATATCCATTCAGTACCTGATCATATAGTGTTTTTTATCAGTTACATGCTGAACATGTCTAATAACCAGAAATTCATATTTTTATACACATGTTCATCCACGCATGCATGAACATATGCACATAAATATTCATAAATCTTTAGATAAATATATGTATACAAGTATAGTCACATATCTGTGTCATCAAGGTCGTTATTTTACGTGCAGACTACACTTGTTAGTGAAATATAGCCATAGAAACTGATTGCAGTAAAGGAATATACTTCTGTAATTATAGACCATATACTTGATAAGTAAAGTTGATACTATGCTACAAATTGGAGCCCCACGGCATACTGTATCATTGTGTATCTCTGTATTACCCTTTGAATGGGGAGCCCAGAGTGACTGAGTTGTCAAAAGCGCTCTGTTATGGATCACTGCCATCTCAATTCTGTCTGCATGGGTTCAAGTCTCCGAGTCTGCTAATTTGGGTGTGAGAAATGTTGCCAGTAGCTTCTTGTTGGTCAGCATTTCTTTGCAGGGATTTTTCTGGGTTCTTTCTCCACCATTAATACTGGCTGCCATGTAAAACCTATTCTGTGTTGAAAAATGGTGTCGAACCCTACAACAACAACAACAACCTTTTCAACGACCCGTATTATTTTTACTTTTGATATTTCTTTTCTTTTCATGATATCTTTCACAAAACAGATGGAAAGAATGGACTCTTTATATGATTGTATTATGTTCTTTAAAGAGTCATTTAATAGACGGAAGAAATTAGTACAAAATCTTATGTTGTGTGCAAGAATATCCCTTAGGATACAAAGAGCAAAAATAATAGGAAACATTTCAAATCAAAAACAGTCATAACCTTTCTTTTACAATAACTTATCTTAATTCATGCAACAGAGATGATTAATGTATTATACATATCTTTGATATTAATATTCCGTTTATTTTATTTTCATTTCTGTTGTATTATCTGGTTCATACATTGTTGTTCTAATGCAATAATTAACATCAGCGTCTTTTCCTTAATTATTTTCATTTTGTGAATATTTCCTGATAACTTTATCCTCCAAATCCATTGGAATTTCAGCAGTATTGAATTATTTATTTTGTCATTACTCCGATTTTTGACCAATAAATATATCCAATGTTCAGTTGCTTTCTTTAGTCTTCTAATTCTGTTTGAAATAATGTCATTGATTGAAGTTTATCCAGCAGTATTTCATGACCGTTTGATGTATATAAATTCAGTGGCTAAATAAATTGTATATTTTCATCACTCACCGTCTGAAGATGACCAATAACCAGAAATCCATACCCCAATTCATGTTTTCACCCTTACAGAGATATACATATGCACATAAAGATTAATTGATTTTTCGATGAATACATGTATAGAAGTATTGGCACATCATATGTGTGTCATCAAGTTCTTTAGTTTTCATGCAGACAATTCTTTTAATGAAATATTGCCATCCATAACGGGCTGTAAACTTTAAATGTATATACTTCTGTTCTTATGGATGTTACAGCTGACAAGTAAAGTTGATACTAAGCCCTCCATTCGAACCCTACATCTTATTATATCCTTGTGTTCTCCTCTATTACCCTTTCAATGGGTCTTTATGTATTACTGATTTTTTATATTTCTTCTTTTTCATGATACCTTTTACAAAACAGTTGGTACGTATTATCTCTTGATATAATTGTATTACTAATACTGAACAATCATCTAAGACAGAACAAAAGAGTAGAATGTTTGATTTTATGTGCAGAATTATTCCTAAAGGAATCGGAAAGGAAACATTAATGGAACAGATTCATAAGATTAAAGGATTCTTCATGACTTTGATTTAACTTTTTCATTGTTTATTTGTTTCCCCATTTTATTCATCTCATTTTGTTTGAGGTGGTTTAAAAGATTGACTGCTATCCAGTAGTATATTATGACTTTGCTGATATATATCCATTCAGTACCTGATCATATTGTATATTTTTATCAGTTACATTCTGAATATGACTAATAACCAGACATTCATATTTGTATACACATGTTCGTCCATGCATACATGAACGTATGCACATAAATATTCACAAATCTTTAGATAAATACATTTATAAAAGTATAGTCACATGTCTGTGTCCTCATGTTCTTTATTTTACATGCGGACTATTCTAGTTAGTGAAATATAGCCATAGAGACTGATTGCAGTAAAGGAATATACTTCTGTTATTATAGACCATATACATCATGAGTAAAGTTGATACTATGCTAAAAATTGGAACCCCACAGTATACCGTATCATTCTGTTCCTCTGTATTACCCTTTGAATGTTGAGCCTAGAGTGACTGAGGTGTGAAAATCGGTCTGTTATGGATGATTGCCATCTCAATTCTGTCTGCATGGGTTCAAGTCTCAGGGTCTGCCAATTTGTATGTGCGATAGATGTTGCCAGTAGCTTCATGTTGGTCAGCGTTTCTTTCCAGTGATTTTACTGGGTTCTTCCTCCACCATTAATACTGGCTGCCATGTAACTCATATTTTCTGATGAAAAATGGAGTTGAACCCTGGAACAACAACAACAACCCTTTCAACGACCCTTATCATATTCACATTTGATATTTCTTTTCATTCCATGACATCTTTCACAAAACAGATGTAAAGGGTGGACTCTGTATCTGATTGTATTATGTTCTTTAAAACGTCATTTAACAGACGGAATAAATTTGTACAAAATCTTTTCTTATGTGCAAAAATATCCCTTAGGACACAGACAGGAAAAATAATAGGAAACATTTAAAATAGAAAATAGTGATAACCTTACTTTTCAATAACTTCTCTTAATTCATGGAACAGAGTTGATTAATGCATTAAACACATCTTTGATATTAATATTACGTTTATTTTATTTTCATTTCTGTTTCATTATCTGGTTCATACATTGTTTTTCTAATGCAACAATTAACATCAGTGTCTTTTCCTTTATTTTTGTCATTTTGTGAATATGTCCTGATAACATTATCCTCCAAATCTATTGGAACCTCATCAGTATTTAATTATATATTTTGTCATTACTCCGAGTCTGGACCAACACGTATATCCAACGTTCAGTTGCTTGATTTAGTCTTCTAATTCTGTTTGAAATAATGTCACTGATTGAAGTTTATCCGGATGTATTTTATGACCTTTTGATGTATATCAATACAGTGCCTAAATGAATTGTACATTTTCATCACTCACAGACTGAAGATTACTAATAACCAGAAATTCAGACCCCAATTCATGTTTTCATCCTTGCTGACATTCACGTATGCACATAAAGATTCATTAATCTTTAGATAAATACATGTATAGAAGTATTGGCACATCATATATGAGTCATCAAGTTCTTTATTTTTCATGCAGTCTTTTCTTGTTAGTGAAATACTGCCATCCATAACTGCCTTAATGTTTTAAATGTATATACTTCTGTTCTTATGGATGTAACAGCTGAAACGTAAAGTTGATACTAAGGCCTCCATTCTAACCCTACATCATATTATATCATTGTGCTCTCCTCTATTACCGTTTCAATGAGTCATTATGTATTACTTATTTTTGATATTTCTTCTTTTTCATGACACCATTCACAAAACAGTTGGTAAGAATTATCTCTTGATATAATTGTATGTCTTCTACTAAGAAGTCAGCTAAGGAAGTAGCAAAGAGAAGAAAGTTTGATTTTATGTTAAGAATTATTCCTCAGGAAAATGGAAAGGAAACATTAATGGAACAGATTCATAAGATTAAAGCATTCTACACGACTGTGATTTAACTATTTCATTGTTTATTTTATTTTCCTATTTTATTCATATAATTTTGTTTGAGGTAGTTAAAAAGATTGTCTGCTATCCAGCAGTATATTATGACTTTGCTGATTTATATCCATTCAGTGCCAGATCATTTAGTATATCTTTATCAATTACATGCTGAATATGACTAATTACCAGAAACTCATATTTCTATACACATGTTCATCCATGTATGTATGAACATATGCACATAAATATTCATAAATTATTAGATAAATATATGTATACAAGTATAGTCACATATGTGTGTCATAAAGTTCTTTATTTTACATGCAGACTATTCTAGTTAGTGAAATATAGCCATTGAAAATGATTGCAGTAAAGGAATATACATCTGTTATTATTGACCATATACCAAATAAGTTAAGTTGATAATATGCTTAATATTGGAGCTAAACAGTATACCATATCATTTTATTCCTCTGTATTACTCTTTACTGCCATCCATAACTGAGCCTAGAGTGACTGAGTTATCATAAGCGCTTGTTAGGGATCACTGCCATCTCAATTCTGTCTGCATTGGTTCAAGTCTCAAAGTCTTCCAATTTGGATGTGAGTGAAATGTTGCCAGTAGCTTCTTGTTGGTCAGCGTTTCTTTCCAGGGATTTTTCTGGGTTCTTCCTCCACAATTAATACTCTCTGCCATGTAAAACCTATTCTGTGCTGAAAAATGGTGTTGAACCCTAAAACAATAACAACAACCCTTTCAACGACACGTATCATATTCACTTTTGATATTTCTTTTCTTTCCATGACATCTTTCACAAAACAGATGGAAGAAATGGACTCTATATATGATTGTATTATGTTCTTTAAAGATTCGTTTAATAGACGGAAGAAATTGGTACAAAATCTTATTTTGTGTGCAAGAAATATCCATTAGGACATAGAGAGGAAAAAAAATAGGAAACATGTCAAATAGAAAACAGTGATAACCTTGCTCTTCAGCAACTTAACTTAATTCATGGAACAGAGATGATTAATGCATTATAATTAACTTTGATAATAATATTCAGTTTATTCTATTTTCATTTCTGTGGAAATATCTGGTTTATACATTGTTTTTCTAATGCAACAATTTAACATCAGTGTATTTTCTTTAATTATTATCATTTTGTGAATATGTCCTTATAACATTATTCTGCAAATCCATTGGAATTTCATCAGTATGGAATTATTTATTTTGTCATTTATCCATGTCTGGACCAACATATATATCCAATGTTCAGATGCTTGCTTTAGTCCTTAATTCTGTTTTAAATAATGTCATTGATTGAAGTTTATCCAGCAGTATTTTATGACCTTTTGATGTATATCAATTCAGTGCCTAAATGAATTGTTTATTTTAATCACTCACAGACTGAAGATGACTAATAACCAGAAATACAAACCTCAATTCATTTTTCCATCCATGCAGACATATACGTTCGCACATAAAGATTCATTAATCTTTAGATAAATACATGTATAGAAGTATTGTCACATCATATGTGTGTCATCAAGTTCTTTATTTTTCATGCAGACTATTCTTTTTAGTGAAATACTGCCATCCATATCTGGCTGAATGCTTTAAATGTATATACTTCTGTTCTTATGGATGTTACAGCTGACAAGTAAAGTTGATACTAAGCCTTCCATTCGAACCCTTCTACATATGATATCCTGTTTATCTACTCTATTACCATTTCAATGAGTCATTATGTATTACTGATTTTTCATATTTCTTCTTTTTCATGACACCCTTCACAAAACAGATCGTACGTATTCTCTCTTGATATAATTGTATTACTTGTACTAAATAATCATCTAAGGCAGAAAAAACAGTAGAAAGTTTGATTTTATCTGCAGAATTATTCCTAAGGAAATCGGAAAGGAAACATTAATGTAACAGATTCATAAGATTAAACCATTCTACATGACTTTGATTTAACTATTTCATTGTTTATTTTTTTTCCTATTTTATTCATCTAATTTTGTTTGAGGTAGTTTAAAAGATTGAGTGCTATCCAACAGTATATTATAACTTTGCTGATATATATCCATTTAGTGCCTGATCATATAGTGTATTTTTATCAGTTACATGCTGATTATGACTAATAAAAAGAAATCCATATTTTTATACACATGTTCCTCCATGTATGCGTGAACGTATGCACATAAATATTCATAAATATTAACATAAATATATGTCTACAAGTATAGTCACATCATGTCTGTGTCATCAAGTTCTTTATTTTAAATGCAGACCATTCTAGTTAGTGAAATATAGCCATAGAAACTGATTGCAGTCAAGGAATATACTTCTGTTATGATAGACCATATACCTGATAAGTAAAGTTGATACTATGCTAAAGATTGGAGCCCCACATCATACTATATCATTGTGTTCCTCTGTATTACCCTTTTATTGGGGAGCCCAAAGTGACTGAGTTGTTTAAAGCGCTCTGTTAGGAATCACTGCCATCTCAATTCTGTCTGCATGTTTTCAAGTCTCAGAGTCTACCAATTTGGGTGTGTGAGAAGTGTTGCCCGTAGCTTCTTGCTGGTCAGCGTTTCTTTCCAGTGATTTTTCCAGGTTCTTCCTCCACGATTAATACGGGCTGCCATGTAAAACAAATTCTGTGCTGAAAAATAGTGTTGAACCCAACGAGATCAACATAAACCCTTTCAACGACCCGTATCATATTCCCTTTTGATATTTCTTTTTGTTTCCATGACATCTTTTACAAAACAGATAGAAAGAATGGACTCTTTATACGATTGTATTATGTTCTCTAAAAATTCATTTAATAGACGGAAGAAATTAGTAAAAAATCTTATCTAATGTGCAAAAACATCCGTTAGGAGATAGAGAGGAAAAATAATCGGAAACATTTCAAATAGAAAACACTGATAACCTTACTCTTCAATAACTTATCTTACTTCATGGAACCGAGATGATTAATGCATTATACATATCTTTGGTAATAATAGTCCGTTGATTTCTGTTTCATATATTTGGCAATATCTGGTTCATACATTGTTGTTCTAATGCAACAATTTAACATCAGTGTCTTTTCTTATATTATTGTCATTTTGTGAATATGTCCTGATAACATTATCCTCCAAATCCATTGTATTTTTATCAGTATTGAATTATTTATTTTGTCATTTCTCCGAGTCTGGACCATCATATATATCCTATGTTCAGTTGCTTGCTGCAGTCTTCTAATTCTGTTTGAAATAATGTCACAGATTGAAGTTTATCCAGCAGTATTTTATGACCTTTTGATGTATATCAATTCAGTGCCTAAATGAATTGTATATTGTCATCACTCACAGACTGAAGAAAAGTAATAACCATAGATGCAAACTCCAATTCATTGTTTCATCCATGCAGACATTTACGCATGCACATAAAGATTCATTAATCTTTAGATAAATACATGTATAGAAGTATTGGCACATCGTATGTATGTGACCAAGTTTTGTTATTTTTCATGAAGACTATTCTTGTTTCTGAAACAACTGCCATCCATAACTGGCTGAATGCTTTAACTGTATATACTTCTGTTCTTATGGATGTTACATCTGACACGTAAAGATGATACTAAGCCTTCCATTCGAACCCTACATCATATTATATCCTTGTTTTCTTCTCTATTACCTTTACAATGAGTCATTATGTATTATTGATTTTTGATATTTCTTCTTTATCATGACACCCTTCACAAAACAGTTGGTAAGTATTATCTCTTGATATATTTGTATTATTTCTATTAAGCAATCATCTAAGACAGAACAAAAGAGAATAAAGTTAGATTTTATGTGCAGAATTATTCCTAATGAAATTGGAAAGGAAAAATTAATGGAACAGATTCATAAGTTTGAATCATGATACAAGACTTTGATTTAACTATTTCATTGTTTATTTTTGTTTCCATTTTATTCATCTAATTTTGTTTGAGGTAGTTTAAAATATTGACTGCTATCAATCATTATATTATGACTTTGCTGATATATATCCATTCAGTGCCTGATCATATAGTGTATTTTTATCAGTTACATGCTGAATATGACTAATGAACATAAATTCATATTTTCAAACCCATGTTCATCCATGCATGCATGAACGTATGCACATAAATATTCATAAATCTTTAAATAAATATATGTATACAAGTATAATCACATATCTGTGTCATCAAGTTCTTTATTTGACATGCAGACTATTCTAGTTAGTTTAATATAGCCATAGAAACCAATTGTATTAAAAGAATGTACTTCTGTTAGTATAGACCATATAACGGATAAGTTAAGTTGATACTATGCTTAAGATTGTAGCCCCACAGCATACCATGTCATTCGGTTTCTCTATATTACCCTTTGAATGGGGAGCACAGAGTAAAAGGGTTGTCAAAAACGCTCTGTTATGGATCACTGCCATCTCAATTCTGTCGGAATTGATTCAAATCTCTGAGTCTGCCAATTTGAGTGTGTGAGAAATGTTGCCAGTAGCTTATTCTTGGTCATCGTTTCTTTGCAGGGATTTTTCGAACAATTTAACATTAGTGTCTTTTCTTATATTATTGCAATTTTTTGTATATGTCCTGATAACATAATCCTCCAAATCCATTATAATCTAATCAGCATTTAATTATTTATTTTGTCATTACGCCGAGGCTGGACCATCATATGTATCCAATGTTCAGTGGCTTGCTGTAGTCTTCTAATTCTGTTTGAAATAATGTCACAGATTGAAGTTTATCCAGCAGTATTTTGCGACCTTTTGATGTATATGAATTCAGTGCCTAAATGAATTGTATAATTTCATCACGTACAGACTAAGATGTCTAATATCCAGTAATTCATACCCCAATTCATTGTTTCATCCATGAAGACATATACGTTTGCACATAAAGATTCATTAATCTTTAGATAAATACAAGCATAGAAGTATTGGCACATCATATGTGTGTGATCAAGGTTTGTTATTTTTCATGCAGTATATTCTTTTTAGTGAAATACTGCCATCCATAACTGGCTGAATGCTTTAAATGTATATACTTCTGTTCATATGGATGTTACATCTGACAAGTAAAGTTCATACTAAGCCCTTCATTCGAACCTTTTATCATATTATATCCTTCTTTTCTCCTCTATTACTTTTTTAATGAGTCAATATGTATTACTGATTTTTGATATTTCTTCTTTTTCATGTTATTCACAAAACAGCTGGTAAATATTATCTCTTGATATAATTGTATTACTTCTACTAAACAATCATCTACGACAGAACAAAAGAGTCGAAAGTTAGATTTTATGTGCAGAAGTATTCGTATGAAAATCGGAAAGGAAACATTATTGGAACAGATTCATCAAATTAAATCATGCTATATGACTTTGATTTAACTATTTCATTCTTTATTTTTTTTCCCCATTTCATTCATCTAATTTTGTTTGAGGTAGTTTAAAAGATTGACTCCTATCCGTCATTATATTATGAGTTTGCTGTTATATATCCATTCAGTCCCTGATCATATAGTGTATTGTTATCAGTTACATGATGAATATGACCAATAAACATAAATTCATATTTTCAAACACATGTTCATCCATGCATGCATGAACGTATGCACATAAATATTCATAAATCTTTAGATAAATATATGTACACAAGTATAGTCACATATCTGTGTCATCAAGTTCTTTATTTTACGTGTAGACTATTCTAGTTAGTGAAATATAGCCATAGAAACTGATTGCAGTAAAGGAATATACTTCTGTTATTATAGACCATATACCTGATAAGTAAAGCCACGTGGCGGCCTCCATTTTCCTTTGTTCGAAGCGTCGTGACGAATTTTTCTCCTAAATGGCCTTTTAGTGATGTAGCTTCGCAGTGGTAATCCTGTACTACTGCAGGAACCTTAATGCTCTATGGTTGAATTTTTCCTATGCAATCCTACATGGCACTATCTATCTGCTGAGAGCTCTCGCTAAACGTAGCCAGGTGAAGACCGGTTCTGCCTGCTCCGTGTTCACTGCCTGAAAGAGTTAAGTTGATACTATGCTAAACATTTGAGCCCCAATGCATACTATATCATTGTGTTCCTTTGTATTACCCTTTGAATGGGATCCCAGAGTGACTGAGTTGTCAAATGCACTCTGTTATGGATCACTGCCATCTCAATTCAGTCTGCATGGGTTCAAAACTCAGAGTCTGCCAATTTGGGTGTGTGAGAAATGTTGCCAGTAGCTTCTTGTTGGTCAGCGTTTCTTTCCAGGGATTTTTCTTGGTTCTTCCTCCAACATTAATACTGGCTGTCATGTAAAACCTCTTCTGTGCTGAAAAAAGGAGTTGAACCCTACAACAACAACAACAGCCCTTTCAACGACTCGTATCATATTCACTTTTGATAATTCTTTTAATTCCATGACATCTTCCACAAAACAGATGGAAAGAAACGGACTCTTTTTATGATTGTATTATGTTCCTAAAAAGTCATTTAATAGACGGAAGAAATTAGTACAAAATCTTATGTGCAAAAATATCACTTTGGACATAGAGAGGAAAAATAATAGGAAACATTTCAAATTGAAAACACTGATAACCTTACTCTTCTATAACTTCTCTTAATTCATCGAACTGACATGATTAATGCATTATACGCATCTTCGATTTTAATATTCGGTTTATTTTATTTTCATTTCTGTGACATTATCTGCTTCATACATTGTTGCTCTAATGCAACAATTACCAACATTGTCTGTTCATTACTTATTGTCATTTTGTGAATATGTCCTGAAAACATTATTCTCCAAATCCATTGGAATCTCATCAGTATTGAATTCTTTATTTTGTCATTACTCCGAGTCTGGTCCAAGATATATATCCAATGTTCAGTTGCTTGCTTTAATCTTCTAATTTTGTTTCAAATAATGTCATTGATTGAAGTTTATCCAGCAGTTTTTTATCACCTTTTGATGTATATGAATTCAGTGCCTAAATGAATTGTATATTTTCGTCACTCACAGACTGAAGATGTCTAATAACCATAAATTCATACCCCAATTCATTTTTTCATCGATGCAGACATATACGTATGCACATAATGATTCATTAATCTTTAGATACATACATGTATAGAAGTATTGGCACATCATATGTGTGTCATCAAGTTCTTTATTTTTCATGCAGACTATTCTTTTTAGTGAAATACTGCTATCCGTGTCTGGCTAAATGCTTTCAATGTATATACTTCTGTTCTTATGGATGTTACAGCTGACACGTAAAGTTGATATTAAGCCCTCCATTCGAACCCTCCTACATAATATTATATCTTTGTGTTCTGCTCTATTACTCTTTCAATGAGTCATATCGTATTACTGATTTTTGATATTTCTTCTTTTTCATGACACCCTTAACAAAACAGACCGTAAGTATTATCTCTTGATATAATTGTATTACTTCAACTAAACAATCATCTAAGACAGAACAAAAGAGTAGAAAGTTTGATTTTGTGTGCAGAATTAATCCTAAGGGAATCGGAAAGGAAACATTAATGGAACAGATCCATAATATTAAAGCATTCCACATGATTTTGATTTAACTATTTCATTGTTTATTTTATTTCTTCCTATTTTATTCATCTACTTTTGTTAGAGGTAGCTTAAAAGATTGACCTCTATCCAGAAATATATTATGACTTTCCTCATATATATCCATTCAGTTCCTGAACATATAGTGTATTTTTATCAGTTACATGCTGAATATGACAATTAACCAGAAATTCATATTTTTATACACATGTTCTTCCATGCATGCATGAACGTATGCACATAAATATTCATAAATCTTTAGATAAATATATGTATACAAGTATAGTCACATATCTGTGTCATCAAGTTTTTTATTTAACATGCATACTATTCTAGTTAGTGAAATATAGCCATTGAAACTGATTGCAGTAAAGGAATATACTTATGTTTTAACCCTACGAAAACAACAACAACCCCTTCAACGACCCGTATCATATTCACTTTTGATATTTCTTTTCTTTCCATGACATCTTTCACAAAACAGATGGAAAGAATGAACTCTTTATATGATTGTATTTCGTTCTCTAAAGAGTTATTTAATAGACGGAAGAAATTAGTACAAAACCTTATTTTATGTGCAAAATTATCATTTAGTACACAGAGAGGAAAAATAATAGGAAACATTTCAAATAGAAAACAGTGATAACATTACTCTTAAATAACTTATCTTAATTCATGGAACAGAGATGATTAATGCATTATACATATCTTTGGTAAGTATATTCCGTTGATTTCTTTTTAATTTATATGGCAATATCTGGTTCAAACATTGTTGTTCTAATGCAACAATTTAACATCAGTGACTCTGCTTATATTATTGTCTTTTTGTGAATATGTCCTGATATCTTTATCCTCCAAATCCACTGTAATCTCATCAGTATTCAATTATTTATTTTGTCATTACTCCGAGTCTGGACCATCATATATATCCTATGTTCAGTTGCTTGCTGCAGTATTCTAATTCTGTTTGAAATAATGTCACTGATTGAAGTTTATCCAGCAGTATTTTATGACCTTTTGATGTATATCAATTCAGTGCCTAAATGAAATGTATATTGTCATCACTCACAGACTGAAGATAACTAATAACCAGAAATGCAAACCCCAATTCATTTTTTCATCCATGCAGACATATACGTTTGCACATAAAGATTCATTAATCTTTAGATAAATACATGTATAGAAGTATTGGCACATCATATGTGTGTGATAAAGTTTTTTTTTTTTCATGCAGACTATTCTTGTTAGTGAAATACTGCCATCCATAACTGGCTGAATGCTTTAAATGTATATACTTCTGTTCTTATGGATGTAACAGCTGACACGTAAAGTTGATACTAAGGCCTCCATTCGAACCCTACATCATATTATATCCTTGTTTTCTCCTCTATTACCTTTTCAATGAGTCATTATGTATTATTGATTTTTGATATTTCTTCTTTTTCATGACACCCTTCACAAAACAGTTGGTAAGTATTATCTCTTGATATAATTGTATTATTTGTACTACACAATCATCTAAGACAGAACAAAATAGTAGAAAGTTAGATTTTATGTGCAGAATTATTCCTAAGGAAATCTGAAAGGAAAAATTAATGCAACAGATTCATTAGTTTACATCATGCTACATGACTTTGATTTAACTATTTCATTGTATATTTTTTTCCCATTTTATTCATCTAATTTTGTTTGAGGTAGTTTAAAAGATTGATTGCAGTCCAGTAGTATATTATGACTTTGCTGATATATATCCATTCAGTGCCTGATCATATAGTGGATTTTTATCAGTTACATGCTCAATATGACTAATGAACATAAATTCATATTTTCAAACAAATGTTCATCCATGCATGCATGAACGTATGCACATAAATATTCATAAATCTTTACATAAATATATGTATGCAAGTCTAGTCACATCATATCTGTGTCATCAAGTTCTTTATTTTACATGCAGACTATTCTAGTTAGTGAAATATAGCCATAGAAACTGATTGCATTAAAGGAATATACTTCTGTTATTATAGATCATATACCTCATATGTAAAGTTGATACTATGCTTAACATTGGAGTCCCACAGCATACCATATCATTGTGTTCCTCTGTATTACCCTTTGAATGGGGAGCACAGAGTGATTGAGTTGTCAAAGGCGCTCTGTTATTGATCACTGCCATCTCAATTCTGTCGGCATGTGTTCAAGTCTCTGAGTCTGTCAATTTGGGTGTGTGAGAAATGTTGGCAGTAGCTTATTCTTGGTCAGCGTTTCTTTCCAGGGATTTTTCTGGGTTCTTCCTCCACCATTAATACTGGCTGCAATGTAAAGCCTACTCTGTGCGGAAAAATGGTGTTGAAACCTATAACAACAGCAACAACCCTTTCAACGACCCGTATCATATTGAATTGTGATATTTTTTATCTTTCCATGACATCTTAAACAAAAAAGATGGATAGAATCGACTCTTTATATGATTGTATTATGTTTTCTAAAGAGTCATTTAATAGACGGAAGAAATTAGTACAAAATCTTTTTTTATGTGCAAAAATATCCCTTAGTACACAGAGAGGAAAAATAATAGGAAAGATTTCAAATAGATAACAGTCATAACCTTACTCTTCAATAACTTTTCTTAATTCATTAAACCGAGATGATTGATGCATTATACATGTCTTTGGTAATAATATTCCGTTGATTGTTTTTTCATTTATGTGGCAATATCTGGTTCATACATTGATTTTCTAATGCAACAATTTAACATCAGTGTCTTTTCTTATATTATTGTCATTCTGTGAATATGTCCTAATAACATTATCCTCCAAATCCATTGTAATCTCATCAGTATTGAATTATTTATTTTGTCTTTACTCCGAGTCTGGACCATCATATATATCCAATGTTCAGTTGCTTGCTGTAGTCTTCTAATTCTGTTTGAAATAATGTCACTGATTAAAGTTTATCCAGCAGTATTTTATGACCTTTTGATGTATATCAATTCAGTACCTAAATGAATTGTATTTTTTCATCACTCACAGACTGAAGACAACTAATAACCAGAAATGCAAACCCCAATTCATTTTTTCATCCATGCAGACATATAAGTTTGCACATAAAGATTAATTAATCTTTAGATAAATACATGTATAGAAGTATTGGCATATCATATGTGAGTGATGAATTTTTGGTATTTTTCATGCACACTATTCTTGTTAGTGAAATACTGCCATCCATAACTGACTGAATGCTTTAGATGTATAAACTTCTGTTCTTATGGATGTTACAGCTGACAAGAAAAGTTGATACTAAGCCCTCCATTCGAACCCTACATCATATTATAACCTTGTTTTCTCCTCTAGTACCCTTTCAATGAGTTATTATGTATTACTGATTTTTGATATTTCTTCTTTTTCATGACACCATTCACAAAACAGTTAGTAAGTATTATCTCTTGATATAATTGTATTACTTCTACTAAACATTCATCTACGACAGAACAAAAGAGTCGAAAGTTAGATTTTATGTGCAGAATTATTCCTAAGGAAATCGGAAAGGAAATATTAATGGAACAGATTCATCACATTAAATCATGCTACATGACCTTGATTTAACTATTTCATTGTTTATTTTTTTTCCCATTTTATTGATATAATTTTGTTTGAGGTAGTTTAAAAGATTGACTGCTATCCAGCAGTATATTATGACCTTGCCGATATATATCAATTCAGTGCCTGATCATATAGTGTATTTTTAACAGTTACGTTCTGAATATGACCAATAAACATAAATTCATATTTTTAAACACATGTTCATCCATGCATGCATGAACGTATGCACATAAATATTCATAAATCTTTAGATAAACATATGTATACAAGTATAGTCACATATCTGTGTCATCAAGTTCTTTAGTTTACATGCAGATTATTCTCGTTAGTGAAATATAGCCATAGAAACTGATTGCAGTAAAGGAATATACTTCTGTTATCATAGACCATATACCTGATAAGTAAAGCCTCGTGGCGGCCTCCATTTTCCTTTGTTCGAAGCGTCGTGAAGAATGTTTCTTCTAAATGGCCTTTTAGTGATGTAGCTTCGCAGTGGACATCCTGTACACTACGCAAGGAACCTTAATGCTCTATAGTTTCATGTTTCCTATGCCATCCTATATGGCACTATTTATGTGGTGAGATCTCTCGCTAAATGTAGTCAAGTGAAGACCGATCCTGCCTGCTCCGTGTTCTCTGCCTGAATGAGTAAAGTTGATACTATGCTTAACATTAGAGCCCCAAAGCATACTCTATCATTGTGTTCCTTTGTATTACCATTTAAATAGGGAGCCCAGAGTGACTGAGTTGTCAAAAGCGCTCTGTTAAGGATCACTGCCATCTCAATTCTGTCTGCATGGGTTCAAGTCTTGAGATTCTGCCATTTTGGGTGTGTGAGAAATGTTGCCAGTAGCATCTTGCTGGTCAGCGTTTCTTTCGAGGGATTTCTCTGGGTTCTTCCTCCACCATTAATACTGGCTGCCACTTAAAACCTCTTCTGTGCTGAAAAAAGGAGTTGAACTCTACAACAACAACAACAACAACAACAACAACCCTTTCAACGACTCGTATCATATTCAATTTTGATAATTCTTTTCATTCCATGACACCTTTCACAAACAGATGGAGAGGATGGACTCCTTATATGATTGTATTATGTTCTCTAAAAAGTCATTTAATAGACGGAAGAAATTTGTACAAAATCTTGTCTGCAAAAAATATCACTTAGGATATAGAGAGGAAAAATA
This sequence comes from Unio pictorum, assembly GCA_030141615.1. NCBI lineage: Eukaryota > Metazoa > Mollusca > Bivalvia > Unionida > Unionidae > Unio > Unio pictorum. The sequence continues at coordinate 1,500,775 of JARLTB010000296.1, read as the reverse complement.
ATAGGAAACATTTCAAATCGAAAACACTGATAACCTTACTCTTCAATATCTTCTCTTAATTCATGGAACTGACATGATTAATGCATTTTACACATCTTTCATATTAAAATTCGATTTATTTTATTTTCATTTCTGTGGCATTATCTGGTTCATACATTTTTGTTCTAATGCAACAATTAGCAACAGTGCCTTTTAATTAATTATTGTCATTTTGTGAATATGTCTTGAAAACATTATCCTCAAAATCTATTGGAATCTCATCGGTATTGAATTATTTTCTTTTGTGATTACTTTGAGTCTTTACCAACATATATATCCAATGTTCAGTTGCTTGCTTTAGTATTCTAATTCTGTTTGAAATAATGTCATTGATTGAAGTTTATCCAGATGTATTTTATGACCTTTTGATGTATATCAATTCAGTGCCTAAATGAATTGTACATTTTCATCACTCACAGACTGAAGATGACTAATAACCAGAAATTCATACCCCAGTTCATTTTTTCATTCTTGCCTAAATATACGTATGCACATAAAGATTCATTAATCTTTAGATAAATACATGTATAGACGTATTGGCACATCATATGTGTGTCATCAAGTTCTTTATTATTCATGCAGCCTATTCTTGTTAGTGAAATACTGCCATCCATAACTGGCTGAATGCTTTAAATGTATATACTTCTGTTCTTATACATGTTTCAGCTGACAATTAAAGTTGATACTAAGCCCTCCATTCGAACCCTCCATCATAATATTTCCTTGTGCTCTCCTCTAAAACCCTTTCAATGAGTCATTATGTATTACTGATTTCTGATATTTCTTCTTTTTCATGACACCCTTCACAAAACAGAGCGTAAGTATTATCTCTTGATATAATTGTATTACTTCTACTAAACAATCATCTAAGACTGAACAAAAGAGTAGAAAGTTTGATTTTATGTGCAGAATCATTCCTTAGGAAATCGGAAAGGAAACATTAATGGAACAGATTCATAATATTATAGCATTCAACATGATTTTGATTTAACTTTTTCATTGTTTTTTTTATTTTTTCCTATTTTATTCATCTACTTTTGTAAGAGGTAGTTTACAAGATTGACTGCTTTCCAGAAGTATATTATGACTTTCCAGATATATATCCATTCAGTTCCAGAACATCTAGTGCATGTTTATCAGTTATATGCCGAATATTACTAATAACCAGAAATTGATATTTTTATACACATGTTCATCCATGCATGCTTGAACGTATGCACATAAATATTCATAAATCTTTAGATAAATATATGTATACAAGTATAGTCTCATATCTGTGTCATCAAGTTTATTATTTTACTTGCAGACTATTCTAGTTAGTGAAATATAGCCATAGAAACTGATTGCAGTAAAGGAATATACTTCTGTTATTATAGACCATATACCTGATAAGTAAAGTTGATACTATGCTTAACATTGGAGCCCCACAGAATACAATATCATTGTGTACCTCTGTATTACCCATTGAATGCGGAGCCCATAGTGACTGAGTGGTCAAAAGCGCTCTGTTATGAATCACTGCCATCTCAATTCTGTCTGTATTGGTTCAAGTCTCAGAGTCTGCCAATTTGGGTGTGTGAGAAATGTTGCCAGTAGCTTCTTGTTGGTGAGCGTTTCTTTCCAGGCATTTTTCTGGGTTCTTCCACCACCATTACTACTGGCTGCCATGTAAAACCTATTCTGTGCTGAAAAATCGTGTTGAACCCTACAACAACAGCAACAACCCTTTCAACGATCCGAATCATATTCACTTTTGATATTTCTTTTCTTTCCATGATATCTTTCACAAAACAGATGGAAAGAATGGACTCTTTATATTATTGCATTATGTTCTCTAAAGAGTCATTTAATAGAAGGAAAAAATTAGTACAAAATCTTATTTTATGTGCAAAAATGTCCCTTAGGACACAGAGAGGAAAAAAAAATAGGAAACATTTCAAACAGAAAAGAGTGATAACCTTAATCTTCAATATCTTCTCTTAATTCATGGAACAGAGATGATTATTGCATTATACACATCTTTGATATTAATATTCGGTTTATTTTAATTCATTTCTGTGGCATTATCTGGTTCATACATTGTTGCTCTATTGCAACAATTTAACATCAATGTCTTTTCTTTAATTATTGTCATTTTGTGAAGATGTCGTGATAACATTATCCTCCAAATCCATTTGAATCTAATCAGTATTGAATTATTTATTTTGTCATTACTCCCAGTCTGGACCAACATATATATCCAATGTTCAGTTGCTTCCTGTAGTCTTCTAATTCTGTTTGAAGTAATGTCATTAATTGAAGTTTATCGAGCAGTATTTTATGACCTTTTGATGTATATCAATTCAGTGCCTAAATGAATTATTTATTTTCATCACTCACAGATTGAAGATGACTAAGAACCAGAAATGCATACACCAATTCATGTTTTCATCCTTGCAGACATAGACGTTTGCACATAAAGATTCATTAATCTTTAGATAAATACATGTACAGAAGTATTGGCACATCATATGTGTGCCATCAAGTTATTTATTTTTCATTCAGACTATTCTTTTAAGTGACATACTGCCATCCATTACTGGCTGAACTTTAAATGTATATACTTCTGTTCTTATGGATGTTACAGCTGACAAAGTTGATACTAAGCCCTCCTTTCCAACCCTACATCATATTTTATCCTTGTGATCTCCTCTATTACCATTTCAATTAGTCATTATTTATTACTGATGTTTGATATTTGTTCTTTTTCATCACACCCTTCACACAACAGGGCGTAAGTATCATCGCTTGATATAATTGTATAACTTCTACTAAGAAGTCATCTAAGGCAGTAGAAAAGAGTAGAAAGTTTGATTTTATGTTCAGAGTTATTCCTAAGGATATTGGAAAGGAAACGTGAATGGAACAGATTCATAAGATTAAAGCATTCTACACGACTCTGATTTAACTATTTCATTGTTTATTTTATTTTCCTATTTTTTTCATCTAATTTTCTTTGAGGGAATTTCATAGATTGAGTGCTATCCAGCAGTATATTATGACTTTGCTGAAATATATCCATTCAGTGCCTGATCATATAGTGTATTTTTACCAGTTACATGCTGAATATGACTAATAACCAGAAATTCATTTTTATATACACATTCTCATCCATGCATGCATGAACGTATGCACATAAATATTCATAAATCTTTAGATAAAAATATGTGTGCAAGTATAGTCACATCATATCTGTGTCATCAAGTTCTTTATTTTACATGCAGACTATTCTAGTTAGTGAAATATAGCGATAGAAACTGATTGCATTAAAGGAATATACTTCTGTTATTATAGACCATATACCTGATAAGTTAAGTTGATACTATGCTTAACACTGGAGCCCCACAGCATACCATATCATTGTGTTCCTCTGTATTACCCTTTGAATGGGGAGCACAGAGTGACTGAGTTGTCGAAAGCGCTCTGTTATGGATCACGTCCATTTCAATCTTGTCGGCATGGGTTCAAGTCTCCGAGTCTTCCAATTTGGGTGTGTGAGAAATGTTGCCAGTAGCTTCTTCTTGGTCAGCGTTTCTTTCCAGGGATTTTTCTGGGTTCTTCCTCCACCATTAATACTGGCTGCCATGTAAAGCCTACTCTGTGCGGAAAAATGGTGTTGAACCCTACAACAACAGCAACAACTCTTTCAACGACCCGTATCATGTTGAATTATAATATTTCTTCTCTTTCAATGACATCTTACATAAAACATGGAAAGAATGGACTCTTTATATGATTGTATTATGTTCTCTAAAGAGTCATTTAATAGACGGAATAAATTAGTACAAAATCTTATTTTATGTGCTAAAATATCCCTTAGTACACAGAGAGGAAAAATAATAGGAAACATTTTAAATAGAAAACAGTCATAACCTAACTCTTCAATAACTTTTCTTAATTCATGGAAACGAGATTATTAATGCATTTTACATATCTTTGGTAATAATATTCCGTTGATTTCTTTTTCATTTATGTGGCAGTATCTGGTTCATATATTGCTGTTCTAATGCAACAATTTACATCAGTGTCTTTTGTTATATTATTGTCATTTTGTGAATATGTCCTGATAACATTATCCTCCAAATCCGTTGTAATCTCATCAGTATTGAATTATCTATTTTGTCATTACTCCGAGTCTGGACCATCATATATATCCTATGTTCAGTTGCTGGCTGTAGTCTTCTAATTCTGTTTGAAATAATGTCACTGATTAAAGTTTATCCAGCAGTATTTTATGACCTTTTGATGTATATCAATTCAGTACCTAAATGAATTGTATTTTTTCATCACTCACAGACTGAAGACAACTAATAACCAGAAATGCAAACCCCAATTCATTTTTTCATCCATGCAGACATATAAGTTTGCACATAAAGATTAATTAATCTTTAGATAAATACATGTATAGAAGTATTGGCATATCATATGTGAGTGATCAAGTTTTGTTATATTTCATGCACACTATTCTTGTTAGTGAAATACTGCCATCCATAACTGACTGAATGCTTTAAATGTATAAACTTCTGTTCTTATGGATGTTACAGCTGACAAGAAAAGTTGATACTAAGCCCTCCATTCGAACCCTACATCATATTATAACCTTGTTTTCTCCTCTATTACCCTTTCAATGAGTTATTAAGTATTACTGATTTTTTATATTTCTTCTTTTTCATGACACCATTCACAAAACAGTTAGTAAGTATTATCTCTTGATATAATTGTATTACTTCTACTAAACAATCATCTAAGGCAGAACAAAAGAGTAGAAGGTTTGATTTTATGTGCAGAATTATTCCTAAGGAAACCTAAAAGGAAACATTAATGGAACATATTCAAAAGATTTAATCTTGCTACATGACTTTGATTTAACTATTTCATTGTTTTTTTCTTTTCCCCAATTTATTCATCTAATTTTGTTTGTGGTAGTTGAAAAGATTGGCTGCTTTTAAGCAGTATATTATGACCTTGCTGATATATATCCATTCAGAGAATGACCATATAGTGTATTTTTATCAGTTACATGCTGAATTTGACCAATAAACATAAATTCATATTTTTAAACACATGTTCATCCATGCATGCATGAAGGTATGCACACAAATATTCATAAATTTTTAGATTAATATATGTATACAGGTATATTCACATATCTGTGTCATCAAGTTCTTTATTTTACATGCAGACTATTGTAGTTAGTGAAATATAGCCATTGAAACTGATTGCATTAAAGGAATATACTTCTGTTATAATCGACCATATACCTGATAAGTAATGCCCTGTGGCGGCCTCCATTTTCCTTTGTTCGAAACATCGTGAAGAATGTTTCTCCTAAATTTCTTTTTAGTGATGTATCTTCGCAGTGGTAATCCTGTACACGACTGCAGGAACCTTAATGCTCTATGGTTGCATTTTCCGATGCAATCCTAAATGGCACTATTTATTACGATAAGAGCTATCGCTAAACGTAGCCAGGTGAGGACCAGTCCTGCCTGCTCCGTGTTCACTCCCTGAATGAGTAAAGTTGATAATATGCTAAACATTCGAGTCCCACAGCATACTATATCATTGTGTTCCTCTGTATTACCCTTTGAATGGGGAGCCCAGAGTGACTGAGTGGTCATAAATGCTCTGTTACGGATCACTGCCATCTCAATTCTGTCTGCATGGGTTCAAGTCTTGAGATTCTGCCAGTTTGGGTGTGTGAGAAATGTTGACAGTAGCTTCTTGTTGGTCAGCTTTTATTTCGAGGGATTTCTCTGGGTTCTTCCTCCACTATTAATACTGGCTGCCAAGTAAAGCCTTTTCTGTCCTGAAAAATGGAGATGAACCCTACAACAACAACAACAACCCTTTCAATGACTCGTATCATATTCACTTTTGATATTTCTTTTCATTCCATGATATCTTTCACAAAACAGATGTAAAGAATGGACTCTTAATATGATTGTATTATGTTCTCTAAAACATCATTTAATAGACGGAAGAAATTTGTACAATATCTTATCTTATGTGCAAAAATATCCCTTAGGACACAGAGAGGAAAAATAATAGGAAACATTTCAAATAGAAAACACTGATAACTTTAGTCTTCAATAACTTCTGTTTATTCATGGAACTGTCATGATAAATGCATTATACACATCTTTGATATTAATATTCGGTTTATTATATTTTCATTTCTGTGGCATTATCAGGTTCATACATTTTTGTTTTATGCCACAATTAGCATCAGTGTCTTTTCGTATAGTATTGTCATTTTGTGAATATGTTCTGATAACATTATCCTCCAAATCCATTGTAATATCATCAGTATTGAATTATTTATTTTGTCATTACTCCGAGTCAGGACCATTATATATATCAAATCTTCAGTTGCTTGCTTTAGTCTTCAAATTATGTTTGAAATAATGTCATTGATTGAAGTTTATCCAGCAGTATTTTATGACCTTTTGATGTATATCAATTCAGTGACTAAATGAATTCTACTTTTTTATCACTCACAGACTGAGGATGACTAAGAAACAGAAATTCATACCCCATTTCATGTTTTCATCCTTGCAGACATATACGTATGCACATAAAGATTCATTAATCTTTAGATAAATACATGTATAGAAGTATTGGCACATCATATGTTTGTCATCAAGTTCTTTATGTCTTATGCAAACTATTCTTTTTTTTGAAATACAGCCATCCATGTCTGGATAAATGCTTTCAACGTAAATGCTTCTGTTCTTCTGAACGTTACAACTGACAAGTAATGTTGATAGTAAGCCCTCCATTCGAACCCTCCATCATATTATATCCTTGTGTTATCCTATAATTACCCTTTCAATTAGTCATTATGTATAACAGATTTTTGAAATGTCTACTTTTTCATGACACTCTTCACACAACAGAATGTAAGTATTATCTCTTGATATAATTGTATTACTTCTACTAAACAAACATCTAATACAGAACAAAAGAGTAGAAAGTTAGATTTTATGTGCAGAATTATTCCTAAGGAAATCGAAAAGGAAACATTAATGGAACAGATTCGTAAGATTAAAGCATTTTACATGAGTGTGATTTAACTACTTCATTGTTTTTTTTTTCTTATTTTATTCATCTACTTTTGTTTAAGGTAGTTTAAAAGATTGACTCCTATCCATCAGTATATTATGACTTTTCTGATATATTCATTCAGTGCCTGGACATATAGCGTATTTTATCAGTTACATGCTGAATATGACAAATAACCAGAAATTCATATTTTTATACACATGTTCATCCATGCATGCTTGAACGGATGAACATTAATATTCATAAATCTTCAGATAAATATATGTATACAAGTATAGTCACATATCTGTGTCATCATGTTTTTTTTATTTTACATGCAGCCTATTCCAGTTAGTGAAATAGAGAGATAGAAACTGATTGCAGTAAAGGAATATACTTCTTGTATTATAGACCATATACCTGATAAGTAAAGTTGATACTATGCTTAATATTGGAGCCCCACAGCATACCATATCATTGTGTTATTCTGTATTACCCTTTGAATGTGGAGCCCAGAGTGACTGAGTTGTCAAAATCGCTCTGTTATGGATCACTGCCATCGCAATTCTGTCTGCATGGATTCAAGTTTCCGAGTCTGCCAATTTGGGAGTGTGAGAAATGTTGCCAATAGCTTCTTGTTTGTCAGTGTTTCTTTCCAGGGATTTTTTCGGGTTCTTCCTTCACCATTAATACTGGCTGCCATGTAAAGCCTATTCTGTGCTGAAAAATGGAGTTGAACCCTGCAACAACAACAACAAACCCTTCATCTACTCGTATCATATTCACTTTTGATATTTCTTTTCATTCCATGACATCTTTCACAAAACAGATGTAAAGAATGGACTCTTTATATGATTGTATTATGTTCTCTAAAACGTCATTTAATAGACGGAAGAAATTTGTATAAAATCTTATCTTATGTGCAAAAATATCCCTTAGTACACAGAGAGGAAAAATAATAGGAAACATTTCAAATAGAAAACAGTGATAACCTTACTCTTCAATAACTTCTCCTAATTCATGGAACAGAGATGATTAATGCATTATACACATCTTTGATATTAATATTCGGTTTATTTTATTTTCATTTCTGTGACATTATCTGGTTGATACATTTTTGAAATAATGCAACAATTAATATCATGTCTTTTCTTTAATTATCGTCATTTTGTGAATATGCCCTGATAAAATTATTCTCCAAATCCATTGGAATCTCATCAGTATTGAATTATGTATTTTGTGATTACTCCTAGTCTGGACCAACATATATATCCAATGTTCACGTGCTTGATTTAGTCTTCTAATTCTGTTTGAAATAATGTCATTGATTGAAGTTTATCCTGTTTATCTCACAGACTGCAGATGACTAAGAACCAAAAATTCATAGCCCAATTCATTTTTTCATCCATGAAAACATATACGTATGCACATAAAGATTCATTAATCTTTAGATAAATACATATATAGAAGTATTGGCACATCATATGTGTGTCATCAAGTTCTATATTTTTTTATGCAGACTCTTTTTGTTATTGACATACTGCCATCCATAACTGGCTGAATGCTTTCAATGTATATACTTCTGTTCTTATGGATCTTACAGCTGAGAAGTAAATGTGATACTAAGCCCTCCATTGGAACCCTACATCATATTACATCCTTGTGTTCTCCTCTATTACCCTTTCAATGAGTCATATCGTATTACTGATTTTTTGATATTTCTTCTGTTTCATGACACCCTTCACAAGACAGGGGGTAAGTATTATCTCTTGATATAACTGTATTACTTCTACTAAACAGTCATCTAAGACACAAGAGAAAAGTAGTAAGTGTCATGTTATGTGCATAATTGTTCGTAACGGAATCGGAAAGGAAACGTTAATGGAACAGTTTCATAAGATTAAGGCATTCTGCACGACGTTGATTTAACTATTTCATTGTTTATTTTATTTTCCTATTTGATTCATCTAATTTTGTTTGAGGTAGTTATAAAGATTGACAGCTATACAGGAGTATATTATGACTTTACTGATATGTAACCATTCAGTGCCTGATCATATTGTGTATTTTTATCAGTTGCATGCTGAATATGACTAATAACCAGAAATTCCAATTTTTATACACATGTTCATCCATGCATGCATGAACGTATGCATGTAAATATTCATATACCTTTAGATAAATATATGTATACAAGCATAGTCACATATCTGGGTCATCAAGTTCTTTATTTTACATGCAGACTATTCTAGTTAGTGAAATATAGCGATAGAAACTAATTTCATTAAAGGAATATACTTCTGTTATTATAGACCATATACCTGATAAATAAAGTTGATAATATGCTTAACATTGGAGCCCCACAGCATACCATATCATTGTGTTTCTCTGTATTACCCTTTAAATGGGAAACACAGAGTGACTGAGTTGTCAAAAGCACTCTGTTATATATCACTGCCTTCTCAATTCTATCGGCATTGGTTCAAGTCTCCGAGTCTGCCAATTTGGGTGTGTGATAAATGTTGCCAGTTGCTTCTTCTTGGTGAGCGTTTCATTTGCAGGGATTTTTCTGGGTTCTTAGTCGACCATTAATACTGGCTGCCAAGTAAAACCTATTCTGTGCTGAAAAAATGAAGTTGAACATTGCAACAACAACAACAACCCTTTCAACGACTCGTATCGTATTCACTTTTGATATTTCTTTTCATTCCATGGCATGTTTCACAAAACAGATGTAAAGCATGGACTCTTTATATGATTGCATTATGTTCTATAAAAGGTCATTTAATAGACGAAAGAAATTTGTACAAAATCTTATCTTATGTGCAAAAATATACGTTAGGACACAGAGAGGAAAAATAATAGGAAACATTTCAAAAACAAAACAGTCATAACCTTACTCTTCAATAACTTCTCTTAACTCATGGAACAGAGATGATTCATGCATTATACACAGCATTGATATTTATATTCGGTTTATTTTATTTTCACTTCTGTGGCATTATCTGGTGCATACATTGTTGTTCTAATGCAACAATTAACATCAGTGTCTTTTCGTATATTATTGTCATTTTGTGAATATGTCCCGATAACATTATCCTCCAAATCCATTGTAATCTCATCAGTATTTAATTATTTATTTTGTCATTACTCCGAGTCAGGACCAATATATATTTCCAATGTTCATTTGCTTGCTTTAGTCTTCAAATTATGTTTGAAATGATGTCATTGATTGAAGTTTATCCAGCAGTATTTTATGATCTTTTGATGTACATCAATTCAGTGCCTAAATGAATTGTACATTTTCATCACTCACAAACTGATGATGACTAAGAAACAGAAATTCATACTCCATCTCATGTTTTCATCCTTGCAGACATATATGTATGCACATAAAGATTCATTAATCTTTAGATAAATACATGTATAGAAGTATCGGCGCATCATTCGTGTGTCATCAAGGTCTTTATATTTCATGCACACTATTCTTTTTAGTGAAATACTCCCATCCATAACTGGCTGAATTCTTTAAATGTATATACTTCTGTTCTTATGGATGTTACAGCTAACATGTAAAGTTGATACTAAGCCCTCCATTCGAACCCTATATCAAATTATATCCTTGTTTTCTCCTCTATTACCCTTTCAATGAGTTATTATTTATTACTGATTTTTGTTATTTCTTCTTTTTTATGACACCTTTCTTAAAACAGTTTTTTAAGTATGATCTCTTGATATAATTGTATTACTTCTACTAAACAATCATCTCAGGCAGCAATAAAGAGTAGAAAGTTTGATTTTATGTTCAGAATTATTCCTAAGGATATTGGAAAGGAAACGTTAATGGAACAGATTCATAAGTGTAAAGCATACTACACGATTTTTGATTGAACTATTTCATTGTTTATTTTATTTTCCTATTCTTTTCATCTAACATTCTTTGAGGGAGTTTAATAGATTGGGTGCATCCAGCAGTGTATTACTTTGCTGATATATATTCATTCAGTGAATGATCATATAGTGTATCTGTATCAATTACATGCTGAATATGAATAATAACCTGAAATTCATTTTTATATACACATGCTCAACCATGCATGAATGAACGTATGCACATAAATATTCATAAATCTTTAGAGAAATTTATGTTTGCAGGTATAGTCACATCATATCTGTGTCATCAATATCTTTATTTTACATGCAGACTATTCTAGTTAGTGAAATATAGGGATAGAAACTGATTGCATTAAAGGAATATACTTCTGTTATTATAGACCATATACCTGATAAGTAAAGTTGAAACTATATTTAACATTGGAGCCCCACAGCATACCATATCATTGTGCTCCTATGTATTACTCTTTGAATCGGGAGCACAGAGTGAAAGAGTTGTCAAAAGCGCTCTGTTATGGATCACGTCCATCTCAATTCTGTCGGGATGGGTTCAAGTCTCCGAGTCTGCCAATATCGGTGTGTGAGAAATCTTGCCAGTAGCTTCTTGTTTGTCAGCGTTTCTTTCCAGGGATTTTTCTGGGTTCTTCCTGCACCATTAATACTGGCTGCCATGGTGTTGAACTCTACAACAACAGCAACAACCCTTTCAACGACCCGTATCATATTGAAGTTTGATATTTCTTTTCTTTCCATGACATATTTCACAAAACAGATGGAAAGAATGGACTCTTTTTATGATTGTATTATGTTCTCTAAAGAGTCATTTAATAGACGGAAGAAATTAGTACAAAATCTTTTTTTATGTGCAAAAATATCCCTTAGTACACAGAGAGGAAAAATAATAGGAAACATTTCAAATAGAAAAAGTCATAACCTTATTCTTCAATAACATTTCTTAATTCATGGAACCGAGATTATTTATGCATTATACATATCTTTGGCAAGAATATTCCGTTGATTTCTTTTTCATTTATGTGGCAATATCTGGTTCATACATTGTTGTTCTAATTCAACAATTTAACATCAGTGTCTTTTCTAACATGATTGTCATTTTGTTAATATGTCCTGATAATGTTATCCTCCAAATCCATTGCAATCTCATCTGTATTGAATTATTTATTTTGTCATTACTCCGAGTCTTGACCATCATATATATCCAATGTTCAGTTGCTTGCTGTAGTCTTCTAATTATGTTTGAAATAATGTCATTGATTGAAGTTTATCAAGTAGTATTTTATGACCTTTTGATGTATATCAATTCAGTGCCTAAATGAATTTTATATTTTCATCACTCACAGTCTGAAGATAACTAATAGCCAGAAATGCATACCCCAATTCATTTTTTCATCCATGCAGACATATATGTATGCACATAAAGATTCATTAATCTTTAGATAAGTATATCTACAGAAGTATTGGCACATCATATGTTTGTCATCAAGTTCTTTATTTTTCATGCAGACTATTCCTCTTAGTAACATATTTCCATCCATAACTGGCTGAATGCTTTAAATATATATACTTCTGTTGTTTTGGATGTTACAGCTGACAAGTAAAGTTGATACGCAGCCCTACATTCGAACCTACATCATATTATATCCTTTTAGTCTCCTCTATTACCTTTTCAATGAGTCATATCGTATTACTGATTTTTTACATTTCTTCTTTTTCATGACACCCTTCACAAAACAGGGCGTAAGTATTATCTCTTGATATAATTGTATTACTTCTACTACACAGTTATCTAAGACACAAGAAAAGAGTAGAAATTGTCATGTTATGTGCTTAATTTTTCCTAACGGAATCGGATAGTAAACGTTAATGGAACAGATTCATAAGATTAAGACATTCTACACGACTTTGATTTAACTATTTCTTTGGTTTTTTTTATTTTCCTATTTTATTCATCTAATATTGTTTGAGGTACTTTAAAAGATTGACAGCTATCCAGGAGTAAATTCTGGCTTTGATGATATATATCCATTCAGTGCCTGATCATATAGTGTATTTTTATCAGTTACATGCTCAATATGACTTATAACCAGAAATTCCAATTTTTATACACATGTTCATCCATGCATGCTAGAACGAATGCACCTAAATATTCATAAATCTTTAGATAAATATATGTATACAAGTATAGTCACATCTCTGTGTCGTAAGGATCTGGATTTTACATGCATACTATTCTAGTTAGTGAAATATAGCCATAGAAACTGATTGCAATAAAGGAATAAACTTCTGTTATTATAGACCATATTGCTGATAAGTATAGTTGATACTATGCTTAACATTGGAGCCCCACAGCATACCATTTCATTGTGTTCCTCTGTATTACCCTTTGAATGGAGAGCACAGAGTGACTGAAATGTCCAAAGCGCTCTGTTACGGATCACTGCAATCTCAATGCTGTCGGCATGGGTTTAAGTCTCCGAGTCTGCCAATTTCGGTGTGTGATAAATGTTGCCAGTAGCTTCTTGTTGGTCAGCGTTTCTTACCAGGGATTTTCTGGGTTCTTCCTCCACCATTAATACTGGTTGCCATGTAAAGCCTGTTCTGTACTGAAAAATGATGTTGAACCCGACAACAACGGCAACAACCCTTTCAACGATCGATATCATGTGGAATTTTGAGATTTCTTTTCTTTCCATGACATCTTTCACAAAACAGATGGAAAGAATGGACTCTTTATATGATTGTATTATGTTCTCTAAAACGTCATTTAATAGACGGAAGAAATTTGTACAAAATCTGATATTATGTGCAAAAATATCCCTTAGGACATATAAAGGAAAAATAATAGGAAACATTTCAAATAGAAAACAGTCATAACCTTACTCTTCAATAACTTCTCCTAATTCATGGAACAGAGATGATTAATGCATTATACACATCTTTGATATTAATATTCGGTTTATTTTATTTTCATTTCTGTGGCATTATCTGGTGCATACATTGTTGTTCTAATGCAACAATTAACATCTGTGTCTTTTCTTTAATTATTGTCATTTTGTGATTATGTCCTGATAACATTATCCTCGAAATCCAATGAAATCTCATCAGTATTGAATTCCCAATATTGTCATTACTCCGAGTCTGGACCAACATATATATCCAATGTTCAGTTCTCTTGCTTTAGTCTTCTAATTCTGTTTGAAATTATGTCATAGATTCAAGTTTATCCAGCAGTATTTTATGACCTTTTGATGTATATCAATTCAATGCCTAAATGAATTGTACATTTTCCTCACTCACAGACTGAAGCTGACTAATAACCAGAAATTCATACCCAAATTCATGTTTTCATTCTTGCCTACATAAAGTATGCACATAAAGATTCATTAATCTTTAGATAAATAGATGTATAGAAATATTGGCACATCATATGTGTGTCATCAAGTTCTTTATTGTTCATGCAGTCTATCCTTGTTAGTGAAATACTGCCATCTATAACTGGCTGAATGCTTTAGATGTATATAGTTCTGTTCTTATAGATGTTACAGCAGACAAGTAAAGTTGATACTAAGCCCTCCATTTGAACCCTACATCATATTATATCCTTGTTTTCTCCACTATTACCCTTTCAATTAGTCATTATGTATTACTAATTTTTGATATTTCTTCTTTTTCATGACACCTTTCACAAAACAGATGGCAAGTATTATCTCTTGATATAATTGTTTTTGCGTCTACTGAACAATCATCTAAGACGGAACAAAAGAAATTAGTACAAAAGCTTATTTTATGTGCAAAAATATCCCTTAGGACACAGAGAGGAGAAATAATAGGAAACATTTCAAATAGAAAACAGTGATAACCTTACCCTTAAATAACAACAAAATTCATGGAACAGAGATGATTAATGCATTATACACATCTTTGATATTAATATTCGGTTTTTTTTATTTTTATTTCTGTGGCATTATCTGGTTCATACATTGTTGTTCTAATCCAACAATTTAACATCAGTGTCTTTTCTTATATTATTGTCATTTTGTTAATATGTCCTGATAACATTATCCTCCAAATCCATTGGAATCTCATCAGTTTTGAATAATTTATTTTGTCATTTCTCCGAGTCTGGAACAACATATATATCCTATATTCAGTTGTTTGCTTTAGACTTCTAATTATCTTTGAAATAATGTCATTGATTGAAGTTTATCCGGCAGTATTTTATGACCTTTTGATGAATATCAATTCAGTGCCTAAATGAATTGTATATTTTCATCACTCACAGACTGAAGATGACTAATAATCATATATTCATATCCCTATTCATGTTTTCATCCATGCAGACATATACGTATGCACATAAAGATTCATTAATCTTTAGATAAATACATGTATAGCAATATTGGCACATCATATGTGTGTCATCAAGTTCTATATTTTTCATGCAGACAATTCTTTTTAGAGACATACTGCCATCCATAACTGGCTGAATGCTTTAACTGTATATACTTCTGTTCTTATGGATGTTACAGCTGACAAGTAAAGTTGATACAAAGCCCTCCATTCGAACTCTACATCATATTATATCCTTGTTATCTCCTGTATTACCCTTACAATGAGTCATATCGTATTACTGATTTTTTATATTTCTTATTTTTCATGACACCCTTCGCAAAACAGGGCGTAAGTATTGTCTCTTGATATAATTGTATTACTTCTACTACACAATCATCTAAGACGGAACAAAAGAGTAGAAAGTTTGATTTTATGTACAGAATTATTCCTTAGGAAATCGGAAAGAAAACATTAATGGAACAGATTCATAAGATTAAAGCATTCTACATGACATTGATTTAATTATGTCATTGTTTTTTTTCCCATTTTATTCATCTACTTTTGTTTGAGGTAGTGTAAAAGATTTATTGCTTTCCAGCAGTATATTATGACTTTTCTGATATATATCCATTCAGTGCCTAAACATATAGTGTATTTTTATAATCGGTTACATTATGAACATGAGTAATAACCAGAAATTCATATTTTTATCCACATGTTCATCCATGCATGCTTGAACTTATGCACATAAATATTTATAAATCCTTTGATAAATATATGTATACAAGTATAGTCACATATCTGTGTCATAATGTTTTTTATTTTACATTCAGACTATTCTAGTTAGTGAAATATAACCATAGAAACTGATTGCAGTAAAGGAATATACTTCTGTTACTATAGACCACATACCTGATAAGTAAAGTTGATACTATGCTTAAGATTGGAGCCACACAGCATTCCATATCATTGTGTTCCCCTGTATTACCCTTTCAATGGGGAGCCCAGAGTGACTGAGTTGTCAATAGCGCTCTCTTATGGATGAATGTTATCTCAATTCTGTCTGCATGTTTCAAGTCTCAGAGTCTGCCAATTTGGGTGTGTGAGAAATGTTACCAGTAGCTTCTTGTTGGTCAGCGTTTCTTTCCAGGGATTTTTCTGGCTTCTTCCTCCACCATTAATACTGGCTGCCAAGTAAAACCTATTCTGTGCTGAAAAATGGAGTTGAACCCTACAACAACAACAACAACAACCCTTTCAAAGACCCGTATCATATTCACTTTTGATATTTCTTTTCTTTCCATGACATCTTTCATAAAAGAGATGGAAAGAATTGACTTTTTATATGATTGTATAATCTGCTCTAAAGAGCCATTTAAAAGACGGTTGAAATTAGTACAAAAGCTTATTTTATGTGCAAAAATATCCCTTAGGACACAGAGAGGAGAAATAATAGGAAACATTTCAAATAGAAAACAGTGATAACCTTACCCTTAAATAACAACAAAATTCATGGAACAGAGATGATTAATGCATTATACACATCTTTGATATTAATATTCGGTTTATTTTATTTTCATTACTGTGGCAATATCTGGTTCATACATTTTTGTTCTATTGCAGCTATTAACACCAGTGTCTTTTCTTTAATTATTGTCATTTTGTGAATATGTCCTGATAACATTATCCTCCAAATCCATTGGAATCTCATCAGTATTGAATTATTTATTTTGTCATCACTCCAGTCTGGACCAACATATATATCTGATGTTCAGGTGCTTGCTTTATTATTCTAATTCTGTTTGAAATAATGTCATTGATTGAAGTTTATCCTGCAGTATTTTATGACCTTTTGATGTATATCAATTCAGTGCCTAAATGAATTATATATTTTCATCACTCAGACTGAAGATGACTAAGAACCAGAAATTCATGCCCCAATTCATGTTTTCGTCCTTGCAGACATATACGTATGCACATAAAGATTCATTAATCTTTAGATAAATACATGTATAGTAGTATTGGCACATCATATGTGTCTCATCAAGTTCTTTTTTTTTTCATGCAGACTATTCTTTTTAGTGACATACTGCCATCCATAACTGGCTGAATGCTTTAAATTTATATACTTCTGTTCTTATGGATGTTACAGCTGACAAGTAAAGTTGATACTAAGCCCTCCATTCGAACCCTACATCATATTTTATCCTTGTGTTCTTGTCTATTACCCTTTCAGTTAGTCATTATGTATTACTGTTTTTTGATATTTCTTCTCTTTCATGACACCCTTAACACAACAGGGAGTAAGTATTATCGCTTGAAATTATTGTGTTACTTCTACTAAGAAACAATCTAAGGCAGTAGAAAAGAGTAGAAAGTTTGATTTTATGTGCCGAATTATTCCTAAGGAAATTGGAAAGGAAACGTTAATTGAACAGATTCATAAGATTAAAGCATACTACACGACTTTGATTTAAATGTTTCATTTTTTATTTTATTTTCCTATTTTATTCATCTACTTTTGTTTGAGGGAGTTTAATAGATTGAGTGCTATCCAGCAGTATATTATGACTTTGCTGATATATATCCATTCAGTGCCTGATCGTATAATGTATTTGTATCAAATACATGCTGAATATGACTAATAACCAGAAATTTATCTTGATATACACATGCTCATTCATTCATGCGTGAACGTATGCACATAAATATTTATAAATCTTTAGATAAATATATGTATGCAAGTATGATCACATCATATCTGTGTCGTCAAATTCTTTATTTTACAAGCAGACTATTCTACTTAGTGAGATATAGCCATAGAAACTGATTGCAGTAAAGAAAAAAACTTCTGTAATTATAGACCATATACCTGATAAGTAAAGTTGATACTATGCTTAACATTGGAGCCCCACCGCATACCATATCATTGTGTTCCTGTGTATTACTCTTTGAATGGGGAGCACATAGTGACTGAGTTGTCAAAAGCGCTCTGTTATGGATCACTGCCATCTCAATTCTGTCTGCATGGTTTCAAGTCTCAAGCGTGTGCCAATTTGGGTGTGTGATAAATGTTGCCAGTAGCTTCTTGTTGGTCAGCGTTTCTTTCCAGGGATTTTTCTGGATTCTTCCTCCACCATTAATACTGGCTGCCATGTAAAGCCTATTCTGTACTGAAAAATGGTGTTGAACCCTACAACAACAACAACAACAACCCTTTCAAAGACCCGTATCATATTCACTTTTGATATTTCTTTTCTTTCCATGACATCTTTCATAAAAGAGATGGAAAGAATTGACTTTTTATATGATTGTATAATCTGCTCTAAAGAGCCATTTAAAAGACGGTTGAAATTAGTACAAAAGCTTATTTTATGTGCAAAAATATCCCTTAGGACACAGAGAGGAGAAATAATAGGAAACATTTCAAATAGAAAACAGTGATAACCTTACCCTTCAATAACAACAAAATTCATGGAACAGAGATGATTAATGCATTATACACATCTTTGATATTAATATTCGGTTTATTTTATTTTCATTACTGTGGCAATATCTGGTTCATACATTTTTGTTCTATTGCAGCTATTAACATCAGTGTCTTTTCTTTAATTATTGTAATTTTGTGAATATGTCCTGATAACATTATCCTCCAAATCCATTGGAATCTCATCAGTATTGAATTATTTATTTTGTCATCACTCCAGTCTGGACCAACATATATATCTGATGTTCAGGTGCTTGCTTTATTATTCTAATTCTGTTTGAAATAATGTCATTGATTGAAGTTTATCCTGCAGTATTTTATGACCTTTTGATGTATATCAATTCAGTGCCTAAATGAATTATATATTTTCATCACTCAGACTGAAGATGACTAAGAACCAGAAATTCATGCCCCAATTCATGTTTTCGTCCTTGCAGACATATACGTATGCACATAAAGATTCATTAATCTTTAGATAAATACATGTATAGTAGTATTGGCACATCATATGTGTCTCATCAAGTTCTTTTTTTTTTCATGCAGACTATTCTTTTTAGTGACATACTGCCATCCATAACTGGCTGAATGCTTTAAATTTATATACTTCTGTTCTTATGGATGTTACAGCTGACAAGTAAAGTTGATACTAAGCCCTCCATTCGAACCCTACATCATATTTTATCCTTGTGTTCTTGTCTATTACCCTTTCAGTTAGTCATTATGTATTACTGTTTTTTGATATTTCTTCTTTTTCATGACACCCTTAACACAACAGGGAGTAAGTATTATCGCTTGAAATTATTGTGTTACTTCTACTAAGAAACAATCTAAGGCAGTAGAAAAGAGTAGAAAGTTTGATTTTATGTGCCGAATTATTCCTAAGGAAATTGGAAAGGAAACGTTAATTGAACAGATTCATAAGATTAAAGCATACTACACGACTTTGATTTAAATGTTTCATTTTTTATTTTATTTTCCTATTTTATTCATCTACTTTTGTTTGAGGGAGTTTAATAGATTGAGTGCTATCCAGCAGTATATTATGACTTTGCTGATATATATCCATTCAGTGCCTGATCGTATAATGTATTTGTATCAAATACATGCTGAATATGACTAATAACCAGAAATTTATCTTCATATACACATGCTCATTCATTCATGCGTGAACGTATGCACATAAATATTTATAAATCTTTAGATAAATATATGTATGCAAGTATGATCACATCATATCTGTGTCGTCAAATTCTTTATTTTACATGCAGACTATTCTACTTAGTGAGATATAGCCATAGAAACTGATTGCAGTAAAGAAAAAAACTTCTGTTATTATAGACCATATACCTGATAAGTAAAGTTGATACTATGCTTAACATTGGAGCCCCACCGCATACCATATCATTGTGTTCCTGTGTATTACTCTTTGAATGGGGAGCACATAGTGACTGAGTTGTCAAAAGCGCTCTGTTATGGATCACTGCCATCTCAATTCTGTCTGCATGGTTTCAAGTCTCAAGCGTCTGCCAATTTGGGTGTGTGATAAATGTTGCCAGTAGCTTCTTGTTGGTCAGCGTTTCTTTCCAGGGATTTTTCTGGATTCTTCCTCCACCATTAATACTGGCTGCCATGTAAAGCCTATTCTGTACTGAAAAATGGTGTTGAACCCTACAACAACAACAACAACAACCCTTTCAAAGACCCGTATCATATTCACTTTTGATATTTCTTTTCTTTCCATGACATCTTTCATAAAAGAGATGGAAAGAATTGACTTTTTATATGATTGTATAATCTGCTCTAAAGAGCCATTTAAAAGACGGTTGAAATTAGTACAAAAGCTTATTTTATGTGCAAAAATATCCCTTAGGACACAGAGAGGAGAAATAATAGGAAACATTTCAAATAGAAAACAGTGATAACCTTACCCTTCAATAACAACAAAATTCATGGAACAGAGATGATTAATGCATTATACACATCTTTGATATTAATATTCGGTTTATTTTATTTTCATTACTGTGGCAATATCTGGTTCATACATTTTTGTTCTATTGCAGCTATTAACATCAGTGTCTTTTCTTTAATTATTGTAATTTTGTGAATATGTCCTGATAACATTATCCTCCAAATCCATTGGAATCTCATCAGTATTGAATTATTTATTTTGTCATCACTCCAGTCTGGACCAACATATATATCTGATGTTCAGGTGCTTGCTTTATTATTCTAATTCTGTTTGAAATAATGTCATTGATTGAAGTTTATCCTGCAGTATTTTATGACCTTTTGATGTATATCAATTCAGTGCCTAAATGAATTATATATTTTCATCACTCAGACTGAAGATGACTAAGAACCAGAAATTCATGCCCCAATTCATGTTTTCGTCCTTGCAGACATATACGTATGCACATAAAGATTCATTAATCTTTAGATAAATACATGTATAGTAGTATTGGCACATCATATGTGTCTCATCAAGTTCTTTTTTTTTTCATGCAGACTATTCTTTTTAGTGACATACTGCCATCCATAACTGGCTGAATGCTTTAAATTTATATACTTCTGTTCTTATGGATGTTACAGCTGACAAGTAAAGTTGATACTAAGCCCTCCATTCGAACCCTACATCATATTTTATCCTTGTGTTCTTGTCTATTACCCTTTCAGTTAGTCATTATGTATTACTGTTTTTTGATATTTCTTCTTTTTCATGACACCCTTAACACAACAGGGAGTAAGTATTATCGCTTGAAATTATTGTGTTACTTCTACTAAGAAACAATCTAAGGCAGTAGAAAAGAGTAGAAAGTTTGATTTTATGTGCCGAATTATTCCTAAGGAAATTGGAAAGGAAACGTTAATTGAACAGATTCATAAGATTAAAGCATACTACACGACTTTGATTTAAATGTTTCATTTTTTATTTTATTTTCCTATTTTATTCATCTACTTTTGTTTGAGGGAGTTTAATAGATTGAGTGCTATCCAGCAGTATATTATGACTTTGCTGATATATATCCATTCAGTGCCTGATCGTATAATGTATTTGTATCAAATACATGCTGAATATGACTAATAACCAGAAATTTATCTTGATATACACATGCTCATTCATTCATGCGTGAACGTATGCACATAAATATTTATAAATCTTTAGATAAATATATGTATGCAAGTATGATCACATCATATCTGTGTCGTCAAATTCTTTATTTTACATGCAGACTATTCTACTTAGTGAGATATAGCCATAGAAACTGATTGCAGTAAAGAAAAAAACTTCTGTTATTATAGACCATATACCTGATAAGTAAAGTTGATACTATGCTTAACATTGGAGCCCCACCGCATACCATATCATTGTGTTCCTGTGTATTACTCTTTGAATGGGGAGCACATAGTGACTGAGTTGTCAAAAGCGCTCTGTTATGGATCACTGCCATCTCAATTCTGTCTGCATGGTTTCAAGTCTCAAGCGTCTGCCAATTTGGGTGTGTGATAAATGTTGCCAGTAGCTTCTTGTTGGTCAGCGTTTCTTTCCAGGGATTTTTCTGGATTCTTCCTCCACCATTAATACTGGCTGCCATGTAAAGCCTATTCTGTACTGAAAAATGGTGTTGAACCCTACAACAACAACAACAACCCTTTCAAAGACCCGTATCATATTCACTTTTGATATTTCTTTTCTTTCCATGACATCTTTCATAAAAGAGAAGGAAAGAATTGACTTTTTATATGATTGTATAATCTGCTCTAAAGAGCCATTTAAAAGACGGTTGAAATTAGTACAAAAGCTTATTTTATGTGCAAAAATATCCCTTAGGACACAGAGAGGAGAAATAATAGGAAACATTTCAAATAGAAAACAGTGATAACCTTACCCTTCAATAACAACAAAATTCATGGAACAGAGATGATTAATGCATTATACACATCTTTGATATTAATATTCGGTTTATTTTATTTTCATTACTGTGGCAATATCTGGTTCATACATTTTTGTTCTATTGCAGCTATTAACATCAGTGTCTTTTCTTTAATTATTGTCATTTTGTGAATATGTCCTGATAACATTATCCTCCAAATCCATTGGAATCTCATCAGTATTGAATTATTTATTTTGTCATCACTCCAGTCTGGACCAACATATATATCTGATGTTCAGGTGCTTGCTTTATTATTCTAATTCTGTTTGAAATAATGTCATTGATTGAAGTTTATCCTGCAGTATTTTATGACCTTTTGATGTATATCAATTCAGTGCCTAAATGAATTATATATTTTCATCACTCAGACTGAAGATGACTAAGAACCAGAAATTCATGCCCCAATTCATGTTTTCGTCCTTGCAGACATATACGTATGCACATAAAGATTCATTAATCTTTAGATAAATACATGTATAGTAGTATTGGCACATCATATGTGTCTCATCAAGTTCTTTTTTTTTTCATGCAGACTATTCTTTTTAGTGACATACTGCCATCCATAACTGGCTGAATGCTTTAAATTTATATACTTCTGTTCTTATGGATGTTACAGCTGACAAGTAAAGTTGATACTAAGCCCTCCATTCGAACCCTACATCATATTTTATCCTTGTGTTCTTGTCTATTACCCTTTCAGTTAGTCATTATGTATTACTGTTTTTTGATATTTCTTCTTTTTCATGACACCCTTAACACAACAGGGAGTAAGTATTATCGCTTGAAATTATTGTGTTACTTCTACTAAGAAACAATCTAAGGCAGTAGAAAAGAGTAGAAAGTTTGATTTTATGTGCCGAATTATTCCTAAGGAAATTGGAAAGGAAACGTTGATTGAACAGATTCATAAGATTAAAGCATACTACACGACTTTGATTTAAATGTTTCATTTTTTATTTTATTTTCCTATTTTATTCATCTACTTTTGTTTGAGGGAGTTTAATAGCTTGAGTGCTATCCAGCAGTATATTATGACTTTGCTGATATATATCCATTCAGTGCCTGATCGTATAATGTATTTGTATCAAATACATGCTGAATATGACTAATAACCAGAAATTTATCTTGATATACACATGCTCATTCATTCATGCGTGAACGTATGCACATAAATATTTATAAATCTTTAGATAAATATATGTATGCAAGTATGATCACATCATATCTGTGTCGTCAAATTCTTTATTTTACATGCAGACTATTCTACTTAGTGAGATATAGCCATAGAAACTGATTGCAGTAAAGAAAAAAACTTCTGTTATTATAGACCATATACCTGATAAGTAAAGTTGATACTATGCTTAACATTGGAGCCCCACCGCATACCATATCATTGTGTTCCTGTGTATTACTCTTTGAATGGGGAGCACATAGTGACTGAGTTGTCAAAAGCGCTCTGTTATGGATCACTGCCATCTCAATTCTGTCTGCATGGTTTCAAGTCTCAAGCGTCTGCCAATTTGGGTGTGTGATAAATGTTGCCAGTAGCTTCTTGTTGGTCAGCGTTTCTTTCCAGGGATTTTTCTGGATTCTTCCTCCACCATTAATACTGGCTGCCATGTAAAGCCTATTCTGTACTGAAAAATGGTGTTGAACCCTACAACAGCAGCAACAACCCTTTCAACGACCCGTATCATATTGAATTTTGATATTTCTTTTCTTTCCATGACATCTTTCACAAAACAGATGGAAAAAATGCACTCTTTATAAGATTGTATTATGTTCTCTAAAGAGTCATTTAATAGACGGAAGAAATTAGTACAACATCTTCTTTAATGTGCAAAAATATCCCTTAGTACACAGAGAGGTAAAGTAATAGGAAACTTTTGAAATAGAAAACGGTCATAACCTTACTCTTCAAAAAACTTTTCTTTATTCATGGAACCCAGATGATTAATGCATTATACATATCTTTGGTAAGACTATTCCGTTGATTTCTTTTTCATTTATGTGGCAATATCTGGTTCATACATTGTTGTTCTAATGCAACAATTAACATCAGTGTCTTTTCTTACATTATTATCATTTTGTGAATACATCTTGATTAAATTATCCTCCAAATCCATTGGAATCTCATCAGTATTGAATTATTTATTTTGTCATTACTCCGAGTCTTGACCATCATATATATCCAATGTTCAGTTGCTTCCTGTAGTCTTATAATTATGTTTGAAATAATGTCACTGATTGAAAATTATCCAGCAGTATTTTATGACCTTTTGATGTATATCAATTCAGTGCCTAAATGAATTGTATATTTTCATCACTCACAGACTGAAGAAAACAAAAAACCAGAAATGAATACCCCAATTAATTTTTTCATCCATGCAGACATATACGTATGCACACAAAAATTCATTAATCTTTAGATAAATATATGTATAGAACTATTGGCATATATATGTATCATGATGTTCTTTATTCTTCATGCAGACTATTCTTTTTAGGGAAATACTGCCATGCATAACTGGCTGAATGCTTTAAATGTATATACTTCTGTTCTTATTGATGTTACAGCTGACAAGTAAAGTTGATACTAAGCCCTCCATTCGAACCCTACATCATATTATATCCTTGTGTTCTTTTATATTAGCCTTTCAATGAGTCATATCATATTACTGATTTTTGATATTTCTTCTTTTTCATGACATCCTTTACAAAACAGTTGGTAAGTATTATCTCTTGATATAATTGTATTACTTCTACTAAACAGTTATCTAAGACACAAGAAAAGAGCAGAAAGTGTCAGGTTATGTGTTTAATTTTTCCTAATGGAATCGAAAAGGAAACGTTAATGGAACAGATTCATAAGATTAAGGCATTCTACACGACAGTGATTTAACAATTTCATTGTTTTTTTATTTTCCTCTTTTATTCATCTAATTTTGTTTGAGGAACTTTGAAAGATTGACAGCTATCCAGCAGTATATTATGACCTTGCTGATATATATCCATTCAGTGCCTAATCATATAGTGTATTTGTTTATCAGTTACATGCTGAATATGACTAATAACCAGAAATTCATATTTTTATATACATGTTTATCCATGCATGCATGAACGTATGCACATAAATATTCATAAATCGTTAGATAAATATATGTATCCAAGTATAGTCACATATCTGTGTCATTAAGTTCTTCATTTTATATGCAGACTATTCTAGTTAGTGAAATATAGCCATAGAAACTGATTGCAGTAATGGAATAAAATTCTGTTATTATAGACCATATTCCTGATAAGTAAAGTTGATACTATGCTTACCATTGGAGCCCCACAGCATACCATATCATTGTGTTCCTCTGTATTACGCTTTAAATGGGGAGCCCAGAGAGACTGAGTTGTCAAAAGTACTCTGTTACGGATCACTGCCATTTCAATTCTGTCTGCATGTTTTCAAGTCTCAGAGTCTGCCAATTTTGGTTTGTGAGAAATGTTGCCAGTAGCTTCTTGTTGGTGAGCGTTTCTTTCCAGGGAATTTTCTGGGTTCTTCCTCCACCATTAATACTGGCCGCATGTGAAACCTATTCTGTGCTGAAAAATGGAGTTGAATCCTACAACAACAACAACCCTTTCAAAGACTTGTATCATATTCACTTTTGATAATTATTTTCTTTCCATGATATCTTTCACAAAACAGATGGAAAGAATCGACTCAATATATGATTGTATTATGTTCTCTAAAAATCATTTAATAGACGGAAGAAATTAGTACAATATCTTATCTTATGTGCAAAAATATCACTTAGGACACAGAGAGGAAAAATAATATTAAACATTTCAAATAGAAAACAGTGATAACCTTACTCTTCAAGAACTTATCTTAATTCATGGAACAGTAATGATAAATGCATTATACACATCTTTGATATTTATATTCGGTTTATTTTATTTTCATTTCTGTGGCATTATCTGGTTCATAAATTGTTGTTCTAATGCAACAATTAACATCATTGTTTTCTCTTTAATTATTGTCATTTTGTGAATATGTCCTGTTAACATTATCCTCCAAATCCAATGGAATCTCATCAGTCTTGAAATATTTATTTTGTCATTACTCCGAATCTGCACCGATATATATATCCAACGTTCAGTTGCTTCCTTTAGTCTTCTAATTCTGTTTGAAATAATGTCATTGATTGAAGTTTATCCAGCAGTATTTTATGACCTTTTGATGTATATCAATTCAGTAACTAAATGATTTTCATTACTAACAGACTGAAGTTGACTAATAACCAGAAATTCATACCGCAATTCATGTTTTCATCCTTGCAAACATATACGTATGCACAAAAAGATTCATTTATCTTTAGATAAATACATTTATAGTAGTATTGGCACATCGTATGTGTGTCATCAAGTTCTTTATTTTTCATACAGTCTATTCTTGTTAGTGAAATAGGGCCATCAATAACTGCCTGAATGTTTTAAATGTATATACTTCTCTTCTTATGGATGTTACAGCTGACAAGTAAAGTTGATACTAAGCCCTCCATTCGAACCCTACATCATATTATGTCCTTGTTTTCTCCTCTATTACCCTTTCAATGAGTCAGTATGTATTACTGATTTTTGATATTTCTTCTTTTTCATGACACCCTTCACAAAACAGATGGTAAGTATTATTTTTTGATATAATTGTATTACTTCTACTGAACAATCATCAAAGACAGAACAAAAGAGTAGAAAGTTTGATTTTATGTGCAGAATTATTCCTTAGGAAATCGGAAAGAACACATTAATGGAACATATTCATAAGATTAAAGCATTCTACATGACTTTGATGTAACTATTTCATTGTTTATTTTATTTTCCCATTTTATTCATCTAATTTTGTTTGAGGTAGTTTGAAAGACTGAGTTATATCCAGCAGTATATTATGACTTTGCTGATATATATAGTGTATTTTTATCAGTTACATGCTGAATATCACTAATAACCAGAAATTCATACTTTTATACACATGTTCATCCATGCATGCATGAACGTATGCACATAAAGATTCATAAATCTTTAGATAAATATATGTATACTAGTATAGTCACATATCTGTGTCACCAAGTTCGTTATTTTACGTGTAGACTATTCTAGTTAGTGAAATATAGCCATAGAAACTGATTGCAGTAAAGGAATATACTTCTGTTATTATATACCATATACCTGATAAGTAAAGCTTCGTGGTGGCCTCCATTTTCCTTTGTTCGAAGCGTCGTGAAGAATGTTTCTCCTAAATTTCCTTTTAGTTTCTGTAGCTTCACAGTTGTAATCCTGTACGCTACTCCAGGTACCTTAATGCACTATGGTTACAGTTTTCCTATGCAATCCTAAATGGCACTATTTTTATCTGCTGAGAGCTCTCGCTAACCGTAGCCAGGTGAAGTCCGGTATTGTATTCTCCGTGTTGACCGCCTGAACGAGTAAAGTTGATACTCTAATAAACATTGGAGCCCCACAGCATACTATATCATTTTGTTCCTCTGTATTACCCTTTGAATTGGGCGCACAGAGTGACTGAGTTGTCAAAAGCGCTCTGTTATAGATCACTGCCATCTCAATTCTGTCTGCATGGGTTCAATTGTCAGTGTCGGCCAATTAAGGTGTGTGAGAAATGTTGCAAGTAGCTTCTTGTTGGTCAGCCTTTCTTTCCAGGGATTTTTCTGGGTTCTTCCATCCACTATTAATACTGGATGCCATGTTAAGCCTATTTTGTGCTGAAAAATGAATTTCAACCCTACAACAACAACAACAACCCTTTCAACGACTCGTATCAAATTCACTTTTGATATTTCTTTTCTTTCCATGACATCTTTCACAAAACAGATGTAAAGAATGGACTCTTTATATGATTGAATTATGTTCTCTAAAAAGTCATTTAATGGACGAAATACATTTTTACAAAATCCTATCTTATGTGCAAAAATATCCCTTAGGACACAGAGAGCAAAAAATAGTAGGAAACATTTCTAATAGAAAATAGTGATCACCTTACTCTTCAATAACTTCTCTCTTAATTCATGGAACAGAGGTGATTAATGCATTATACACATCTTTGATAGTAATATTCGGTTATTTTATTTTCATTTCTGTGGCATTATCTGGTTCATACATTGTCGTTCTAATGCAACAATTAACATCAGTGTCATTTCTTTAATTATTGTCAATTTGTGAATATGTCCTGATAACATTATCCTCCAAATCCATTGGAATCTCATCAGTATTGAATTATTTATTTTGTCATTACTACGAGTCGGGACCAACATATATATCCAATGTTCATTTGCTTGCTTTAGTCTTCTAATTATGTTTGAAATAATGTCATTGTTTGAAGTTTATCCAGCAGTGTTTTATGACCTTTTGATGTATATCAATTCAGTGCTTAAATAAATTGTATATTTTCATCACTAACAGACTGAAGATGACTAATAACCAGAATAACCCCAATTCATGTTTTCATCCATGCAGACATATACGTATGCACATAAAGATTCATTAATCTTTAGATAAATACATGTATAGAGGTATTGGCACATGATATGTGTCATCACGTTCTTTATTTTTCATGCAGACTCTTCTTGTTAGTGAAATATTGCCATCCATAACTGGCTGAATGCTTTAAATGTATATACTTCTGTTTTTATGGATGTTACAGCTGACAAGTAAAGTTGATACTAAGCCCTCCATTCGAACTCTACATCATATTATATCCTTGTGTTCTCCTTCATTACCCTTTCAATGAGTCATTATGTATTACTGATTTTTGATATTTCTTCTTTTTCATGACACCTTTCACAAAACAGTTGGTAAGTATTATCTCTTGATATAATTGTATTAGTTCTGCTGAACAATCAACTAAGACAGAACAAAAGAGTCGAATATTTGATTTTATGTGCAGAATTATTCCTAAAGAAATCGGAAAGGAAACGTTAATGGAACAGATTCATAAGATTAAAGCATTATACATGACTTTGATTTAATTATTTCACTGTTTATTTTTTTTTCCTATTTTAATCATCTAATTTTGTTAGAGGTAGTTGAAAATATTGACTGCTATCCAGCAGTATATTATAACCTTGCTGATATATAGCCATTCAGTGCCTGATTATATAGCGCATTTTTATCAGTTACATGCTGAATATGACTAATAACCAGAAATTCATATTTTTATACACATGTTCTTCCATGCATACATGAACGTATCCACATAAATATTCATAAATCTTTAGATAAATATAGGTATACAAGTATTGTCACATATCTGTGTCATCAATGTCGTTATTTTACTTGGAGACTATTCTAGTTAGTGAAATATAGCCATATACACTGATTGCAGTAAAGGAATATACTTCTGTTATTATAAACCGTATACCTGATAAGTAAAGTTCATACTATGCTTAAAATTGGAGCCCCACAGCATACTAAATCATTGTGTTCCTCTGTATTACCCTTTGAATGGGGAGACCAGAGTGACTGAGTTGTCAAAGGCGCTCTCTTATGGACGATTGCCATCTCAATTCTGTCTCCATGGGTTCAAGTCTCAGAGTCTGTCAATTTGGGTGTCTGAGAAATGTTGCCAGTAGCTTCGTGTTGGTCAGCCTTTCTTTCCAGGGATTTTTCTGGGTTCTTCCTCTACTATTAATCCTGCCTGCCATGTAAAACCTAATATGTGCTGAAAAATGGAGTTAACCCTGAAACAACAACAATAACCCTTTCAACTACTCGTATCATATTCACTTTTGATATTTCTTTTCTTTCCATGACATCTTTCACAAAACAGATGGAAAGAATGGACTCTTTATATGATTGTATTATGTTCTCTAAAACGTCATTTGAAAGGCGGACGAAATTTGTACAAAACCTTATCTTATGTGCAAAAATATGCCTTAGGACACAGAGAGGAAAAATAATAGGAAACATTTTAAATAGAAAACAGTCATAACAGTACTCTTCATTAACTTCTCTTAATTCATGGAGCAGAGATGATTAATGCATCATACATATCTTTGATATTAATGTTCGGTTTATATTATTTTCATTTCCGTGGCATTATCTGGTTCATAAATTGTTGCTCTAATTCAACAATTAACATCAGTGTCTTTTCTTTAATTATTGTCATTTTGTGAATATGTCCTGATAACATTATCCTCCAAATCCATTGGAATCTCATCGGTATTGATTTATTTATTTTGTCGTTACTCCGAGTCTGGACCAACATATATATCCACTGTTTAGTTGCTTGCTTTAGTCTTCTAATACTGTTTGAAATAATGTCATTGATTGAAGTTTATCCAGCAGTATTTTGTGACCTTTTGATTTATATCAATTCAGTGCCTAAATTGATTGTACAATTTTATCACTCACAAACTGAAGATGACTAATAACCAGAAATTCATACCCCAATTCATGTTTTCATCCTTGCAGACAGATACGTATGCACTTAAAGATTCATTAATCTTTAGATAAATACATGTATAGAAGTATTGGCACATCATACGTGTGTCATCAAGTTCTTTATTGTTCATGCAGTCTATTCTTCTTAGTGAAATACTGCCATCCATAACTGGATGAATGCTTTAAATGTATATACTTCTGTTCTTATGGATGTTACACCTGACAAGTAAAGTTGATACTAACCCCTCCATTCGAACTCTACATCATATTATATCCTTGTGTTCTCCTCTGTTACCCAAACAATGAGTTATTATTTATTACAGATATTTGATATTTCTTCTTTTTCATGACACCCTTCACAAAACAGAGCGTAAGTATTATCTCTTGATATAATTGTATTCCTTCTACTGAACAATCATCTAAGACAGAACAAAAGATTAGAATGTTCAATTTTATGTGCAGAGTTATTCCTAAGGAAATCGGAAAGGAAACATTAATGGAACAGATTCATAAGATTAAAGCATTCTACATGACTTTGATTTAGATATTTCATTATTATTTTTTTTTCCTTTTTTATTCATCTAATTTTGATTGAGGTAGTTGAAAAGATTGACTGCTATCCAGCAGTATATTATGACATTGCTGATATATATCCATTCAGTGCCTGATCATATCGTGTATTTTTATCAGTTACATGCTGAATATGACTAATAGACAGAAATTAAGATTTATATATACATGTTCATCCGTGCATGCGTGAAAGTATACACATAAATATTCATAAATCTTTAGATAAATATATGTATACAAGTATTTTCACATATCAGGGTCATCAAGCTCGTTATTGTACATGCAGACTATTCTAGTTAGTGAAATATAGCCATAGAAACTGATTACAGTAAAGGAATATACTTCTGTTATTATAGACCATATACCTGATAAGTAAAGCATCGTGGCGGCATCCATTATCCTTTGTTCGAAGCGTCGTGAAGAATGTTTCTCCTAAATTTCCTTTTAGTGATGTAGCTTCGCAGTGGTAATCCTGTACACTACTCCAGGTACCTTAATGCTCTATGGTTGCATTTTTCCTATGCAATCCTAAATGGCACTATTTATCTGCTTAGAGCTCTCGCTAACCGTAGCCAGGTCCTGCCTGCTCCGTGTTGACTGCCTGAATGAGTAAAGTTGATACTATGCTAAACATTGGAGCCCCACAGCATACTATATCATTTTGTTCCTCTGTATTACCCTTTGAATTGGGAGCCCAGAGTGACTGAGATGCCAAAAGCGCTCTGTTATGGATCACTGCCATCTCAATTCTGTCTGCATGGGTTCAAGTCTCAGTGTCGGCCAATTTGGGTGTGGGAGAAATGTTGCCAGTAGCTTCTTGTTGGTCAGCCTTTCTTCCCAGGGCTTTTTCTGGGTTCTTTCGCCACTATTAATACTGGCTGCCAAGTATAACCTATTCTGTGCTGTAAAATGCAGTTGAACCCTACAACAACAACAACAACTCTTTCAACGATTCGTATCATATTCACTTTTGATAATTCTGTTTTTTTCCATGACATCTTTCACAAAACAGATGGAAAGAATTTACTCTTTATATGATTGTATTATGTTCTCTAAAACGTCATTTAATAGACGGAAGAAATCAGTACAAAATCTTATCTTATGTGCAGAAATATCCTTTAGCACACAGAGAGGGAAAATAATAGGAAACATTCAAATTGAAAACAGTGATATCCTTACTCTTCAATAACTTATCTTATTTCGTGGAACAGAGATGATTAATGCATTATACATATCTTTGATATTAATATTCGGTTGATTTTATTTTCATTTCTGTGGCATTATCTGGTTCATACATTGTTGTTCTAATGAAACAATTAACATCTGTGTTAATTCTTTAATTATTGTCATTTTGTGAATATATTCTGATAACATTATTCTCCAAATCCATTGGAATCTCATCAGTATTAAATTATTTATTTTGCCATTACTCCGAGTCTGGCCCAATATATATATATATATATATATATATATATATATATATATATATATATATATATATATATATATATATATATATATATATATGCAATGTTCAGTTGCTTGCTTTAGTCTTCTAATTCTGTTTGAAATAATGTCATTGATTGAAGTTTATCCAGCAGTATTTGATGACCTTGTAATGTATATAAATTCAGTGCCTAAATTAATTGTTTTATTTTCATCACTAACAGACTGAAGATGACTAATAACCAGGAATTCATAACCCCAATTCATGTTTTCATCCTAGCAGACATATACGTATGCACATACAGATTGATTAATCTTTAGATAAATACATGTATAGAAGTATTGGCACATTATATGCGTGTCATCAAGTTCTTTATTTTTCGAACAGACTATTCTTGTTAGTGAAATACTGCCATCCATAACGGGCTGAATGCTTTAAATGTGTATACTTCTGTTCCTATGGATGTTACAGCTAACAAGTAAAGTTGATACTAATCACTCCATTTGAACCCTACATCATATTATATCCTTGTGTTCGCCTCTATTACCCTTTCAATTAGTCATTATGTATTACTGTTTTTGGATATTTCTTCTTTTTCATGACACCTTTTCACAAAACAGAGCGTAAGTATTATCTCTTGATATAATTATATTAATTCTACTAAACAATCATCTAAGACAGAACAAAAGAGTAGAAAGTTTGATTTTATTTGCAGAATTATTTCTAAAGATATCGGAAAGGAAACATTAATGGAACAGATTCATAAGATTAAAACATTCTACATGACTTTGATGTACCTATTTCATTGTTCATTTTGTTTTCCTATTTAATTCATCTAATTTAGTTTAAGGTAGTTTAAAGGATTGACTGCTCTCCAGCAGTATATTATGACTTTGCTGATATATATGTCCATTCAGTACCTGATCATATAGTGTATTTTTATCAGTTATGTGCTGAATATCACTAATAACCAGAAATTCATTTTTTTATACACATGTTCATCCACCCATGCATGAACATATGCACATAAATATTCATAAATCTTTAGATAAATATATGTATACAAGTATAGTGACATATCTGTGTCATCAAGTTCGTTATTTTACGTGTAGACTATTCTAGTTAGTGAAATATAGCCATAGAAACTGATTGCAGTGAAGGAATATACTTCTGTTATTATAGACCATATACTTGATAAGTAAAGCCTCGTAGCTGCCTCCAACAGCTTCCGATTTCACTTGAGCTTTTCCATTTACTCAAATCAGGCCTCTGCTATGGGCTAAAATCTCATATCCCAAAGTAGAAAAGGCACATAATGAGAATCTTTCAAGAGTTTTTGATCAATATATAGTACATAACTATTCAATGGCTTTACTGTTTGTGGAAGGAGCTAGGCAGATTTTAAATTTTTCAAATTTGGCTAAGGATTCCTGTTGCCATACTCAGTGAGGGTGGTACACAACTAATGACCTTTTAGCCCAATTTGGCTAATTCCTACAATGCTGTTGTTAACACGTTTAGGTTGAAACCAAATCTTGGCTAAATGAATGCTTAGCCAAAATTTGGCTAACTGCAATATTGTCCCTTTCCATAATGTACTGTATGACTTTTAGACAAATACCAAATTTTGAATAAATGTATCCTTAGCCAAAATTTGGCTAGTGTGAACAACAACATTTAGTACAAGCTGCATGTATGGTTGTTAGAATCAAAAAGCGTAAAAGCAATTAATTAGCAACATTTGGCTATTCACCTCAATGTCTCATACCATAATGTACATTTATGACCTCTAGGCAAAAACCTAAGTTTTGGAGAAATATGTTTTGCAAATGGATGATCAGCCAGCATTTGGAAAAATTAAAATAAAAGCTTGGAAAATAGAAAAATAATCTTTCCTTCTTTCAGAACAAATGTTTATACAGTAGTCTCATGCTGTATGGCACCCTTTTAATTGCAAATGGAGTAGCACTCAAAACCTAGTTTAGTGGCCACCTACATCAAAACTCCATCCTTTCCTTGCTCTAGTTTGTATCAAGTTTGCCTGCAGATGTTGACCACCTGATCAATGACCACTGTTTTTCTCCCATGGATCCTTGTGTACTGTGCAAGTGATTATCTAAGCATGTTTCTTTCCCCATCATGGGACTAATCAGCCACACTTAATACAAAATATTTGGAATCTCAACTGCCTAACTGATTTCAACAACTGTCTATAATTACATGTATATGGTTCAGTTAATTGCAATCTTGCAATGTACTTTGTTTTCCTTATATGTTATCAATCCTTCTAAATATCCATTTTCTTATATGTACTTGACCAACTATTATTTCTGCTCTTTCTCTCTATCTGCTGCCATCCTCTCACATTTCCTCTCTCATTATATTGTTTCATGCCTATATCTTAAATCCTTGCACATTGCACTGATCCAGCATATAAGGTCATCTGTTGGGCTACTAATGTTACATGTAATTTAAAAATGTACATAATTGAGCATAGAACGTAGAGTGTAACATTCAAATTTAATGAATGGGAGACTACCAAACCATCCCAGTGATTCTTATAATGTTAGTATTTTTATATAAATTCATGAGGGAAATTATCTATTTTACCTCCATCCACCACCATTCCATTCTAATGTGTGCCAACCCTACTGTTGATAAATGTGTAATCAGAATAGCCTAGTAAATACACCTTTACTGAGCTGTAATCCCGAGGAAATGAATAGAGAATCAAAATAATGATACAGTAAAACCTGTCTTGATACCACTGTTATGAGAGACCATAATTTCCATAAACAGACTTATTGATTATGTAGGATTATGACCTGTTTTGAGAGACCATTTCTTTTGGCAAATGGGGTGGTCTTTGAAAACATGTTCTACTGTACCACAATGCTTTTAAATACCCAAATTTGTAATGATAATATCACATGGCATTTAGAAATTCTTATTATAAATGTAAATTTAGAACTTTCTGAAATGTATTATATCAGTCTGTGCTTGGTCAAGTTTTTCCATAAAATGATGTCATGACATTACTTGTAGAACTTTAAAATTCAGTACGCTTTGGCCAATGTGTTTCCTGTATATATAAATCTTTGTAAGGAATAACTTAACTGGCTTTGACATTCAGTGAACCATAAACATTTTCAGCACAAAAATAAAGTTCAGCTAAAATATATAATCTCTTCAACCATCAAATTGTCTATGCAATAAGAATGTAAATGAATAAATGAAATGCTTGTAATTGGTACTATGTCTTTATTGAATTTTTCATAAAAAGGGATAGGAAGCACATATTGGATTATGTTAATTAGGTCAGATAGAGTAATAAAAAGCATATTACCAAGTGTATATCCTGGTAATCCATTTATTTTTAAATCTGACATGATATAAGACAAGTGACTGAAGCTTTAAATATAACAGTAAACACAGATATAAGGTTTTTTGTTTCAAGTTCAAATGCACATATTAATAATTGTGTAAAACTTTGCTCAGGCTCTGTATGTCTTTGAACTCTTCGCAGAGTCTGTTTTGAGTAATTAAGGTATGGTTGCCATCAACAATATCAACGATACCTTCAGACTTGAAATTCAATTCTAACGAGTCATCACCAACATCTACAGTTCCAATTGCAGGAGGAAATTCCTTGAAGTTTCCATTTTGTACCATAACTTTTGCATTGATATACAACCTGCAGACATAATTATGATCAATGCTTCTGACAGCAGTTTTGCTTGATGTAAAATGCAGGGTCTGTATATCAACCTCAAATGTTCCAAGAAACTTTGACTGAGCCGCATGCATGAAAACATTCTGCTCATTCTGAAAAACATAATCACATTGGAGATAATGAAAATCATAATGACACTGCAGATAATAAAAAACATGCCAAACAATCATAACTTGACTAAAATGCCTTTCTTGGTATTTTGAAAGAAACTAAAATTCCTACCAATGGAAAACATTATAAAGCTTTTCAGAGAAGCATTTACTGTAGTCAATACATCAATAAATTATAGTCTTCTATAAATGTGCATGAATATTCATGATAAATCTCATCTGACTAGAGTTAGAAGTCCTTCTATAAAAATGCTACCAAGGCTTCATGCAGAAAGGCAATGTAAAATAGTCTGAGAAAGAGACTTTTACTATTTTTGTCAATGTTGCTGAAAGGTTATATAGCGCAAACGTCACACAGAGCTGAATTCCCTTTGTAAAATGTTAAGTTACTTACAAAAGTACAGTGCACTCATTAAATATGGATAATCTTAGTCAAAACTTAATATATGTTAGGGACAAACCAGTTAATCTTCAGGGATGGTTGTTGGAGGGGTGGGTGGGAACTAAAAAATATAAGTGAATAGGAATTCCAAAGAGTGTTTGCGTGATTTTAATGCTTTACATATCTTTAATAATTGTTCAGTCATATCATTACGATGTCTGGTGTGTGACAGTTTATAGTGATTTCTATTATTGGGCTATCATACAAAAGACATGTGGCATGCTGTCTCACCCATTTACATTATCCTGACATCAGGCCAATGAATTCTAACACTAATGTCGTAATGCTGGGAAATAGCAATGCAGCTGTTAGTATCATTGTTATAAGTCTTTGGTATAACTAAGCAGGGGTTCAAAACCGCAACCTCCCACATCCAAGGCAGATGCTCTAACCACAAGGCCACTGGTTCAGTTGGAACTCCAATGCTAACAAGAATGTTAGCTTGTAACAAAGCATTTCGGATAAATTTGTTGAAAGTTTCATCGTGATTTTGTCACACAGGGGTCATCTCTGTACTAGAACTTTAATACAATTTTAATGCATGTGTGTGTGTGACAAACCGCATAATAACTTTAATAAGTTGACAAGATCAGACTGAAATAAAAGCCATAAATAGATTTTGAAAAATTTTGGAACTTGTTTTCATGGCAACCTCAAAAATATTTATCAATGTTTATAAAGTTAAAAATATTAGCAAAATATGGTACTCTTATTGATGTACAGATGAGTTAAGCTATTGGTGGATGGAACCGATTTTGTATTCCAGACTTTTCAGTGGGTGTGATACTTATAAAGATCAGGTTTGGAAGACTCTTGAGTTCATTGTGACTACTTTCCTTTATAATTACAGAAATCAAATGTAAAGACACTGTATTTACTGATGAAAAAGCATATTACCTTCAAAAATGTGCTCAGACTTTCACAGAAATATGTGACACTGCTGCAGTCCAACTGTTTGTAAAACAGCGTAGTACTCATGACATGATCTGTCCAAAGCAATTCCACTATAAATCCAGCACCCCCAATACACTATAAAAAGATAAAGGCACATAAGAGCCAATTTATAATTTTTTTGTTTGTTTGCATACTGACAATGAAATCCACAAAAAGCATATACACAAAGTATTCCATTATAACAATCCTTTATTATCCACTGAATTAGAAAAATAAATATAACACGGGTATTATAAATGCTGCACAAAATCAAATTATGGCAACATGGAAAATGCATGCTAATACTGGTTTTTAATACAATTTTGACTGAGTCATATTTTTCTGCACATGTTCTCTATATATTCTCAGGAATCAATGACCTACTGATAATCACACACTAAGTAGTTATTGAATTAACTACTTGCAGATTGGATTAATTACAGTTCAGTTTTGCTTGCCACACATTTTTATTTCCAAAAATGCACACCTTGAAAACTGTTATTACAGATCTTAATTGTATAAAATTTATTAATAAACTGATGTAAAATGGTCAGTTTGTGTCCATATACATTTGTGACAAAGCTTTCCCAGATTATAAATGTATCCACCAGTAAGTCCACCATTAACTCTTATTCCTTATTCTGTTTCCAACTACTACATCAATATAAAGTAAAACATTAAAAAAATATAAAAATTTGATCTATATTTTTATTACTTAAATTTCATTATCTGTTATAAATAATTATTCTTCATTACTGTCATTTTTGCTATCAGGTTACAAATAAAGATTATATCATTGATGAAATGTAAAAATGTATAATTCAATAGATATGCTAATGGCTCAACTCATGAAAAGAGGTCTGCAGCTTGTTCACATCAAGTATACAATATAATATACATGTACTGATCATAAATTGTCTAGTTCAAACTGTTTTAATGTATAGACCATTTTAAACAAGAGAGTTTGCAATGTATATGAGCAAAAGAGAATTTAATATGCTTGTGTTAATTACCTTTATAAACGTTTCATCACTACTAAGTCCACATTCTTCAACTGTTCCAAACTTGTAATTTATATCTGGATCTGTAAGAAAAGATTTAATAGCATCTTCAATTCTAAACTTATACATACACTATCTGAAACCAACTTCTATTAAATCACCCTTTCTTAATCTCTTTCATGCATATATTTCATGTGATAAATCAGGAGATTGATTGTTAAAACTAGAATATTGACAATTCTGCAAAGTCCAACTAAAATGAACATGATTTATTTTAAGTCAAGCTTAAAACCAAAGACTTCTTTAACCTGAAATGCATAACTTTTATATTTTTATGTTTGTCAAAATTTTCCTTGTACAAATCTGAATTCATAATTAATTGTGTTGTATGGTCACATTTGAGATGAGAGATTTGAATACACTATATTAGATTTATGTGAATGACAGATCAAGTTTTTGACAAACATATAATGTTGGCAACTGATAATCAATTATAGGATATTTAAATCTTCTAATACTAGTATTAAATTAGTTTTGATTAGTGATTCTATTTTTGTACATGTGTATAAAAATTAATTATCTTAACAATGTAAACTTCAAAGGTGATCATGTTCACACAATATTTGGAGGGTGTGTGTGACTATTAATACAGGTCTCACCAAAACGACTGTTATAACCTGACTCTTTGGAAACTGTACCTAGTCACAGTCAGCAAGTGAACAGCATCTTGATTCTCTAGTGAACAATGGTGTAATTAATTTCAGAGATTGGATTCTCAGTCACTACTCAGCAATGAATGAATTTGAATTCTGAATTTTTCTGGCTCACAAAATTGCATATTGGTGTAAAAATATATGATACATCTATATATATGAGATTTGGTCAAAAACTTAATAATATGGTTTGAGAAAGTATTCAGCAGAGATTAGAACTGCTGCATACAACCCGTCAATAAATAATA
Organism: Unio pictorum; assembly: GCA_030141615.1. Lineage (NCBI taxonomy): Eukaryota > Metazoa > Mollusca > Bivalvia > Unionida > Unionidae > Unio > Unio pictorum. Next base: position 1,460,345 of record JARLTB010000296.1, on the reverse strand, counting down.
ACATAATATAATTCTGTCATTATTGCATGTCTGGATAGACATTTTGAATATTTTCTGTCATGGTAAAAATTAATCCCGTTTCCAGTTAATCTGCAGTTTTAACAGCAATACATATCCATAGAAAAACTGTTTTGGTCCACAAAATTCAATAACGTTACACAATATTTTTCTATCTCCCTTTCTAGAATCTGGAGAAGAAAAAAACACAATTTGGTATTATTGTCTGGTAAAATATAGAAATATACTTACATTTCACTTTTACAATAAGTACCAATATCTGTGTCATTAAGATTTATGCAAATCTTTCCTTGTCTGCTGAGAGTCAAAGACCATGTGCTGAAGGAGAGCAGATCCTTAGTGTAGCTATAACAGATATCAGACCCTACAAAAAATGAGATATTTTATGTGTTAATTAATAACAGCATTAGGAATGTTCCTTTCTCTTTACAATACAATTATTATTATTATTATTATTATTATTATTATTATTATTATTATTAGAAGAAGAAGAAGAAGAAGAAGAAGAAGAAGAAGAAGAAGAAGAAGAAGAAGAAACGAAAAAAAACATAATTAATACATAACCTTGTCAGTTTCTTGGAAAAAACCTGAACATTTTACTAACATATTGTGGATTTTAAATCAATTAGAAATGTATTTAAGGAGCTGAAACAGCTTATTACAGTGCAAAAGAATGCTGGCTGGTTGTTTGATTGTTGCATTGTGTATCTATCCTGAACTAATTATTATTATTTACTGAAAATTAAACCTTTCATTGAAATTTCAAAATGAAAGATCATGCTTTCTTTAATTTGCTTGTTTATATGACACAGTATACAGAAACAAATCTTTATTTTAAAATTGTTTCAGGTAGAAATATAGTTCAGTAATCTCTATTTTCTGTGTAAAGGCTTTTAATCATGAAGTGTCTCAATTGATATATTTTAAGAAATTCTGTTGTATATAGCGTTCATTAAAAACAATATTAACTGTACTTACTCTCTCCTGTCACACCAGCCACTACTGTTTCATGCCCCTTCTCTGTTTCATCTTCTTCATGAAAATCATAAACTGATGACATTCTTAAACTGTGTTACTTCCTGGCTCAACTGCTACTACTGGCATTTCTAGGTGGGCATGCAATATTTAACCTCTCAAAGACATGCCTTAGTCCAATGTCTGTATAGAACTTCTGACTTTTGATCTTGGAGTTGGATCACATGGCTTATGAGTCTGGTCTTTTATATTAATGGCCATGAATTGGAGCTGTTGAAGCTATGCTGATTGGATTATCAGTGATGATTTGTTGGATGATGTCTTGCTTTGTGCAAGATAAACAAATTATATAATACTGAAATGCCCATAGTCAAAGTGCTGATCTTACAATTTGCACAAATTATAACCATGTACAAATCATTGTTTTTAAAATCCTTTAATTATAATGCAACATCAATCTAAAACCTTGTATAGCTTATTCCACTTTCCTTTTCTTAACCAGCAATTTTTATAGACAGTGTAACATCAAGATCTTCCACCCCAACCCCCTAATTATTTATTTCCACCTCTCTTACAACTCATTAGTTTCCCCCTCTAGTTCTAACTTCTACTCCCTTGCCTAAAATAATTAATTTCTTTTCAATAATGTACACTTTGGTAATAAACTGAATGCAACATGTATATATGTAATGAGTCTGCTAGCAATTGGAAATGGGGTAGATTCAGCTATCACATTATTTTCCCCATTCAACCAATTCATTTATTTTTATTAATGCGCCATTTGGTAATACACTTAAAGCATACAAGTGAGATACCACAACATAATGGATCCTTTAACAAATGGGGGGGGGAGCGGGGCAGATCTATCTAGCTGATTTTCCCCCCACTATTATGAATTAGTTCCGTATACATAATCTATTTCGTATTAAACATATGGAAATACCATGCATGTAACAGGTCATACAATATATTGTGCATGGGGGTACATGATCAATTAGCTGATTATTTCTCCTAACTGCAATTAGTTTCTTTTCCTTTTCCACATTTGATACATAATGCAGGTATATGTTTACTTTACAAAATCTCATATATGGATGATTTCAAATGAACCTTTACAGTTAAAAGACGTTACAATTTCGGACTAATAGATTTTCAACAGTCACTTGCATAGTATAAGACACAACTGTTAAAGAATCTTCCTGGTTCTTCTTAGCAAACTTACAATGCATTAAAATGGGAACCATTCTGATGACCTAAGTGGTTAGAGCATCCACTTGTGATTTGGGAGGTTGTGGGTCAAACCCCAGCTGAGTTATATCAAAGACTTATACAAATGGTGCTAGCATCTGCCTCACTTGGTGCTCACCATTAAGAGGTTAGTTCTGAGAATGGTCGGCCTGGTGCCAGGATAACGTGACTGGGTGGGACATGATGTTACATGTCTGCAGGGCTATGCATGAGTGGTGTACATCACTTTAAACTAAATATAAAAATCCAAAATACACACACATACACACACACACACACACATGGTCATTTGCAAGGTTTTGTAAAAAACATATAGAGTGAAAGTGTCCAAGGAAAAATATGATGGGTACCTCAACAAATAATACTGGGTAACTCCTTTGGAATTGGATCAACAGATACTATACACATAAATGTCAGTAGAGATCAATGATGTTGCACTCATAATCTTGGCATCTTCTGCCCACACATTATTTGTTTCCTTATACCTGTCCTGTAAATACTTATCTACATTGCTTTTGTGGTAATTTCTAAGTGATTTAGTAATCATTGTGGAGCACATGTCTGACAATACTATTTCAGGAAATTTTGAATCTGTCTTCGATTGTAGCTTAAAACATACAATTACCCTCACCTCATACAATTTGCAGTGGATGAAAGAAGTGAGGAGAGAGAGATTAAGCAATAGAGAAAGACTGATATAGCAAGAAGAGCATAAGACAGATGAGAGCCTTAAAAACAGAGTGGAAGTGAGAGGAACACAAGAGGAAGACAGAAAAGAAAAAGATGAATACATAAAAAAGAAACAAAGACAAAGACGAGAGAGAGAGAGAGGAAGAAAGATACAAGAAGATAAAGAGAGAAATAAGACAAAGGGCAGTTTTATGAAGGAAAGTGAGGCGTAAAGAGAGAGAGAGGGCGAGAGAAAGAGAGTGAGGGTGTCAGGGCTGATTATTTTCCTGCAGGAAGAAAATCACCTGGCTAAATTGTTACCAAGGAAATTGTTAGGAGGGGAGGGGGATTTGGTCTTTATGACACAGGCAAGACTTGTGTATAATGAACACCAGCTTGTCATCCAACATATATAAAATCATGGATATTTTGAGACCTTTTTAAATAAAACCACGACGTTAAGGTGCCTAAACTGTCAAATCTAATATGGTTATCCTATTTTTAAAGCACCATTAGTGTCCCATTTTTATAGCATATTAGTACTATTTTTTTATCATTCTAAAATGTTGGGTGAAGTCAAATTTGGAGGCATGTCTTATAGTGTTACTTAACCATGGGATATTATGTGACACTGATTAAGTCCCCTCTATGCAGTACTATATGGTATCAAACATCATTTCTGCTTCCACACATAAACTGTGCAATATGTTACCAATTAGAAAAATAAGTAACCCATCCAAGAATTTGGAAAAACATAATATTCCTTTGAATAATTATGTTGATGATTGGGTTAACAAATCTTATCATAAGCGATTGAGAACAAATTGCAGATGATTAAATAAAAATTAAATGTGTTTAATGTTTCTAAAAATAGAAAATATAAAAGCTGAAATAATGTTCGAATATGAAAAATATACAACTTTAAGACATATTGTTCTCTTTAGATTACTGTCTTTAAGACATTATTATCTCTCTATCCTATGGGCTTTGATGTAATTAATATAAAGATATTTATAGCAGTGCAAATATTTATAAACTTATCAATGTTTTATTACTTAATACACAATCAAAACCATGCCTATGTATGCCATCTTTTATTGTGCTATTTTATTATTAATGAAATAATTATATGTACTAGAATTTATCATGTATATATATATATATATATATATATATATATATATATATATATATATATATATATATATATATATATATATATATATATATATGACTTGTGCACTTTCATTCAATAGACATTGTTTTTTGTTTTTGTACTATTTCCCATACAACGCCAGCAGTTGGTCGGATCCAACCCATGACTTCTTCACAGTTAATTATAAATGTTCATAACTTTACAGAGAATAGTTTTTAACATTAGTACATAGTATTATATTCTAATTCTAAACTCATTACAGAATATAAGTTATGAGAAAGAGAGAGAGCCGAAAAAAGTAAATTTTTTGTAAGAATTTCCATTTATATACATATATGTACCAATACATATATGCACATTAAGCATTCACTCATTACAAGTTTTATAAAGTAACTATGGTTGCTACTCGTTTCAAAGCAATTCAATTCTGCTATTATTTTAAAAACGTATTTTCCCGTAATAGCTATCTTTGAAAATTAAACAATTACCATTGTAATAAGAGTTTCTGACATTAAGAAGAAATCTAACCTTGCCCGCTTGATAGGTTTATTCTTTCTCCAAGTGGATCATTTTGAATCTCTATTATTTTCTCATCAGAAATAAATTTGAATACATTCATCATAAATTACAATTAAGACAATTAATGTTCATAAGTTTGAAATTGTAATTTTAAACTGAAGTATCTAAAACTATATTGTTGCTGTTTGCATCTACTTTGCATCTGTGTATATGCAACTTAAAGTTATTGCTCAATACAATAGCTTCTCCCCTTGAATCTGAATGCAAAAGAAATTATATATTGGTAACCACAAGATGATCTAATATGTCTCCTGTCATTTAGTAAAATGTGTATCTTGCAATAGATATATTGAGTATTCCTCATTTTCTTCAGGTAATGCATTACATCTCCAACCCATAGCAATATGACAGGATAGATTTTTCACAAGGCAGTTCTTTTATATAAATGTCTACATGGAACTGCACTAGAATATCTTCAGGATTTGTTCAGGCCTTTTTCAACAAAATACCAGTTGGGATCAATATCACATGGAAAACTTCTAGTACCAAAACCAAGAACAGAGCAATTCAGTTTTCAATATTTTGGTACAGTTGTATAGAATAAGCTTCCACTACATGTAAAATCGGCTGAAAATATTAGAGTACTTAAAAAGAGATATCATGAGCATGCATGTGTTTATTATAGATGATGATCATATCTATATTTATAGGTATTTCCTTAATGACAGCTTCTGTTGTAGACACTAATTATTGTTTGTTTTATTTTGTATGGTTTAACGCCATTTTTAAGCACAATATAGGCTATACATGGCGACCAGTATTAATGGTGGAGGAAGAACTCGGAAACCCCCCGGAAAGAACCACCGACCCACGAGAAGCTACGGCAAGCTTACTCACATAACTACATTAGCCGAATCTTAGACCTGAACACACGCAGACAGAGGTGAGATGGCAGGCAGTGATCCGTAACGGACAGCGCTTTAAACCACTCGGCCACTCTGGGCCCCTCACTAATTATTGCTATCTTCATATAATGTGCATTTTCATACTCTCCTTAAGAGGGCCTCAAGGGAGAATAGTCCTTTACTAATGAGTCACCCTCTATAAATAAAGCATTATTATTATTATTATTATTATTATTATTATTATTATTATTATTATTCATAGAGGCAATTCTCAATGAGTCATCCGCTGCCTTATAAAATTCTTATATCTGATATTGATCATTACATTACTTCTTGGATTTGCTGAGATATTCTATTTGATAGTGAACATTTTATTTTTAAGGCTTATGTTATATATAAATAGAAAGTTCATATATTGTCATTAAGAGAGAGAAAAATAAATAGAAAGAGCGAAGGTCATTTCTGAAATAAAAAATAACACAAACAATCAAAGGTCATTCAATAAAGTTGATAGAAATAGAAATGCAAAAATATTAAAGCAATAGTAAACCAAATATCCAGTCATTAAATAAGAGTATTTTGCAACTGTCATCCTTGTTGTTTTTACACAAAATTGGGTAACTTATCCTTTTCAGATTTAAGAACTTTGTTCTGTAGAAGTTCTTTTTTGTTAAAATATCTTATGTACTTAAAATGATATAGCCTGTTAGTATACTTCATGTTGTTTACTTGATATTAGAGAAAAGTTTGTTGCTTTTGGCTTACCAATAGATATTCTTTTCAATGAAATGTCAGCCACATTACAGCAAAGTAGCTTCTATGCTAACAACTTCACCTAATATACACTACTCTCTCAAAAGTACATAATAACTGGTGAGTGCCTGCTTGAATGTGAAATTCAAATTCATTTGTTTCTTTTTTGTTGTTGCATCATGACATTTACAAATCTTTATACATTTTGACATAGTGAATTGAAATTTGAAATTTATTGAACAATTAATGAAAGTAATTTGTGAAGTTAATAATTATTCATTAATATGTGTGTTTTATCAGTATATATAATTTATTATGTAGAAACAGATCACTGAAAATGTATGAGAATGTGTGAATGAAAAAGTATGTGAACAAAATTAAACATATGATAACTGTTCCTTATATGTGTTGGTGTGTTTTGGAAAGGACCAAAATATTAAAATGAAAACTTCTTTTTAACACCGTTTGATAAATTTAAAAAAACTTTAGAATTTTGAAATATATAACTGATGAAAATAAGAATATATCATGAAATAAGCATCACTACACCAATTTTCACAAAACTATGTTAATGGGTCAAATATATTGAAGGCAAAATGAACAATAAGAAAGAATCACATATTGAATCATTTTGGGATTTTACTTCCCACAATTTGCTAAAGACAGACTCTCACAATTTCATTAATTGCACACTTTGAAAATCATTTGCATTCTGCATGTATTTCTATGTGAGACATTAAATTTATTATCTTGATTTAATCTACCCACCTACCTACATATCTATCTACCTATCTTTTAAATAAGTAAAGGATGAGTATTATAATGTTTGTTATGACAGTATAATAATCCACCATTTATTTATTACCTAAGTATCTAACCCACAGTGGCTTTTCAATAACTAGAAGGTACTTGGAACACAAGAAATTTGCAACAAAATTTTACTGTTAGTTCAAGTTTCATTTTCCTTTCATGTAGCCCAGTGCTAACAGTTGGACATGTAACAAGGGTCATCCTGATTATCACCATCTCTAATTCAAATTTCACACCCAAAATAACTTGGGAGATCATGGTTAATTACACATTTGAATAATCTAATCATGATGGCAAGGCTTTATAGCCAAACAAGCCTTTGATGATGCCCTATGGACCACTTGCTTGCAGCTAACAGTCTCTTACCAAAGTTATGGATCCTAGACTATTTCATTATTTGGATTTGGTTTAGCTGAAAATTTCTACAATTTTTAAAATATAACTTTATATGCATGTCACAACAAAGTCAAGATATTAAAAGTGATTTTCATATATCCATATGATCAGGCAAAGCAGTACACTGACATAATCATAATTGATCAAATTTGAGCACAAGGGAAAAGATTAAATGTACAGATCTTGGTGCAAATTTTGTATGCACATAACATTCACTATAATTCTCATTGGCTAATTTTTTGGTAGCTGAATGAGTAAATAAACAAACTAACTGAATCTTGATTAAACAATATTTGACAGGACTGTAGATGTATATTTTAATAATCTTGACATGTAAATTCATGGAACAAATGTAATTTTAAAGTGGGTCTGATATTGTTATGAACTATTTGTTAATAATCTACTTATCAAATGCATCATAGGCTTATTTTAATATTTACATGATAAGAAAATAAATTATCCTGTATGATAATTAGGCATTAAGAAATTACCAGTAGAAGCACATGTAGCAATCAGATCAATTGGTTGAAAAATTACTTTGCTAAGAATTCATTTAGCCAAGATTTGGTTTCAACTTAAGAGTGTGAAGAACAGCTTGTAGGAATTAGCCAAATAGGGTTAAAAGGACATTAGTTGTGTACCAGCCTCACTGAGTATGGCAACAGGAATCCTTAGCCAAATTTGGCTAATTTAAAACCTGCCTAGCTCCTTCCACAGACAGTAAAGCCATTGAATAGTTATATACTATATATTGATCAAAAGCTCTTCAAAGAATCTCATTATGTGCCTTTTCTACTTTGGGTTAAGAGATTTAGCCCATAGCAAAAGCTTGATTTGAGTAAATGGAAAAGCTCAAGTGAAATCGGGAGCTGTTCTCCATTTTCCTTTCTTCGAGGCAGGCGTTGTGAAGAATGTTTCACCTAAATTTCCTTTTAGTGATGTAGCTTCGCAGTGGTAATCCTGTATACTACTCCAGATACCTAAATGCTGTAGGGTTGCATTTTTCCTATGCAATCCTAAATGGCACTATTTATCTGCTGAGAGCTCTCGCTAACCGTAGCCAGGTCCTGCCTGCTCCGTGTTGAATGGCCTGAATGTGTAAAGTTGACACTATGCTAAACATTGGAGCCACACAGCATACTATATCATTGTGTTCCTCTGTATTACCCTTTGAATGGGGAGCCCAGAGTGACTGAGATGTCAAAAGCGCTATGTTATGGATCACTGCCATCTCAATTCTGTCTGCATGGGATCAAGTATCAGAGTCTGCCTAATTGGGTGTGTGAGAAATATTACCAGCAGCTTGGTCAGCGTTTCTTTCCATGGATTTTTCTGGGTTCTTCCTCCACTATTAATACTGGCTGCCATGTAAAACCTATTCTCTGCTGAAAAATGGAGTTGAACGGTACAACAACAACAACAACAACAACCCTTTCAACGATTCGTGTCATATTCACTTTTGATAATTGTTTTCTTTCCATGACATCTTTCACAAAACAGATGGAAAGAATGGACTCTTTATATGATTGTATTATTTTCTCTAAAGAGTCATTTAATAGACGGACGAAATTAGTACAAAAACTTATCTTATGTGCAAAAATATCCCTTGGGACACAGAGAGAAAAAATAATAGGAAGCATTTCAAATAGAAAACAATGATATCCTTACTCTTCAATAACTATTCTTAAGTCATGGAACAGAGATGATTAAGGCATTATACACATCTTTGATATTAATATTCGGTTTATTTTAATTTCATTTGGATTATCTGGTTCATACATTGTTGTTATAATGCAACAATTAACATCAGTGTCACTTCTTTAATTATTGTCATTTTGTGAATATTTCCTGATAACATTATCCTCCAAATCCATTGGAATCTTATCAGTATTGAATTAATTATTTTGTCATTACTCCGAGTCTGGACCAATATATATATATATATATATATATATATATATATATATATATATATATATATATATATATATATATCCAATGTTCAGTTGCTTGCTTTAGTCTTCTAATTCTGTTTTAAATAATGTCATTGATTGAAGTTTATCCACCAGTATTTGATGAGCTTTTGATGTATATCAATTCAGTGCCTAAATGAATTGTATATTTTCATCACTAACAGACTGAAGATGACTAATAACCAGAAATTCATACCCCAATTCATGGTTTCATCCTAGCAGACATATACGTATACACATAAAGATTCATTAATCTTTAGATAAATACATGTATAGAAGTATTGGCACATCATATGTGTGTCATCAAGTTCTTTATTTTTCATGCAGACTATTCTTGTTAGTGAAGTTCTGCCATCCATAACTGGCTGAATTCTTTAAATGTATATACTTCTGTTCTTATGGGTGTTACAGCTAACATGTACAGTTGATACTAAGCCCTCCATTCGAACCCTACATCATATTATATCCTTGTGTTCTCCTCTATTACCCTTTCAATGAGTCATTATGTATTACTGATTTTTGATATTTCTTCTTTTTCATAACACCCTTCACAAAACAGAGAGTAAGTATTATCTCTTGATATAATTGTATTATTTCTTCTAAACAATCGTCTAAGACAGAACAAAAGAGTAGAAAGTTTGATTTTATGTGCAGAATTATTCCTAAGGAAATCGGAACGGAAACATTAATGGAACAGATGCATAAAGCATTCTACGTGACTTTGATTTAACTATTTCATTGTTTATTTTGTTTTCCTATTTTATTTGTTTTCCTATTTTATTCATCTAATTTAGTTTGAGGTAGTTTAAAAGATTGAGTGCTATCCAGCAGTATATTATGACTTTGCTGATATATATCCATTCAGTTCTTGATCATATAGTGTATTTTTATTAGTTACGTGCTGAATATCACTAATAACCTGAAATTCATATTTTTAAACACATGTTCATCCATGCATGCATGAACATATGCACATAAATATTAATAAATCTTTAGATAAATATATGTATACAAGTACAGTCACATATCTGTGTCATCAAGTTCGTTATTTTACGTACAGACTATTCTAGTAAGTGAAATATAGCCAAAGAAATTGATTGCAGTAAAGGAATATACTTCTGTTATTATAGACTATCTACCTGATAAGTAAAGTTGATACTATGCTAAAAAGTGGAGCCCCACAGCATACTGTATCATTGTGTTCCTCTGTATTACCCTTTGAATGGTGAGCACAGAGTGACTGAGTTGACAAAAGGGCTCTGTTATGGATCACTGCCATCTCAATTCTGTCGGTATGGGTTGAAGTTTCCGAGTCTGCCAATTTGGGTGTGTAAGAAATGTTGCCAGTAGTCTCTTGTTGGTCAGCGTTTCTTTCCAGGGATTTCTCTGCCTTCTACCTCCACCATTAATACTGGCTGCCATGTCAAGCCTATTTTGTACTGAAAAATGGTGTTGAACCCTACAATAACAGCAACAAACCTTTCAACGACCCTTATCATATTGAATTTTGATATTTTTTTCTTTCCTTGACATATTTCACAAAACAGATGGAAAGAATGGACTCGTTATATGATTGTATTATGTTCTCTAAAGAGTCATTTAATAGACAGACAAAATTAGTACAAAATCTTTTTTTATGTGCATAAATATCCCTTAGTACACTGAGAGGAAAAATAAGAGGAAACATTTCAAATAGAAAACAGCCATTACCTTCAATAACTTTTCTTAATTCATGAAACCGAGATTATTAATGCATTATACATATCTTTGGTAATAATATTCCGTTGATTTCTTTTTCATTTATGTGGCAATATATGGTTCATACATTGTTGTTCTAATGCAGTAATTTAACATCAGTGTCTTTTCTTATATTATTGTCATTTTGTGAATATGTCCTGATAACATTATCCTCCAAATCCATTTGAATATCATCAGTATTGAATTATTTATTTTGTCATTACTCCGAGTAATAACCATCATATACATCCAGTGTTCAGTTGCTTGCTGTAGTCTTCTAATTATGTTTGAAATAATGTCATTGATTGATGTTTATCCAGCAGTATTTTATGATCTTTTGATGTTTATCAATTCAGTGCCTAAATGAATTGTATATTTTCATCACTCACAGACTGAAGATAACTAATAACCAGAAATACATACCGCAATTCATTTTTTCATCCATGCAGACAGATACGTATGCACATAAAGATTCAATAATCTTTAGATAAATACATGTATATAAGTATTGGCACATCATATTTGTGTCATCAAGTTCTTTATTTTTCATGCAGGCTATTCTTTTTAGTGAAATACTACCATCCATAACTAGCTGAATGCTTTAAATGTATATACTTCTGTTCTTATGGATGTTACAGCTGACAAGTAAAGTTGATACTAAGCCCGCCATTTGAACACTACATCCTATTATATCCTTGTGTTCTCCTCTATTACCCTTTCAATGAGGCATATTGTATTATTGATTTTTGATATTTCTTCTTTTTCATGACACACTTCACAAAACAGGGCGTAAGTATTATCTCTTGATATAATTCTGTTACTTCTACTAAACAGTCATCTAAGACTGAAGAAAAGAATAGATAGTGTGATGTTATATGCTTAATTTTTCCTAACGGAATCGGAAAGGAAACGTTAATGGAACAGATTCATAAGATTAAGGCATTTGTCACAGAATTAGGCGAAAATTGAATTTCTTCTTGAATACAAATTAATTTCACCATTTTTTTGTTTCGTCGTACATGCGTTACCTGGGGTGAATAAGTTTTTTTCAAGGTAAGCGACGTGTAGCGATTTGCATGTGCCTGACTAGAAATCACTTGAGGTCAGGAACATTATAATCACGTGGTGCACGGGAATTTTCCGTGAATTCTTCTCACCTATTTGAGGACATATGAGGTAGAATATTTCTAAAAAGAGACGAGTCAAAAGTATCTTGTCAAAGCTCGTCATTCTGTCTCCAGCCAAAAGGCTGAATGTGATTGATTGCTCCAGCAAAAGAGCTGAATGTGATTTATTGCTCTAGCAAAAAGGGCTGAATGTGATTGATTATGCCGTGATTGTGCCATGATTATGCTGTTTATTTGTGCCATTTGATTGTGCGATCAAATTGAGGTATCTGACTGTCTGTCTGTAAGATTGTCTGTCCGTCTACGTTTGTATCTGGCGTGAACAGGAGGTCATGGTGTCTGTGGATATCTGTCGAGATGTGTAAATATCCGGAAATCTAGAAGTCTAAATGTCCGAGTGTCGGAGCTGTCTAGAGGTGTAAACGTCCGGGTAGCATCTAAGTGTTTGGGACCGGTAGTTCTAATAGGTGCTGTATGCTGTCTCTACGTATAACTGTAGTGGATCCGTGAAGGGCAAGAGTCCGATGAAAGTATTGGGTCAACCCTAGGTCTTCGGAGAAGCTGTGCGGCGATTCAACAGTTTGTGAATCGTACGGTTGTACAGGGTCGAGACGCATGTGTGTGTTTCAATTGTGGTTACAATTGAATACATTGTTATATTTACACGTAGTTCCTTTGAATCACAGTAGCATTCAAAGGGATTACATGAATCACAATAACAGTTAGAAACTTGATTTAATACATGTAGAAGTTTGTACTTGTTGTCGCAATCCATACGTGCGATAATATAATTTGATGTTTGTATTTGTTATCACAATCTATATGTGCGATAATATAACTTTTGTAAAGGTTCCATTTTATATGAAACATTTGTGTAGTCCAGAAGATTCCTTCGATCTGTGTTTATTTTGCATTAATATTTAATTTATTTTTAAATTGTGAATGGTTGTGAATTGTGATTGTGGGTTGAACGCTTGAGTTATATTGTTGATACATCATTATTTTTCATTAATAATTTATTTCATAAACTTACATCATCTTTCACATCTTGTGTTTGGGTTGTTCATTTAATCCACCAACCAATCGGTAAAAATTCTGTTACAGCATTCTACACGACTATTGATTTAACTATTTCATTGTTTTTTTAATTTTCCTTTTATATTCATTTAACTTTCTTTGAGGTAGTTCAAAAGATTGACAGCTATCCAGCAGTATATTATGATTTTGCTGATATATATCCATTCAGTGCCTGATCATATAGTGTATTTTTATCAGTAACATGCTGAATATGACTAATAAACAGAAATTCATATTTTTATACACATGTTCATCCATGCATGCATGAACATATGAACATTAATATTCATAAATCTTTAGATACTATATGTATAAAAGTATAGTCACATATCTGCGTCATAAAGGTATTTATTTTACATCCAGACTATTCTAGTTAGTGAAATATAGCCATCGAAACTGATTGCAGTAAAGGAATATACTTCTCTTATTATAGACCATATACCTGATAAGTAAAGTTGATACTATGCTTAACATTGGAGCCCCATAACATACCATATCTTTGTGTTCCTCTGTATTACCCTTTGAATGGGGAGCACAGAGTGACTGAGTTGTCAAAAGCGCTCTGTTATGGATCACTGCCATCTCAATTCTGTCGGCATGGGTTAAAGTCTCAGAGTCTGCCAATCTGGGTGCGTGAGAAATGTTGACAGTAACTTCTTTGTCAGAGTTTCTTTTGCAGGGATTTTTCTGGGTATTTAGTCCACCATTAATACTGGCTGCCATGTAAAACCTATTATATGCCGAAAAAATTAGTTGAACACTGTAACAACAACAACAACCCTTTCAACGACTCGTATCATATTCACTTTTGATATTTCTTTTCTTTCCATGACATCTTTCACGAAACAAGTAAAGAATGGACTCTTTATATGATTGTATTATGTTCTCTAAAACGTCATTTAATAGACGGAAGAAATGTGTACAAAATCTGATACTGTGTGCATAAAATATCCCTTAGGACACTGAAAGGAAAAATAAAAGGAAACATTTCAAATAGAAAACAGTCGTAACCTTACTCTTCAATAAATTCTCTTAATTCATGGAACAGAGATGATTAATGCATTATAAACATCTTTGATATTAATATTCGGCTTATTTTATTTTCATTTCTGTGGCAATATCTGGTTCATACATTGTTGCTCTAATGCAAGAATTTAAAATCAGTGTCTTTTCTTTAATTATTGTCATTGTGTGAATATGTCCTGATAACATTATCCTCCAAATCCATTGGAATCTCATCAGTATTGAATTATTTATTTTGTCATTACTCCGAGTCTGGACCAACATATACATATCCAATTTTCAGTTGCTTGCTTTAGTCTTCTAATTCTGTTTGGAATAATGTCATTGATTGAAGTTGATCCAGCAGTATTTTATGACCTTTTGATGTATATCAACTCAGTAACTAAATGAATTGTACATTTTCATCACTCACAGACTGAAGATGACTAATAACCAGAAATTCATATCCAAATTCAGGTTCTAATCCTTGCAGACATATACGTATGCACAAAAAGATTCATTAATCTTTAGATAAATACATATATAGAAGTATTGGCACATCATATGTGTGTCATCAAGTTCTTTATTTTTGATGCAGTCTATTCTTGTTAGTGAAATACTGCCATCCATAACGGGCTGAATGCTTTAAATGTATATACATCTGTTCTTATAGATGTTACAGCTAACAAGTTAAGTTGATACTAAGCCCTCCATTCTAACCCAACATCATATTATATCCTTGTGTTCTCCTCTATTACCATTTCAATGAGTTTTTATTTATTTCTGATTTTTGATATTTCTTCTTTTTCATGACACCTTTCACAAAACAGTTGGTACGTATTATCTCTTGATATAATTGTATTACTTCTACAAAACAACCATCTAAGGCAGTAGAAAAGAGTAGAAAGTTTCATTTTATGTTCAGAATTACTCCTAAGGAAATTGGAAAGGAAACGTTAATGGAACAGATTCATAAGATTAAAGCATTCGACATGACTTTGATTTAACTTTTTCATTGTTTTTTCACCTTCCTATTTTTTCGTCTAATTTAGTTCGAGGGAGTTTAATAGATTGAGTGCTATCCAGCAGTATGTTATGACTTTGCTGATATATATCCATTCAGTGCCTGATCATATAGTGTATTTGTATCAATTACATGCTGAATATGACTAATAACCAGAAATTCATTTTTATATACATATGATCATCCATGTATGCATGAACGTATGCACATAAATATTCATAAATCTTTAGATACATATATGTATGCAAGTAAAGTCACATCATATCTGTGTCATCAAGTTCTTTATTTTACATGCAGACTATTTTATTTACTGAAATATAGCCATTGAAACTGTTTGCAGTAAAGGAATATACTTCTGTTATTATAGACCATATAACTGATAAGTAAAGTTGATACTATGCTTAACATATGAGCCCCACAGCCTATCATATCATTGTGTTCCTCTGTGTTACTCTTTGAATGGGTAGCACAGAGTGATTGAGTTCTCAAACGCGCTCTGTTATGGATCACTGCCATCTCAATTCTGTCTGCATGGGTTCAAGTCTCCGAGTCTGCCAATTTGGGTTTGTGAGAAATGTTGCCAGTAGCTTCTTGTTGGTGAGCGTTTCCTTCCAGGGATTTTTCTGGGTTCTTCCTGCACATTAAAACTGGCTGCCATGTAAAGCCTATTTTGTACTGAAAAATGGTGTTGAACCTCTACAAAATCATCAACCCTTTCAACGACGGTGATCATATTGAAGTTTGATATTTCTTTTCTTTCCATGACATTTTTTACGAAACAGATGGAAAGAATGGACTCTTTATATCATTGTATTATGTTCTCTATAGAGTCATTTAATAGACGGAAGAAATTAGTACAAAATCTTTTTTTATATGCAAAAGTATCCCTTAGTACACAGAGAGGAACAATAAGAGGAAACATTTCAAATAGAAAACTGTCATAACCTTACTCTTCAATAACTTTTCTTAATTCATGGAACCGAGATGATTAATGCATTATACATATATTTGGTAATAATATTCCATTGATTTCGTTTTCATTTGTGTGGCAATATCTGGTTCATACATTGTTGTTCTAATGCAACAATTTAACATCAGTGTCTCTTCTTAGATTATTGTCATTTTGTGAATATGTCCTGATAACATTATCCTCCAAATCCATAGGAATCTCATAAGTATTGAATTATTTATTTTGTCATTACTCCGAGTCTTAACCATCATATATATCCAATGTTTAGTTGCTTGCTGTAGTCTTCTAATTATGTTTGAAATAATGTCTTTGATTGAAGTTTATCCAGCAGTATTTTATGACCCTTTGATGTATATCAATTCAGTGCCTAAATGAATTGTATATTTTCACCACTCACAGACTGAAGATAACTAATAGCCAGTAAAGCATACCCCAGTTCATTTTTGCATCCATGCAGACATATACGTATGCAGATAAAGATTCATTAATCTTTAGATAAATATATGTATAGAAGTATTGGCACATCATATATGTGTCATCAAGTTCTTTATTTCTCGTGCAGACTATTCTTTTTAGTGCAATACTGCCATCCATAACTGGCTGAATGCTTTAAATGTATATATTTCTGTTGTAATGGATGTTACAGGTGACAAGTAAAGTTGATACTAAGCCCTCCATTCGAACCCTACATCATATTACATCCTTGTGTTCGCATCTATTACCCTTTCAATGAGTCATATCGTATTACTAATTTTTTTATATTTCATCTTTTTCATGACACCCTTCACAAGACAGGGCGTAAGTATTATCTCTTGATATAATTGTATTACTTCTACTAAACAGTCAGACACAAGAAAAGAGTAGAAAGTGTCATGTTAAGTGCTTATTTTTTCCTAACGGAATCGGAAAGGAAACGATAATGGAACAGATTCATAAGATTAAGGCATTCTACACGATATTGATTTAAATATTTCATTGATTTTTTTTTATTTTCCTATTTGGTTCGTCTAATTTAGTTTGAAGTAGTTTAAAAGACTGATTGCTATCCAGCAGTATATTATGACTTTGCTGATATATATATATCCATTCAGTGCCTGATCATACAGTGTATTTTTGTCAGTTACATGCTGAATATGACTAATAACCAGATATTCATATTTTTATACACATGTTCATCCATGCATGCATAAACGTATGCACATAAATGTTCATAAATCTTTAGAGAAATATATGTATAGAACTATAGCCACATATCTGTGTCATCAAGTTCTTTATTTTACATGCAGACTATTCTAGTTAATGAAATATAGCCATAGAAACTGATTGCAGAAAAGGAATAAAATTCTGTTATTATAGACCATATGCCTGATAAGTAAAGTTGAAACTATCTTAAATACTGGTGCCCCACAGCATACCATATCAGTTTTCCCCTGTATTACCCTTTGAATGGGGAGCACTGAGTGACTGAGGTGTCAAAAGCGCTCTGTTATGGATCACTGTCTTCTCAATTCTGTCTGCAAGGGTTCAAGTCTCAGAGTCTGCCAATTTGGGTGTGTGAGAAATGTTGCCAGTAGCTTCTTGTTGGTCATCGATTCTTTCCAGGAATTTTTCTGGGTTCATCCTCCTCCATTAATACTGGCTGCCATGTAAAGCCTATTCTGTACTGAAAAATGGTGTAGAACCCTACAACAACAGCAACAACTCTTTCAACGACCCGTTTCAAATTGAATGTTCATATTTGTTTTCTTTCCATGACATCTTTCACAAAACAGATGGAATGATTGGACTCTTTATATGATTGTATTATGTTCTCTAAAGAGTCATTTAATAGACGGAAGAAATTAGTACAAAATCTTATTTTATGTGATAAAATATCCCTATGGAAGCAGAGAGGAAAAATAATATGAAACATTTCAAAGAGAAAACAGTCATAACCTTACTCTTCAATAACTATTCTTAATTCATGGAACCGAGATGATTAATGCGTTATACATATCTTTGATATTTATATTCGATTTATGTTATTTTCATTTCTGTGGCATTATCTAGTTCATACATTGTTGTTCTAATACAACAATTAACATCAGCGTCTTTTTTGAATTATTGTCATTTTGTGAATATGTCCTGATAACATTATCCTCCAAATCTATTGGAATTTGATCAGTATTGAATTATTTATTTTGTCATTATTCCGAGTCTGGACCAATATATATATATATATATATATATATATATATATATATATATATATATATATATATATATATATATATATATATATATATATATATATATATATATGTATATATATATGTATATATATATCTATATATATATATATATATATATATATATATAGATATATATATATATATGTATATATATATATATATATATATATATATATATATATATATATATATATATATATATATATATATATATATATATATATCCAATGTTCAGTTGCTTGCTTTAGTCTTCTAATTCTTTTTGAAATGACGTCATTGATTGAAGTTTATGCAGCAGTATTTTATGACCTTTTGATGTATATCATTTCAGTGCCTAAATAAATTGTATATTTTCATCACTTACAGACTGAAGATGACTAATTACCAGATATTCATTGCCCAATTCATGTTTTCATCCTTGCTAACATATACGTATGCACATAAAGATTCATTAATCTTTATATAAATACATGTATAGATG
Source organism: Unio pictorum (assembly GCA_030141615.1). NCBI lineage: Eukaryota > Metazoa > Mollusca > Bivalvia > Unionida > Unionidae > Unio > Unio pictorum. The sequence goes on along the minus strand of JARLTB010000296.1, from coordinate 1,441,274 downwards.
TATTGGCACATCATATGTGTGTCATCAAGTTCTTTTTTTTTCATACAGACTATTCATCTTAGTGACATACTGATATCCATAACTTCCTGAATGCTTTAAATGTATATACTCCTGTTCTTATGGATGTTACACCTAACAAGTAAAGTTCATACTGAGCCCTCCATTCGGACCCTATATCCTTGTTTTCTCCTCTATTACAATTTCAATTAGTCATTATGTATTACTGATTTTTGATATTTCTTCTTTTTCATGACACCCTTAACACAACAGAGAGTAAGTATTATCGCTTGATATAATTGTATTAATTCTACTAAACAATCATCAAAGACACAACAAAAGAGTATAATGTTTGATTTTATGTGCAGAATTATTCCTAAGGAAATCGGAAAGAAAACATTAATGGAACAGATTTATAAGATTAAAACATTCTACATGACTTTGACTTAACTATTTCATTGGGTTATTTTTTCTTTCAATTTTATTCATCTACTTTTGTTTGAGGTAGTTGAAAAGATTGACTGCTATCAAGCAATATATTATGACTTTTCTGATATATATCCATACAATGCCTGAACATATAGTGTATTTTTATCAGTAACATGCTGAATATGACTAATAACCAGAAATTCATATTTTTATACACATGTTCATCCATGCATGCTTGAACGTATGCATATAAATATTCATAAATCTTTATATAAATATATGTATACAAGTATAGTCACATATCTGTGTCATCAAGTTTTTTATTTTACATGCATACTATTCTAGTTAGTGAAATATAGCCATAGAAACTGATTGCAGTAAATGAATATACTTCTGTTACTATTGGCCATATACCTGATAAGTAAAGTTGATACTATGCTAAACATTGGAGCCCCACAGCATACCATATCATTGTGTTAGTCTGTATTACCCTTTGAATTGGGAGGCCAGAGTGACTGAGCGTTATCTTATGGATCACTGCCATCTCAATTTTGTCTGCATGTTTTCAAGTCTCAGAGTCTACCACTTTGGGTTTATGAGAAATGTTGCCAGTAGCTTCTTGTTGGTCAGCGTTTCTTTCCAGGGATTGTTTGGGTTCTTCCTCCACCATTAATACTGGCTGCCATGTAAAATCTATTCTGTGCTGAAAAATGGATTTGAAACCTACAACTACAACAACCCTTTCAACGACCTGTATCATATTCACTTTTGATATTTCTTTTCTTTCCATGACATATTTCACAAAACAGATGGAAAGAATGGACTCTTTATATGATTGTATTATGTTCTCTAAAGAGTCATTTAATAGACGGAAGAAATTAGTACAAAATCTTATTTTATGTGCAAAAATATCCCTGAGGAGATTGAGAGGAAAAATAATAGGAAACATTTCAAATAGAAAATAGTGATAACCTTACACTTCTATAACTACTCCTTATTCATGGAACAGAGATGATTAATGCATTATACATATCTTTGATATTTATATTACGTTTATTTAACTTTCATTTCTGTGTGATTATCTGGTTCATACATTGTTGTTCTATTGCATCTATTAACATCAGTGTCTTTTCTTTAATTATTGTCATTTTGTGAAGATGTCCTGATAACATTATCCTCCAAATCCATTGGAATCTTATCAGTATTGAATTATTTATCTTGTCATTACTCCGAGTCTGGACCAACATATATATCAAATGTTCTGTTGCTTGCATTAGTCCTGTAATTCGGTTTGAAATAATGTCATTGATTGAAGTTTATCCAGCAGTATTTTATGACCTTTTGATGTATATCAATTCAGTGCCTAAATGAATCGTACATTTTCATCACTCACAGACTGAAGATGACTAATAAACAGAAATGCATACCCCAATTCATATATTCATTCTTGCGGACATATACGTATGCACATAAAGATTCATTAATCTTTAGATAAATACATGTATAGAACAATTGGAAGATCATATGTGTATCATCCAGTTCTTTTTTCTAGATGCAGACTATTCTTTTCGTGAAATACTGCCATCCATAACTAGCTGAATGCTTTAAATGTATATACTTCTCTTCGTATGGATATAACAGCTGACAAGTAAAGTTGATACTAAGCCCTCGATTCGAACCCTACATTATATTTTATCATTTTGTTCTCCTCTATTACCCTTTCGGTTAGTCATTATGTATTACTGATTTTTTTTATGCCTTCTTTTTCAATGACACCCTTCACACTCCAGAGCGTAAGTATTATCGCTTGATATAATTGTATTAATTCTACTAAGAAATCATCAAAGGCAGTAGAAAAGAGCAGAAAGTTTGATTTTATGTTCGGAATCATTCCTAAAGAAAATGGAAAGGAAACGTTAATGGAACAGATTCATAAGATTGTAGCATTCTACACGACTTTGATTTAAATTTTTCATTGTTTATTTTATTTTCCTATTTTATTCATCTAATTTTGTTTGAAGGAGTTTAATAGATTGAGTGCTATCCAGCAGTATATTATGATATTGCTGATATATATATCCATTCAGTGCCTGATTGTATAAAGTATTTGTATCAATTACATGCTGAATATGACTAATAACCACAAATTCATTTTGATATACACATGCTCATCCATGCATGCATGAACGTATTCACATAAATATTCACAAATCTTTAGATACATATATGTATGCAAGTATGGTCACATCATATCTGTGTCATCAAGTTCTTTATTTTACATATAGACTATTCTAGTTAGTGAAATATAGACATATAAATTGGTTGCATGAAAGGAATATACTTCTGTTAATATAGACCATATAAATGATAAGTAAAATTGAGTCTTTCCTTAACATTGGAGCCCCACAGCATACCATATCATTGTGTACGTCTCTATCACTCTTTGAATGGGGAGCACAGAGTGACCGAGTGTTATGGATCACTGCCATCTCAATTATGTTTGCATGGGTTAAAATTCCGAATCTGCTAATTTGGGTGTTTGAGAAATGTTGCCAGTAGCATCTTGTTGGTCAGATTTTCTTTCCAGGGATTTTCTGGTTTCTTCCTCCACCATTAATACTGGCTGCCATGTAAAACCTATTCTGTACTGAAAAATGGTGTTGAACCCTACAACAACAGCAACAACCCTTTCAATGACCCGTATCATATTGAATTTTAAAATTTTTTTTCCTTCCATGACATATTTCACAAAACAGATGGAACGAATGGACTCTTTATATGATTGTTTTATGTTCTCTAAAGAGTCATTTAATAGACGGAAGAAATTAGTACAAAATCTTTTTTTATGTGCAAAAATATCCCTTAGTACACAGAGAGGAAAAATAATAGGAAACATTTCAAATCGAAAACAGTCATAACCTTACTCTTCAATAACTATTCTTTATTCTTGGAACCGAGATGATTAATACATTATACATATCTTTGGTAAGAATATTCCGTTGATTTCTTTTTTCATTTATTTGGCAATATCTGGTTCATACATTGTTGTTCTAATGCAACTATTTAACATGTCTGTTTTTTTATTATATTATTGTCATTTTGTGAATATGTCCTGATCACATTATCCTCGAAATCCATTGGAATCTCATCAGTATTGAATTATTTATTTTGTCATTATTCCGAGTCTGGGATCATATATATCCAATGTTCAGTTGCTTGCTGTAGACTTCTAATTATGTTTGAAATAATGTCACTGAATGAAACTTATCCAGCAGTATTTTATGACCTTTTGATGTAGATCAATTCAGTGCCTAAATGAATTGTATATTTTCATTACCCAAAGAACTGAAGATAACTAATAACCAGAAATGCATACCCCAAGTGATTTTTTCATCCATGCAGACATATATACGTATACACATAAAGATTCATTAATCTTTAGATATATATATCTATAGAACTATTGGCAGATCATATGTGTATCATCAAGTTCTTTAGTTTGCATGCAGACTATTCTTTTTAGTGAAATACTGCCATCCATAACTGGCCGAATGCTTTAAATGTATATGCTTCTGTTCTTATGGATGTTACAGCTGACAAGTAAAGTTGATACTAAGCCCTCCATTCGAATCCTACATCAGATTTTAACTTTGTGGTCTCCTCTATTACCCTTTCAATGATTCCTATCGTACTAGTGATTTTTGATATTTCTTGTTTTTCATGACACCCTTCACAAAACAGTTGGTAAGTATTATCTCTTGATATAATTATATTACTTCTACTAAACAGGCATCTTAGACACTAGAAAAGAGTAGAAAGTGTCATGTTATGAGCTTAATTTTTCCTAACGGAATCGGAAAGGAAACGTTAATGGAAAAGATTCATAAGATTAATGCATTCTACAGTAGATTAATTTAACTATTTCATTGTTTTTTTATTTTCCTATTTTATTCATCTAATCTCGTTTGAGGCAGTTTGAAAGACTGACAGCTATCCAGCAGTATGTTATGACTTTGCTGATCTATATCCATTCATTGCCTGATCATATAGTTTATCTTTATCAGTTACATGGTGAATATGACTAATAACCAGAAATTCATATTTTTATACACATGTTCATCGCTGCATGCATGAAAGTATGCACATAAATATTCATAAATCTTTATATAAATATATGTATACAAGTATAGTCACATATCTGTGTCATTAAGTTCTTTATTTTACATGCAGACTATTCTAGTTAGTGAAATATAGCCATATAAACTGATTGCAGTAAAGGAATATACTTCTGTTATTATAGACCATATACCTGATAAGTAAAGTTGATACTATGCTCAGCATTGAAGCCCCACAGCATACTATATCATTGTGTTCCTTTGTATTACCCTTTAAATAGGGAGCCCAGAGAGACTGATTTGTCAAAAGCGCTCTGTTATGGATAACTGCCATTTCAATTCTGTCTGCATGGGTTCAAGTCTGAGAGTCTACCAATATGGATTTGTGAGAAATTTTGCCAGGAGCTTCTTGCTTTTCAGCGTTTCTTTCCAGGGATTTTTCTGGCTTCTTCCTCCACCATTAATACTGGCTACCATGTAAAACCTATTCTGTGCTGAAAAATGGAGTTGAACCCTACAACAACAACAACAACCCTTTCAATGACTCGTATCATATTCACTTTTGATAATTCTATTCTTTCCATGATATCTTTCACAAAACAGATGGAAAGAATGGACTCATTATATGATTGTATTATGTTCTCTAAAAATCATTTAATAGACGGAAGAAATTAGTACAAAATCTTATCTTATGTGCAAAAATATCACTTAGGAAAATAGAGAGGAGAAATAATAGGAAACTTTTCAAATAGAAAACAATGTTACCCTAACTCTTCAATAACTTCTCTTATTTCATGGAACAGACATGATTAATACATTATGCACATCTTTGATATTTATATTCGGTTTATTTTATTTTCGTTTCTGTGGCATTATCTGGTTCATACATTGTTGTTCTAATGCAACAATTAGCATCAGTGTCTTTTCTTTAATTATTGTCATTTTGTGAATATGTACTGAAAACATTATCCTCCAAATCCATTGGAATCTCATCAGTATTGAATTATTTATTTTGTCATTATTCCGAGTCTGGACAAATATATATATCCAACGTTCGGTTGCTTGCTTTAGTCTTCTAATTCTGTTTGAAATGACGTCATTGATTGAAGTTTATCCAGCAGAATTTTATGACCTTTTGATGTATATCAATTCAGTGTCTAAATGAATTGTATGTTTTCATCACTCACAGACTGAACATGACTTATAACCATATTTTCATAGACCAATTCATGTTTTCATCCTAGCAGACACATACGTATGCACATAAAGATTTATTAATCTTCAGATAAATACATGTATAGGTGTATTGGCACATCATATCTGTGTCATCATGTTCTTTATTTTTCATGCAGACTATTCTTTTTAGTGAAATACTGCCATCCATAACTGGCTGAATGCTTTAAATGTATATACTCCTGTTCTTATGGATGTTACAGCTGACAAGTAAAGTTGATACTAAGCCCTCCATGCGAGCCCTACATCATATTATATCCTTGTGTTCTCCTCTATTACCCTTTCAATGAGTCAGTATGTATTACTGATGTTTCATATTTCTTCTTTTCCATGACACCCTTCACAAAACAGATGGTAAGTATTATCTCTTGATCTAATTGTATTACTTCTACTGAACAATCATCTGAGACAGAACAAAAGAGTAGAATGTTTGATTTTATGTGCAGAATTACTCCTTAGGAAATCGGAAAGAAAACATTAATGGTACTGATTCATAAGATTAAAGCATTCTACATGACATAGATTTAAGTATTTCATTGTTTATTTTCTTTTCCCATTTTATATATCTAATTTTGTTTGAGGTAGTTTAAAAGATTGAGTGTTATCCAGCAGTATATTATGACTTTGCTGATATATATAAATTCAGTACCTTGTCATTTTTAGTGTATATTTGTCAGTTACCTGCTGAATATGACTAACAACCAGAAATTCATATTCTTATAAACATATTCATCCTTGCATGCATGAACATATGCATATAAATATTCATAAATCTTTAGATAAATATATGTATACAAGTATACTCACATATCTGTGTCATCAAGGTCTCTATTATACATGCAGACTATTCTAGTTAGTGAACCATATCCATAGAAACTGATTGCAGTTAAAGAATATACTTCTGTTATTATAGACCATATACCTGATAAGTAAAGCCTCATGGCAACCTCCATTTTCCTTTTTTCGAAGCGTCGTGAAGAATGTTTCTCCTAAATTTCATTTTAGTGATGTAGATTCGCAAAGGTAATCCTGTACACTACTCCAGGTACCTTAATGCTCTATGTTTGCATTTTTCCTATGCAATCCTAAATGGCACTATTTTTATCTGCTGAGTGCTCTCGCTAACCGTAGCCAGTTGAAGTCCTGCCTGCTCCGTGTTGAGAGTCTGAATGAGTAAAGTTGATACTATGCTAAACATTGGAGCCCCACAGCATACTATATCATTGTGTTCCTCTGTATTACCCTTTGCATGGGGAGCCCAGAGTGACTGAGTTGTAAAACGCGCTCTGTTATGGATCACTGCCATCTCTATTCTGTCTCCATGGGTTCAAGACTCAGAGTCTGTCAATTTGGGTGTGTGAGAAATTTTGCCAGTAGCTTCTTGTTGGTCAGCGTTTCTTTCCAGGGATTTTTCTGGGTTCTTCCTTCACTATTAATACTGGCTGCCACGTAAAACCTATTTTGTGCTGAAAAATGCAGTTGAATCCTACAAAAACAATTACAACCCTTTCAACGACTCGTATCAAATTCACTTTTCACATTTCTTTTCTTTCCATGACATATTTCACAAAACATATGTAAAGAATGGACTCTTTATATGATTGTATTATGTGCTCTAAAATGTCATTTAATGGATGGATTAAATTATTACAAAATCTTATCTTATGTGCAAAAATATCCCTTAGGACACAGAGACGAAAAATAATAGGAAACATTTCAAACAGAAAACAGTCATTACCTTACTCTTCAATAACTTCTCTTAATTCATGAAAGAGAGATGACTAATGCATTAAATATCTTGGATATTAATATTCGTTTATTTTATTTTCATTTCTGTGGCATTATCTGGTTCATACATTGTTGTTCTAATGCAACAATTCACATCATTGTCATTTCTTTAATTATTTTCAATTTGCGAATATGTCCTGATAACATTCTCCTCCAAATCCATTTGAATCTCATCAGTATTGAATTATTTATTTTGTCATTACTCCGACTCTGGACCAACATAAATATCCAATGTTCAGTTGCTGGCCTTAGTCTTCTAATTCTGTTTGAAATAATGTCATTGATTGAAGTTTATCCAGCAGTATTTTATGACCTTTTGATGTATATCAATTCAGTGCCTAAATGAATTGTATATTGTCATCACTAACAGACTGAAGATGACTAATAACCAGAAATTCATTCCCAAATTCAATTTTTCATCCGTGCAGTCATATAAGTATGCAAATAAAGATTCATTAATCTTTAGATAAATACATGTATAGAAGTATTGGCACATAATATGTGTGTCATCACGTTCTTTATTTTTCTTTTTAGTGAAATATTGCCATCCATAACTGGCTGAATGCTTTAAATGTATATAATACTGTTCTTATGGATGTTGCAGCTAACAAGTAAAGTTGATACTAAGCCCTCCATTCGAACCCTACATCATAATATATCCTTGTGTTCTCCTCTAAAACCCTTTCAATGAGTCATTATGTATTACTGATTTCTGATATTTCTTCTTTTTCATGACACCCTTCACAAAACAGTTGGTAAGTATTATCTGTTGATATAATTGTATTACTTCTGCTGAACAATCATCTAAGACAGAACGAAATAGTAGAATGTTTGATTTTTGTGCAGAATTATTCCTAAGGAAATCGAAAAGGAAACATTAACGAAACATATTCATTAGATTAATTCATTCTACACTACTTTGTTTTAACTTTATCATTGTTTATTTTTTTTCTTCCTCTTTTAATCATCTAATTTTGTTTGAGGTAGTTTAAAAGACTGACTGCTATCCAGCAGTATATTTTAACTTTGCTGATATATATCCATTCAATGCCTGATCATATAGTGTATTTTTATCAGTTACATGCTGAATATGTCTAATAACCAGCAATTCATATTTTTATACACAAGTTCATCCATGCATGCATGAAAGTATGCACATAAATATTCATAAATCTTTAGATAAATATATGTTTACAAGTATAGTCACATATCTGTGTCATCAATGTCTTTATTTTAAATACAGACTATTCATGTTAGTGAAATATAGCCATAGAGACTGATTGCAGTAAAGGAATATACTTCTGTTATCATAGACCATATACCTGATAAGTAAAGTTGATAGTATGCTAAAAATTGGAGCCCCACAACATAATGTATCATTCTGTTCCTCTGTATTACTCTTTGAATTCGGAGCCCAGAGTGACTGAGTTGTCAAAAGATCTCTGTTATGGATAATTCCATCTCATTTCTATCTCCATGGGTTCAAGTCTCAGAGTCTACCAATTCGGGTGTGTGAGAAATGTTGCCAGTAGCTTCTTGTTGGTCAGCGTTTCTTTCCAGGGATTTTTCTGAATTCTTCGTCCACCATTAATACTGGCTGCCATGTAACACCTATTCAGTGCTGAAAAATGGAGTTGAACCCTACAACAACAACAACCCTTTCAACGACTCGTATCATATTCACTTTTAATATTTCTTTTCTTTCCATGACATCTTCCACAAAACAGATGTAAAGAATGGGCTCTTTATATGATTGTATTATCTTTTCTAAAACGTCATTTAATAAACGGAAGCAATTTGTACAAAATCTTATTTTTTGTGCAAAAATATCCCTTAGGACACAGAGAGGAAAAATAAAAGGAAACATTTCAAATAGAAAACAGTCATAACCTTACTATTCAATAACTTCTCTTAATTCATGGAATAGATATGATTAATGCATTATACACATCCTTGATATTAATATTCGGTTTATTTTATTTTCATTTCTGTGGCATTATCTGGTTCATGCATTGTTGTTCTAATGCTACAATTAACATCAGTGTCTTTTCTTTAATTATTGACATTTTGTGAATATGTCCTAATAACATTATCCTCCAAATCCATTGGAATTTCAACGGTATTGATTTATTTATTTTGTCATTACTCCGAGTCTTGACCAACAAATGTATCCAATGTTCAGTTGCTTGCTTTAGTCTTCTAATTCTGTTTGAAATAATGTCATTGATTGAAGATTATCCAGCGGTATTTTATGACCTTTTGATGTATATCAATTCAGAGCCTAAATGAATTGTACATTTTCATCACTCACAGACTCAGAATGACTAATAACCAGAAATTCATACCTTAATTCATTTTTTCATCCTAGCAGACATATACATATGCACATAAAGATTCATTAATCTTTAGATAAATACATGTATAGAAGTATTGGCACATCATATGTGTGTCATCAGATCCTTTATTTTTCATGCAGTCTATTCTTGTTAGTGAAATACTGCCGTCCATAACGGGCGGAGAGCTTTAAATGTATATACTTCTGTTCTTATGGATGTTACAGCTAACAAGTAAAGTTGATACTCAGGCCTCCATTCGAACCCTACATCATATTATATCCTTGTGTTTTCCTCTATTACCCTTTTAATGAGTTATTATTTATTACTGATTTTTTATATTTCTTCTTTTTCATGACACCCTTCACAAAACAGATGGTAAGTATTATCTCTTGATATAAATGTATTACTTCTACTGAACAATCATCTAAGACAGAACAAAAGTGTAGAACGTTTAATTTTATGTGTAGAATTATTCCTAAGGAAATCGGAAAGGAAACATTAATGGAACAGATTCATAAGAATAAAGTGTTCTACGTGACTTTGATTTAAATATTTCATTATTTTTTTCTTCCCTTTTTCATTCATCTAATTTTGTTTGAGGTAGTTTAAAATATTGAATGCTATCCAGCAGTATATTTTAACTTTTCTGTTATATATCCATTCAGTGCCTGATCATATCCTGCATTTTTATCAGTTACATGCTGAATATGACTAATAAACAAAGATTCATATTTTTTTACACATGTTCATCCATGCATGCATGAACCTATGAACATAAACATTCATAAATCTTTAGATAAATATATGTGTACAAGAATAGTCACATATCTGTACCAACAGGTTCTTTATTTTACATGCAGACTATTCTAGCTAGTGAAATATAGCCATAGAAACTGATTGCAGTAATGGAATATACTTCTGTTATTAATAGACTATATACCTGATAAGTAAAGCCTCGTGGCGGCCTCCATTTTCCTTTGGTCGAAGCGTCGTGAAGAATGTTTCTCCTAAATTCCCTTTTAGTGATGTAGCTTCGTAGTGGTAATCCTGTACACTACTCCAGGTACCTTAATGACCTATGGTTGCATTTTTCCTATGCAATCATAAATGGAACTATTTATCTGCTTAGAGCTCTCGCTATCCGTATCCAGCTCCTGTCTGCTCCGTGTTGACTGCCTGAATGAATAAAGTTGATACTATGCTAAAATTTCGAGCCCCACAGCATACTATATCATTGTGTTCCTCTGTATTACCATTTGAATGGGGAGCACAGAGTGACTGTGTTGTCAAAAGCGCTATGTTATGGATCACTGCCATCTCAATTCTTACTGCATGGGTTCAAGTCTAAGAGTCTTCCAATTTGGGTGTGTGACAAATTTTGCCGGTAGATTCTTCTTGGTCAGCGTTTCTTTGCAGGGATTTTTCTGGTTTCTTCCTCCACAATTAATACTGGCTGCCATGGAAAACCTCTTTTGAGCTGAAAAATGGAGTTGAACCCTACACCAACAATAACAACCCTTTCAACGACTCGTATCAAATTCACTTTTGATATTTCTTTTCTCTCCATGACATCTTTCACAAAACAGATGTAAAGAATGGACTCTTTATATGATTGTATTCTGATCTATAAAGAGTCATTTAATAGACGGAAGAAATTAGTACAAAATCTTATCTTATGTGCAAAAATATCCTTTAGGACACAGAGAGGAAAAATAATAGGTAACATTGCAAAAAGAAAACAGTGATATCCTTACTCTTCAATAACTTATCTTAATTCATGGAAAATAGATGTTTAATGCATTATGCACATCTTTGATATTAATATTCGGTTTATTTTTTTTTTCATTTCTGTGGCATTATCTGGTTCATACATTGTTGTTCTAATGCAACAATTAACATCAGTGTCATTTCTTTCCTTATTGTCATTTTATGAATATGTCCTGATATCATTATCATCCAAATCCTTTGGAATCTCATCAGTATTGAATTATTTATTTTGTCTTTACTCCGAGTCTGGACCAACATATATATGCAATGTTCCGCTGCTTTCTTTAGTCTTCTAATTCTCTTTGAAATAATGTCATTGATTTAAGTTTATCCAGCAGTATTTTATGACCTTTTGATGTAAATAAATTCAGTGCCTAAATGAATTGTATATTTTCCTCACTAACAGACTGAAGATGACTAATAACCAGAAATTCATACCCCAATTCATGTTTTCATTCATGCAGACATATACGTATACACATAAAGATTCATTAATCTTTAGATAAATACATGTATAGAAGTATTGGCACATAATATGTGTGTCATCAAGTACTTTATATTTCATGCAGACTATTCTTGTTAGTGAAATACTGCCATCCATAACTGGCTGAATGCTTTAAATGTATATAATACTGTTCTTATGGATGTTGCAGCTAACAAGTAAAGTTGACACTAAGCCCTCCATTCTAACCCTGTATCATATAATATCATTGTGTTCTCCTCTATTACCCTTTCAATGAGTCATTATGTATTACTAATTTTTTATATTTCTTCTTTCTCATGACACCCTACACAAAACAGAGCGTAAGTATTATCTCTTGATATAATTTTATTAATTCCACTAAACAATCATCTAAGACAGAACAAAAGAGTAGAGTTTGATCTTATGTACAGAATTATTCCCAAGGAAATCGGAAAGGAAACATTAATGGAACAGATTCATAAGATTAAAGCATTCTACATGACTTTGATTTAAATATTTCATTGTTTATTTTGTTTTCCTATTTTATTAATCTAATTTAGTTTGAGGTAGTTTAAAGAATTGACCGCTATCCAGCAGTATATTATGACTTTGCTGATATATATCCATTCAGTACGTGATCATAGAGTGTATTTTTATCAGTTACGTGCAGAATATCACTAATAACCAGAAATTCATATTTTTATACACATGCTCATCCATGCATGCATGAACATATGCACATAAGTATTCATAAATCTTTAGATATATATATGTGAACAAGTATAGTGACATATCTGTGTCATCAAGTTCGTTTTTTTACGTGCATACTATTCTAGTTAGTGAAATATAGCCATAGAAACTGATTGCAGTAAAGGAATATACTTCTGTTATTATTGACCATATACCTGATAAGTAAAGTTGATACTATGCTAAAAATTGGTGCCCCACAGCATACCATATCATTGTGTTCCTCTGTATTACCCTTTGAATGGGGAGCCCAGAGTGACTGAGTTGTCAAATTCGCTCTGTTATGGATCACTGCCATCTCAATTCTGTCTGCATGGGTTCAAGTCTCCGATTCGGCCAGTTTGGGTGTGTGAGAAATGTTGCCAGTAGCTTCTTGTTGGTCAGCGATTCCTTTAAGGGATTTATCTGGTTTCAATTTCCACCATTAATACTGGGTGCCATGTTAAACCTATTCTGTGCTGAAAAATGGTGTCGAACCCTACAACAACAACAACAACCCTTTCAACGACCCGTATCTTGTTCACTTTTGATATTTCTATTCTTTCCATGACATCTTTCACAAAACAGATGGAAAGAATGGACTCTTTATATGATTGCATTATGTTCTCTAAAGAGTCATTTAATGGACGGAAGAAATTAGTTCAAAATCTTATCTTATGTGCAAAAAAATCCCTTAGGACACAGAGAGGAAAAATAATAGGAAACATGTCAAATAAAAAAGTCATAACCTTACTCTTCAATAACTTCTCTTATTTCATGGAACAGAGATCATTAATGCATTATTCACATCTTTGTTATTAATATTCGGTTTATTTTATTTTCATTTCTGTGGCATTATCTGGTGCATACATTGTTGTTCTAATGCAACAATTAACATCTGTGTCTTTTCTTTAATTATTGTCATTTTGTGATTATGTCCTGATAACATTATCCTCGAAATCCAATGGAATCTCATCAGTATTGAATTCCCAATATTGTCATTACTCCGAGTCTGGACCAACATATATATCCAATGTTCAGTTCTCTTGCTTTAGTCTTCTAATTCTGTTTGAAATTATGTCATAGATTCAAGTTTATCCAGCAGTATTTTATGACCTTTTGATGTATATCAATTCAATGCCTAAATGAATTGTACATTTTCCTCACTCACAGACTGAAGCTGACTAATAACCAGAAATTCATACCCAAATTCATGTTTTCATTCTTGCCTACATAAAGTATGCACATAAAGATTCATTAATCTTTAGATAAATAGATGTATAGAAATATTGGCACATCATATGTGTGTCATCAAGTTCTTTATTGTTCATGCAGTCTATCCTTGTTAGTGAAATACTGCCATCTATAACTGGCTGAATGCTTTAGATGTATATAGTTCTGTTCTTATAGATGTTACAGCAGACAAGTAAAGTTGATACTAAGCCCTCCATTTGAACCCTACATCATATTATATCCTTGTTTTCTCCACTATTACCCTTTCAATTAGTCATTATGTATTACTAATTTTTGATATTTCTTCTTTTTCATGACACCTTTCACAAAACAGTTGGCAAGTATTATCTCTTGATATAATTGTTTTTACGTCTACTGAACAATCATCTAAGACATAACAAAAGAATAGAATGTTTGATTTTATGTGCAGAATTATTTCTAAGGAAATCGGAAATGAAACATTAATGGAACAGATTCATAAGATTAAACCATTCTACATGTCATAGATTTAACCATTTCATTGTTTATTTTTTTCCTATTTTAATCATCTAATTTTGTTTGACTTAGTTTAAAACATTGACTGCTATCCAGCAGTATATTATAACTTTGCTGATATATATCCATTCAGGGCTTGATCATATAGTGTATTTTTATTATTTACATGTTGAATATGACTGATAACCAGAAATTCATATTTTTATACACGTTTTCATCCATGCATACATGAACGTATGCACATAAATATTCATAAATCTTTAGATAAATATATGTATACAAGTATAGTCACATATCTGTGTCATCAAATTCTTTATTTGACATGCAGACTATTCTAGTTAGTGAAAGATAACCATAGAGACTGATTGCAGTAAAGGAATATACTTCTGTTATTATAGACCATATTCCTGATAAGTAAAGTGGATACTATGCTAACAATTGGAGCCCCACAGCATACTGTATCATTGTATTCCTCTGTATTACCCTTTGAATGGGGAGCCCAGAGTGACTGAGTTGTCAAAAGCGCTCTGTTATGGATCACTGCCATCTCAGTTCTGTCTGCATGGGTTTAAGTCTCATAGTCTGCCAATTTGTGTGTTGAGAAATGTTGCCAATAGCTCCTTGTTGGTCATCGTTTCTTTCCAGTGATTTTAATGAGTACTTCCTCCACCATTAACACTGGCTGCCACGTAAAACCTATTCTGTGCTGAAAAATGGAGCTGAACCCTGCAACAACAACAAGAAAACTTTCAACGACTCGTATCTTTTTCACTTTTGATATTTCTTTTCATTCCACGACATCTTTCACAAAACAAATCTAAAGAAAGGACACTTTATATGGTTGTTTTATGTTATCTAAAACGTCATTTAAAAGACGGCAGAAATTTGTACAAAATCTTATCATATGTGCAAAAATATCCCTTAGGACACAGGAAGGAAAAGTAATTGGAAAGATTTTAAATAGAAAACAGTCATAACCTTACTCTTCAATATCTTCACTTAATTCATGAAACAGAGATGATTAATGGAATATACACATCTTTGATATTAATATTCGGTTTATTTCATTTTCATTTCTGTGGCATTATCTGGTTCATATATTGTTGTTCTAATGCAACAATTAACATCAGTGTCTTTTCTTTAATTATTGTCATTTTGTGAATATGTCCTGATAACATTATGCTCCAAATCCATTCTAATCTCAACAGTATTGAATTATTTATTTTGTCATTACTCCGAGTCTGGACCACCATATATATCCAATGTTCAGATGCTTGCTTTAGTCTTCTAATTCTGTTTGAAATAATGGCATTGACTGAAGTGTATCCAGCAGTATTTATGGCCTTTTGATGTATATCAATTCAGTGCCTCAATGAATCGTACATTTTCATCACTCACAGACTGAAGAAGACTAATAAACAGAAATGCATATATATATATATATATATATATATATATATATATATATATATATATATATATATATATATATATATATATATATATAAATTCATATATTCCTTCTTGCGGACATATACGTATGCACATAAAGATTCATTAATCTTTAGATAAATACATGCATAGAAGTATTGGCACATCATATGTGTGTCATCAAGTTCTTTATTCCTCATGAAGTCCATTCTTGTTAGTTAAATACTGCCATCTATAACTGGCTGTATGCTTTAAATGTATATACTTCTGTTCGTATGAATGTTATCGCTCACATGTAAAGTTGATACTAAGCCCTACATTCGAACCCTACATCATATTATATCCTTGTGTTCTCTACTATTACCCTTTCAATTAGTCATTATGTATTACTCATTTTTGATATTTCTTCTTTTTCATGACACCTTTCACAAAACAGATGGCAAGTATTATCTCTTGATATAATTGTATTACTTCTACTTAACAATCATCAAAGACATAACAAAAGAGTAGAATGTTTGATTTTATGTGCAGAATTATTCCTAAGGAAATCGGAAAGGAAACATTAATGGAACAGATTCATAAGATTAAACCATTCTACATGACATAGATTTAACCATTTCATTGTTTATTTTTTCCTATTTTAATCATCTAATTTTGTTTGACTTAGTTTAAAACATTGCCTGCTATCCAGCAGTATATTATAACTTTGCTGATATATATCCATTCAGTGCTTGATCATATAGTGTATTTTTATTATTTACATGCTGAATATGTCTAATAACCAGAAATTCCTATTTTTATACACATGTTCATCCATGCATACATAAAGATATGCACATAAATTTTCATAAATCTTTAAATAAATATACAAGTATAGTCACATATCTGTGTTATCAAGTTCTTTATTTTACATGCTGACTATTCCAGTTGGTGAAATATAGCCATGGAGACTGATTGCAGTAAAGGAATATATTTCTTTTATTATAGACCTTATACTTGATAAGTAAAGTGGATACTATGTTAAAAATTGGATCCCCACAGCATACTGCATCATTGTGTTCCTCTGTATTACCCTTTTAAATGGTGAGCCCAGAGAGACTGAATTCTCAAAAACGCTCAGTTATGGATCATTGTCATCTCAAATCTGTCTGTATGGGTTCAAGTCTCAGAGTCTTCCATTTTGGGTGTGTGTGAAATGTTGTCAGTAGCTTCTTGTTGGTCAGCGTTTCTTTCCAGAAACTTTTCTGGGTTCTTCCTCCACCATTAATACTGGCTGCCATGTAAAACCTATTCTGTGCTGAAAAATGGTGTTCAACACTGCAACAACAACAACTACCCTTTCATCGACTCGTATCATATTCACTTTTGATATTTGTTTTCATTTCATGACATCTTTCACAAAACAGATGTAAAGAATGGACTCTTTATATGATTGTATTATGTTCTCTAAAACGTCATTAAATAGACGGAAGAAATCTTTACAAAATCTTATTTTATGTGCAAAAATATCCTTCAGGACACAGAGAGTAAAAATAATAGGAAACATTTCAAATAGAAAACAGTGATATCCTTACTCTTCAATAACTTATCTTAATTCATGGAACAGAGATGATTAATGTATTATCCACATCTTTGATAATAATATTCGGGTTATTTTATTTTCATTTCTGTGGCATTATCTGGTACATACATTTTTGTTCTAATGCAACAATTAACATCAGTGTCATTTCTTTAATTATTGTCAACTTCTGAATATGTCCTGATAACATTATCCTCCAAATCCATTGGAGTCTCATACGTATTGAATTATTTATTTTGTCATTACTCCGAGTCTGGACCAATATATATACATCCAATGTTCAGTTGCTTGCTTTAGTCTTCTAATTCTGTTTGAAATAATGTCATTGATTGGAGTTTATCCAGCAGTATTTTATGACCTTTTGATGTATATCAATTCAGTGCCTAAATGAATTGTATATTTCATCACTAACAGACTGAAGGTGACTAATAACCAGAAATTCATACCCCAATTCATGTTTTCATCCTTGCAGACATTTATGTATCCAGATAAAGATTCATTAATCTTTAGATAAATACATGTATATAAGTATTGGCACATCATATGTGTCATCAAGTTCTTTATGTTTCATGCAGACTACTCTTGTTAGTGAAATACTGCCATCCATAACTGGCTGAATGCTTTAAATGTATATACTTCTTTTCTTATGGATGTTAACAGCTAACAAGTAAAGTTGATACTAAGCCCTCCATTCTAACCCTACATAATATTTTATCCTTGTGTTATCCTCTATTACCCTTTCAATGAGTCATTATGTATTACTGATTTTTGATATTTATTCTTTTTCAATGACCCCCTTCACACCACAGATCGTAAGTATTATCTGTTGACATAATTGTATTACTTGTACTAAGCAATCCTCTAAGGCAGAACAAAAGAGTAGAATGTTTGATTTTATGTGCAGAATTATTCCTAAGAAAATCGGAAAGAAAACATTAATGGAACACATTCATCAGATTAAAGCATTATAAATGACATTGATTTAACTATTTCATTGTTTATTTTATTTCCTATTTTATTCATCTCGTTTTGTTTGAGGTAGTTTAAAGGATTGACTGCTATCCAGCGGTACATTATGACTTTGCTGATATAAATCTATTCTGTACATGATCATATAGTGTATTTTTATCAGTTACATACTGAATATAACTAATTACCAGAAATTCATATTTTTATACACATGTTCACCCATGCATGCATGAACATATGCACATAAATATTCATAAATCTTCAGATAAATGTATGTATACAAGTGTAGTCACATATCTGTGTCATCAAGTTCGTTATTTAACGTGCAGACTATTCACGTTTGTGAATGATATCCATATAAACTGATTGCAGTAAGTTAATATACTTATGTTCTTATAGACCATATACATGATAAGTAAAGTTGATACTATGCTAAAAATTAGAGCCCCACAGCATACTGTATCATTGTGTTCCTCTGTATTACCCTTTGAATGGGGAGCCCAGAGTGACTGAGTTGTCAAAAGCGCTCTGTTATGGATCAAAGCCATCTCAATTCTGTCTGTATAGGTCCAAGTCTCAGAGTCTGCCAATTTGGTTGTTTGAGAAATGTTGCCATTAGCTTCTTGTTGGTAAACGTTTCTTTCCAGGGATTTTTCTGTGTTCTTTCTATGCCATTAATACTGGGTGCCATGTAAAACCTATTCTGTGCTGAAAAATGGTGTCGAACCCTACAACAACAACAACAACAACCATTACAACGACCCGTGTCATGTTCACTTTTGATATTTCTTTTCTTTCCATGTCATATTTCCCTGTGCAAAAATATCCCTTAGGACACAGAGAGGAAAAATAATTGGAAACTTTTCAAATATAAAACATTCATGAACTTACTCTTCAATAACTTTTCTTCGGACGAATAAAGTACAAAATCTTATCCTATGTACGAAAATATCCCTTAGGACACAGTTAGGAGAAAAAAGGAAACATTTCAAATAGAAAACAGTCATAACCATTCTCTTCAATAACTTCTATTAATTAATGTAACAGAGATGAGAAATGCAAAATACACATCTTTGATATTAATATTCGGTTAATTTTATTTTGATTTCTGTGGCATTATCTGGTTCATACATTGTTGTTCTAATGCAACAATTAACATCAGTGTCTTTTCTTTAATTATTGTCATTTTGTGAATATGTCCTGATAATACTATCCTCCAAATCCATTGGAATCTCATCAGTATTGAATTATTTATTTTGTCATTACTCCCAGTCGGGACCAACATATATATCCAATGTTCAGTTGCTTGCTTTAGTCTTCTAATTCTGTTTGAAATAATGTCATTCATTGAAGTTTATCCAGCAGTATTGTATGACCTTTTGATGTATATCAATTCAGTGCCTAAATGAATTGTACATTTTCATCACAAACAAACTGAAGATGACTAATAACCAGAAATTCATACCCCAATTCATGTTTTCATCCTTGCAGCCATATACGTATGCACATAAAGATTCATTAATCTTTAGATAAATACATGTATAGAAGTATTGGCACATCACATATGTGTCATTAAGTTTTTTATTTTTCATGCAGACTATTATTTTTAGTGAAATATTACCATCCATAACTGGCTGAATGCTTTAAATGTATATACTTCTCTTCTTATGGATATTACCGCTGACAAAAAAAGTTGATACTAAGCCCTCCATTCGATCCCTACATCATATTATATCCTTGCATTCTCCTCTATTACCTGTTCAATGAGTCATTATGTATTACTGATTTTTGATATTTCTTCTTTTTCATGACACCTTTCACAAAACAGTTGGTAAGCATTATCTCTTGATATAATTTTATTACTTCTACTAAACAATCATCTACGACAGAACAAAAGAGTAGAAAGTTTGATTTTATGTGCATAATTATAGCTCAGGAAATCGATAAGGAAATATTAATGGAACAGATTCATGAGATTAAAGCATTCTACAATACTTTGACTTAACTATTTCATTGGGTTTTTTTTCCTCTTTAATTCATCTAATTTTTGTTTGAGGTAGTTTAAAAGATTGACTGCTATCCAGCAGTATATTATAACTTTGCTGGTATATAGATCCATTCAGTGCCTGATTATAGTGTATTTGTATCAGTTACATGCTGACTGTGACTAAAAACCAGAAATTCATATTTTTATTCACATGTTCATCCATGCATACATAAACGTATGCTCATAGATATTCATAAATCTTTAGATAAATATATGTATACAAGTATAATCACATATCTGTGTCATCAAGTTCATTTTTTTACATGCAAACTATTCTAGTTAGTGAAATATAGCCAAAGAGACTGAGTGCAGTAAAGGAATATACTTCAGTTATTATAGCCCATATACCTGATAAGTAAAGTTGATACTATGCTAAAAATTGGAGCCCCACACCTTACTGTATCATTGTGTTCCTCTGTATTACGCTTTGAATGAGGAGCCCAGAGTGTCTGACTTGACAAAAGCGCTCTGTTATGTATCACTTCCATCTCAATTCTGTCTGCATGGGTTCAAGTCTCAGAGTCTGCCAATTTGGGTGTTTGAGAAATGTTGCCATTAGCTTTTTATTGGTCAGCGTTTCTTTCAAAGGATTTGACTGGCTACTTCCTCCACCATTAATACTGGCTGCCATGTAAAACCTATTCTGTGCTGAAAAATGGAGTTGAACCCTGCAACAACAACAACAACCCTTTCAACGACTCTTTATATGATTGTATTATGTTCTCTAAAACGTCATTTAATAGACGGAAGAAATTAGTGCTAAACCTTATCTTATGTGCTAAAATCGTATTTTATGTGCAAAAATATCATTTAGGACACAGAGAGGAAAAATAATAGGAAACATTTTAAATAGAAAACAGTGATATCCTTACTCTTCAATAACTTATCTTAATTCATGGAACAGGGATGATTAATGCATTATACATATGTTTGATATTAATATTAGGTTTATTTTATTTTCATTTCTGTGGCACTCTCTGGTTCATACATTGCTGTTCTAATGCAACAATTAACATCAGTGTCTTTCCTTTCATTATTGTAATTTTGTGAATATATCCTGATAACATTATCCTCCAAACCCATTGGAATCTCACCAGTATTGAATTATTTATTTTGTCATTACTCCGGGACCAAAATATATATCCAATGTTCAGTTGCTTGCTTTAGTCTTCTAATTCTGTTTGAAATAATGTCATTGATTGATGTTTATCCAGCAGTATTTTATGACCTATTGATGTATATCAATTCAGTGCCTAAATGAATCGTACATTTTCATAACTCACAGAGTGATGATGACTAATAACCAGAAATGTATACCCCAACTCATGTTTTCATCCTAGCAGACATATACGTATTCACATATAGATCCATTAATCGTTAGACAAATACATGTATAGAAGTATTGGCACATCATATGTGTGTCATCAAGTTCTTTATTTTTCATGCAGTATATTCTTGTTAGTGAAATACTGCCATCCATAACTGGCTGAATGCTTTAAATGTATATACTTCTGTTCTTATAGATGTTACCGCTGACAAGTAAATTTGATACTAAGCCATCCGTTCGAACCCTACATCATATTATATCCTTGTGTTCTCCTCTCTTACCCTTTCAATGAGTCATATCGTATTACTGATTTTGTATATTTCCTCTTTTTCATGACACCCTTCACAAAACAGTTGGTAAGTATTATCTATTGATATAATTATATTACTTCTACTAAACAATCATCAAAGACACAACAAAAGAGTAGAAAGTTTGATTTTATGTGCAGAATTATTCCTAAGGAAATCGGAAAGGAGACATTAATGGAACAGATTCATAAGATTAAAGCATTCTACATGACTTTGATTTAACTATTTAATTGTTTATTTTTTATTCCTATTTTAGTCATCTAATCTTGTCTGATTTCGTTTAAAATATTGACTTCTATCCAGCAGTATATTATGACTTTGCTGATATATATCCATTCAGTGCCTGATCATATAGTGTATTTTTATCAGTTACATGCTGAATATGACTAATAAAGAGAAATTCATATTTTTATAAACATGTTAATCCATGCATGCATGAACGTTTGCACATAAATATTCCTAAATCTTTAGATAAATATATGTATACAAGTATAGTCACATATCTGTGTCATGTCATCAAGTTCTTTATTCTACATGCAGGCTATTATAGTTAGTGAAATAATATACTTCTGTTAATATAGAACATATACCTGATAAGTAAAGCCTCGTGGCGGCCTCCATTTCCTATATTCGAAGCGTCGTGAAGAATATTTCTCGTAATTTTCCTTTTAGTGATGTAGCATCGCAGAGTTAATCCTGTACACTACTCCAGATACCTAAAGGGTCTATGTTTGCACTTTTCCAATGCAATCCTAAATGGCACTATTTATCTTCTGAGAGCTATCGCTAACCGTAGCCAGGTGAAGACCGGTCCTGCCTGCTCCGTGTTCACTGCCTGAATGAGTAAAGTTGATACTATGCTAAACATTGGAGCCATACTATATCATTGTGTTCCTCTGTATTACCCTTTCAATGGGGAGCCCAGAGTGACTGAGTTGTCAAAAGCGCTCTGTTATGGATTACTGCCATCTCAATTCTGTCTGCAAGGGTTCAATTCTGAGAGTCTGCCAATTTGGGTTTGTTAGAAATGTTGCCTGTAGCTTCTTGTAGGTCAGCGTCTCTTTCCAGGGATTGTTCTGAGTTCTTCCTCCACCATTAATACTGGCTACCATGTAAAACCTATTTTGTGCTGAAAAATGGAGTTGAACCCTGCAACAACAACCCTTTCAACGACTCGTATCATATTCACTTTTGACATTTCTTTTCTTTCCATGACATCTTTCACAAACGAGATGGAAAGAATGGACTCTTTATATGATTGTATTATGTTCTCTGAAAAGTCATTTAATAGAGGGAAGAAATTAGTACAAAATCTTATATTATGTGCACAAATATCACTTAGGACACAGAGAGGAAAAATAATAGGAAACATTTCAAATAGAAAATAGTGATAACCTTTTACTCTTCAATTACTTCTCTTAATACATGGGACAGAGATGATTAATGCATTTTACACATCTTTGATAATAATATTCGGCATATTTTTTTTTTCATTTCTGTGGCATTATCCGCTTCATACATTGTTGTTCTAATGAAGAAATGAACATCAGTGTCATTTCTTTAATTATTGTCATATTGTGAATATGTCCTGATAACGTTATTCTCCAAATCCATTGCACTCTCATCAGTATTGAATTATTTATTTTGTCATTAATCCGAGTCTGGACCAATATATATATATATATATATATATATATATATATATATATATATATATATATATATATATATATATATATATATATATATATATCTAATTTTCAGTTGCTTGCTTTAGTCTTCTAATTCTGTTTGAAATAATGTCATTGTTTGAAGTTTATCCAGCAGTATTTTATAACCTTTTGATGTATATCAATTCAGTGCCTAAATGAATTGTATATTTTTATCACTAAATGACTGAAGATGACTAATAACCAGAAATTCATACCCCAATTCATGTTTTCATCCTTGCAGAAATTTACGTATGCACATAAAGATTCATTAATCTTTAAATAAATGCATGTATAGAAGTATGGCACGTCATATGTGTGTCATCAAGTTTTTTATGTTTCATGCAGACTATTCCTGTTAGTGAAATGCTGCCATCCATAACTGGCTGAATGCTTTAAATGTATATACTTCTGTTCTTATGGACTTTACAGCTGACAAGTAAAGTTGATATTAAGTCCTCCATTCGAACCCTACATCATATTTTATCCTTGTGTTTTCCTCTATTACCCTTTCAATGAGTCATTATGTATTACTGATTTTTGGTATTTCTTCTTTTTCATGACACCCTTCACAAAACAGAGCGTAAGTATTATCTCTTGATATAATTGTATTACTTCTACTTAACAATCATCTAAGACAGAACAAAAGAGTGGAATGTTTGATTTTATGTGCAGAATTATTCCTAAGGAAATCGTAAAGGAAACATTAATGGAACAGATTCATCAGATTAAAGGCTTCAGCATGACCTTGATTTAACTATTTCATTGTTTATTTTGTTTTCCTATTTTATTCATCTAATTTTGTTTGAGGTAGCTTAAAGTATTAACAGCTTTCCAGCAATATATTATTACTTTGCTGATATATATCCATTCAGTACCTGATCATATAGTGTATTTTTATCAGCTACATACTGAAGATGACTAGTAACCAGAAATTCATATTTTTATACACATGTTAATCCATGCATGCATGAACATATGCACATAAATATTCATAAATCTTTTTATAAATGTATGTATACAAATATAGTCACATATCTGTGTCGTCAGGTTCGTTATTTAACGTGCAGACTATTCAAATTAGTGAAATATAGCCATAGAAACTGATTGCAGTAAAGGAATATACTTCTGTTATTATAGACCATAAACCTGATAAATAAAGTTGATGCTATGCTAAAAATTGGAGCCCCACAGCATACTGTATCATTGTGTTCCTCTGTATTACCGTTTGAATGGGGAGCCCAGAGTGACTGAGTTGTCAAAAGCGATCTGTTATGGATAACAGCCATCTCAATTCTGTCTGCATGGCTTCAAGGCTCAGAGTCTGCCAATTAGGGTGTGTGAGAAATGTTGCCAGTAACTTCTTGTTGGTGAGCGTTTCTTTCCAGGGATTTTTCTGGGTTCATTATCCACCATTTATACTGGCTGCCATGTAAAATCTATTCTGAGCTGAAAAATGGTGTTAAACCCTACAACAACAACAACCCTTTCAACAACCCGTATCTTGTTCACTTTTGATATTTCCTTTCCTTCCATGACATCTTTCACAAAACAGATGTAAAGAATGGAATCTTTATATAATTGTGTTATGTTCTGTAAAACATCATTTAATAGACGGAAGAAATTTGTACAAAATCTTATCTTATCTGGAAAAATATCCCTTAGGACATAGAGAGGAAGACTAATAGGAAACATTTCAAATGGAAAGCACTGATAACCTTAACCTTCAATAACGTATCTTAATTCATGCAACAGAGATGATCAATGCATTATACATATCTTTGATAATAATATTCCGTTTATTTTATTTTCATTTCTGTGGCAATATCTGGTTCATACATTGTTTCTCTAATGCAACAATTAACATCAGTATCTTTTCTTTAATTATTGTTATTTTGTGAATATGTCCTGATAACATTATCCTCCAAATTCATTGGTATCTCATCAGTATTGAATTATTTATTTCGTCTTTACTCCGAGTCTGGACCAACATATATATCCAATGTTCAGTTGCTTGCTTTAGTATTCTAATTCTGTTTGAAATAATGTCATTGATTGAAGTTTATCCAGCAGTATTTTATGACCTTTTGATATATATCAATTCAGTGCCAAAATGAATTGTACATTTTCATCACTCACAGACTGAAGATAACTAATAACCTGACATTCATATGCCAGTTCATGTTTTCATCCTTGCAGACATATACCTATGCACATAAAGATTCATTAATCTTTACATAAATACATGTATAGAAATATTGCCGCATGATATGTGTGTCATCATGG
The DNA here is from genome assembly GCA_030141615.1 of Unio pictorum. Taxonomy (NCBI): domain Eukaryota; kingdom Metazoa; phylum Mollusca; class Bivalvia; order Unionida; family Unionidae; genus Unio; species Unio pictorum. Next base: position 1,415,036 of record JARLTB010000296.1, on the reverse strand, counting down.
TCTTTATTTTTCATGAAGTCTATTCTTGTTAGGGAAATACTGCCATCCATAACTGGCTGAATGCTTTAAATGTATATACTTCTATTCTTACGGATGTTACAGCTGACAAATAAAGTTGATATTAAGTCCTCCATTCGAACCCTACATCATATTATATCCTTGTGTTCTCCTCTATTACCCTTTCAATGAGTTATTAATTATTACTGATTCTTGATATTTCTTCTTTTTCATGACACAATTCACAAAACAGATCGTAAGTATTATCTCTTGATATAATTATATTACTTGTACTAAAATATCATCTAATACAGAACAAACGAGTAGAAAGTTTAATTTTATGTGCAGAATTATTCCTCAGGAAATCGGAAAGTAAGCATTAATGGAACAGATTGATAAGATTAAAGCATTCTACATGACTTTGATTTAACTATTTCATTATTTGTTTCTTCCTCTTTTATTCATCTAATTTTGTTTGAGGTAGTTTAAAAGATTGACTGCTATCCAGCAGTATATTATACCTTTGCTGATATATATCCATTCAGTGCCTGATCATATAGTGTATTTTCATCAGTTACATGCTGAATATGACTAATAAACAGAAATTGATACTTTTAAACACATGTTCATTCATGTATGCATGAACATATACACATAAATATTCATAAATCTTTAGATAAATATATGTATACATGTATAGTCACATATCTGTGTCATCTGGTTCTTTATATTACTTGCAGACTATTTTAGTTAGTGAAAGATAGCCATAGAAACTGATTGCAGTAAAGGAATATACTTCTGTTATTAAAGACCATATACCTTATAAGTAAAGTTGATACTATGATAATTATTGGAGCCCCACAGCATACTATATCATTGTGTTCCTCTCTATTACCCTTTGAATGGGGAGCCCATAGTGACTGAATTGAGACGCCGTGAAGAATGTTTCTCATAAATTTCCTTTTAGTGATGTAGCTTCGAAGTGGTAATCTTGTCCACTACTCCAGGTACCTTAATGATCAATGGTTGCATTTTTCTTATGCAATCCTAAATGGCACTATTTATCTACTGAGAGCTCCCGCTAACCGTAGCCAGGTGAAGACCGGTCCTGCCTGCACCGTGTTCACTGCCTGAATGCGTAAAGGTGATACTTTGCTAAACATTGGAGCCCCACAGCATACTGTATCATTTTGTTCCTCTGTATTACCCTTCCAATGGGGAGCCTAGAGTGACTAAGTTGTCAAAAGCGCTCTGTTATGGATCGCTGCCATATCAATTCTGTTTGCTTGGGTTCAAGTCTCAGAGTCGGCCAATTTGGGTGTGTGAGAAATTTTGCCAGTAGCTTCTTGTTCATCAGTGTTTGTTTCCAGGGATTTTTCTGGGTTCTTCCTCCACTACTAATACTGGCTGCCATGTCAAACCTATGTTGTTCTGAAAAATGGAGTTGAACGTACAACAACAACAATATCCCTTTCAACGACTCTTATCATATTCACGTTTGATATTTCTTTTCTTTCCATGACATCTTTCACAAAACAGATGGAAAGAATGGACTCTTTATATGATTGTATTATGTTCTCTAAAAAGTCATTAATAGACGGAAGAAATTAGTACAAAATCTTATCTTATGTCCAAAAATATCCCTTAGGACATAGAAAGGAAAAATAATAGGAAACATTTCAAATAGAAAACAGTGATATCCTTACTCTTCAATTATTTATCTTAATTCATGGAACAGAGATGATTAATGCATTACTCACATCATTGATAATAATATTCGGTTTATTTTGTTTCATTTCTGTGGAATTCTCTGGTTCAAACATTGTTGTTCTAAAGCAACAAATTAACATCAGTGTCTTTTCTTTAATTATTGTCATTTTGTGAATATGTCCTGACAACATTATTCTACAAATTCATTGGTATCTCATCAGTTTTGAATTATTTATTTCGTCTTTACTCCGAGTCTGGACCAACATATATATCCAATGTTCAGTTGCTTGCTTTAGTCTTCTAATTCTGTTTGAAATAATGTCATTGATTGAAGTTTATCCAGCAGTATTTTATGACCTTTTTATGTATATCAATTCACTGCCTAAATGAATTGTATATTTTCATCCCTCACCGACTGAAGATGACTAATAACCAGAAATTCATTCCCCAATCCATTGCTTCATTAATGCAGACATATACGTATGCACATAAAGATTCATTAATCTTTAGATAAATACCTGTATAGAAGTATTGGCACATCATAAGTGTGTGATTAAGTTTTGTTATTTTTCATGCAGACTATTCTTTTTAGTGAATCACTGATATCCATAACTAGATGAATGCCTTAAATGTATATACTTCTGTTTTTATGGATGTTACAGATAACAAGTAAAGTTGATACTAAGCACTCCATTCGAACCCTTCATCATATTATAGCCCTGTGTTCTCCTCTATTACCCTTTCAATGAGCCTTTATGTATTACTGATTTTTGATATTTCTTCTTTTTCATGACACCTTTCACAAAACAGTTAGTAAGTATTATCTCTTGATATAATTGTATTACTTCTACTAAACAATCATCTAAGACAGAAAAAAGCGTAGAATGTTTGCTTTTATGTGCAGAATTATTCCTAAGGCAATCGGAATGGAAGCATTAATGGAACAGATTGATAAGATTAAAGCATTCTACATGACTTTGATTTAACTATTTCATTGTTTATTTTTTTTCCTTTTTTAATCATCTAATTTTCTCTGATATAGTTTAAAAGACTGACTGCTACCCATCAGTATATTAAAACTCTGCTGATATATATATATGTATATATATATATATATATATATATATATATATATATATATATATATATATATATATATATATATATATATATATATATATCCATTCAGTGCCTGATCATATAGTGTATTTTTATCAGTTACATGCTGACTGTGACTAATAAACAGAAATTCATCTTTTTATACACATGTTAGTCCATGCATACATAAACGTTTGCACATAAATATTCATAAATCTTTAGATAGATATATGTATACAAGTATAGTCACATATCTGTGTCATCAAGTTCTTTTTTTTTTTCATGCAGACTATTCTAGTTAATGAAATATAGCCATAGAGACTGAGTGCACTAAAGGAATATATTTCTGTTATTATGGACCATATACCTTATAAGTAAAGTTGATACTATGCTAAAAATTGGAACCCCACAGCATACTGTATCATTGTGTTCCTCTGTATTACCCTTTGAATGGGGAGCCCAGAGTAACTGAATTGTCAAAAGCGCTCTGTTATGGATCATTGCCATCTCAATTCTGTCTGCATGGGTTCAAATCTGAGAGTCTGCCAATTTGGGTGTGTGAGAAATGTTCGCAGTAGCTTCTTGTTGGTCATCGTTTCTTTCCAGGGATTTTTCTGGGTACTTTCTCCACTATTAATACTGGCTGCCATGTCAAACCTGTTCTGTGTTGAAAAATGGAGTTGAACCCTGCAACAACAATAACAACCCTTTCAATGACTCGTATCATATTCACTTTTGATATTTCTTTTCCTTCCATGACATCTTTCACAAAACAGATGTAAAGAATGGACTCTTTATAAGATTATATTTTGTTTTCTAAAGAGTCATTTCATAGACGGAAGAAATTAGTACAAAATCTTATCTTATGTGTAAAAATATGCCTTAGGACACAGAGAGGAAAAATAATAGGAAACATTTTAAATAGAAAAAAGTCATAACCTTACACTTCAATAAATTCTCGTAATTCTTGGAACATTGATGATTAAAGCATTATACATATCTTTGATATTAATATTCGGTTTATTTTATTTTCAATTCTTTGGCGTTATCTGGTTCATACATTGTTGTTCTAATGCAACAATTAACATCAGTGTCTTTAACTGAATTATTCTCATTTTGTGATTTTGTCCCTATAAAATTATGCTCCAAATCCATTGGAATCTCATCAGTATTGAATTATTTATTTTGTCATTACTCCGAGTCTGGACCAAGATATATATCCAATGTTCAGTTTCTAGCTTTAGTCTTCTAATTTTGTTTGAAATAATGTCATTGATTTAAGTTCATGCGGCAGTTTTTATGACCTTTTCAAGTATATCAATTCAGTGCATAAATGAATCGTACATTTTCATCACAAACAGACTGAAGATAACTAATAACCAGACATTCATACCCCAATTCATGTTTTCATCCTTGCAGACATATACGTAAGATCATAAAGATTCATTAATCTTTAGATAAATACATGTATAGAAGTATTGGCACATCATATGTGTGTCATCAAGATTTTCATTTTTCATGCAGTATATTCATGTTAGTGAAATACTGCCATCCATAACTGGCTGAATGATTTAAGTGTATGTACTTCTGTTCTTATGGATGTTACAGCTAACAAGTAAAGTTGATACTACTCCCTCCATTCGAACCCTATATCATATTATATTCTTGTGTTCCCATCTATTACCCTTTCAATGAGTAATTATGTATTACTGATTTTTGATATTTCTTCTTTTTCATGACACCCTTCACAAAACAGTTAGTAAGTATTATCTGTTGATATAATTCGATTACTTCTCCTAAATAGTCATCTATGACAGAACAAAATAGTAGAAAGTTTAATTTTATGTGAAGAATTATTCCTAAGGAAATCGGAAAGGAAACATTAATGGAACAGATTCATACGATTAAAGCATTCTACATGACTTTGATTTATCTATTTCATTATTTTTGTTATTATCCTTTTATATTCATCTAATTTTGTTTGAGGTAGTTTAAAAGATTGACTGCTATCCATCAGTACATTATTACTTTGCTAATATATATCCATTCAGTGCCTGATCAAATCGTGTATTTTTATCAGTTACATGCTGAATATGACTTATAAACAGAAATTCATATTTTTCTACACATTCTCATCCATGCATGCATAAACGTATGCACATAGATATTCATATATCTTTAGATAAATATATGTATACAAGTATAGTCACATATCTGACTCTAACATTATCCTCCAAATCGATTGGAATCTCATCAGTATTGAATTATTTATTTTGTCATTACCCCGAGTCTGGACCAATATATATATCTAATTTTCAGTTGCTTGCTTTAGTCCTCTAATTCTGTTTGAAATAATGTCATTGATTGAAGTTCATCCAGCAGTATTTTATGACCTTTTGATGTATATCAATTCATTGCATAAATGAATTGTTTATTTTCATCACTAATAGACTGAAGGTGACTAAAAACCAGAAATCCATACCCCAATTCATTTTTTCATCCTTGCAGACATTTACGTATGCACATTAAGATTCATTAATCTTTAGATAAATACATGTATAGAAGTATTGGCACATCATATGTGTGTCATCAAGTTCTTTATTTTTCATGCAGACTATTCATTTTAGTGAAATACTGAAATCCTTAAATGGCTTAATGCTTCAAATGTATATATTTCTGTTCTTACGGATGTTACAGCTTGCCAGTAAAGTTGATACTAAGCCCTCCATTCGAACCCTATATCATATTATATCCTTTTTATTTCCTCTATTACCCTTTAAATGAGTCATAATGTATTTCTGATTTTTGATATTTCTTCTTTTTCATGGCACCATTCACAAAACAGAGTGTAAGTATTATCTCTTAATATGATTGTATTACATCAACTGAACAATCATCTAAGAGAGAACAAAAGAGTAGAAAGTGTGATTTTGTGTGCAGAATTATTCCTACGGAAATCGGAAAGGAAACATTAATGGAACAGATTCATAAGATTAAAGGAATCTACCTGACTTTGATTTAACTATTTCATTGTTTATTTATTTTTCCTCTTTTATTCAACTAATTTTGTTTGAGGGAGTTTAAAAGATTGACTGCTATCCAGCAGTATATTATGACTGCCCTGATATATATACATTCAGTGCCTGATAATATAGTGTATTTTTATCAGTTACATGCTGAATATGACTAATAACCAGAAATTCCTATTTTTATACACATATTCATCCATGCATGCATGAAAATTTGCTCATAAATATTCATAAATCTTTAGATAAATATATGTATACAAGTATTGTCACATATCTTTGTCAGCCTGTTCGTTATTTTACGTAATTTTATTATTCTTGTCAGTGAAATATAGCCATAGAAACTGATTGCATTAAAGGAATGTACTTCTGTTATTATAGACCATATACCTGATAAGTAAAGTTGATACTATACTAAACATTGGAGCCCCACAGTATACTGTATCATTGTGTTTCTTTGTATTATCCTTTCGATGGGGAGCCCAGAGTGACTGAGTTGTCAGAAGCGCTCTGTTATGGATCACAGTCAGGGATTTTTCTGGGTCCTTTCTCCACCATTAGTACTGGATGCCATGTAAAATCTATTCTGTGCTGAAAAATGGCGTTGAACCCTACAACAACAACAACAACCCTTTCAACGACCCGTATCATGTTCAATTTTGATATTTCTTTTCCTTCCATGACATCTTTCACAAAATAGATGGAAAGAATGGACTCTTTATATGATTGTATTATGTTCTCTAAAGTGTCATTTAATGGACTGAAGTAATTAATACACAATCTTATCTTGTGTGCAAAAATATCCAAAAGGACAGTGTCATAGAGCAAAAATAATAGGAAACGTTTCAAACTGAAAACAGTCATAACGTTTCTTTTCAATAAACTATCATATTTCATGGAACAGGGATGATTAATTCATTTTACATATCTTTGATATTAATATTCCGTTTATTTTATTTTCATTTCTGTGGCATTATCAGATTCATACATTACTATTCAAATGCAACAATTAACATCAGCGTCTTTTCATTAATTATTGTCATTTTGTGAATATGTCCTGATAACATTATTCTACAAATCCATTGTAATTTCATCAGTATTAAATTATTTATTTTGTAATTACTCCGAGTCTGGACAAACATATATATCCAGTGTTCAGTTGCTTGCTTTAGTCATCTAATTCTGTTTGAAATAATGTCATTGATTGAAGTTTATCCAGCAGTATTTTTTGAACTTTTGAGATATATGAATTCAGTGCCTAAATGAATTGTATATTTTCATCAATCACCGACTGAAGATGACTAATAACCAGAAATCCATACCCCAATTCATCTTTTCATCCTTGCAGACATATACCTATGCACATAAAGATTCATTAATCTTTAGATAAATATATGTATAGATGTATTGGCACATCATATATGTGATCAAGTTCTATATGTTTCATGCAGACTATTCTTTTTAGTGAAATAATGCCATCCATAACTGGCTGTAAGCTTTAAATGTATATACTTCTGTTCTTATTGATGTTACAGCTGACAAGTAATGTTGATACTAAGCCCTCCATTCGAACCCTACATCATATTATATCTTTGTGTTCTCCTCTATTACCTTTTCAATGAGTCTTTATGTATTACTGATTATTTAAATTTCTTCTTTTTCATGACCCCCTTCACTAAACAGTGCGTAAGTATTATCTCTTGATATCATTGTATTACTTGTACTAAACAATCCTCTATTTCATTGTTTATTTTTTTTCTATTTTAATCATCTAATTTTGTTTGGGGTTGGATAGGAGATTGACTGCTATCCAGCAGTATAATATAACTTTGATGATGTATATCAATTCAGTTCCGTATTATATAGTGTATTTTAATCAGTTACATGCTGAATATGACTAATTAACAGAAATTCATATTTTTATACACATGTCCATCCATGCATACATGAACGTATCCACAAAAATATCGATAAATCTTTAGATAAATATATCTATACAAGTATAGTCACATATCTGTGTCATCAAGTTCTTTATTTTACATGCAGACTTTTCTAGTTAGTGAAATATAGCCATAGAAACTGAATATACGTCTGTTATTATAAATCATATACCTGATAAGTAAAGTTGATAGTATGCTATAAATTGGAGCCCCACAGCATACCATATCATTGTGTTCCTCTGTATTACCCTTTGAATGGGGAGCACAGAGTGATTGAGATGTCAAAGGCGCTCTGTTATGGATCATTGCCATCTCAATCCTATATGCATGGGTTCAAGTCTCAGAGTCGGCAAATTTGGGTGTGTGAGAAATGTTGCCAGTAGCTACTTGTTGGTCAGCGTTTCTTTCCAGGGATTTTTCTGGGTTCTTCCTCCAACATTTATACTGGCTGCCATGTCAAACCTATTCTGTGCTGAAAATGGTGTTGAACCCTGCAACAACAACAACAACCCTTTCAACGACCCGTATCGTATACACTTTTGATATTTCTTTCCCTTCCATGACATCTTTCACAAAACAGATGGAAAGAATGGACTCTTTATGTGATTGTATTATGTTCTCTAAAGAGTCATTTAATTGACGGTAGAAATTACTTCAAAATATTTTTTTATTTGCAAAAAAATATCCCTTAGAACTTAGAGAGGAAATAAAAAAGGAAATATTTCAAATAGAAGACAGTGATCAACTTACTCTTCAATAACTAATCTTAAATCATGGAACAGAGATGATTAATGCATTATACATATCTTTCATAATAATATTCCGTTTATTTTATTTTCATTTCTGTGTCAATATCTGGCTCATTTATAGTTGTGCTAATGCAACAATTAAACATCAGTGTATTTTCTTTAATTATTGTCATTTTGTGAATATGTCCTGATACCATTATCCTCCAAATCCATTGGAATCTCTTCAGTATTGAATTATTTATTTTGTCATTACTCCAAGTCTGGACCAACATATATATCCAATGTTCAGTTGCTTGCTTTAGTCTTCTAATTCTGTTTGAAATAATATCATTGATTGAAGTTTATCCAGCAGTATTTTATGACGTTTTGATGTATTTCAATTCAGTGACTAAATGAATTCTATTTTTTCATCATACACAAACTGAAGATGACTAATAACCAGAAATTCATACCCCAATTCATGTTTTCATCCTTGCAGACATATACGTATGCACATAAAGATTCATTAATGTTTAGATAAATACATGCATATAAGTATTCTCACATCATATGTGTGTCATCAGGTTCTTTATTTTTCATGCAGACTATTCTTTCTGGTGAAACACTGAAATCAATAAGTGGATGAATGTTTTAAATGTATTTCGTACTGTTTTTATAGATGTAACACCTAACAAGTAAAGTTGATACTAAGCCTTCCATTCGAACCCTACATCATATCATATCCTTGTATTCTCCTCTATTACCCTTTCAATGAGTCATTATGTATTACTGATTTTTAATATCTCTTCTTTTTCATGACACCCTTCACAAAATAGGGCGTAAGTATTATCTCTTGATATAATTGTATTACTTCTACTAAACAGTCATTTAAGACAGAAGAAAATGAGTAGAAAGTGTGATGTTATGTGCAGAATTTTTCCTAACAGAATCGGAAAAGAAACGTTAATGGAACAGATTCATTAGATTAAGGGATTCTATACGACTTTGACATCACTATTTCATTGTTTATTTTATTTTCCAATTTTATTCATATAATTTTCCTTGAGGTTGTTTAAAAGATTGAGTGCTATCCAGTAGTATATTATGACTGTCCTGATATGTATCCTTTCAGTGCCTGTTTATATAGTGTTTGTATCAATTAACTGCTGAATACGACTAAAAACCACAAATTCATATTTATATACACATGTTCATCCTTGCATGCACGAACGTATGCACATAAATATTCATAAATATTTATATAAATATATCTATACAAGTATAGTCACACATCTGTGTCATCAAGTTCTTTATTTTACATGCAGACTATTCTAGTTAGTGAAATATAGCCATAGAAACTGATTGCAGTAAAGGAATAAACTACTGTTTTTATGGACCATATCCCTGATAAGTAAAGTTGATACTATGCTAAACATTGGAGCACCACAGCATACTGTATCATTGTCTTCCTCTGTATTACCCTTTGAATGGGGAGCCCATAGTGACTGAGTTGTCAAAAGCGCTCTGTTATCGATCACTGCCATCTCAATTCTGTCTGCATGGGTTCAAGTCTAAGAATCTGCCAATTTGGGTGTGTGAGAAATGTTGCCAGTATCTCCTTGTTGGTCAGCGTTTCTTTCCAGTGATTTTGCTGGGTTCTTCCTCATCTATTAATACTGGCTGCCATGTAAAACCTAGTTTGTGCTGAAAAATGGAGTTGAACCCTACAACAACAACAACAATCCTTTCAACGACTCCTATCATATTCACTTTTGATATTTCTTTTCCATCCATGACATCTTTCACAAAACAGATGTAAAGAATGGACTCTTTATATGATTGTATTATGTTCTCTAAAAAGTCATTTAATAGACGGAAGATATTAGTACAAAATCTTATCTTATGTGCAAAAATATCCCTTATGACATAGAGAGGAAATATAATAGGAAACATTTCAAAAAGAAAACAGTGTTAACGTTATTCTTCAATAACTTATCTTAATTCATTGAACAGATGATTAATGCATTAAGCACATCTTTGATAATAATATTCCGTTGATTTAATTTTAATTTCTTTGGCAATATCTGGTTCATACATTGTTGTTCTAATGCAACAATTTAACATCAGTGTCTTTTCTTTAGTTATTATCATATTGTGAATGTGTCCTGCTAACATTAGTCTCCAAATCCATTCGAATTTCATCAGTATTAAATTATTGTTTTGTCATTACTCCGAGTCTTAACCAACATATTTATATCCAATGTTCAGTTGCTTGCTTTAGTCTTCTTTTCTGTTTGAAATAATGTCATTGATTGAAGTTTATCCAGCAGTATTGTATGAGCTTTTGATGTATATCAATTCAGTGCCTAAATGAATTGTATATTTTCATCACTCACCGACTGAAGATGTCTAATAACCAAAAAGTCATACCCCAATTCATGTTTTCATCAATGCAGACATATAGATATGCACATAAAGATTCATTTATCTTTAGATAAATACAAGTATAGAAGTATTGACACGTCATATGTGTGACATCAAGTTTTGTTATATTTCATGCAGACTAATCTTTTTAGTGAAATTCTGCGATGCATAACTGCCTGAATGCTTTAAATGTATATACTTCTTTTCTTTTGGATGTTACAGCTGACAAGTAAAGTTGATACTAAGCCCTCCATTCGAACCCTACATCATATTATATCCTCGTGTTCTCCTCTATTACCCTTTCAATGAGTCATATCGTATTACTGATTTTTGATATTTCTTGTTTTTCATGACACCCTTCACAAAACAGGGCGTAAGTATTATCTCTTGATATAATTCTATTACTTCTACTAAACAATCATCTAAGACAGAACGAAATAGTAGAAAGTTTAATTTTATGTGCAGAATAATTCCTAAGGAAATCGGAAAGGAAACGTTAATGGAACATTTTCGCAAGATTAATGCAATCTACACGTCTTTAATTTAACTATTTCTTTGTTTATTTTATTCCCCTATTTATTCATCTAATTATGTTTGAGGTAGTTTCAAAGATTGAGTGCTATCCAGAAGTTAATTATCACTTTGCTGATATATATCTTTTCAGTGCCTGATTATATAGTGTATTTTTATCAATTACATGCTTAATATTACTAATAACCAGAAATTCATATTTATATACACCTTTTCATCGATCGATGCATGAACGTATGCACATAAATATTCATAAATCTTTAGATAAATATATGTATACATGTATAGTCACATATATGTGTCATCAAGTTCTTTATTTTATATTCAGACTATTCTAGGTAGTGAAATATAGCCATAAAAACTAATTGCAGTAAACGAATATACTTATCTTATTATAGACCATATCACTGATAACTAAAGTTGATACTATGCTAAACATTGGAGCCCCACCGCATACTATATCATTGTGTTCTCCTCTATTACCCTTTCAATGAGTCATTATGTCTTACTGAATTTTTGATATTTCTTCTTTTTCATGGCACCCTTCACAAAACAGTGCGTAAGTATTATCCCTTGATATGATTGTATTACTTCTACTAAACAGTCATCTATGACAGAACAAAAGAGTAGAAACGTTGATTTTATGTGCAGAATTATTCTTAAGGAAATCGGAAAGGAAACATTAATGGAACTGATTCTTTAGATTAAAGCATTCTACATGACTTTGATTTAACTATTTCATTGTTTATTTTTTTCATATTTTATTCTTCTAATTATGTTTGAGGTAGCTTAAAAGATTGACTGCTATCCATGAGTATATTATGACTTTGCTTATATATATATCAATTCATTGTCTGATCATATCGTATATTTTTATCAGTTACATGCTGAATATGACTAATAACCAGAAATTCATTTTTTCTACACACGTTCATCCACGCATGCATGAACATATCCATATAAATATTCATAAATCTTTAGATAAATATATGTATACAAGTATAGTCACATATATGTGTCATCAAGTTCTTTATTTTACATGCAGACTACTCTAGTTCGTGAAATATAGCCATAGAAACTGATTGCAGTTAAGGAATATAGGTCTGCTCTAATGGACCATATCCCTGATAAGTAACTTTGATACTATGCTAAACATTGGAGCCCCACAGCATACTATATCATTGTGTTCCTCTGTATTACTCTTTCAATGGGGATCCCATAGTGACTGAGTTGTCAAAATCGCTCTGTTATGGATCACTACCATCTCAGTTCTGTCAGCATGGGTTCAAGTCTCAGAATCTTCCAATTTGGGTGTGTGAGAAATGTTTCCATTAGGTTCTTGCTGGTCAGCGTTTCTTTCCAGGGATTTTCCTGGGTTCATCCTCCACCATTAATACTGGCTGCCATGAAAAACATATTCTGTGCTTTAAAATGGTGTCGAACCCTACATCAACACCAACAACCCTTTCAACGACCCATATCATATTCACTTTTGAAATTTCTTTTCTTTCCATGATATCTTTCACAAAACAGATGGAAAGAATGGACTCTTTATATGATTGTATTATGTTCTCTAAAGAGTCATTTAATAGACGGAAGAAATTAGTACAAAATCGTATCTTATGTGCAAAAATATCCCTTAGAACACAGAGTGGAAAAATAATAGGAAACATTTCAAATAGAAAACAGTCATAACCTTACTCTTGAATAACCTGTCTTAATTCATGGAACATAGATGATTAATGTATTATTCATATCTTTGGTATTGATATTCCGTTGTTTTTATTTTCATTTATGTTGCAATATCTGGTTCTTACATTGTTTTTCTAATGCAACAATTTAACATCAGTGTCTTTTCTTTAATTATTGTCATTTTGTGAATATGACCTGATAACATCATGCTCCAAATAGATTGGAATCTCATCAATTTGAATTATTTATTTTGTCATTACTCCGAGTCTGGACGAAAATATATATCCAATGTTCAGTTGCTTGCTTCAGTCTTCTAATTCTGTTTGAAATAATGTCATTGATTGACGTTTATCAAGCAGGATCTTATCACCCTTGTATGTGTATTAATTCAGAGCCTAAATGAATTGTATATTTTGTTCACTCACAGACTGAAGATGACTAATAGCGGGAAATTCATACCCCATTACATGTTGTCATCCTTTGAGACATATACTTATGCAAATAAAGATTCATTAATCTTTAGGTAAATACATGTATAGAAGTATTGGCACATCATATGTGTGTCATCAAGTTCTTTATTTTTCATGCAGACTATTCATTTTAGTGAAATACTGAAATCCTTAACTGGCTTAATGCTTCAAATGTATATATTTCTGTTCTTATGGATGTTACAGCTTGCCAGTAAAGTTGATACTAAGCCCTCCATTCGAACCCTACATCATATTATATCCTTTGTATTTCCTCTATTACCCTTTAAATGAGTCATTATGTATTTCTGATTTTTAATATTTCTTATTTTTCATGGCACCCTTCACAAAACAGTGTGTAAGTATTATCTCTTGATATAATTGTATTACTTCTACTGAACAATCGTCTAAGAGAAAACAAAAGAGTTGAAAGTTTGATTTTGTGTGCAGAATTATTCCTACGGAAATCGGAAAGGAAACATTAATGGAACAGATTCATAAGATTAAAGGAATCTACATGACTTTGATTTAACTATTTCATTGTTTATTTATTTTTCCTATTTTATTCAACTAATTTTGTTTGAGGTAGTTTAAAAGATTGACTGCTATCCAGCAGTATATTATGACTGCACTGATATATATATACATTCAGTGCCTGATAATATAGTGTATTTTTATCAGTTACATGCTGAATATGACTAATAACCAGAAATTCCTATTTTTATACACATGTTCATCCATGCTTACATAAAGATATGCACATATATTTTCATAAATCTTTAAATAAATATATGTCTACAAGTATTGTCACATATCTGTGTCATGAATTTCTTTATTTTACATGCAGGCTATTCTAGTTAGTGAAATATAGCCATAGAAACTGATTGAAGTAAAGGGATATACTTCTGTTATTATAGAACATATACCTGATAAGCAAAGTTGATACTATGCTAAAAATTGGAGCCCCACAGGATACTGTATCATTGTGTTCCTCTGTATTACCCTTTAAATGGGGAGCCCAGAGAGACTGAGTTGTCAAAAGCGCCTGGTTATGGTTCACTGCCATCTTAATTCTGTCTGCATGGGGTCAAGTCTCAGAGTCGTCCAATTTGGGTGTGTGAGAAATTTCGCCAGTAGGTTCTTGATGGTTAGCGTTTCTTTCCAGGGATTTTTCTGGGATCTTCCTCAACCAATAATACTGGCTGCCATGGAAAGACTGTTCTGTGCTGAAAAATTGTGTTGAACCCTACAACAACAACAAGAAACCCTTCATTGACCTGTTTCATATTGACTTTTAATATTTCTTTTCTTTCCATGACATCTTTCAAAAAACAGATGGAAAGAATGGACTCTTTATATGATTGTATTCTGTTCTCTAAAGAGTCATTTAATAGACGGAAGAAATTAGTACAAAATCTTACTTTATGTGCAAAAATATACCTTCGGACATAGAGAGGAAAAAAAAAGGAAACATTTCAAATAGAAAACAGTGATAACCTTGCTCTTCAATAACTTATCATAATTCACGGAATAGAGATGATTAAAGCATTATACATACCTTTGAAAACAATAGTCCGTTTATTTCATTTTCATTTCCGTGGCAATATCTGGTTCATACATTGTTGTTCTAATTTAACAATTTAACACCAGTGTCTTTTCTTTAATTCTTTTCATTTTGTGAATATGTCCTGATAACATTATCTTCCAAATCCATTGGAATCTCATTAGTATTGAATTATTTATTTTGTCATTACTCCGAGTCTGAACCAGCATATATATCTAATGTTCAGTTGCTTGCTTTAGTCTAATAATTCTGTTTGAAATAATGTCATTGATTGAAGTTTATCCAGCGGTATTTTATGACCTTTTGATGAATATCAATTCAGTGTTTAAATGAATTGTATGCTTTCAACACTCACAGACTGAAGATGACTAAAAACCAGAAACTCATACCCCAATTCATGTTTTCATCCTTGCAGACATATACGTATGCATATAAAGATTCATTAATCTTTAGATAAATACATATATAGAAGTATTGGCACATCATATGTGTGTCATCAAGTTCTTTATTTTTCATGCAGACTATTCCTTTCAGTGAAACACTGAAATCATTAACTGGATGAATGCTTTAAATCTATATACTTCTTTTCTTATGGATGTTACAGCTGACAAGTTGATACTAAGCCCGCCATTAGAACCCTACATCATATTATATCCTTGTTTTCTCCTCTATTATCCTTTCAATGAGTCATTATGTGTTACTGATTTTTGATATTTCTTCCTTTTCATGACACCCTTCACAAAACAGTTGGTAAGTATTATCCCTTGATATAATTGTATTACTTCTACTAAACAATTATCTAAGACAGAACAATAGAGTAGAAAGTTTGATTTTATGTGCAGAAGTATTCCTAAGGAAATCCGAAAGGAAAGATTAATGGGACAGATTCATAAGATTAAATCATGCTACATGACTTTGATTTAACTATTTCATTGTTTATTTCTTTCCCCTATTTTATTCATCTAATTTTGTTTGAGGTAGTTTAAAAGATTGGCTGTTATCCAGCAGTATATTATGACTTTGCTGATATATATCCATTCAGTGTTTAATCATATAGTGTATTTTTATCTGTTACACACTGAATATGACCAATAAATATAAATTCATATTTTTATACACATGTTCATCCATGCATGCATGAACGTATGCTCATAATATTCATAAATCTGTAGATAAATATATGTATACATGTATAGTCACATATCTGTGTCATCATGTTCTTTATTTTACATGCAGACTATTCTAGTTATTGCAATATAGCCATAGATACTGATTGCAGTAAAGGAATATACTTCTTTTATTATAGACCATATACCTGATAAGCAAAGTTGATACTATGCTAAACATTGGAGTTCGACATCATACTATATCATTGTGTTCCTCTGTATTATCCTTTCAAAGGAGAGCCCAGAGTGACTGAGTTATCAGAAGCGCTCTGTTATGGATCACTGCCATCTCAATTCTTTCTGCATGGGTTCATGTCTCAGAATCTGCCAATTTGGGTGTGTGAGAAATGTTTCCAGTAGGTTCTTCTTGGTCAGTGTTTCTTTCCAGGGATTTTTATGGGTTCTTCCAACACCATTAATACTGACTGCCATGTAAAACCTGTTCAGTGATTAAAAATGGTGTTGAGCCCTACAACAACAACAAGAACACTTTCAACGACCCAAATCATATTCACTGTTGATATTCCTGTTCTTTGCATAACATCTTTCACAAAACAGGTGGAAAGAATGGATTCTTTATATGATTGTATTATGTTCTCTAAAGAGTCATTTAATAGACGGAAGAAATTAGTATCAAATCTTATTTTACCTGCAAAAATATTCCTTAGAACATAGAGAAGACAAATTATAGGAAACATTTCTAATAGAAAACAGTCATAACCTTAATCTTCAATAACAAATCTTAATTCATCGAACAGAGATGATTAATGCATTATACATATCTTTGATAATAATATTCCGTTTATTTTATTTTCATTTCTGTGACAATATCTGGTTCATACATTGTTGTTCTAATGCAACAATTTAACATCAGTGTCTTTTCTTTAATTATAGTCAATTTGTGAATATGACCTGATAACATCATGCTCCTAATACATTGGAATCTCATCAATTTGAATTATTTATTTTGTCATTACTCCGAGTCTGGTCCAAAATATATATCAACTGTTCAGTTGCTTGCTGTAGTTTTCTAATTCTGTTTGAAATAATGTCATTGATTGAAGTTTATCCAGCGGTATTTTATGACCTTTTGATGTATATCAATTCAGTGTCTAAATGAATTGTATATTTTCATCGCGTTCTGTCATAAGATGACTAATAATCAGAAATTCATACCCCAATACATTTTTTCATCCATGCAGAGATATAAGTAAGCACATAAAATTTCATTAATCTTAAGATAAATACATGTATTGAAGTATTGGCACATCATATGTGTGACATCAAGGTTTCTTATTTTTCATGCATACTATTCTTTTCAGTGAAATACTGCCATCCATAACTGACTAAATGCTTTAAATGTATATACTTCTGTTCTTATGGATGTTACAGCTGACAAGTAAAGTTGATACTAAGCCCTCCATTCGATCTCTGCATCATATTATATCCTAGTGTTCTCCTCTATTACCCTTTCAATGAGTCATTATGTATTAGTGATTTTAGATTTTTCCTATTTTTCATGACAACCTTCACACAACAGACCGTATGTATTATCTCTTGATCTAATTGTTTTACGTTTGCTAAACAATCATCTAACAGAGTAGAAAAGAGTAGAAAATTTGATTTTTTTGTTCAGAATTATTTCTAAGGAAATTGGAAAGGAAACGTTAATGGAACAGATTCATAACATTAAAGCATTTTCCATGACTTTGATTTATCTATTTCATTGTTTCTTTTATTTTCATTTTTGATTCGTCTAATTTTGTTTGAGGGAATTTCATAGATTGAGTGCTATCCAGCAGTATATTATGACTTTGCAGATATAAATCCATTCAGTACCTCATCATATAATGGATGTTTATCATAATTTTAATATCATATTTTCATATCATGGATGAATGTATACACATAAATATTCATAAATGAATAAATGAATTCATAAATGAATAAATGAATGTATGCACATAAATATTCATAAATCGTTAGATAAATATATGTATACAAGGATAATCACATATCTGTGTCATCAAGTTCTTTATTTTACATTCAGACTATTCAAGGTAGTGAAATATAGCCATAGAAACTGATTGCAGTATAGGAACATACCTCTGTTACTATAAACCATATACCTGATAAGTAAAGTTGATACTATGCTAACAACTGGAGCACCACAGCATACTATATCATTGTGTTCCTCTATATTACCCTTTGAATGGGGAGCCCAGAGTGACTGAGTTGTCAAAAGCGCTCTGTTATCGATCACTGTCAGCTCAATTCTGTCTGCATGGGTTCAAATCTCAGAGTCTGCCAATTTGGGTGTGTGAGAAATGTTGTCAGTAGCTTTTTGTCGGTCAGCGTTTCTTTCCAGGAATTTTTCTGGGTTTTTCCTCCGCCATTAATAATGACTGCCATGTAAAACCTATTCTGTGCTGAAAAATAGCGTTGAATCCTACAACAATAACAACAATCCTTTCAACGACGCGTATCATATTCACTTTTGATATTTCTTTTCTTTCCATGACATCTTTCATTAAACAGATGGAAGGAATGGACTCTTTATATGATTGTATTATGTTCTCTACAGTGTTATTTGACGGAAGAAATTAGTACAAAATCGTATTTTATGTGCAAAAATATCATTTAGGAGAGAGAGAGGAAAAATAATAGGAAACATTTCAAATAGAAAACATTGATAGCCTTACTCTTCAATAACGTATCTTAATTCATGGAGCAGTAATGATTAATGCATTATACATATCTTTGATAATAATATTCAGTTTATTTTATTTTCATTTCTGTGACAATATCTGGTTCATACATTGTTGTTCTAATGCAACAATTTAACATCAGTGTCTTTTCTTTAATTATTGTTATTTTTTGTATATGTCATGATAACATTATTCTCCATATCCATTGGAATTTCATCAGTATTGAATTATTTATTTTGTCATTACTCCGAGTCTGGACCAACATATATATGCAATGTTCAGTTGCTTTCTTTAGTCTTCTAATTCTCTTTGAAATAATGTCATTGATTGAAGTTTATCCAGCAGTATTTTATGACCTTTTGATGTAAATAAATTCAGTGCCTAAATGAATTGTATATTTTAATCACTCACCGACTGAAGATGACTAATAACCTGAAATTCATACCCCAAATCATTTTTTCATCGATGCAGACATCTACGTATGCACATAAAGATTCATTTATCTTTAGATAAATGCAAATATAGAATTATTGGCACATCATATGTGAGTCATCAAGTTCTTTATTTTCCATGCAGACTGTTATTTTTAGTGAAATACTTCCATACATACGAAATGCTTTAAATGTACATACTTCTGTTTTCATGAATTTTACAGCTGACAAGTAAAGTTGATACTAATCCCTCCATTTGAACTCTACATCATATTATATCCTTGTATTCTCCTCTATTACCCTTTCTCTGAGTCATATCGTATTACTGATTTCTGATATTTCTTCTTTTTAATGACACCCTTCACAAAACAGTTGGTAAGTATTATCTCTTGATATAATTGTATCACTTCTACAAAACAATGATCTAAGACAGAACAATAGAGTAGAAAGATTGATTTTGTGTGCAGTATTATTCCTAAGGATATCGGAAAGGAACAGTTTCATCATTCTACATCATTTCTGATAACGTTATCCTCCAAATCCACTGGAATTTCATCAGTATTGAATTATTTATTTTGTCATTTTGTCATTACTCCGAGTCTTGACCAACATATATATCCAATGTTCAGTTGCTTGCTTTAGTCTTCTAATTCTGTTTGAAATAATGTCATTGATTGAAGTTTATAAAGCAGTATTTTATTACCTTTCTATGTGTATCAATTCAGTACCTAAATCAATTGTAAATTTTGTTCAGTCACAAACAGACTGAAGATGACTAATAACCAGAAATTCATACCCCAATTCATGTTTTCATCCTAGCAGACATATACGTATGAACTTAAAGATTCATTAATCTTTTGATAAATACATATGTAAAAATATTGGCACATTATATGTGTGTCGTCAAGTTCTTCATTCTTCATACAGACTATTCTTTTTAGTCAAATACTGCCATCCATAACTGGCTGAATGCTTTAAATATATATACTTCTGTTCTTATGGATGTTACAGCTGACAAGTAAAGTTGATAATAAGCCCTCCATTCGAAGCCTACATCATATCATATCCTTGTGTTCTCCTCTGTTACCCTTTCAATGAGTCATATCGTATTACTGATTTTTGATATTTCTTCTTTTTCATGACACCCTTCAAACAACAGAGCGTAAGTATTATCTCTTGATATAATTGTATTACGTCTACTAAACAATCATCTAAGACAGAACAAATGAGCAGTAAGGTTGATTTTACGTGTAGAATCATTCCTCAGGAAATCTGAAAGGAAACATTAATGGAACAGATTCATCAGATTAAACCTCTTTTATTCATCTAATTTTGTTTGAGGTAGTTTAAAAGATTGACTGCTATCCAGCGGTATATTATGACTTTGCAGATATATATCCATTCAGTGCCTCATCATATTGTGTATCTTTATCAGGAACATGCTGAATAAGGCTATTGGCCAGACATTCATATTTTTATACACATGTTCATCCATGCATGCATTAACGTAAGCACATAAATATTCATATATCTTTAGATAATTTATGTATACAAGAATAGTCACATATCTGTGTCATCAATTTCTTTATTTTACATGCAGAATATTCTAGTTAGTGAAATATTGCCATATAAACTGATTGCAGTAATGTAATATACTTATGTTATTACAGACCATATACCTGATAAGTAAAGTTGATACTGTGCTAAACATTGGAGCCCCAGAGCATACTTTATCATTGTGTTCCTCTGTTTTACCCTTTGAATGGGGAGCCCAGAGTTACTGAGTTGTCCAAAGAGCTCTGTTAAGGATCACTCCATCTCAATTCTGTCTGCATGGGTTCAAGTCTCTGACTCTGCCAATTTGTGTTTGTGAGAAATGTTGCCAGTAGCTTGTTGTTGGTCAGCGTTTCTTTCCAGGAATTTTTCTCAGTTCTTCCACCACCATTAATACTGGCTACCCTGTAAGACCTATTCTGTGCTGAAAAATGGTGTTGATCCCTACAACAACAGCAACAACCCTTTCAACGACCCGTATCATATTCACTTTTGACATTTCTTTTTTTTCCATGAGATCTTTTACTAAACAGATGGAATGAATGGACTCTTTATATGATTGTGTTATGTTCTCTAAAGAGTCATTTAATACGCGGAAGAAATTACTACAAAATCTTATTTTATATGCAAAATTATCCCTTAGAACATGGATAGGAAAAAAAAAGAAGACATTTCAAATAGAAAACTGTGATAACTTTGCTCTTCAATAACTTATCTTAATTTATGGAACAGAGATAATTAATGCATTATACATATCGTTGATAATAATATTCCGTTTTTTTTTTCATTTTCATTTATGTGGCAATATCTGGTTCATACATTGTTGTTCTCATGCAACAATTAACATCAGTGTCTTTTCCTTAATTGTCATTTTGTGAATATGTCCTGATAACATTATTATCCAAATCCCCTAGAATTTCATCAGTATTGAATTATTCATTTTGTCATTACTCCGAGTCTTGACCAACATATATATCCAATGTTTATTTGCTTGATTTAGTCTTCTAATTCTGTTTAAAATAATGTCATTGATTGAAGTTTATCCAGCGGTAGTTTTTGACCTATTGATGTCTATCAATTCAGTGCCTAAATGAATTGTATATTTTCATCTCTCAAAGACTGAAGATGCCTAATAAACATAAATTCATCCCCCAATTTATGTTTTCATCCATGCAGAGATAAACGTATGCACATAAAGATTCATTAATCATTAGATAAATACATGTATACAAGTATTGGCACATCATATGTGTATCATCAAGTTCTTTACTTCTCATGCAGACTATTCTTTTTAGTGAAATACTGCCATCCATAACTGGCTGAATGCTTTAAATGTATATACTTCTGTTCTTATGGATGTTACAGCTGACAAGTAAAGTTGATACTAAGCCCTCTATTCGCTCCCTACATCATATTATATCCTTGTGTTCTCCTCTATTACCCTTTCAATGAGTCATTACGTATTACTCTTTTTTGATATTTCTTCTTTTTCATGACACTCTTCACAAAACAGAGCGTAAGTATTATCTCTTGATATAATTGTATTACTTCTATTAAACAATCATCTAAGACAGAACAAATGAGTAGAAAGTTTGATTGTATGTGTTGAATTATTCCTCAGCAAATCTGAAAGGAAACATTATTGGAACAGATTCATCAGATTAAAGCATTCTACATGACTTTGATTTAATTATTTCATTGTTTATCTTTTTTCCTATTTTATTCATCTAATTTTGTTTGAGGTAGTTTAAAAGATTGACTGCTATCCAGCAGTATATTATGACTTTACAGATATATATCCATTCAGTGCCTCATCATATTGTGTATCTTTATCAGTTACATGCTGAATAAGGCTATTAGCCAGAAATTCATATTTTTATACACATGTTCATCCATGCATGCATTAACGTATGCACATAAATATTTGTATATCTTTAGATAATTTATGTATACAAGAATAGTCACATATCTGTGTCCTCAATTTCTTTATTTTACATGCAGACTATTCTAGTTAGTGAAATATTGCCATATAAACTGATTGCAGTAAAGTAATATACTTATGTAATTATAGACCATATACCTGATAAGTAAAGTTGATGCAATGCTAAACATTGGAACCCCAGAGCATACTATATCATTGTGTTCTTCTGTATTACACTTTGAATGGGGAGCCCGGAGTTACTGAGTTTTGCAAAGCGCTCTGTTAAGGATCACTCCATCTCAGTTCTGTCTGCATGGGTTCAAGTCTCAGAGTCTGCCAATTTGTGTGTGAGAAATGTTGCCAGTAGCTTGTTGTTGGTCAGCGTTTCTTTCCAGGGATTTTTCTGGGTTCTTCCTCCACCATTAATACTAGCTGCCATGAAAAATCTATTCTGTGCTGAAAAATGGCGTTGAACCCGACAACAACAACAACAACAACAACAACCCTTTCAACGACCCGTATCATATTCACTTTTCATATTTCTTTTCTTTATATGACATCTTTCACGAAACAGATAGAATGAATGGACTCTTTATATGATTGTTCTCTAAAGAGTCATTTATTAGATGGAAGAAATTACAACAAAATTTTTTTTTATGTGCAAAAATATCGCTTAGGAGATAGAGAGGAAAAATAATAGGAAACTTTTCTAATAGAAAACAGTGATAATCTTACTCTTCAATAACGTATCTTAATTCATGGAACAGAGATGATTAATGCATAATACATTTCCTTGATAATAATATTCCTTTTATTTTATTTTCATTTCTGTGACAATATCTGGTTCATACATTGTTGTTCTAATGCAACAATTTAACATCAGTGTCCTTTCTTTAATTATTGTCATTTTATGAATATGTCTACATCACATTATCCTCCAAATCCATTGGCATTTCATCAGTATAGAATGTTTTATTTTGTCAATACTCCGAGTCTTGTTCAACATATATACCCAATGTTCTGTTGCTTGCTTTAGTCTTCTAATTGTCGTTTGAAATAATGTCATTGATTGAAGTTTCTGCAGCAGTATTTTGTCACCTTTTGATGTATATCAATTCAGTTCCTAAATGAATTGTATATTTTCATCACTCACAGACTGAAGATGACTAATAACCAGAAATTCATACCCCAATTCATATTTGCATGCATGCAGCCGTATACGTATGCACATAAAGATTTAATAATCTTTAGATAAATACATGTATAGATGTATTGGCCCTTCATATGTGTGTCTTCAAGTTCTTTACTTCTCATTCAGACTCTTCTTTTTAATGAAATACTGCCATCCATAACAGGCTGAATGCTTTAAATGTATATACTTCTGTTCTTATGGATGTTACAGCTGACAAGTAAAGTTGATACTAAGCCCTCCATTCGATCCCTACATCATATTATATCCTTGTGTTCTCATCGTTTACCCTTACAATTAATCATTAAGTATTACTGATTTTTTTATATTTCTTCTTTTTCATGACACCTTCATAAAACAGAGCGTAAGTATTATCTCTTGATATAATTGCATTACTTCTATTAAACAATCATCAAAGACAGAACAAATGAGTAGAAAGTTTGATTTTATGTGTTTGAATTATTCCTCAGGATATCGGAAAGGAAACATTAATGGAACAGATTCATCAGATTAAAGCATTCTACATGACTTTGATTTAACTATTTAATTGATTATTTTTTTTCCTATTTTATTTATCTAATTTTCTTTAAGGTAGTTTAAAGAGTGACTGCTATCCAGCAATATATTATGACTTTTCAGATAGATATCCATTCAGTGCCTCATCATTTTGTGTATCTTTATCAGTTACATGCTGAATAAGGCTATTAGCCAGAAATTCATATTTTTATACACATGTTCATCCATGCATGCATTAACGTATGCACATAAATATTCATATATCTTTAGATAATTTATGTATACAAGAATAGTCACATATCTGTGTCCTCAATTTCTTTATTTTACATGCAGACTATTCTAGTTAGTGAAATATTGCCATATAAACTGATTGCAGTAAAGAAATATACTTATGTTATTATAGACCATAAACCTGATAAGTAAAGTTGATACTGTTTTAAACATTGGAGCCCCAGAGCATACTATATCATTATGTTCCTCTGTGTTACCCTTTGAATGGGGAGCCCAGAGTTACTGAGTTGTCCAAAGAGCTCTGTTAAGGATCACTCCATCTCAGTTCTGTCTGCATGGGTTCAAGTCTCAGAGTCTGCCAATTTGTGTGTGTGAGAAATGTTGCCAGTAGCTTGTTGTTGGTCAGCGTTTCTTTCCAGGGATTTTTCTGGGTTCTTCCTCCACCATTAATACTGGCCGCCATGAAAAACCTATTCTGTGTTGAAAATTGGCGTTGAACCCTACAACAACAACAACAACCCTTTCAACGACCCGTTTCATATTCACTTTTCATATTTCTTTTCTTTATATGACATCTTTCACGAAACAGATGGAATGAATGGTCTCTTTATATGACTGTATTATGTTCTCTAAAGAGTCATTTATTAGACGGAAGAAATTAGAACAAAATCTTATTTTATGTGCAAAAATATCCCATAGGAGATAGAGAGGAAAATAATAGGAAACATTTCTAATAGAAAACAGTGATAATCTTACTCTTCAATAACTCATCTTAATTCATGGAACATAGATGACTAATGCATAATACATGTCTTTGATAATAATATTCCGTTTAATTTATTTTCATTTCTGTGGCAATATCTGGATCATACATTGTTGTTCTAATGCAACAATTTAACATCGGTGTCCTTTCTTTAATTATTGTCATTTTGTGAACATGTCTACATCACATTATCCTCCAAATCCGTTGGAATTTCATCAGTATTGAATGTTTTATTTTGTCAATACTCCGAGTCTTTTTAAACATACATACCCAATGTTCTGTTGCTTGCTTTAGTCATCTATTTCTGTTTGAAATAATGTCATTGATTGAAGTTTCTGCAGCAGTATTTTGTCACCTTTTGATGTATGTCAATTAAGTGCCTAAATAAATTGTCTATTTTCATCACTCACAGACTGAAGATGACTAATAACCAGAAATTCATACCCCAATTCATGCTTTCATGCATTCAGCCGTATATGTATGCACATAAAGATTCATTAATCTTTAGATAAATACATGTATAGAAATATTGGCACTTCATATGTGTGTCTTCGAGTTCTATATTTCTAATGCAGACTATTCTTTTTAGTGAAATACTGCCATCCATAACTGGCTGAATGCTTTAAATGTATATACTTCTTTTCTCATGGATGCTACAGCTGACAAGTAAAGTTGATTCTCAGCCCTCTATTCGTAACCTACATCATAGTATATCCTTGTGTTCTCCTCTATTATTATTATTTTATTACTTCTACTAAACAATCATCTAAGACAATTGAAAAGAGTAGAAAGTGTGATGTCATGTGCATAATTTTTCCTAACGTAATAGGAAAGGAAACGTTAATGGAACAGATTCATAAGATTAAATCATTCCACACGACTTTTATTTAACTATTTCATTGTTTATTTTATTTTCCTATTATATTCATCAAATTGTGTTTGGGGCAGTTTAAAAGATTGAGGTCTATCCAGCATTACATTATGACTTTGCTGATATATATCCATTCAATTCCTGATCATATAGTATATTTTTATCAGTTGCATGGTGAATATGACTAATAACCAGATATTCATATTTTTATACACATGTTCATCTATTCATTCCTGAACTTAAGCACATAAATATTCATAAATCTTTAGATAAATATATATTAACAAGTATAGTCACATATCTGTGTCATCAAGTTCTTTTTTTCATGCAGACTATTCTAGTTAGTGAAATATAGCCATATAAACTTATTGCAGTAAAGGAATATACTTTATTTATTTTAGACCATATACCTGATAAGTAAAGTTGACAACTATGCTAGAAATTGGAGCCCCACAGCATATTATATCATTGTGTTCCTCTGTATTACCCTTTGAATGGGGAGCCCAGAGTGACTGAGCTGTCCAAAGTGTTCTATTATGGATCACTGCCATCTCAATTCTGTCTGCATGGGTTCAAGTCTCAGAGTCTGTCAATTTTGGTGTGTGTGAACTGTTGCCAGAAGCTTGTTGATGGTCAGCATTTCTTTCCAGGGATTTTTTCTCATTTATTCCACCACCATTAATACTGGCTACCATGTCAAACCTATTCTGTGCTGATAAATGGTGTTGAACCCAACAACAACAACAACAACCCTTTCAACGACCCGTATCATATTCAATTTTGATATTAATTTTCTTTCCATGACATCTTTCACAAAACAGATGCAAAGAATGGACTCTTTATATGATTGTATTATGTTCTCTAAAGAGTCAATTTATAGACGGAAGAAATTAGTACAAAATCTTATTTTATATGCAAAAATATCCCTTATGACATAGAGAGGAAAAATAAGAGGAAACATTTCAAATAGAAAACAGAGATGACCTTACTCTTCAATAACGTGTCTTAATTCATGGAACAGAGAGGATTAATGTATTATACATTTCTCCTTTGAATACGTTCCCCGATCACATTACTTTAGGGATATTAGCCTGCTACATCGCGAATCCAGCCCTACCAAAAGACGAAAATTCGTCTTTCCTGTCTATGTCATATAGACAAAGGGCAATAACTCTTGCCCCTTACCTCCTCTTGTTACCCGCTGTGTCGCTTCATTAGTTTTTTATCTTCGCTGTACGTGAAAACACGTACAATTAGACCTCCAATGAATCCAAGCTATCTTAGTGTAAATTCTGACCATCCGAAGTTAAATTTGGAATTACTGTGCTGGATAATCATTCCTCTACAGGTTGTATACATTATTTTACAATATTTTCCAATTTGAGTGACTTTGTCACCTTTTCTAGACTTCGGACCAGGTTGCAACGTGGTCAAAAGGCACGCTTATGGCGGTACTAGCATGTAATACATGTAGCACTCAATAATTTCGCTTATTCCGTATGTAACGTTTACGATATTAGCGACTAATAACGTGCTGCATTGATAATTTGTGCTTTATTTATCTTCTTTGACGTTTCAGTAGACTTCAAAAAAGTCTTTGAACGACCAAGTTGCGACTATTTAATGGCGAACTTCGTGTTCTAGTCACGAGTTCACGCGACACCTAATCATTTCGCTTCCTCCGTTAGTTACGGTTATGGAATAGCGTGCTGAATTGTTAATTTGTGCTTTGTTTATCTTCTTTTCCGTTTCAGTAGACTTCGTCTCTGAAGGACCAGTTGCGACTATTTAATGGCAGAATTCGTGTTGTAGTCACGAGTTCACGCGACACTAAATCATTTCGCTTCCACCGTTAGTTACGGTTATGGTAATAGCGACTTAATAGCGTGCTGAATTGCTAAATGTGCTTTGTTTTTCATCTTTTTCGTTTCAGTAGACTTCGTCTTGAAAGACCCATTGCAACACGCTCACGGTGATAACTAGTGTGGTCATTAAGAGTTAACATGGCACGGAATAATTTGACTACTCCGTTAATAAAGGTTATAGTATTATCGAATTAATAATATGCTGAATTTTTTAATTTGTGCTTTGTTCTCTTCTTTTGTCGTTTCAGTAGCAAAGTCGACAACGAAGGCATGAATGGTAAAATGGGTGTTGGCAATGTGGAAATGGAGGAAATTATGTTGACATGGTTTAGGCTGCCCAGTGGGTGTAAATTTCACCGCAGGTCCGTGCATGGCTTTCGGGCCTGTAAGTCCGGACGCATGGAGTCTATGCTGGATCAATTGGATCCCTTTTATTATGCACTTTCGCCGGCCGTCCAGCCGTCCGTCCAGCCGACACCGTCAGTTCAGCCGGCACTTTAGCAGGCACCAACCGGCACTAGCCGTACATCCGGCACCGTCCGTTCAGTCCAAATGGCACCGGACGGCCAGCCGACCTTCCAGCCCAAATGGCACCGGACGGCCAGCCGACCTTCCATCTTTCATCAACAGGCACCGGCCGTTCAGCCCAAATGGCACCGGCTGGCCAGCCGACCTTCCAGCCTGCATCAACAGGCACCGGCCGTCCACCCGGCAACGACCGTTCAGCCCAAATGGCACCGGTCGTCCAGCCGACCTTCCAGCCGGCATCAACCGGCACCGGCCGTCCATCCGGCAACGACCGTTCAGCCCAAATGGCACCGGTCGTCCAGCCGGCATCAACAGGCACCTTCCGTCCATCCGGCAACGACCGTTCAGCCCAAATGGCACCGGTCGTCCAGCCAACCTTCCAGCCGGCATCAACCTGCACCGGCCGTCCATCCGGCAACGACCGTTGAGCCCAAATGGCACCGGTCTTCCAGCCGGCATCAACCTGCACCGGCTGTACATCGGATTTACAGAGATTATAGTGATGTACCCGTCAGTCAATCTGTACTGGTTACATATCACTACCATGAGAGAGATGTTATAGATGAATCTCCGTCCAATCAGACCATTCGAGAGGCAGGTGCCGGTCATAGCCGGACCTTCGCCGACATTCCGGCCGACCATATACCAGACAAATCAGTCGGTATTGCCGGTGTACACCTCCCGTCACGTCAAATACGTGACGGTGTGATTTTAAAACAAGGGAGAATTAGTGACATTATCAGAGATGACGGAATTGAGTATCTATGCCACTTGGTATGCGCTACCCAGATATGGCAGCTTTACCAGAACAGGACTTTCAGGCCGACCATTCGCCAGTTCAATCAGCCGTTAGTGCCGGCCGTCCATATGATCACGGCTTCTCCACAAGGGAGATTTAGTGAAAGTGTCAATTATGACAGAATTGCGTCATCTAGGTCACCTGGTATGCTGTACAGATATGGAAGCTGTACCAGAACCAACATTCCCTCTGAGCGAATGGTAGATGGGCGCGCAGTGCTGGCCGCACTACACAAGCATTATGGAGATTTATATTAAAAATGATGACAATTCCGCTGCGAATGGATGCTTGAGTTGACCAGAACACGATTCAGCACACAGTGAGTGTGACGAAACACTTTCAGCCGTCCACAGATCAGGTCATGGACCGGACTGAGCTTAGCGCCACGGCCGTAGAATAAAAGATTTATAGGTTGTTGGGAACTTCAGAATGCCCAAAACCTCCTACTGCCACTCAAGACTACACAATTCAGGCACCTGTAGATCTTGAATGAGGAGGAAGAGACGATGTCCTTCCTGCTTCTTTGCCAGTCGGAAAAAAAAAATTCAGGTAGCTAACTTCCAGCGACGTTCTAGTGTAGCTGGTACGAAAACTCCATCAGACGCCTTCAGTACTGATCTCAAATGCCACGTCAAAGCTAGTCCGAAACGTAGTCGATACGTCTTCATTATTAGACTTGACTTCACTAGCCATTTTTATTCCAACTCCCTAGGCAAATCCAGCCATGACCACGCTTGTGAAGTGAAGGCCTGGATTGCTAGAGTTGTTAACAGGGCAGCTCACCATTCTATGACCAATGCGTTGACTGCTTCTGCCAACTTTGACCTGATACGATGTGAAGTCTGTAGGTGGTCCACGTCGCGCAGGCCCCATCGTACTCGGATTTTACGGATGCCTCAGTTTGGGACACCTTTACACTGTGGGGGAAAATTGAAAAAGTTCGGAGGCAGGCAGCTCAGGAACTGCCCCTCCAACTCGTCGCCCAACTTTCGCAGGCGTTTCGAAACAATCATCCCCTGACACAGCGGAGGGTTGATGGGCGGACCGGGGAAAAGGGATCCTTATAATCAAATGTGTAATATAGATCCCAGCCCAATGCTGGGAATCAACAGTCTAATCAAGCTAGACGGCAACCATACAGAGGCGGCAAGAACCAAAGTTTCTCCGCCTTCACGCCTCCTAACTCTAGACGTTGACATACCCTGTCCACCGCCAGCGGACTGCCAACCTGTGGACAGCCGCCACCTGCAATTTCAGGACCACTGGACCACTTTATTACCTTAGAACATTTGGGTGATTCAGGTCATTTCTGAGGGACTTGGGACTTCATTTATCCATCCCCTCCTCTGTCCTCCTCTCCCCTCTTCATGGATGTATCGTCAGAACGGGAGAAGGATGCCTTTATATATATATCTTAATAAACCTGCAATAGCTGGGGTTTTATTCATGGCTGTTTCTTATCCAGAGGCCGTTCATCGACCTGAGCCGCCTCAACCACCCTGAAAGTCAATGTGGCGATGGCGTGATCAAACCATCCGACGGGTATGCTGTCAGTCTAGATATGACCGACGCACATTTCAAGTCCCTATCCCACGAGTAGCGGACATTTCTCCGTTGTGCTTGTCGGGACTCGGTTTATCAGTCCAGGTCATACCTTTTGGCCTCAACTTAAGCCCTTGGGCTAGTACCAAGGTTATGGATTACGTCGTCACCCTGTTCCGCTCGACTTCATCTATGGCGTCGGCAGTATATTCGGACGACATCCTCCAGAAACATCTGTCAAGTTCTACTCTGCTCAAAGGCAGAAACGATCTTATATCACTTTACATCATATAGGCTTTCTCGTGAACTGGATAAAGTCTGATCTCTGTCCAATCCGGATTTTTGGTCCATCTGGGTGTGGAGTTTCTCCCGATCTGAATCTGGTAAGGCTTCCTCGAGTTTGCGATCATCCAGATAATTGCACTCGTAGAGTCCGTTTCCAACAGGATGCTCATTTAGCAAGAGAGTTGCAGATCCTCGGATTATTCAGTGCGGCAGCAGACTTGATTCCGCTCAGCCGTCCTTTTATGCGCCCTTTACAAAGGACGTTGCTAGCGTAATTTTGCCCTTTTCAAGTCCCTTCGATCCCACAGTCATGCTCACGCCAGAGATACGATCATTCTTGAGTCAGTGGCACAACCCCTGTGGGCTGTCCACAGGGATTACTCTGGAGATACCCCAAGCGGGGATAACGGTATGTTCCGCCACTTGTACCTACGGTTGGGGTGCCCACCTGTTGCCGGACTTCGATACTGTCAGCGGCACGTGGGTGCCAGGGGCGAGCCCTTTCCACATCAACCTTTCAGAAATAACGGCTGTCATCAAAGCCTTTCATTTCGGGCAGGATCAACTCTTATTACAAACTGCCCTCATTATGTCAGACAACTTTGTGGTGGTGCCTTGCCTCAAAACATGGGGCCACCAATCACCAGACCTGTGCAATCTGAGCTGGCAGTTTCTACATTGGTTCGACAATCTCCACCTCAATGTACAATTCCGACACATTCTTGGCAGACTCAATGTCTTGGATGACACACTATCTAGTCATTCACACAGAATGGTCACTCCATCAATCGGACTTTCTTCCAATTGACACACTTTGGGGACGTCCGATGATTGATCTTTTGCAACAAGGTGGAATCGCAAGTTGTTCACCATTCATCTCACAGGTTCCAGACCCAGAAGCTTGGGTCATGGATGCTCGATCAATCAGCTGGGAAGGGTTGTGGTCATTCTCCTACCCTCCCACGGTCTTGGTACTGAAATTAATCCAGAAGTTAAGGGGTCAGAACTGTCAGATGGTTCTGATTGCTCCTCTCAGATGGAACAACTCCTGGGTCTCCGATCTACTCAATCTAGGCGATAGATCTACCCAGGAAGATTATAGTCAGCACAAGTATTCGCAAGCAACCGCGGCCAGGGGTGTTCCACCCCTGTCCGGACCGTCTTTATGTTCAAGCTTGGCTCTTGTCCAGACAGCCTTGCAAGACAAACAATTTAAATCTTTGATTGCGGAGAGAAAATCGAGAGCAAGAGGGCCCTCTACTCTGAAGGTTTACGAGGGCAAGTGGCATGTTTTCAGAGACTGGTACCATATCATTCACATTGTTCCTCTGAGTGTCACAATCCCTCAACTGGCCAACTTTTCTCTGGCTTTTCGAGGAGAAACAGCTGGCTCCAGTTATTATCAAATGCTACCGCTCCATGATATCATACACATTCCGCCATTCTGGTACATGTGCTATCAGCCATGACAAAGATTTGTCAGATCTTTTAGACACTTTAAAAATTCAATCGACTTATATCCCTCACCCTGTTTCCAAATGGAATCTGTCCTGGGTTTTAACATGACTCAATTCAGACAGTATTGAGTCTTTAACCCGCGATTAGTTAAAGCTACTATCATACAAATTGGGTTTCTTGATAGTCTTAGCTTCAACATGCAGGGTGAGCGTGTAACATGTCCTTTCTAGTGACCCGAACTCTCTTCCGTTCCGATCAGAGCGTTTGATGGTCCTCTTGACGCATCCAGGCTTCGTAGTCCAAAATAGATTACCATACATTGGCGATCAACGAGTCGTCATTAGCTCGTTTTCTTTATAGATAAGTCAGGATCAACAGCCATGTAAGATCCTGTTTGTGCACTCTAGCACCATTTCAATGCATAGAGGTGAGTTCAGGTCACATACAAGCACCTCTTTCTTCTGGTGATAGCTGGGACATGAGATATCACCATTCAAGCCCTTGCTTCATGGCTGAAGTGGGTTATACGCTCGGCGTACTCTGAGGATTCGCAAATCAGTCACCTTATAGAAGCTGTTGGCTGACATGCAGAGTCAACCTTCTACAGTTTTATCTTCAAGTTTGTACTCGCAGAGGCAAACATTGATTCTAGTAGGTCCGGTGTTGGCACCCCAGACGCCCACCAGACCCATGTGCAACAATCAGCACAGCCTATTAGCTTCGCTGGATTCGCCAGATAAATTTTCGTAGGTAAGATTTCAATAACTATCTTCTTAACCGTATAAACGGGTCACATATCACGTTACCCTGGGCTCTGTTGCTGATTGAAAATTAGGAGACCGGGTTATCATTCACATGGGGAATCCAGCCATCATTCCCTAGAGGATACCCGGGGTGGAGGTCGGATGCTCCGCATTCCCTCCTCCTATTACTTATTCTCCTAAAGTAATGTGATCGGGGAAAGTATTCAAAGGAGAAAGCAAATTTTTTAGTAAATAATGTTTCTCCGAGAATACTTATCCGATCACATTACTAAGAAACCCTCCCAACCACCCCGCCATGCGAGCATCCTCGTGTTTTATATACCGCTCAGCTTAAAAACTAAAGAAGCAACACCTAGCGGGTAGCAAGGGGAGGTAAGGGGCAAGAGTTATTGCCCTTTGTCTATATGACATAGACAGGAAAGATGAATTTTCGTCTTTTGGTAGGGCTGGATTCGACAGGTAGCAGGCTAATATCCCTAAAGTAATGCGATCGGGTAAGTATTCTCGGAGAAACATAATTTACTAAAAAATTTGCTATCTTTGATAATAATATTCCGTTTTTTTATTTTCATTTCTGTGACAATATCTGGTTCATACATTGTTGTCTAATGCAACAATTTAACATCAGTGTCTTTTCTTTAATTATTGTCATTTTGTGAATATGTCCTGATAACATTGTTCTGAAACGCCATTGAAAGTTCATCAGTGTTGAATTATTTATTTAGTCATTACTCCAAGTATGGACTAACATATATATCCAATGTTCAGTTGCTTGCTTTAGTCTTCTAAATCTGTTTGAAATAATATCATCGATTGAAGTTTATCCAGCAGAATTTTATGACCTTTTGATGTATATCAATTCAGTGCCTAAATGAATTGTATATTTTCATCACTCACAGACTGAAGATGACTAATAACCATAAACGCATACCCCAATTCATCTTTTTCATCCATGCAGACATATACGTATGCACATAAAGATTCATTAAACTTTAGATAAATACATGTATAGAAGTATTGGCATATCATATGTGTGTCATCAAGTTCTTCAGTTTTCATGTACACAATTCTTTTTAGTAAAATTCAGCCATGCATAACTGGCAAAATTCTTTAAATGTATATACTTCTGTTCTTATGGATGTTATAGCTGATAAGTGAAGTTGATACTAAGCCCTTCATTCGAACCCTACATTATATTATATCCTTGTCTTCTCCTCTATTACCCTTTCAATCAATCATTATGTATTACTGATTTTTGATATTACTTCTTTTTCATGACACCCTTCACAAAACAGTTGGTAAGTATTATCTCTTGATATATTTGTTTAACTTCTACTAAACAATCATCTAAAACAGAACTTAAAGGGTTGAATGTTTGATTTTATGTGCAGAATTATTCCTAAGGAATTCGGAAAGGAAACATTAATAGAACAGATTCATAAGATTAAAGCATTAAACATGACTTTGCTTTAACTATTTCATTGTTTTTTTTCGTAATTATGTCATGTAATTTCGTTTGAGGTAGTTTTAAAGACTGACTGCTAACCAGCAGGATATTATGACTTTCCTGATATATATCCATTCAGTGCCTGATCATATAGTGTATTTGTATCAGTTACATGCTGAATATGACTAATAACCATAAATTCATAGTTATATTCACATGTTCGTTCATGCATGAATGAACGTATGCACATAAATATTCATGAGTCTTTAGATAAATATATGTATACAAGTATAGTCACATATCTGTATCACCAAGTACTTTATTTTACATGCAGACTATTCTAGTTTCTGAAATATAGCCATAGACAGTGATTGCAATAAAGAAATATAAGTCTGTTATTATTGACCATATACCTGATAAGTAAAGTTCATACTATGCTAAACATTGGAGCCCCACAGCATACTGTATCATTGTGTTCCTCTGTATCACTCCTTGAATGGGGAGCCCAGAGTGACTGAGTTGTCAAAAGCTCTCTGTTATGGATCACTGCCATGTCAATCCTGTCTGCATGGGTTCAAGTCTCAGAGTCTGCAAATTTGGGTGTGTGAGAAATGTAGCCAGTAGATTCTTGTCTGTTTAGGTTTCTTTCCAGGGTTTTTCTGGGTTCTTCTTCCACCATTAATACTAGCACCCATGTAAAACCTATTCTCTGCTGAAAAATGGTGTTGAACCCTACAACCACAACAACAACCCTTTCAATGACCCGTATCAAATTCACTTTTGATATTTCTTTTCTTGCCATGACGTCTTTCACAAAACAGATGGAAAGAATGGACTCTTTAGATGATTGTATTATGTTCTCTAAAGAGTCATTTAATAGACGGAAGAAATTAGTACAAAATCTTATTTTATGTGCAAACATATCCATTAGGACATAGAGAGAAAAAATAATATCAAAAATTTCAAATTGAAAACTATGATAAACTTAGTATTCAATACCTTATCTTAATTCATGGAACAGAGATGATTAATGCATTATATATATCTTTGATAATAATATTCCGTTTAATTTATTTTCATTTCTGTGGCAATATCTGGTTCATACATTGTTGTTCTAATGCAACAATTTACCATCAGTGTCTTTTCATTAATTGTCATTTTCTGAATATGTCCTGTTAACATTATTAAACGCCATTTAAATTTCATCAGTATTAAATTATTTTTTTCTCATTACTCCGAGTTTGGACCAACATATAGATCCAATGTTCATTTGCTTACTTTAGTCTTCTAATTCTTTTTGAAATAATGTCATTGATTGAAGTTTATCCAGCAGTATTTTATGACCTTTTGATGTATATCAATTCAGTGATTAAATGAACTGAATATTTTCATCACTCACCGACTGAAGATGACCTATAACCAGAAATTCCTACCCCAATTCATTTTTTCATCCATGCAGACATATAAGTATGCACATAAAGATTCATCAATCTTTAGGTCAATACGTGTATAGTAGTATTGAGCATCATATGTGTGTCATCAAGTTCTTTATTTTTCATGCAGACTGTTCTTTTTAGTGCAATACTGCCATCCATAAATGGATAAATACTTTAAATGTATATTCTTCTGTTCTTATGGAGTTTACATCTGACAAGTAAAGTTGATACTAAGCCCTCCATTCGTACCCTAATTCAAATTATATCCTTGTGTTCCCCTCTATTACCCTTTCAATGAGTCATTAAGCATTTCTGATTTATGATATTTCTTCTTTTTCATGACACCCTTCACAAAACAGAGCGTAAGTATTATCTCCTGATATAATTGTTTTACTTCTACTTAACAATCATCTAAGACAGAACAAAAGAGTAGAAAGTTTGATTTTAAGTGCAAAATTATTCCTAAGGAAATCTGAACGGAAAAATTAAAGAAACATATTCATCAGATTGAAGCATTCTACACGACTTTGATTTAACTACTTCATTGCTTTTTTTCCCCTAGTTTGTCCATCTAATTTTATTTGAGGTAGTTTAAAAGATTGACTGCTATCCAGCATTTTATTATGACTTTGCTGATATATATATTCATTCAGTTCCTTGTCATATAGTGTATTTTTATCAGTTACATGCTGAATATGTCTAATAACCAGAAATTCATACTTTTATACACATGATCTTCCATGCATGCATCAACGTATGCACATAAATATTCATAAATCTTTAGATAAATATATGTGTACAAGTATAGGCACTTATCTGTGCCATTATGTTCTTTACTTTACATGCAGACTATTCTAGTTAATGAAATATAGCCATAGAAACTGATTGCAGTAAATTAATAAACTTCTGTTATTATAGACCATATACCTGAGAAGTAAAGTTGACTATGTTAAAACTTGGAGTCCAGCAGCATACTATATCATTGTGTTCCTCTGTTTTACCCTTTGAATGGGGAGCCCAGAGTGACTGAGTTGTCTAAAGCGCTCTGCTATGGTTCACTGCCATCTCAATTCCGTCTGCATTTGTTCGAGTCTCAGAGTCTGCCAATTTGTGTGTGTGAGAAATGTAGCCAGTAGCTTATTGTTGGTCAGCGATTCTTTCCAGGGATTTTTCTGGGTTCCTACTCCACCATTAATACCGGCTGCCATGAAAAACCTATTATGTGCAGAAAAATGGCGTTGAACCCTACAACAACAACAACAACAACCCTTTCAGCGACCCATATCATATTCACTTTTCATATTTATTTTCTTTATATGACATCTTTCACGAAACAGTTGGAATGAATGGTCTCTTTATATGATTGTATTGTGATCTGTAAAGAGTCATTTATTAAACGGAAGAAATTAGAACAAAATCTTATTTTATGTGCAAAAATATCCATTAGGAGATAGAGAGGAAAAATAATAGGAAACATTTCTAATAGAAAACAGTGATAACCTTACTCTTCAATAACGTATCTTAATTCATGGAACAGAGATGATTAATGCATAATACATGTCCTTGATAATAATATTCCGTTTAATTTATTTTCATTTCTGTGACAATATCTGGTTCATACATTGTTGTTCTAATGCAACAATTTAACATCAGTGTCCTTTCGTTAATTATTGTCACTTTTTGAATATGTCTACATCACATTATCCTCCAAATCCATTGGAATTTCATCAGTATTGAATTTTTTATTTTGTCAATACTCCGAGTCTTGTTCAACATATATACCCAATGTTCTGTTGCTTGCTTTAGTCTTCTAATTCTGTTTGTAATAATGTCATTGATTCAAGTTTATCCAGCAGTATTGTGTCACCTTTTGAAGTATATCAATTCAGTGACTAAATAAATTGTATATTTTCATCACTCACAGACTGAAGATGACTAATAACCAGAAATTCATACCCCAATTCATGTTTTCATTAATGCAGCCGTATACGTATGCAAATAAAGATTTAATAATCTTTAGATAAATACATGTATAGACGTATTGGCACTTCATTTGTGTGTCTTCAAGTTCTTGAGTTCTCATTCAGACTCTTCTTTTTAGTGAAATACTGCCATCCATAACTGGCTGAATGCTTTAAATGGATATACTTCTGTTCTTATGGATGTTACAACTGACAAGTTAAGGTGATACTAAGCCCTCCATTCGATCCCTACATTATATTATATCCATGTGTCTTCATCTATTACCCTTACAATTAATCATTATGTATTACTGATTTTTGATATTTCTTCTTTTTCATGACACCCTTCACAAAACAGAGCGTAAGTATTATCTCTTGATATAATTGTATTCCTTCTACTAAACGGTCATCAAAGACAGAACAAATCAGTAGAAAGTTTGATTGTATGTGCAGAATTATTCCTCAAGAAATCGGAAAGGAAACATTAATGGAACAGATTCTACATATTTAAGCATTCTACATGACTTGATTTCACTATTGAATTGGGTTTTTTTTCCTATTTTATTCATCTAATTTTGTTTGAGGTAGTTTAAAAGATTGAGTGCTATCCAGCAGTATATTATGATTTTGCTGATCTATATCCATTCAGTGCCTGATCATATAGTGTATTTGTATCAGTTACATGCTGAATATGACTTATAACCAGAAATTCATATTTTTATACACATGTTCATCCATGCATGCATGAATTTATGCACATAAATATTCATGAATATTTAGATAAATATATGTATACAAGTATAGTCATATATCTGTGTCATGAAGTTCTTTATTTTACATGCAGACTATTCTAGTTAGTGAAATATAGCAATAGAAACTGATTACAGTAAAGTAATATACTTCTGTTATTATAGACAATAGACCTGATATGTAAAATTCATACTATGCTAAACATTGGAGATCCACGGCATACTATATCCTTTTGTTCCTCTGTTTTATCTTTGAATGGGGAGCCCAGAGTGACTGAGTTGTGAAAAGCGCTCTTTTATCCATCACTTCCATCTCAATTCTGTCTGCATGGATTCAGGTCTCAGAGTTTGCCAATTTGGATGTGTGAGAAATATTGCCAGTAGCTTCTTGTTGGTCAGCGTTTCTCTCCAGGCATTTGTGTGGGTTCTTCTTCCACCCTTAATACTGGCTGCCATATAAAACCTATTTTGTGCAACAAAAGGCGTTGAACAATGCAAAACAACAGCAACAACGCTTACGATGATTGTATCCTGTTCACTTTTGATATTTCTTTTCTTTACATGACATCTTTCACAAAACAGATGTAAAGAATGCACTCTTTATTAGACTGTATTATGTTCTATAAAGAGTGACTTAATAAATGGAAGAAATTAGTACAAAATCTTATTTTATGAGCTAAACTATCCCTTGGGTCACAGAGAGGAATACTAATAGGAAACCTTTCAAAAAGAAAACAGTGATGACCTTACTCTTCAATAACTTATCTTAATTCCTGGAAGAGATATGATTAATGCATTATACATATCTTTGATAATAATATTCCTTTTTTTTCTTCATTTCTGTGTGATTATCTGGTTCATTCATTGTTGTTCTAATGCAACAATTCACATCATTGTCATTATCTTCGAAATTCATTGGATTTTCATCAGTATTGAATTATTTATTTTGTCATTACTCCAAGTCAGGACCAACATATATATCCAATGTTCAGTTGCTTGCTTTAGTCTTCTAATTCCGTTTAAAATAATGTCATTTATTGAAGTTTATCCAGCAGTATTTTATGACCATTTGATGTATATCAATTCAGTGCCTAAATGAATTGTATATTTTCATCACTCACCGACTGAAGATGACTAATAACCAGAAATTCATACCCCAATCCATTGTTTCATTAATGCAGACATATACGTATGCACATAAAGATTCATTAATCTTTAGATAAATACATGTATAGAAGTATTGGCACATCATATGTGTGTCATCAAGTTGTTTATTGTTCATGCAGACTATTCGTTTTAGTGAAATACTGCAATCCAGAACTGGCTGAATGCTTTAAATGTAAATACTTCTGTTCTTATGTATGTTACAGCTGACAAGTAAAGTTGATACTAAGCCCTCCATTCGAACCCTACATCATATTATATATTTGTGTTCTCCTCTATTACCCTTTCAATGAGTCATATCATATTACTGATCTTTGATATTACTTCTTTTTCATTACACCCTTCACAAAACAGTTGGTAAGTATTATCTCTTGATACAATTGTCTTAGTTCTACTAAACAATGATCTAAGAGAGAACAAAAGAGTAGAAAGTTTGATTTTATGTGCAGAATTATTCCTAAGGAAATCGGAAAGGAAACATTAATGGAACAGATTCATAAGATTAAAGGATTCTGCATGACCTTGATTTAAGTATTTCATTGCTTGTTTTCCCCTATTTTATTCATCTAATTTTATTTGAGTAAGTTTAAAAGATTGAGTGCTTTCCAGCAGTATATTATGATTTTGCTGATATATATCCATTCAGTGCCTGATCATATAGTGTATTTGTATCAGTTACATACTGAATATGACTAATAACCAGAAATTCATATTTTTATGCACCTGTTGACTCATGCATGCATGAACGTATGCACATAAATATTCATAAATCTTTAGATAAATCTATGTATACAAGTATAGTCACATATCTGTGTCATCAAGTTCTTCATTTTAAATGCAGACTATTCTAGCTAGTGAAATATAGCCGAAGAAACTTATTGCAGTAAAGGAATATTCTTATGTCATTATAGACGATATTCCTGATAAGTAAAGTTGATACTATGCTAAACATTGGAGCCCCACAGCATACTATATTATTGTTTTCCTCTGTATTACCCTTTGAATGGGGAGCCCAGAGTAACTGAGTTGTCAAATGTGCTCTGTTATGGATCACTGCCATCTCAATTCTGTCTGCATGGATTGAAGTCTCGGAGTCTTCCCATTTGGGTGTGGGAGAAATGTTTCTAGTAGCTTCTTGTTGGTCCGCTTTTCTTTCCAGGAATTTTTCTGGGTTCTTCCTCCACCATTAATACTGGCTACCATGTAAAACCTATTTTGTGCTGAAAAATGGTGTTGAACCCTACAACAACAACAACAACCCTTTTCAACGACCCGTATCATATTCACTATTGATATTTCTTTTCTATCCATGACATCTTTCTCAAAACAGATGGAAAGAATGGACTCTTTATTTGATTGTATTATGTTCTCTAAAGAGTCACGGAAAAAATTAGTAAAAAATCTTATTTTATGTGCAAAATTATCCCTTAGGACATGGAGAGGAAAAATAATAGGAAACATTTCAAATAGAAAACTGTGATAACTTTGCTCTTCAATAACTTAACTTAATTTATGGAACAGAGATGATTAATTCATTAGACATATCGTTGATAATAACATTCCGTTTTTTTTCATTTTCATTTCTGTGGCAATATCTGGTTCATACATTGTTGTTCTCATGCAACAATTAACATCAGTGTCTTTTCCTTAATTGTCATTTTGTGAATATGTCCTGATAACATTATTATCCAAATCCACTGGAATTTCATCAGTATTGAATTATTCATTTTGTCATTGCTCCGAGTCTGGACCAACATATATATCCAATGTTCATTTGCTTGTTTTAGTCTTCTAATTCTGTTTGAAATAATGTCATTGATTGAAGTTTATCCATCAGTATGTTTTGACCTATTGATGTCTATCAATTCAGTGCCTCAATGAATTGTATATTTTCATTACTCAAAGACTGAAGATGCCTAATAACCATAAATTCATCGCCCAATTCATGTTTTGCATCCATGCAGAGATAAACGTATGCACATAACTATTCATTAATCTCTAGATAAATACATGTATAGAAGTACTGGCACAACATATGTGTGTCATCAAGTTCTATATTTCTAATGCAGACTATTCTTTTTAGTGAAATACTGCAATCCATAACTGGCTAAATGCTTTAAATGTATATACTTTTGTTCTGATGGATGCTACGGCTGACAAGTAAAGTTGAAACTAAGCCCTCTATTCGTAACCAACATCATATTATATCCTTCTGTTCTCCTCTATTACTCTTTCAATGAGTCATATCGTATTACATATTTTTTATATTTCTTCTTTTTCATGACACCCTTCACAAAACAGACCGTAAGTATTATCTCTTGATATTATTTTATTACTTCTACTAAACAATCATCTAAGACAGTTGAAAAGAGTAGAAAGTGTGGTGTTATGTGCATAATTTTTCCTAACGTAATAGGAAAGGAAACGTTAATGGAAGAGATTCATAAAATTAAATCATTCCACACGACTTTTATTTAACTATTTCATTGTTTATTTTATTTTCCTATTTTATTCATCAAATTTTGTTTGAGGCAGTGTAAAAGATTGAGATCTATCCAGCATTATATTATGAGTTTGCTGATATATATCCATTCAGTGCCTGACCATATAGTATATTTTTATCAGTTACATGGTGAATATGATTAATAACCAGAAATTCATATTTTTATACACATGTTCATCCATGCATGCCTGAACTTAAGCACATAAATATTCATAAATTTTTAGATAAATATATGTAAAGAAGCATAGTCACATATCTGTGTCATCAAGTTCTTTTTTTTTCATGCAGACTATTCTAGTTAGTGAAATATAGCCATATAAACTTATAGCAGTGAAGGAATATGCTTCATTTATTTTAGACCATATACCTGATAAGTAAAGTTGACATTGTGCTAAAAATTGGAGCCCAACAGCATATTATATCATTGTGTTCCTCTGTATTACCCTTTGAATGGGGAGCCCAGAGTGACTGAGCTGTCCAAGGTGCTCTATTATGCACCACTGCCATCTCAACTCTGTCTGCATGGGTTCAAGTCTCAGAGTCTGCCAATTTGGGTATGTGAGAAATGTTGCCAGTAGCTTGTTGTTGGTCAGCGTTTCTTTCCAGGGATTTTTCTCAGTTCTTCCACCACCATTAATATTAGCTCCCATGTTAAACCTATTCTGTGATGAGAAATGGTGTTGAACCCTACAACAACAACAATAACCCATTCAACGACCCGTATCATATTCAATTTTGATATTAATTTTCTTTCCATGACATCTTTCACAAAACAAATGGAAGGAATGGACTCTTTATATGATTTTAATATGTTCTCTAAAGAGTCAATTTATAGACGGAAGAAATTAGTACAAAATCTTATTTTATGTGCAAACATATCCCTTTGGACATAGAGAGGAAACATAATAGGAAACATTTCAAATAGAAAACAGAGATGACCTTACTCTTCAATAACGTATCTTAATTCATGGAACAGAGAGGATTAATGCATTATACATATCTTTCATAATAATATTCCGTTTATTTTATTTTCATTTCTGTGACAATATCTGGTTCATACAATGTAGACTAATGTAACAATTTAACATCAGTGTCTTTTCTTAAATTGTTGTCATTTTGTGAATGTGACCTGATAACATTATTCTAAAACGCCATTGAAAGTTCATCAGTATTGAATTATTTATTTAGTCATTACTCCAAGTCTGGACTAACATATATATCCAATGTTCAGTTGCTTGCTTTAGTCTTCTAAATCTGTTTGAAATAATATCATCGATTGAAGTTTATCCAGCAGGATTTTATGTCCTTTTGATGTATATCAATTCAGTGCCTAAATGAATTGTATATTTTCATCACTCACAGACTGAAGATGACTAATAACCATAAATGCATACCCCAATTCATTTTTTCATCGATGCACACATATACGTATGCACATAAAGATTCATTAAACTTTAGATAAATACATGCATAGAAGTATTGGCA
Source organism: Unio pictorum (assembly GCA_030141615.1). Taxonomy (NCBI): domain Eukaryota; kingdom Metazoa; phylum Mollusca; class Bivalvia; order Unionida; family Unionidae; genus Unio; species Unio pictorum. The sequence goes on along the minus strand of JARLTB010000296.1, from coordinate 1,370,523 downwards.
CATCATATGTGTGTCATCAAGTTCTTTAGTTTTCATGTACACTATTCTTTCTAGTAAAATTCAGCCATGCATAACTGGCAAAATTCTTTAAATGTATATACTTCTGTTCTTATGGATGTTATAGCTGACAAGTAAAGTTGATACTAAGCCCTTCATTCGAACACTACATTATATTATATCCTTGTGTTCTCCTCTATTACCCTTTCAATGAGTCATTATGTATAACTGATTTTTGATATTTCTTCTTTTTCATGACACCCTTCACAAAACAGTTGGTAAGTATTATCTCTTGATATATTTGTTTAACTTCTACTAAACAATCATCTAAAAGGAACTTAAAGGGTTGAAAGTGTGATTTTATGTGCAGATTTATTCCTAAGGAATTCGGAAATGAAACATTAATAGAACAGATTCATAAGATTAAAGCATTCAACATGACTTTGATTTAACTCTTTAATTGTTTTTTTTTTCTTAATTTTTTCATGTAATTTCCTTTGAGGTAGTTTAAAAGATTGCTATCCAGCAGTATATTATGACTTTGCTGATATATATCCATTCAGTGCCTGATCATATAGTGTATTTGTATCAGTTACATGCTGAATATGACTAATAAACAGATATTCCTAGTTTTATTCACATGTTCATCCAAGCATGAATGAACGTATGGACATAAATATTCATAAATCTTTAGATAAATATATGTATACAAGTATAGTCACATATCTGTGTCATCAAGTAATTTATTTTACATGCAGACTTTTCTAGTTTCTGAAATATAGCCATAGACACTGATTGCAATAAAGAAATATACGTCTGTTAGTATTGAACATATACCTGATAAGTAAAGTTCATACTATGCTAAACATTGGAGCCCCACAGCATACTGTATCATTATGTTCCTCTGTATCACTCTTTGAATGGGGAGCCCAGAGTGGCTGAGTTGTCAGAAGCGCTCTGTTATGGATCACTGCCATGTCAATCCTGTCTGCATGGGTTCAAGTCTCAGAGTCTGCAAATTTGGGTGTGTGAGAAATGTAGCCAGTAGATTCTTGTCTGTCAGTGTTTCTTTCCAGTGATTTTTCTGGGTTCTTCTTCCACCATTAATATTAGCTCCCATGTAAAACCTTTTATGTGCTGAAAAATGATGTTGAACCCTACAACAACAACAACAACTCTTTCAATGACCCGTATCATATTCACTTTTGATATTTCTTTTCTTTCTATGACGTCTTTCACAAAACAGATGGAAAGAATGGACTCTTTAGATGATTGTATTATGCTCTCTAAAGAGTCATTTAATAGACGGAAGAAATTAGTACAAAATCTTATTTTATGTGCAAAAATATCCATTAGGACATAGAGAGGAAAAATAATAGGAAACATTTCAAATTGAAAACAGCGATAAACATAGTCTTCAATAACTTATCTTAATTCGTGGAACAAGGATGATTAATGCATTATACATATCTTTGATAATAATGTTCCTTTTAATTTATTTTCATTTCTGTGGCAATATCTGGTTCACACATTGTTGTTCTAATGCAACAATTTAACATCAGTGTCTTTTCTTTAATTATTGTCATTTTGTGAATATGTCCTGATAACATTATTCTAAAACGTCATTGAAATTTCATCAGTATTGAATTATTTTTTTTTCATTACTCCGAGTGTGGACCAACATATATATCCAATGTTCATTTGCTTGTTTTAGTCTTCTAATTCTGTTTGAAATAATGTCATTGATTGAAGTTTATCCATCAGTATGTTTTGACCTATTGATGTCTATCAATTCAGTGCCTCAATGAATTGTATATTTTCATTACTCAAAGACTGAAGATGCCTAATAACCATAAATTCATCGCCCAATTCATGTTTTGCATCCATGCAGAGATAAACGTATGCACATAACTATTCATTAATCTCTAGATAAATACATGTATAGAAGTACTGGCACAACATATGTGTGTCATCAAGTTCTATATTTCTAATGCAGACTATTCTTTTTAGTGAAATACTGCAATCCATAACTGGCTAAATGCTTTAAATGTATATACTTTTGTTCTGATGGATGCTACGGCTGACAAGTAAAGTTGAAACTAAGCCCTCTATTCGTAACCAACATCATATTATATCCTTGTGTTCTCCTCTATTACTCTTTCAATGAGTCATATCGTATTACATATTTTTTATATTTCTTCTTTTTAATGACACCCTTCACAAAACAGACCGTAAGTATTATCTCTTGATATTATTTTATTACTTCTACTAAACAATCATCTAAGACAGTTGAAAAGAGTAGAAAGTGTGGTGTTATGTGCATAATTTTTCCTAACGTAATAGGAAAGGAAACGTTAATGGAAGAGATTCATAAAATTAAATCATTCCACACGACTTTTATTTAACTATTTCATTGTTTATTTTATTTTCCTATTTTATTCATCAAATTTTGTTTGAGGCAGTGTAAAAGATTGAGATCTATCCAGCATTATATTATGAGTTTGCTGATATATATCCATTCAGTGCCTGACCATATAGTATATTTTTATCAGTTACATGGTGAATATGATTAATAACCAGAAAATCATATTTTTATACACATGTTCATCCATGCATGCCTGAACTTAAGCACATAAATATTCATAAATCTTTAGATAAATATATGTAAAGAAGCATAGTCACATATCTGTGTCATCAAGTTCTTTTTTTTTCATGCAGACTATTCTAGTTAGTGAAATATAGCCATATAAACTTATAGCAGTGAAGGAATATGCTTCATTTATTTTAGACCATATACCTGATAAGTAAAGTTGACATTGTGATAAAAATTGGAGCCCAACAGCATATTATATCATTGTGTTCCTCTGTATTACCCTTTGAATGGGGAGCCCAGAGTGACTGAGCTGTCCAATGTGCTCTATTATGCACCACTGTCATCTCAACTCTGTCTGCATGGGTTCAAGTCTCAGAGTCTGCCAATTTGGGTATGTGAGAAATGTTGCCAGTAGCTTGTTGTTGGTCAGCGTTTCTTTCCAGGGATTTTTCTCAGTTCTTCCACCACCATTAATACTGGCTACCATGTTAAACCTATTCTGTGATGAGAAATGGTGTTGAACCCTACAACAACAACAATAACCCATTCAACGACCCGTATCATATTCAATTTTGATATTAATTTTCTTTCCATGACATCTTTCACAAAACAAATGGAAGGAATGGACTCTTTATATGATTTTAATATGTTCTCTAAAGAGTCAATTTATAGACGGAAGAAATTAGTACAAAATCTTATTTTATGTGCAAACATATCCCTTTGGACATAGAGAGGAAACATATTAGGAAACATTTCAAATAGAAAACAGAGATGACCTTACTCTTCAATAACGTATCTTAATTCATGGAACAGAGAGGATTAATGCATTATACATATCTTTCATAATAATATTCCGTTTATTTTATTTTCATTTCTGTGACAATATCTGGTTCATACAATGTAGACTAATGTAACAATTTAACATCAGTGTCTTTTCTTAAATTGTTGTCATTTTGTGAATGTGACCTGATAACATTATTCTAAAACGCCATTGAAAGTTCATCAGTATTGAATTATTTATTTAGTCATTACTCCAAGTCTGGACTAACATATATATCCAATGTTCAGTTGCTTGCTTTAGTCTTCTAAATCTGTTTGAAATAATATCATCGATTGAAGTTTATCCAGCAGGATTTTATGTCCTTTTGATGTATATCAATTCAGTGCCTAAATGAATTGTATATTTTCATCACTCACAGACTGAAGATGACTAATAACCATAAATCCATACCCCAATTCATTTTTTCATCGATGCACACATATACGTATGCACATAAAGATTCATTAAACTTTAGATAAATACATGCATAGAAGTATTGGCACATCATATGTGTGTCATCAAGTTCTTTAGTTTTCATGTACACTATTCTTTCTAGTAAAATTCAGCCATGCATAACTGGCACAATTCTTTAAATGTATATACTTCTGTTCTTATGGATGTTATAGCTGACAAAGTAAAGTTGATACTAAGCCCTTCATTCGAACACTACATTATATTATATCCTTGTGTTCTCCTCTATTACCCTTTCAATGAGTCATTATGTATAACTGATTTTTGATATTTCTTCTTTTTCATGACACCCTTCACAAAACAGTTGGTAAGTATTATCTCTTGATATATTTGTTTAACTTCTACTAAACAATCATCTACAAGGAACTTAAAGGGTTGAAAGTGTGATTTTATGTGCAGAATTATTCCTAAGGAATTCGGAAAGGAAACATTAATAGAACAGATTCATAAGATTAAAGCATTCAACATGACTTTGATTTAACTCTTTAATTGTTTTTTTTTCTTAATTTTTTCATGTAATTTCCTTTGAGGTAGTTTAAAAGATTGCTATCCAGCAGTATATTATGACTTTGCTGATATATATCCATTCAGTGCCTGATGATATAGTGTATTTGTATCAGTTACATGCTGAATATGACTAATAAACAGATATTCCTAGTTTTATTCACAAGTTCATCCATGCATGAATGAACGTATGGGCATAAATATTCATAAATCTTTAGATAAATATATGTATACAAGTATAGTCACATATCTGTGTCATCAAGTAATTTATTTTACATGCAGACTTTTCTAGTTTCTGAAATATAGCCATAGACACTGATTGCAATAAAGAAATATACGTCTGTTAGTATTGAACATATACCTGATAAGTAAAATTCATACTATGCTAAACATTGGAGCCCCACAGCATACTGTATCATTGTGTTCCTCTGTATCACTCCTTGAATGGGGAGCCCAGAGTGGCTGAGTTGTCCCAGAGTGGCTGAGTTGTCAGAAGCGCTCTGTTATGGATCACTGCCATGTCAATCATGTCTGCATGGGTTCAAGTCTCAGAGTCTGCAAATTTGGGTGTGTGAGAAATGTAGCCAGTAGATTCTTGTCTGTCAGTGTTTCTTTCCAGGGATTTTTCTGGGTTCTTCTTCCACCATTAATATTAGCTCCCATGTAAAACCTTTTATGTGCTGAAAAATGATGTTCAACCCTACAACAACAACAACAACTCTTTCAATGACCCGTATCATATTCACTTTTGATATTTCTTTTCTTTCTATGACGTCTTTCACAAAACAGATGGAAAGAATGGACTCTTTAGTTGATTGTATTATGCTCTCTAAAGAGTCATTTAATAGACGGAAGAAATTAGTACAAAATCTTATTTTATGTGCAAAAATATCCATTAGGACATAGAGAGGAAAAATAATAGGAAACATTTCAAATTGAAAACAGCGATAAACATAGTCTTCAATAACTTATCTTAATTCGTGGAACAAGGATGATTAATGCATTATACATATCTTTGATAATAATGTTCCTTTTAATTTATTTTCATTTCTGTGGCAATATCTGGTTCATACATTGTTGTTCTAATGCAACAATTTAACATCAGTGTCTTTTCTTTAATTATTGTCATTTTGTGAATATGTCCTGATAACATTATTCTAAAACGTCATTGAAATTTCATCAGTATTGAATTATTTTTTTTTCATTACTCCGAGTGTGGACCAACATATATATCCAATGTTCATTTGCTTACTTTAGTCTTCTAATTCTGTTTGAAATAATGTCATTGATTGAAATGTATCCAGCAGTATTTTATGACCTTTTGATATATATCAATTCAGTGATTAAATGAACTGAATATTTTCATCACTCACCGAGTGAAGATGACCTATAACCAGAAATTCCTATCCCAATTCATATTTTCATCCATGCAGACATATACGTATGCACATAAAAATTCATCAATCTTTAGGTCAATACGGGTATAATAGTATTGAGCATCAAATGCTTGTCATCACGTTCTTTATTTTTCATGCAGACTATTATTTTAGTGAAATACTTCCATCCATAAGTGGCTAAATGCTTTAAATGTATATTCTTCTGTTCTTATGGAGTTTACATCTGACAGGTAAAGTTGATACTAATCCCTCCATTCGTACCCTAATTCAAATTATATCCTTGTGTTCCCCTCTATTACCCTTTCAATGAGTCATTAAGTATTTCTGATTTTTGATATTTCTTCTTTTTCATGACACCCCTCACAAAACAGTCCGTAAGTATTATCTCCTGATATAATTGTATTACTTCTACTTAACAATCATCTAAAAAAGAACAAAAGAGTAGAAAGTTTGATTTATTATTCCTAAGGAAATCTGAATGGAAACATTAAAGAAACGGATTCATCAGATTGAAGCATTCTACACGATTTTGATTTAACTATTTCATTGTTTTTTCCCTAGTTTATTCATCTAATTTTATTTGAGGCAGTTTAAAAGATTGACTGCTATCCAGCATTATATTATGACTGTGGTGATATATATCCATTCAGTTCCTGGTCATATAGTGTATTTTTATCAATTACATGCTGAATATGTCTAATAACCAGAAAGTCATATTTTTATACTGATGATCTTCCATGCATGCATCAACTTATGCACATAAATATTCATAAATCTTTAGATAAATATATGTGTACAAGTATAGTCACATATCTGTGTCATCAAGTTCTTTATTTTACATGCAGACTATTCTAGTTAGTGAAATATAGCCATAGAAACTGATTGCAGTAAAGAAATATACGTCTGGTATTATAGACCGTATATCTGGTAAGTAAAGTTGATACTATGCTAAATATTGGAGGCTCACAGCATACCATATCACTGTGTTCCTCTGTATTACCCTTTAAATGGGGAGCTCAGAGTGACTGAGTTGTCAAAAACGCTCTGTTATGGATCACTGCCATCTCATCTCTGTTTTCATGGGTTTAAGTCTCAGAGTCTGCCACTTTGGGTATGTGAGAAATATTGCCAGTAGCTTCTTGTTGGTAAGTGTTTATTTCCAGGGATTTTTTATGGTTCTTCGTTCAGCATTAATACTGGCTGCCATGTAATACCTATTCTGTGCTGAAAAATGGTGTTGAACTCTACAACAACAACAACAACCCTTTCAATGAACCGTATCATATTCACTTTTGATATTTCTTTTCTTTCCATGACATCTTTCACAAAACAGATGGAAAGAATGGACCCTTTAGATGATTGTATTATGCTCTCAAAAGAGTCATTGAATAGACGGAAGAAATTAGTACAAAATCTTATTTTATGTGCAAAAATATCCATTAGGATATACAGAGGAAAAATAATAGGAAACATTTCAAATAGAAAACACTCATAACCTCATTCTTCAATAACTTACCTTAATTCATGGAACAGAGATGATTAATGCATTATACATATCTTTGATAATATTCCGTTGATTTTATTTTCATTTCTTTTGCAATATCTGGTTCATACATTGTTGTTCTAATGCAAAAAATTAACATCAGTGTCTTTTCTTTAATTATTGTCATTTTTTGAATTTGTCCTGATAACATTATTCTAAAAGGCCGTTTGAATTTCATTAGTATTGAATTATTTTTTTTTTCATTACTATGAGTCTGGATCAACATATATATCCAATGTTCATTTGCTTGCTTTAGTCTTCTAATTCTGTTTGAAATATTGTCATTGCTTGAAGTTTGTCCATCTGTATGTTATGACCTTTTGATGTACATCAATTTAGTGACTAAATAAATTGAATATTTTCATCACTAACCGACTGAAGATTACTAATCACTAGAAATTCATTCCCCAATTCAATTTTTCATGCATGCAGACATAAACGTATGCACCTAAAGATTCTTTAATCTTTAGATCAAAACATGTATAGAAGTATTGAACGTCATATGTGTGTCATCAAGTTCTTTATTTTTCATGTAGACTATTCTTTTTAGTGAAATACTGCCATCCATAACTGGCTGAATGCTTCAAATGTATATACTTCTGTTCTTATAGATTTTACAGCTGAAAGGTAATATTGATACTAAGCCCTCTATTCCAACCCTACATCATATTATATCCTTGTGATCTCCTCTATTACCCTTTCAATGAGTCATTATTTATTAATGATTTTTTATATTTCTTCTTTTTCACGACGCCCTTCACAAAACAGAGCGTAAGTATTATCTCTTGATATAATTCTTTGACCTGTACATAAATATCATCTAAGACAGAACAAAGAATAGAAGGTTTGATCTTATGTGCAGACTTATTTCTAAGGATTTCGGAAAGGAAACATTAATCAAACAGATTCATAAGATTAAAGCATTCTGCACGACTTTGGTTTAACTATTTCATTGTTTATTTTGTTTTCTTATTTGATTCATCTAATTTTTTTTGAGTTAGTTTAAAAGATTGACTGCTATCCAGAGGTATATTATGACCTTGCTGATATACATCAATTCCGTGCCTGCTCATATAGTGTATTTTTATCAGTTACATGCTAAATATAACTAATACCAAAAAATTCATATTTTTATACACATGATCATCCATGCATTCATGATCGTATGCACATAAATATTCATAAATCTTTAGATAAATATATGTGTACAAGTATAGTCACATATCTGTGCCATCAAGTTCTTTATTTTCCATGCAGACGTATCTAGTTAGTGAAATATAGCCTTATAAACTAATTGCAGTAAATTAATATACTTCTGTTATTATAGACCATATACCTGATAAGTAAACTTGATACTATGCTGAACATTGGAGTCCCACATCATACTATATCATTGTATTCCTCTGTATTACCCTTTGAATGGGGAGTTGTCAAAAGCGCTTCTTGATGGTCAGCGTTTCTTTCCAGGGATTTTTCTGGGTTCCTCCTCCACCATTAATACTGGCTGTCACGTAAAACCTATTCTGTGCTGAAAAATGGTGTAAAAACCTACAACAACAACAGCAACCCTTTCAACGTCCCATATGATCTTCAGTTTTGATATTTCGTTTCATTCCATGACATCTTTTACAAAACATATGTAAAGAAAAGACTCTTTATATGATTGTATTATGTTCTCTAAATAGTCATTTAATAGACGGAAGAAATTAGTACAAAATCTTTTTTTATGTGCAAATATTTCCCATAGAACATAGATGGGAAAAATAATAGGAAACATTTGAAATATAAAACAATGATAACCTTTTTCTTAAATAACGTATCTTAATACTTTGAACAGAGATGATTAATGCATTATACATATATTTGATAATAATATTCCGTTTAATTTATTTTCATTTATGTGGCAATATCTGGTTCATACATTGTTGTTCGAATGCAACTATTTAACATCAGTATCTTTTCTTTAATTATTGTCATTTCGTAAATATATCCCGATAAGATTATTCTCCAAATCCATTGAAATTTTATCAGTATTGAATTATTTATTTTGTCATTACTCCGAGTCTAGACCAACATATACATCAAATGTTAAGTTGCTTGCTTTAGTCTTCTAATTCTGTTTGAAATAATGTCATTGATTGAAGTTTATCCAGCAGGATTTTATGACCTTTAGATGTATATCAGTCCAGTGCCTAAATGAATTGTATATTTTCGTCACTCACAGACTCAAGATGACTAATAACCAGCAATTCATACCCAAATTCATTTTTTCATCCATGCAGACATATACTTATGCACATAATGATTCATTAATCTTTAGATAAATACATGTATAAAAGTATTGCCACATCATATGTGTGTCATCAAGTTCTTTATGTTTCATGAATACGATTCTTTTTAGTGAAATACTGCCATCCATAACTGGCTGATTGCTTTTAATGTATATACTTCTGTTCTTATGGATGTTACAGCTGACAAGTAAAGTTGATACTAAGCCCTCCATTCGAACCCTACATCATATTATATCCTTGTGTTCTCCTAAATTACACTTTCAATGAGTCATATCGTATTACTGATTTTTGATATTTCTTCTTTTTCATGACACCCCTCACAAAACAGTGCGTAAGTATTATCGCTTCGTATAATTGTATTTCTTGTACTAAACTGTCATCTAAGACTGATGAAAAGAGTGCAAAGTGTGATGTTATGTGCATAATTGTTTCTAACGGAATCGGAAACATTTATAGAACAGATTCATCAGATTAAGGCATTCTTCACGACTTTGATTTAACTATTTTATTGTTTATTTCATTTTCCTGTTCTATTCATCTAATTTTGTTTGATGTAGTTTAAAAGATTGACTGCTATCCAGCAGTATATTACAACTTTGCTGATATATATCATTTCCGTGCCTGATTACATAGTGTATTTTTATCAATTACATGCTGAATATGACTAATAACCAGAAATTCATATTTATATACACATGTTCATCCATGCATGCATGAACGTATGCACAAAAATATACAAAAATTTTTAGATAAATATATGCATCCAAGCATGGTCACATCATATCTGTGTCATCAAGTTCTTTATTTTACATGCAGACTATTCTAGTTAGTGAAATATAGCCATAGGAACTGATTGCATTAAAGGAATATACTTATTTTATTATATAAAATATACCTGATAAGTAAAGTTGGTACTATTCTAAACATTGGCGCCCCAAAGCATACAAAATCATTATTATCCTCTGCATTACCCTTTGAACGGGGATCCCAGAGTGACTGAGTTGTCAAAAGCGCTCTGTTGTGGATCACTGCCATCTCAGCTCTGTTTTCATGGGTTCAAGTCTCAGAGTCTGCCAATTTGGGTGTTTGAGAAATGATGTCAGTAGCTTCTTGTTGTTCTGTGTTTATTTACAGACATTTTCCTCCACCATTAATACTAGCTGCCATGTAAAGTCTATCCTGTGCTGAAAAATGGTGGTGAACCCTACAACAACAACAACAACAACAACCCTTCCAATGACCTGTATCATAATGAATTTTGATATTTCTTTTCTTTCCATGACATCTTTCACAAAACAGGTGGAAGGAATGGACTCATTATATGATTGTATTAAGTTCCCTAATGAATCATTTAATAGACGGAATAAATTAGAACAAAATCTTATCTTATGTGTAAGAATATCCCTAAGGACACAGAGAGGAAGAATAATAGGAAACATTTAAAATAAAAAACAGTATTTTCTCTTAATTCATGGAAAAGAGATGATTAATGCATTATATATATCTTTGATATTAATATTCCGTTTATTTTATTTTAATTTCTGTGGCAGCGATACAGCGAAAACAGCGATAAACATAGTCTTCAATAACTTATCTTAATTCATGGAACAGAGATGATTAATGCGTTATAAATATCTTTGATAATAATATTCCGTTTATTTTATTTTCATTTCTGTGGCAATATCTAGTTAATACGTTGTTGTTCTAATGCAACAATTTAACATCAGTATCTTTTCTTTAATTATTGTCATTTTGTGAATCTGTCCTGATAACATTATTCTACAAATTAATTGGAATCTCATCAGTATTGAATTATTTATTTCGTCTTTACTCCGAGTCTGGACCAAAATATATATCCAATGTTCAGTTGCTTGCTTTAGTCTTCTAATTCTGTTTGAAATAATGTCATTGATTGAAGTTTATCCAGCAGTATTTTATGACGTTTTGATGTATATCAATTCAGTGCCTAAATGAATTATATATTCTCATCACTCACAGACTGAAGATGACTAATAACCAGAAATTCATTCCCCAATTCATCTTTTCATCCATGCGGACATATACGTATGCACATAAAGATTCATTAATCTTTAGATCAGTACATGTATTGTTGTATTGGCACATCATATGTGTGTCATCACGTTCTTTATTTTTCAAGCAGACTCCTCTTCTTAGTGAAATACTGCCATCCATAACTAGCTGAATGCTTTAAATGTATATCCTTCAGTTGCTATTTATGTTACAGCTGACAAGTAAAGTTGCTACTAAGCCCTGCATTCGAACCAAACATCAAATTATATCCTTGTGTTCTCCTGAATTACCCTTTCAATGAGTCATTATGTATTACTGATTATTGCCATTTCTTCTTTTTCATGACACCCTTCACAAAACAGAGCGTAAGTATTAACTCTTGATATAATTGTATTACTTCTACAAAACAATCATCTAAGACAGAGCAAAAGAGTAGAAAGTTTGATTTTATGTGCAGAATTATTCCTAAGGAAATCGGAAAGGAAACAATAATGGAACAGATTCATAAGATTAAAGCATTCTACATGACTTTGATTTAAATATTTCACTGTTTATTTTATTTTTTCCTATTTTATTTATCTAATTTTGTTTGAGGTAGTTTATAGATTGACTGCTATCCAGCAGTATATTATGACTTTGCTGATATGTTTCCATTCAGTGCCTGATCATATAGTTTATTTTTATCAGTTACATGCTAAATATAACTAATAAGCAGAAATTCATATTTTTATACACATGTTCATGTTCATGAACGTATGCACATAAATATTCATAAATCTTTAGATAAATATATGTATATCTGCGTGATCAAGTTCTTTCTTTTACATTCATACTATTCTAGTTAGTGAAATATATCCATAGAAATGATTGTAGTAAAGGAATATACTTCTGTTATTATAGACCATATAACTCATAAGTATCGTTGTTACTATGCTAACAATTGGAGCTACACAGCATACTATATCATTATGTTCCTCTGTATTACCCTTTGAATGGGGAGGCCAGAGTGACTGAGTTGTCAAAAGCGCTCTGTTATGGATCACTGACATCTCAATTCTGTCTGCATGGGTTCAAGAATCAGAGTCTGCAATTTGGGTGTATGAGAAATGTTGCCATTATCTTCTTGTTGTTCATCTTTTCTTTCCTGAATTTTTCTGGATTCTTCCTCCACCATTAATAATGCCAGCCATGTAAAACCTATTCTTTGCTAAAAAAAATGGTGCTGAACCCTACATCAACAACAACTACCCTTTCAGCGACCAGTATCATATTCACTTTTAATATTTATTTTCTTTCCATGACGTCTTTCACAAAACAGATGGAAAGAATATACTCTGTATATGATTGTATTATGAAAAAAAAGAGTCATTTAATAGACGCAAGAAATTAGTACAAAATCTTATTTTATGTGAAAAAATATCCTTTTGGACATAGAGAGGAAACATAATAGGAAACATTTCAAATATAAAACAGTGATAACCTTACTCTTCAATAACTTATCTCAATTCATGGAACAGAGATGATCAATACATTATACATATTTTTATTAATAATATTCAGTTTATTTTATTTTCATTTCTGTGGCAATATCTAATTCATACATTTTTGTTATAATGCAACAATTTAACATCAGTGGTGTCGATTCTTTAATTATTGTCATTTTGTAAATATGTCCTGATAACATTATCCTCCAAATCCATTGGAATCTCATCAGTATTGTATTATTTTTTTGTCATTACTCCGAGTCCGGACCAACATATATATCCAATGTTCATTTTCTTGCTTTAGTCTACTTATTCTGTTTGAAATAATGTCATTGATTGAAGTTTATCCAGCAGAATTTTATGACCTTTTGATGTATATCAATTCAGTGCCTAAATGAATTGTATATTTTCATCACTCACGGACTGAAGATGACTAATATCCAGAAATTCATACCCCAATTCATTTTTTATCCATGCAGACATATACGTATGCACATAAAGATTCATTAATCTTTAGATAAATACATGTATAGAAGTATTGGCACATCATATGTGTGTCATCAAGTTCTTTATTTTTCATGCAAACTATTCTTTTTAGTGACATACTGCCATGCATAACTGTCGGACTGCTTTAAATGTATATACCTCTGTTCTTATCGATGTTACAGCTGACAAGTAACGTTGATACCTAGCCTTCCATTTTGACCCTACATCATATTATATCCTTGTGTTCCCTTCTATTAACCTTTCAATGAGTCATTATGTATTACTGATTTTTGATATTTCTTCTTTTTGATGACACCGTTCACACAACAGTTTGTAAGTATTATCTCTTGATATAATTTCATGTGCAGAATTATTCCTAATGAAATCGGAAAGGAAACAATAATGGAACAGATTCATAAGATTAAAGCATTCTACATAATTTAGATTTAACTATTTCATTGTTTATTTTTTTGTCCCTCTTTGATTAATCTACTTTTGTTTGAGGTAGTTTAAAAGATTAACTGCTATCCAGCAGTATATTATGACTTTCCTGATATATCTATCCATTCAGTCCCTGAACATATAGTGTACTTTCATCAGTTACTTGCAGAATATGACTAATACCCAGAAATTCATATTTATATTCACATGTTCATCCACGCATGCTTGAACGCTTGCACATAAATATTCATATATCTTTAGATACAAATATTTATACAAGTATAGTCACTTATCTGTGTCATCAAGTTCTTTATATTACATGCAGACTATTCTAGTTAGTGAAATATAGCGGTATAAATGATTCCAGTTGAGGAATATACTTCTATTATTATATACCATATACCTGATAAGTAAAGTTGTTACTATGCTACAATTTGGAGCCCCAGAGCATACTATATTATTGTGTTCCTCTGTATTACTTTTTGAATCGGGAGTCCAGAGTGACTGAGTTGTCAAAAGCGCTGTTATGGATCTTCTTTTCTTATGGATGTTACCGCTGACAAGTAAAGTTAATACTAAGCTCTCCATTTGAACTACATCATATTATACCCTTTTGTTCTCCTAAATTACCCTTTCAATGAGTCATTATGTATTACTGGTTTTTGATATTTCTTCTTTTTCATGACACCCTTCACAAAACAGGGCGTAAGTATTATCTCCTGACATAATTGTAATACTTATACTAAACTATCATACAAGACAGAACAAAAGAGTAGAAAATTTGATTTTATGTGCAAAATTATTCCAAAGGGAATAGGAAAGGAATCATTAATGGAACAGATTAATAAGAATAAAGCATTCCACATGACTTTGATTTAACTATTTCATTGTTTATTTTTTTCCCTATTTTATTCATCTAATTTTGTTACAGGTAGTTTAAAAGATTGACTGATATCCAGTAGTATATAATGACCTTGCTGATAAATATGTCCATTCAGTGCCTGATCATATAGTGTAATTGTAGCAGTTACATGCTGAATATGACTAATAACCAGAAATTAATTATTTTTATACACATGTTCATATATGCATGCATGAACGTATGCACATAAATATTAAGATAAATATATGTTTACAAGTATAGTCACATATCTGTGTCATCAAGTTCTTTGTTTTACATGCAGACTATTCTAGTTAGTGAAATATAGCAATAGAAACTGAGTTCAGTAAAGAAATATACTTCTGTTATTATAGACCATATACCCGATAGGTAATGTTGATACTATGCTAAACATTGGAGCCCCACATCATACTATATCATTGTGTTCCTCTGTATTACCCTTTGAATGGGGAGCCCAGAGTGACTGAGTTGTCAAGACCGCACTGTTATGAATCACTGCCATCTCACCTCTCTCTGCATGGGTTCAATTCTCAGAGTCTGCCAATTAGGGTGTGTGAGAAATGTTCCCAGTAATTTGTTGTTGGTCAGTGTTTCTTTCCAGGGATTTGTCTGGCTTCTTCCTCCACCGTTAATACTAGCTCTCCTGTAAAGCCTATTGAAAACTGTGGTGAGCCCTACAACAACAGCAACAAATCTTTCAATGGCCTGTATCATATTGACTTTTGCAATTTCTTTTCTTTCCATGACATCTTTCACAAAACATTCGTAAAGAATGGAATCTTCATATGATTGTATTATGTCCTCTAGATAGTCATTTAATAGACGGAAGAAATTAGTACAAAATCTCTTTTTATGTGCAAAAATATCCCCTCGTACACAGAGAGGAGAAGTAAAAGGAAACATCTTACCTTATGTGATAAAATATCCCTATGGAAGCAGAGAGGAAAAATAATTGGAAACATTTCATATACAAAACAGTCACAACCTTACTCTTCAATAACTTCTCTCAATTAATGGATCAGAGATGATTAATGTATTATACATATGTTTGATAATAATATTCCGTTTATTTTATTTTCATTTCTGTTTTAATATCTGGTTCATACATTGTTATTCTAATGCAACAATTTAACATCAGTGTCTTTTCTTTAATTACTGTCATTTTGTGAATATGTCCTGATAGCATTATTCTCCAAATCCATTGAAATTTCATCAGTATTGAATTATTTATTTTGTCATTACTCCGAGTCTGGACCAACATATATATTGAATGTTCATTTGCTTGCGTTAGTCTTCTAATTCTGTTTGAAATAATGTCATTGATTGAAGTTTATGCAGCAGTATTTAATGAACTTTTGATGTATATCAATTCAGTGACTAAATGAATTGAATATTTTCATCACTCACCGAATAAACCTGTCTAATAACCAGAAATTCATACCCCTACTCATTTTTTCATCCATGCAGACATATACGTATGCACATAAAGATTCATTAATCTTTCTATCAATACATTAATAGAAGTATTGAATATCATATGTGTGTCATCAAGCTCTTTATTTTTCATGCAGAATATTCTTTTTAGTGCAATATAGCCATCCATAACTGGCTAAATGCTGCCATCCATAACTGGCTAAATGCTTTAAATGTATATACTTCTGTTCTTATGGAGGTTACATCTGACAAGTAAAGTTGATACCTAGCCTTGCATTCGAACCCTACATCATATTATATGATTGTGTTCTTTTCTATTACCCTTTCAATGAGTCATTATGTATTACTGATTTTTGATATTTCTTCTTTTTCATGACATACTTCACACAACAGAATGTAAGTATTATCTCTTGAAATAATTGTATTACTTCTACTAAACAATCATCTAAGGCAGAACAAAAGAGTAGAAAGTTAGATTTTATGTGCAGAATTATTCCTCATGAAATCGGAAAGGACACATTAATGTAACAGATTCATTAGATTAAAGCATTCTAAATGATTTTGATTTACCTATTTCATTGTTTTTTTCTTCCTATTTTATTCATCTACTTTTGTTTGAAGTAGTTTAAAAGATTGACTGCTATCAAGCAGTATATTATGACGTTTCTGATATATATCCATTCAATGCCTGAAAATATAATGTATTTTTATCCGTTATTTTCTGAATATGACTAATTACCAGACATTCAAATTTTTATGCACATGTTTATCCATGCATGCTTAAACGTATGCACATAAATATTCATAAATCTTTAGACAAATATATGTATAGAAATATAGTAACATATATGTGTCATCAAGTTCTTTCTTTTACATGCAGACTATTCTAGTTAGTGAAATATAGCCATTAAAACTAAGTGCAGTAAAGGAATATACATCTGTTATTATAGACCATATACCTGATAAGTAAACTTGTTACTATGCTAAAAATTGGTGCCCCACAGCATACTATGTCATTGTGTTTCTCTGTATTACCCTTTGAATGGGGAGCCCAGAGTTAATGAGTTGTCAAAAGGGCTCTGTTATGGATCACTGCCATCTCACCTCTGTCTGCATGGGTTCAAGTCTCAGAGTCTGCCATTTTGGGTGTGTGAGAAATGTTGACAGTAGCTTCTTGTTCGTCAGCGTTTATTAACAGGGATTTATCTGGGTTCTACCTCCACCATTAATACTGGCTGCCATGTAAAACCTATTCTGTGCTGACAAATTGTGTTGTACCCTACAACAATACAAAAACCCTTTCAACGACCTGTGTCAAATTCACTTTTAATATTTCTTTTCTTTCCATGAAATCTTTCACAAAAGAGATGGAAAGAATGTAATCTTTATATGATTGTATTATGTTCCCTAAAGAGTCATTTAATAGACGGAAGAAATTAGTACAAAATATTATTTTATGTGCAAAAATATCCCTTAGTACACAGAGAGGAGAAGTAATAGTAAACATTTCAAATAGAAAACAGTCATAACCTTACTCTTCAATAACTTATCTTAATTCATGGAACAGAGATGATTAATGCATTATACATATCTTTGATAATAATATTCTGTTTATTTTATTTTCATTTCTGTGGCAATATCTAGTTCATATATTGTTGTTCTAATGCAGACATTTTAACATTTTCTTTTTTTAAGTTGATACTATGCACTCCATTCGTACCCTACATCATATTATATCCTTGTGTTCGCCTCTATGACCCTTTCAATGAGTCATTATGTATTACTGATTTTTTATATCTCTTCTTCTTCATGACACTCATCACAAAACAGCGTGTAAGTATTATCTCTTGAAATAATTGTATTACTTCTACTTATCTATCATCTAAGACAGACTAAAAGAGTAGAAACTTTGATTTTATGTGCAGAATTATTCCTAAGGAAATCGAAAGGAAACATTAATGAAACAGATTCATAAGATTAAAGCATTCTACACGACTTTGATTTAAATATTTCATTGTTTATTTTTGTTTCCTATTTTATTCATCTAATTTTGTTTGAGGTAGTTTAAACGATTGACTGCTATCCAGCAGTTTATTATGACTTTGCTGATATATATCCATTCAGTGCCTGATAATATAGTTTATTTTTTATCAGTTACATGCTGAATATGACTAATAACCAGAAATTCATATTTTAATATGTGTTCAAGTATAGTTTCATATCTGTGCCATCATGTTCTTTATTTTACATGCAGACTATTCTAGTTAGTGAAATATAGCCATAGAAACTGATTGCATTAAATTAATATACTTCTGTTATTATAGACCATATACCTGATAAGTAATGTTGATACTATGCTAAACATTGGAGCCCAACAGCATACTATATCATTGTGTTCCACTGTATTACCCTTTGAATGGGGAGCCCAGAGTGACTGAGTTGTCAAAAGCGCTCTCTTATGGATCACTGCCATCTCAATTCTGTCTGCATGGGTTCTAGTCTCAGTGTCTGACAATTTGTGTGTGTGAGAAATGTTGCCAGTAGCTTCTTGTTGGTCAGAGTTTCCTTCCAGGGATTTTTCTGGGTTCTTCCCCCACCATTAGTACTGGCTGCCATGTTAAAACCTATTCTGTGCTGAACCTTTTCTACGACCCGTATCATATTCACTTTTAATAGTTCTTTTCTTTCTATGTCATCTTTCACAAAACAGATGGAAAGAATGGACTCTTTATATGATTGTATTATGTTCTCTAAAGAGTCATTTAAAAGACGGAAGAAATTAGTACAAAATCTTATTTTATGTGCAAACATATCCCTTAGGATATAGAGAATAAAGATAATAGGAAATATTTCAAATAGAAAACAGTGATACTCTTTCTCTTCAATAACATATCATAATTCATGTAACAGAGATGATTAATGCATTATACATTTCTTTGATAATAATATTCCGTTTACTTTATTTTCATTTCTGTGACAATATCTAGTTCATAAATTGTTGTTCTAATGCAACAATTTAACATCAGTTTCTTTTCTTTATTTGTTGTCATTTTGTGAATATGTTCTGATAACAGCATTCTCCATGTCCATTGTAATTTCGTCAGTTTTAAATTATTTATATTGTCATTACTCCGATTCTGGACCAACTTATATATCCAATGTCAAGTTGCTTGCTTTAGTCTTTTAATTCTGTTTGAAATAATGTCATTGATTGAAGTTTAACCAGCAGCATTTTATGACCTTTTGATGTATATCAATTCAGTGCCTAAATGAATTGTATATTTTTATCATTCACAGACTGAAGATGACAAATAACCAGAAATTAATATCCCAATTCATTTTTTCATCCATGCAGACGTATACGAATAGATTCATTAATCTTTACATAGATACAAGTATATGAGTATTGGCACATCATATGTGTGTCATCTAGGTCTTTATTTTTCAAGCAGACTATTCTTTTTAGTGAAATACTGCCATCCATAACTGGATGAATGCTTTAACTGTATATACTTCTGTTCTTATAGATGTTACAGCTGAAAGGTAAAGTTGATACTAAGCCCTGCATTCGAACCCTACATCATATTATATCTTTGTGTTCTCTTCTATTACCCTTTCAATGAGTCATATCGCATTACTGATTTTTGATATTTTTTTCTTTTTCATGACACCCTTCACAAAACAGTTGGTAAGTATTATCTCTTGATATAATTGTATTACTTCTACCATACAGTCATATAAGACTGAAGTAAAGAGTAGAAAGTGTCATGTTATGTGCATAATTGTTCCTAACGGAATCGGAAAGGAAATGTTAATGGAACAGATTCATAAGATTAAAGCATTCTTCACAACTTTGTTATAACTATTTCATAGTTTATTTCATGTTCATATTTTATTGATCTAATTTTGTTTGAGGTAGTTTCAAAGATTGACTGCTATCCAGCAGTATCTTATGACTTTGCTAAATATACATCTTCTCAGTGCCTGTTTACATAGTGTATTTTTATCAATTACATGCTGAATATGACTAAAAACAAGAAATGCATATTTATATACAAATCTCCATCCATGCATGCATCAACGTATGCACATAAATATTCAATGCAACAATTTAACATCAGTGTCTTTTCTTTAATTATTATTATTTTGTGAATATGTCCTGATCACATTATTCTCCAAATCCATCGGAATCTCATCAGTATTTAATTATTTATTTTGTCATTATTTATTTTGTCATTACTTCGAGTCTGAACCAGCATATATATCCAATGTTCAGTTGCTTGCTTTAGTCTTCTAATTCTGTTTGAAATAATGTCATTGATTGACGTTTATCCAGCAGTATTTTATGTCCTTTTGATGTACATCAATTCAGTGCATAAATGATTGTATAATTTCATCACTCACAGACGGAAGGCGACTATGAACCATAAATTCATATCCTAATTCATGTTTTCATCCAGGCTTAGATATACGAATGAACATAAAGATTCATTACTCTTTGGATAAATACATGTATAGAAGTATTGGCACATCATACGTGTTTCATCGAGATCTTTATTTTTCATGCAAAGTATTCTTTTTAGAGACATACTGCCATCCATAACTGGCTGAATGCTTTAAATATATATACTTCTATTCTTATGGATGTTACATCTGACAAGTAAAGTTAATACCAAGCCCTCCATTTCAACCCTATATCATATTTTATCCATATCAACAGAAATGATTAATGCATTATTGATACCTTTGATAATAATATTCCGTTTATTTTATTTTCATTTCTGTGGCAATATCTGGTTCATACATTGTTGTTCTTATGCAATAATATAACATCAGTGTCTTTTCTTTAAGTATAGTCATTTTGTGAATATGTCCTGATAACGTTAGCCTCCAAATACATGGGAATCTTATCAGTATTGAATTATTTATTGTGTCATTACTCCATGTCTGGACCAACATATATATCCAATGTTCAGTTGCTTGCTTTAGTCTTCTAATTCTGTTTGAAATAATGTCATTTATTGAAGCTTATCCAGCAGTATTTTATGACCTGTTAATGTATATCAATTCAGTTCCTAAATGAATTGTATATTTTCATCACTCACCGACTGAAGATGATTAATAACCAGAAATTCATACCCAATTCATGTTTTCATCCTTGCAGACATTTACGTATGTACATAAAGATTCATTAATCTTTAAATAAATACAAGTATAGAAGTATTTGCACATCATATGTGTGTCACCAAGTTCTTTATTTTTCATGCATACTGTTCTTTTTAGTGACATACTGCCATCCATAACTGGCTCAATGCTTTATATGTATATACTTCTTTTCTTATGGATGTTACAGCTGACAAGTAAAGTTGATACTAAGCCCTCCATTCGAACCCTACATCATATTTTATCCTTGTGTTATCCTCTATTACCCTTTCAATGATTCCATATGTATTAATGATTTTTTATATTTCTTCTTTTTCATGACACCCTTTACACAACAGGGCGTAAGTATTATCGCTTGATACAACTGTAATACTTCTACTAAACTATCATCTAAGACAGAACAAAAGAGTAGAATGTTTGATATTATGTTTATAATTATTCCGCACGAAATTGGAAAGGAAACGTTAAAAGAACAAATTCATACGATTAAAGCATTCTACACGACTTTGATCTAACTATTTCATTGTTTATTTTATTTTCCTATTTTATTCATCTAATTTTGTCTGAGGTAGCTTTAAAGATTGACTGCTATCCAGACTTTGCTGATATATATCCATTCAGTGCCTGATCATATAGTGTATTTTTATCAATTACATGCTGTTAATGTCCAATAACCAGAAATTCATAGTTTAATACACATGTTCATCCATGCATGCATGAAAATATGCACATAAATATTCATAAATCTTTAAATAAATATATGTTTTCAAGTATAGGCACATATCTGTGTGTGTCATCACGTTCTTTATTTTACATGCAGACTATTCTAGTTAGTGAAATATAGCCATATAAACTGATTGCATTAAAGGAATATACTTCTGTTATTATTGACCATATACCTGATAAAAAAAGTTGATACTGTGCTAAACATTGGAGCCCCACAGCATACTATATCATTGTGTTCCCCTCTATTACCCTTTGAATGGGAAGCCCAGAGTGAGTGAGTTGTCAAAAGCGCTCTGTTATGGATCACTGCCAACTCACCTCACTCTTTGCATGGGTTCAAGTCTAAGAGTCTGCCAATATGGGTGTGTGAGAAATGTTGAAAGTAGCTTCGTATTGGTCCGCGTTTCTTTCCAGGGATTTTTCTGGGTTCCTTCTCCACCATTAATACTGGCTGCCATGTAAAACCTATTCTGTACTGAAAAATGGCGTTGAACCCAACATCAACAATACAACCCTTTCAACGACCTGTATCATATTCACTTTTGATATTTCTTTTATTTCCATGACATCTTTCACAAACAAGATGGATAGAATGGACTCTTTATATGATTGCATTATATTCACTAAAGAATCATTTAATACACGGTAGAAATTTGCACAAAATCGTATTTTATGTGCAAAAATATCCCTTAGTACACAGAGAGGAGAAATAATAGGAAACATTTCAAATAGAAAACAGTCATAACCTTACTCTTCAATAACTTATCTTAATTCATGGAACCGAGATGATTAATGCGTTATACATATCTTTGGTAATATTATTCCGTTTATGTCTTTTTCATTTTTGTGGAAATATCTGGTTCTTACATTGTTGCTCTAATGCAATAATTTAACATCAGTGTCTTTGCTTATATTATTGTCATTTTGTGAGTATGTCCAGATTACATTATCCTCCAAATCTATTGCAATCTCATCAGTATTGAATTATTTATTTTGCCAATACTCCGAGTCTGGACCAACATATATATTGAATGTTCATTTGCTTGCGTTAGTCTTCTAATTCTGTTTGAAATAATGTCATTGATTGAAGTTTATCCAACAGTATTTTATGACCTTTTGATGTAAATCAGTTCAGTGCCTAAATTATTGCATATTTTCATCACTCACAGACTGAAGATGACTAATAACCAGAAATGCATACCCCAATTCATTTTTTCATCCATGCAGACATATACGTATGCACATCAAGATTCATTAATCTTTAGATAAATACATGTATAGAAGTATTAGCACATATATGTTAAGCCCTCCATTCCATCCCTACATCATATTTTATCCTTGTGTTATCCTCTATTACCATTTTAATTAGTCATTATTTATTACTGATTTTTGATATTTCTTCTTTTTCATGACACCCTTTACACAACAGAGCGTACGTTTTATCGCTTGATATAATTGTATTACTTCTACTAAACAGTCATCGAAGACAGAACAAAAGAGTAGAAAGTTTGATTTTACGTTCAGAATTATTCTTAAGAAATTTGGAAAGGAAACGTTAATGGATCAGATTCATCAGATTAAAGCATTCTACACGACATTGATTTAACTATTTCATTGTTTTTTATTTTCCTATTTTATTCATCTAATTTTGTTTGAGTGAGTGTAATATATTCACTTCTATCCAGCAGTATTATGCCTTTGTAGATATATATCCATTCAGTGCCATATCATTGTGTTCCTTTGTATTACCCTTTGAATGGGGAGCACAGAGTGACTGAGTTGTCAAAAGCGCACAGTTATGGATCACTGCCATCTCAATTCTATCTGCATGGGTTCAAGTCTCCGAGTCTGCCAATTTGGGTGTGTGATAAATGTTGCCAATATCTTGTTGTTGGTCAGCATTTCTTTCCATGGATTTTTCTGGGTTCTTCCTCTACCATTAATACTGGCTGCCATGTAAAGCCTATTCTCTACTGAAACATGGTGTTGAACCTTACAACAATAGCAACAACCATTTCAACGACCAGTATCATATTGAATTTTAATATTTCTTTTCTTTCCATGACATCTTTCACAAAACAGATGGAAAGAATGGACTCTTTATATGATTGTATTATGTTCTCTAAAGAGTCATTTAATAGACGGAAGAAATTAGTACAAAATCTTTTTTTATGTGCAAAAATATCCCCTCGTACACAGAGAGGAGAAGTAAAAGGAAACATTTCAAATAGAAAACAGTCATAACCTTACTCTTCAATAACTTATCTTAATTCATGGAACCGAGATGATTAATGCATTATACATATCTTTGGTAATAATATTCCGTTTATTTCTTATTCATTTAGGTGACAATATCTGGTTCATACATTGTTGTTCTAATGCAACAATTTAACATCAGTGTCTTTGATTATATTATTGTCATTTTGTGAATATGTCCTAATAACATTATCCTCCAAATCCATTGGAATCTCATCAGTATTGAATTATTTATTTTGCCATTACTCCGAGTCTGGACCAACATATGTATCCAATGTTCAGTTTCTTGCTTTAGTCTTCTAATTCTGTTTGAAATAATGTCATTGATTGAAGTTTATCCAGCAGTGTTTTATGACCTTTTGATGTACATCAATTCAGTGCCTAAATGAATTGTATATTTTCATCACTCACAGACTGAAGATAACTAATAACCAGAAATGCATACCCCAATTCATTTTTTCATCCATGCAGACATATACGTATGGACATAAAGACTAATTAATTTTTAGTTAAATATATGTATGGAAGTATTGGCACATCATATGTGTGTCATAAAGTTCTTGATGTTTCCTGCAAAGTATTCTTTTTAGTGAAATACTGCCATCCATAACTGGCTGAATACTTTAAATGTATATACTTCCGTTCTTATGGAAGTTACAGCTGACAAGTAAAGTTGATACCTAGCCTTGCATTCGAACCCTACATCATATTATATGATTGTGTTCTTTTCTATTACCCTTTCAATGAGTCATTATGTATTACTGATTTTTGATATTTCTTCTTTTTCATGACATACTTCACACAACAGAATGTAAGTATTATCTCTTGAAATAATTGTATTACTTCTACTAAACAATCATCTAAGGCAGAACAAAAGAGTAGAAAGTTAGATTTTATGTGCAGAATTATTCCTCATGAAATCGGAAAGGACACATTAATGTAACAGATTCATTAGATTAAAGCATTCTAAATGATTTTGATTTACCTATTTCATTGTTTTTTTCTTCCTATTTTATTCATCTACTTTTGTTTGAAGTAGTTTAAAAGATTGACTGCTATCAAGCAGTATATTATGACGTTTCTGATATATATCCATTCAATGCCTGAAAATATAGTGTATTTTTATCCGTTATTTTCTGAATATGACTAATAACCAGACATTCAAATTTTTATGCACATGTTTATCCATGCATGCTTGAACGTATGCACATAAATATTCATAAATCTTTAGACAAATATATGTATAGAAATATAGTAACATATATGTGTCATCAAGTTCTTTCTTTTACATGGAGACTATTCTAGTTAGTGAAATATAGCCATTAAAACTAAGTGCAGTAAAGGAATATACATCTGTTATTATAGACCATATACCTGATAAGTAAACTTGTTACTATGCTAAAAATTGGTGCCCCACAGCATACTATGTCATTGTGTTTCTCTGTATTACCCTTTGAATGGGGAGCCCAGAGTTAATGAGTTGTCAAAAGGGCTCTGTTATGGATCACTGCCATCTCACCTCTGTCTGCATGGGTTCAAGTCTCAGAGTCTGCCATTTTGGGTGTGTGAGAAATGTTGACAGTAGCTTCTTGTTCGTCAGCGTTTATTAACAGGGATTTATCTGGGTTCTACCTCCACCATTAATACTGGCTGCCATGTAAAACCTATTCTGTGCTGACAAATTGTGTTGTACCCTACAACAATACAAAAACCCTTTCAACGACCTGTGTCAAATTCACTTTTAATATTTCTTTTCTTTCCATGAAATCTTTCACAAAAGAGATGGAAAGAATGTAATCTTTATATGATTGTATTATGTTCCCTAAAGAGTCATTTAATAGACGGAAGAAATTAGTACAAAATATTATTTTATGTGCAAAAATATCCCTTAGTACACAGAGAGGAGAAGTAATAGTAAACATTTCAAATAGAAAACAGTCATAACCTTACTCTTCAATAACTTATCTTAATTCATGGAACAGAGATGATTAATGCATTATACATATCTTTGATAATAATATTCTGTTTATTTTATTTTCATTTCTGTGGCAATATCTAGTTCATATATTGTTGTTCTAATGCAGACATTTTAACATTTTCTTTTATTTTTATCATTTTGTGAATATGTCCTGATAACAGTATTCTCCAAATCCATTGTAATTTCATCAAGTTTGAATTATTTATTTTGTCATTACTCCGATTCTGGACCAACTTATATATCCAATGTCAAGTTGCTTGCCTTAGTCTTCTAATTCTGTTTGAAACAATATCATTGATTGAAGTTTAACCAGCAGTATTGTATGACCTTTTGATGTACATCAATTCAGTGCCCAAATGAATTGTATATTTTCATCACTCACAGACTGAAGATGACTAATAACCAGAAATTCATGCCCCAATTCATTTATTCATCCATGCACACATATATATTAATGCACATAAAGATTCATTAATCTTTAGATAAATACATGTATAGAAGTATCGAAACATCATATGTGTGTCATCAAGTTCTTTATTTTTCAAGCAGACAATTCTTTTTAGTGACAAACTGCCATCCAAAACTGGCTGAATGCTTTAAATGTATATACTTCTGTTCTCATTCATGTTACAGCTGAAAGGTAAAGTTGATACTAATCCCTCCATTCGAACCCTACATCAAATCATATCCTTGTATTCTCCTCTATTACCCTTTCAATGAGTCATTCTGTATTTCTGATTTTTTATATTTCTTCTTTCTCATGACACCCTTCATAAAACAGTTGGTAAGTATTATCTCTTGATAAAATTGTATTACTTCTACTAAACAGTCATCTAAGACTGAAGAAAAGAGTAGAAACTGTGATGTTATGAGCCTAATTGTTCCTAACGGAATCGGAAAGGAAACGTTAATGGAACAGTTTCATAAGATGAAGGCATTCTTAAGGACTGTAATATAACAATTTCATTGTTTATTTGATTTTCGTATTTTATTCATCTAATTTGTTTGAGGTAGTTTAAAAGATTGCTATCCAGCAGTATATTATGACTTTGCTGATGTACATCCTTTCAGTGCCTCTTTACATAGTGTATTTTTATCAATTACATGCTGAATATGACTAATAACCAGAAATGCATATTTATATACACATGTTCATCCATGCATGCATGAACGTATGCACATAAATATTCAATGCAACAATTTAACATCAGTGTCTTTTCTTTAATTATTGTCATTTTGTGACTATTTTCTGATAACGTTATCCTCCAAATCCATTGGAATCTCATTAGTATTGAAGTATTTATTTTGTCATTACTCCGAGTCTGGACCAACATATGTATCCAATGTTCAGTTTCTTGCTTTAGTCTTCTAATTCTGTTTGAAATAATGTCATTGATTGAAGTTTATCCAGCAGTATTTTATAACATTATGATGTATATCAATTTAGTGGCTAAATGAATTGTATATTTTCATCACTCAAAGACTGAAGATGACTAATGTCCATAAATGCATACCCCAATTCATGTTTTCATCCAGGCAGACATATACGTATGCACATAAAGATTCATTAATCTGTAGATAAATACATGTATAGAAGTATTATCACATCATATGTGTATCATCAAGTTCTTTATTTTTCATGCAATCTATTCTTTTTAGTGTCATGCTGCCATCCATAACTGGCTGAATGCTTTAAATGTATATACTTCTATTCTTATGGATGTTACACCTGACAAGTAAAGTTGATACCAAGCCCTCCATTCCAACAATACATCATATTTTATCAACATAAATAGAGATGATTAATGCATTATGGATATCTTTGATAATAATATTTCGTTTATTTTATTTTCATTTCTTTGGTTATATCAGGTTCATACATTGTTGTTCTAATGCAACAATTTAACATCACTGTCTTTTCTTTAATTATTGTAATTTTGTGAATATGTCCTGATAACATTATCCTCCAAATACATTGGAATCTTATCAGTATTTAAAAAAAATTTGTCATTACTCCATGTCTGGACCAACATATATATCCAATGTTCAGTTGCTTGCTTTAGTCTTCTAATTCTGTTTGAAATAATGTCATTGATTGAAGTTTATCCAGCAGTATTTTATGACCTGTTAATGTATATCAATTCAGTTCCTAAATGAATTGTATATTTTCATCACTCACCGAATGAAGATGACTAATAACCAGAAATTCATACCCCAATTCATTTTTTCATCCATGCAGACATATACGTATGCACATCAAGATTCATTAATCTTTAGATAAATACATGTATAGAAGTATTAGCACATATATGTTAAGCCCTCCATTCCATCCCTACATCATATTTTATCCTTGTGTTATCCTCTATTACCATTTTAATTAGTCATTATTTATTACTGATTTTTGATATTTCTTCTTTTTCATGACACCCTTTACACAACAGAGCGTAAGTTTTATCGCTTGATATAATTGTATTACTTCTACTAAACAGTCATCGAAGACAGAACAAAAGAGTAGAAAGTTTGATTTTACGTTCAGAATTATTCTTAAGAAATTTGGAAAGGAAACGTTAATGGATCAGATTCATCAGATTAAAGCATTCTACACGACATTTATTTAACTATTTCATTGTTTTTTATTTTCCTATTTTATTCATCTAATTTTGTTTGAGTGAGTGTAATATATTCACTTCTATCCAGCAGTATTATGCCTTTGTAGATATATATCCATTCAGTGCCATATCATTGTGTTCCTTTGTATTACCCTTTGAATGGGGAGCACAGAGTGACTGAGTTGTCAAAAGCGCACAGTTATGGATCACTGCCATCTCAATTCTATCTGCATGGGTTCAAGTCTCCGAGTCTGCCAATTTGGGTGTGTGATAAATGTTGCCAATATCTTGTTGTTGGTCAGCGTTTCTTTCCAGGGATTTTTCTGGGTTCTTCCTCTACCATTAATACTGGCTGCCATGTAAAGCCTATTCTCTACTGAAACATGGTGTTGAACCTTACAACAATAGCAACAACCATTTCAACGACCAGTATCATATTGAATTTTGATATTTCTTTTCTTTCCATGACATCTTTCACAAAACAGATGGAAAGAATGGACTCTTTATATGATTGTATTATGTTCTCTAAAGAGTCATTTAATAGACGGAAGAAATTAGTACAAAATCTCTTTTTATGTGCAAAAATATCCCCTCGTACACAGAGAGGAGAAGTAAAAGGAAACATTTCAAATAGAAAACAGTCATAACCTTACTCTTCAATAACTTATCTTAATTCATGGAACCGAGATGATTAATGCATTATACATATCTTTGGTAATAATATTCCCTTTATTTCTTTTTCATTTATGTGGGAATATGTGGTTCATGCATTGTTGTTCTAATGCAACAATTTAACATCTTTGTCTTTGCTTATATTATTGTCATTTTGAGAATATGTCCTGATGACATTATCCTCCAAAATAAATTGGAATCCCATCAGTATTGAATTATTTTTTTTCCCAATACTCCGAGTCTGGACCAACATATATATCCAATGTTCAGTTGCTTGCTTTAGTCTTCTAATTCTGTTTGAAAAAATGTCATTGATTAAAGTTTATCCAACAGTATTTTATGACCTTTTGATGTATATCAATTCAGTGCCTAAATGAATTGTATATTTTCATCACTCAGATTGATGATAACTCATAACCATAAATGCATACGCCAATTCAATTTTTCATCCATGCAGACATAAACGTATGCACATGAAGATTCATTAGTCTTTAGATAAATACATGTATAGAAGTAATGGCACATCATATGTGTGTCATCAAGTTCTTTATATTTCATGCAGACTATTCTTTTTAGTGAAATACTGCCATCCATAACTTGCTGAATGCTTTAAATGTATATACTTCCGTTCTTATGGAAGTTACAGATGACATGTAAAGTTTATACGTAGCCTTCAATTCGAACCCTACATCATATTATATCATTGTTTTCTCTTCTATTACCCTTTCATTGAGTCATTATGTATTACTGATTTTTTATATTTATTCTTTTTCATGACACCCCTCATACAACAGGGCGTAAGTATTATCGCTTGATACAACTGTATTACTTCTACTAAACAGTCATCTAAGACAGAACAAAAGAGTGGAATGTTAGATTTTATGTGCAGAATTATTCCTCTTGAAATCGGAAAAGAAACTTTAATCAAATTGATTCATCAGATTAAAGCATTCTACGTGATTTTGATTTAACTATTTCATTATTTATTTATTTTTTTCCTATTTTATTCATCTACCTTTTTTGAAGTTGTTTAAAAGATTGACTGCTATCCAGCAGTATATTATGACTTTTCTTATATATAACCATTCCGTGTTTGAACATATAGTGTATGTTTATCAGTTAAATGCTGAATATGACTAATAACCAGACATTGATATTTTTATACACATGTTCATCCATGCATGCTTGAACCTTTGCACATAAATATTCATAAATCTTTAGATAAATATATGTATAGAAAAATAGTCACATATCTGTGTCATCAGGTTCTTTATTTTACATGCATACTATTCTAGTAAGTGAAATATAGCCATAAAAACTGACTGAAGTAAAGAAATATACTTCTGTTATTATAGACCATATACCTGATAAGTAAACTTCTTACTATGCTAAAAATTGGTGCCCCACAGCATGCTATATCATTCTGTTCCTCTATGTTACCCTCTGAATGGGGAGCCCAGAGTGACTGAGTTGCCAAAGGCGCTCTGTTATGGATCACTGCCATCTCAATTCTGTCTGCATGGGCTCAAGTCTCAGAGTCTGCCAATTTGGGTATGTGAGAAATGTTGCCGGTAGTTTCATATTGGTCAGCGTTTCTTTCCAGGGATTTATCTGGCTTCTTCCTCCACCATTAGTACTGGCTGGCATGTAAAACCTATTCTGTGCTGAAAAATGGCGGTGAACCCTACATCAACAACAACAACCCTTTAAACGACACGTATCATATTCACTTTTGATATTTCTTTTCTCTCCATGACATCTTTCACAAAACAAATCGAAGAAATGGACTCTATATATGATTGTATTATGTTCTCTAAAGAGTAATTTAATAGACGGAAGAAATGAGTACAAAATATTATTTTATGTGCAAAAATATCTCTTAGGACATACAGAGGAAAAATAGTAGGAAACATTTCAAATAGAAAATAGTCATAACCTTACTCTTCAATAACTTTTCTAAATTGATGCAGCAGAGATGACTAATGCATTATACATATCTTTGATAATAATATTCCGTTTGTTTTATTTTCATTTTTGTGGCAATATCTGGATCATACATTGTTGTTCTAATGCAACAATTTAACTTCAGTTTCTTTTCTTTAATTATTGTCATTTTATAAATATGTCCTGATAACATTATCCTCCTAATCCATTTGAATCTCATTACTATTGAATTATTTATTTTGCCATTGCTCCGAGTCTGGACCAACATATATATCAAATGTTCAGTTGTTTGTTGTAGTATTCTAATTTTGTTTGAAATGATGTTATTGATTGAAGTTTATTCAGCAGTATTTTATGACTTTTTTATGTATATCACTTCTGTGCATCAAGGAATTGAATATTTTCATCAATAACCGACTGACGATGACTAATAACCAGAAATTCATACCCCAATTCATTTTTTCATACATGCAGACATATACGTATGCACATAAATATTCATTAATCTTTAGATAAATACATGTATAGAAGTATTGGCACATCATATGTGTGTGATCAAGTTCTTTAGTTTTCATGCAGACTATTCTTTTTAGTGACATACTGCCATGCATAACTGGCGGAATGCTTTAAATGTATATATTTCTGTTTTTATGGATGTTACAGCTGACAAGTAAAGTTGATACCTAGCCTTCCATTCGAACCCTACATCATATTATATACTTTTGTTCTCTTATATTACCCTTTCAATGAGTCATTATGTATTACTGATTTTTGATATTTCTTCTTTTTTCATGACACCATTCACACAACAGTTTGTAAGTATTATCTCTTGATTTAATTGTATTATTTCTACAAAACAATCTTCTAAGACAGAACAAAAGAGTAGAAAGTTAGATTTTCTGTGCAGAATTATTCCTAAGGAAATCGGAAAGGAAACATTAATGAAACAGATTCTTAAGAATAATGCATTCTACATGACTTTGATTTAACTATTTCATTATGTATTTTATTTTTCTATTTTATTCATCTACTTTTGTTTGAGGTAGTTTAAAAGATTGACTTCTTTCCAGCAGTATATTATGACTTTTCTGATATATATCCATACAGTGCCTGAACATATACTGTATTTTTATCAGTTACATGCTGAATATGACTAATAACCAGAAATTCATCTTTTTATACACATGTTCATCCATGCATGCATGAACGTATGCACATAAATATTCATGAATCTTCAGATAAATATATGTATACAAGTATAGTCACTTACCTGTGTCATCAAGTTCTTTATTTTACATGCAGACTATTCTAGTAAGTGAAATATAGCCATAGAAACTGATTGCAGTTAAGGAATATACTTCTCTTATTATTGACCACATACCTGATAAGTAAA
Organism: Unio pictorum; assembly: GCA_030141615.1. NCBI lineage: Eukaryota > Metazoa > Mollusca > Bivalvia > Unionida > Unionidae > Unio > Unio pictorum. The sequence goes on along the minus strand of JARLTB010000296.1, from coordinate 1,337,389 downwards.
GTTGATACTATGCTAAAAATTGGTGCCCAACAGCATACTATATCATTGTGTTCCTCTGTATTACCCTTTGAATGGGGAGCACAGAGTGACTGAGTTGTCAAAAGCGCCCTGTAATGGATCACTGCCATCTCAATTCTGTCTCCATGGGTTCAAGTTTCAGAGTCTGCCAATTTGAGTCTGTGAGAAATGTTGCCAGTAGCTTCTTCTTGGTTACCGTTTCTTTCCAGTGATTTCTCTGGTTTCTTCCTCCACCAATTATACTGTCGGCCATGTAAAACCTATTCTTTGCTGGAAAATGGTGTTGATCCCAACAACAACAACAACAACATCAACCCTTTGAACGACCCGCATCATATTCAATTTTGAGATTTCTTCTCTTTCCATGACATCTTTCACCAAACAGATGGAAAGAATGGACTGTTTATATGATTGTATTATGTTCTTTAAAGAGTCATTTAATAGACTGAAGAAATTGGTACAAAATCTTATGTTATGTGCAAAAATATCCCTTAGGGCATACAGAGGAAAAATAGTAAGAAACATTTCAAACAGAAAACAGTCATAACCTTACTCTTCAATAACTTTTCTAAATTGATGGAGCAAAGATGACTAATGCATTATACATATCTTTGATAATAATATTCCGTTTATTTTATTTTCATTTCTGTATCAATATCTGGTTCATACATTGTTGTTCTAATGCAACAATTTAACATCAGTGTCTTTTCTTTAATTATTTTCATTTTGTGAATATGCCCTGATAACATTATCCTCCAAATTTATTGTAATCTCATCAGTATTGAATAATTTATTTTGCCATTACTCCGAGTCTGGACTAGCATATATATCAATTGTTCAGTTGCTTGCTTCAGGCTTCTAGTTCTGTTTGAAATAATGTCATTTTTTGAAGTTTATCCAGCAGTATTTTATGACCTTTTGATGCATATCAATTCAGTGCGTAAGTGAATTGTTTATTTGCATCACTCACCGACTGAAGATGATTAATAACCAGAAATTCATGCCCCAATTCATTTTTACATCCATGCAGACATATACGTATGCACATAAAGATTCATTAATCGTTAGATAGATATATGTATAGAAGTATTGGCACATCATATGTGTGTCATCAAGTTCTTAATTGTTCATGCAGACTTTTCAATTTAGTGAAATACTGCCATCCATAACTGGCTGATTTATTTAAATGTATATACTTCTGTTCTTATGGATGTTACAGCTGACAGGTAAAGTTGATACCTAGCCTTCCATTCGAACCCTACATCATATTATATCGTTGTGTTCTCTTCTATTACCCTTTCAATGAGTCATTATGTATTACTGATTTTTGATATTTCTTCTTTTTCATGACACCCATCACAAAACAGTTGGTAAGTATTATATCTTGTTATATTTGTATTACTTCTACTTAACAATCATCTAAGACAGAACAAAAGAGTAGATAGTTTGATTTTATGTGCAGCATTATTCCTAAGGAAATCGGAAAGAAAACATTAATGAAACAGATTCATAAGATTCAAGCATTCTACACGACTTTGATTTATTTATTTCATTGTTCATTTTTTTTCCCTATTTTATTAATCTACTTTTGTTACAGTTAGTTTAAAAGATTGACTGCTATCCTTCAGTATATTATAACCTTGCTGATATATAGCCATTCAGTGCCTGATCATATAGTGTATTTTTATCAACTACATGCTGAATATGACTAATAACCAGAAATTCATAATTTTTTACACATGATCATCCATGCATGCGTGAGGGTATACACATAAATATTCATAAATCGTTAGATAAATATATGTGAACAAGTATAGTCACATATCTTTGCCATGAAGTTCTTTATTTTACATGCAGACTTTTCTAGTTAGTGAAATATAGCCATAGGAACTGATTATTGTAAATTAATATACTTCTATTATTATAGACCATATACCTGAGAAGTAAAGTTAATAATATGCTAAACATTGAAGCCCCACAGCATACTATATCATTGTGTTCCTCTCTATTACCCTTTGAATGGGGAGCCCAGAATGACTGAGTTGTCAAAAGCTCTCTGTTATATATCACTGCCATCCCAATTCTGTCTGCATGGGTTCGAAGCTCATAGTCTGCCGACTTGGGTGTGTAAGAAATGTTGCCAGTAGCTTCCTGTTGGTCATCGTTTCTTTCCAAGGATATTTCTGGGTTCCTCCTCTACCATTTATACTGGCCGCCATCGAAAACCTATTCTGTGCTGAAAAATGGTGTTGAACCCTACAACAACAACAACAACCCTTTCAATGACCCGTATCTTTTTGTCATTTGATAGTTCTTTTCTTTCCATGATATCTTTCACAAAACAGATGGAAAGAATGGACTCTATATATGATTGTATTATGTTCTCTAAAGGGTCACTTAATAGACGGAAGAAATTAGTACAAAATCTTACTTTATGTGGAAACATATCCCTTAAAACATACAGAGGAAAATTAAGAGGAAACATTTCAAATAGAAAACAGTCATAACCTTATTCATCAATTAGTTTTCTTAATTGATGTAACAGAGATGATTAATGCATTATACATATCTTTGATAACAATATTCCATTTATTTTATTTTCATTTCTGTGGCATTATCTGGTTCATACATTGTTGTTCTCATGCAACAATTAACATCAATGTCATTTCTATAATTTTTGTCCTTTTGTGAATATATCCTGATAACATTATCCTCCAAATCCATTGGAATCTCGTTAGTGTTGTATTTTTTTTCATTACTCCGAGTCTGGACCAACATATATATCCAATGTTCAGTTGCTTGCTTTAGTATTCTAAATCTGTTTGAAATAATGTCATTGATTGAAGTTTATCCAGCAGTATTTTATGACCTTTTGATGTATATCAGTTCAGTGCCTAAATAAATTGTGTATTTGCATCACTCACCGACTGAAGATGACTAATAACCAGAAATTCATAGCCCAATTCATTTTTTCATCCATGCAGACATATACGTATGCACATAAAGTTTCATTAATCTTTAGATAAAAACATGTATAGAACTATTGGCGCATCATATATCTGTCATCAAGTTCTTTATTGTTCATGCAGACTATTCTTTTTAGTGAAATGCTGCCATGCATAACTGGCGGAATGCTTTAAATGTATACACTTCTGTTCTTATGTATGTTACAGCTGACAAGTAAAATTGATACCTAGCCTTCCATTCGAACCCTACATCTTATTATATCCTTGTTTTCTCTTCTATTATCTTTTCAATGTGTTATTATGTATTACTGATTTTCAATATTTCTTCTTTTTCATGACACCCTTCACAAAACAGTTGGTAAGTATTATCTCTTGATATAATTGTATTACTTCTACTTAACAATCATCTAAGACAGAATAAAAGAGTAGAAAGTTTGATTTTATGTGCAGAATTATTCCTAATGATACCGGAAAGGAAACATTAATGAAACAGATTCATAACATTGAAGCTTTCTACACGACTTTGATTTAAATATTTCATTGTTCATTTTCATCCCTATTTTATTCATCTAATTTTGTTTAAGGTTGTTTAAAAGATTGACTGCTATCCAGCAGTATATTATGACTTTGCTGATATGTATCCATACAGTGACTGATCATATAGTGTATTTTTATCAATTACATGCTGAATATGACTAATACCCAGAAATTCATATTTTTATACACATGATCATGCATGCATGCATGAGCGTAAGCACAATAATATTCATAAATCTTTAGATAAATATATATGTACAAGTATAGTCACATATCTGTACCATCAAGTTCTTTATTTTACATGCATAATACTCTAGTTAGTGAAATATAGCCATAGAAACGGATTGCAGTAAAGGAATATACTTCTGTTTTTATAGACCATATACCTGATAAGTAAAGTTGATACTATGCTAAACATTGGAGCCCCACAGCATACTATATCATTGTGTTCCTCTGTATTACCCTTTGAATGGGGAGCCCAGAGTGACTGAGTTGTCAGAAGCGCTCTGTTATGGATCACTGCCATCTCACCTCTCTCTGCATGGGTTCATGTCTCAGAGTCTGCCAATTTGGGTGTGTGAGAAATGTTGCCAGTAGCTTCTTGTTGGTCAGCGTTTCTTTCCAGCGATTTTTCTGGGTTCCTCCTCAACCATTAATACTGGCTGCCATGTAAAACCTATTCTGTGCTGAAAAATGGTGTTGAACTCTACAACAACAACAACAATAACCCTTTCAACGAGCTGTATCATATTCACTTTTGATCTTTATTTTCTTTCCATGACATCTTTCACAAAACAAATGGAAAGAATGGACACTTTATAAGATTGTATGATGTTGTCTAATTAGTAATTTAATAGACGGAAGAAATTAGTACACAATCTTATTTTATGTGCAAAAAATAACCCTTGAAACATAGAGAGGAAAAATAATATGAACAATTTCAAATAGAAAACCTTACTCTTCAATAACTTTTCTTAATTCATGGAACAGAGATGATTAATGCATTATACATATATTTGATAATAATATTGCGTTTTTTTATTTTCATTTCCTTGGCAATATCTGGTTCATGCATTGTTGTTTTAATGCAACAATTCAACATCACTGTCTGTTCATTAATTATTGTCATCTTGTGAATATGTCCTGATAGAATTATCCTCCACATTCATTGGAATCTCATCAGTATTGAATTATTTATATTGTCACTACTCCGAGTTTGGACCGACATATATATCCAATGTTCAGTTGCTTGCTTTAGTATTCTAATTCTGTTTGAAATAATGTCATTGATTGATGTTTGTCTAGCAGTATTTTATTATCTTTTGATGTATTGATGTAATTGTATATTTTCATCACTCACAGACTGAAGATGACTAAGAACCAAAAATTCATAGCTCAATTCATTTTTTCATCCATGCATACATATTCGTATGCACATAAAGATTCATTAATCTTTAGATAAATACATGTATAGAAGTATTGGCACATCATATGTGTGTGATCAAGTTCTATATTTTTCATGCATACTATTCTTTTTAATGACATACTGCCATCAATAACTGGTAGAATTCTTTAAATGTATATACTTCTTTTCTTATGGATGTTACAGCTGACAAGTAAAGTTGATACTAAGCTTTCCATTCGAACCCTACATCATATTATATCCTTGTGTTCTCCTCTATTCCCCTTACAATGAGTCATTATGTATTACTGATTTTTGATATTTCTTCTTTTTCATGGCACCCTTCACAAAACAGGGCGTAAGTATTATCTCATGATATAATTCTGTTACTTCTACTAAACAGTCATCTAAGACAGTAGAAAAGTGTAGAAAGTGTGATGTTATGTGCATAATTTTCCTAAAGGAATCGGAAAGGAAACGTTAATGAAACAGTTTCATAAGATTAAGGTATTGCACACGACTTTGACTAAACTATTTCATTGTTTATTTTCTTTTCTTAATTTATTCATCTAATTTTGTTTGACGTGAGATTGAGTGCTATCCAGCAGTATATTATGAATTTGCTGATATATATCCATACAGTGCCTGCTTATATAGTGTTTGTTTATCAATTACATGCTGAATATGACTAATACCCAGAAATTCATATTTATATACAGATGTTCATCCATGCATGCATGAACGTATGCCCATAAATATTCATGAATCTTTAGATACATATTTGTATACAAGTATAGTCACATATCTGTGTCATCATGGTCTTTATTTTACCTGCAGACTATTCTAGTTAGTGAAATATAGCCATAGAAACTGATTGTATTAAAGGAATATACTTCTGTTATTATTGACCATATACCTGATATGTAAAGTTGATACTATGATAAACATTGGAGCCCCACAGAAAACTATATCATTGAGCTCCTCTGTATTAGCCTTTGAATGGGGAGCCCAGAGTGACTGAGATGTCAAAAGCGCTCTGTTATAGATCACTGCCATCTCAACTCTGTCTGCATGGGTTCAAGTCTCAGAGTCTGCCAATTTGGGTGTGTGAGAAATGTTGCTAGTAGCTTCTTGTAGGTCATTGTTTCTTTCCAGTGATTTGTCTGGCTTCTTCCTCAACCATTAATACTGGCTGTCATGTAAAGCCTATTGTGTGCTTGATAATGGTGGTGAAACCTACAACAAAAACAACAACCCTTTCAATGACCCGTATCATATTCACATTTGATAGTTCTTTTCTTTCCATGATATCTTTCACAAAACAGATGGAAAGAATGGACTCTTTATATGATTGTATTATGTTCACTAAAGGGTCACTTAATAGTCGGAAGAAATTAGTACAAAATCTTACTTTATGTGCAAACATATCCCTTAAAACATACAGAGGAAAATTAAGAGGAAACATTCCAAATAGAAAACAGTGATAACCTTACTCTTCATTGATTTCTCTATATTCATGGAACAGACTTAGATGATTAATGCATTATGCATTCCTTTGATATTAATATTCCGTTTATTATATTTTCATTTCTGTGGCAGTATCTGGTTCATACATTGTTGTTCTAATGCAACAATTTAACATCAGTGTCTTTTCTTTAATTATTTTCATTTGGTAAATATGTCCTGATAACATTATACTCCAAATCCATTGGAATCTCATCCGAATTGAATTATTTATTTTGTCATTACTCCGAGTCTGGACCAACATATATATCCAATGTTCAGTTGCTTGCTTTAGTATTCTTATTCTGTTTGAAATAATGTCATTCATTGAAGTTTATCCAACAGTTTTTATGATCTTTTGATGTATATCAATTCTGTGCCTCAATGAATTGTATATTTTCATCACTCACAAGCTGAAGATGTCTAATACCAGAAATTCATAAAACAATTCATTTTTTCATCCATGCAGACATATACATATGCACAAAAAGATTCATTAGTCTTTAGATAAATACATGTATAGAAGTATTGGCACATCATATGTGTGTCATCAGGTTCTTTATATTTCATGCAGACTATTCTTTTTAATGAAATACTGCCATCCATAAGTGGCTGAATGGTTTAAATGTATATACTTCTTTTCTTATATATGTTACATTTGTCAAGTGAAGTTGATACTAAACCCTCCATTCGAACCCTACATCATATTATATACTTGTGTTCTCCTCTATTACCCTTTCAATGAATCATTATGTATTACTGATTTTTCATATTTCTTCTTTTTCATGACACCCTTCACAAAACAGACCGTAAGTATTATCTCTTGATACAATTGTATTACTTCTACTAAACAATCATCTAAGACGGAACAAAAGAGTAGAAAGTTTGATTTTATGTGCAGAATTATTCCTAAGGAAATCTGAATGGAGATATTAATGGAACATATTCATAAGAATAAAGCATTCTACATGACCTTGATTTAACTATTTCATTGTTTATTTTATTTTTTGCTATTTTATTCATCTAATTTTCTTTTAAGTAGTTTTAAAGATTGATTGCTATCCAGCAGTATATTATAACCTTGCTGATATATATCCATACAGTGCCTGATCATATAGTGTATTTTTATCAATTACATGCTGAGTATGACTAATAACCAGAAATTCATATTTTTATACACATGTTCATCCATGCATGCATGAATGTATGCACATAAATATTCATAAATCTTTAGATAAATATATGTATACAAGTAGAGTCCCATATCTGTGTCATCAAGTTCTTTATTTTACATGCAGACAATTCTAGTTAGTGAAATATAGCCATAGAAACTGATTGCATTAAAGGAATATACTTCTGTTATTATTGACCATATACCTGATAAGTAAAGTTGATACTATGCTAAACATTGGATCCCCACAGCATACTATATCATTGTGTTTCTCTGTATTTCCCTTTGAATGGGGAGCCCAGAGTGACTGAGTTGTCAAAAGCGCTCTGTTATCGATCACTGCCATCTCAACTCCGTCTGCATGGGTTCAAGTCTCAGAGTCTGCCAATGTGTGTGTGTGAGAAATGTTGCTAGTAGCATCTTGTTGGTCATTGTTTCTTTCCAGGGATTTTTCTGGTTTCTTCCTCCACCGTTAATACTGTCTGTCATGTAAAGCCTATTGTGTGTTGGATAATGGTGGTGAACCCTACAAAGACAACAACAACCTTTTCATTGACCTGTATCATATTAACTTTTCATATTTCTTTTCTTTCCATGACATCTTTCACAAAACAGATGGAAAGAATGGATTCTTTATATGATTGTATTATGTTCTCTAAAGAGGCAATTAATAGGCGGAGGAAATTAGTACATAATCTTATTTTATGTGATAAAATATCCCTATGGAAGCAGAGAGGAAAAATGATCGGAAACATACCAAATAGAAAATAGTGATAACTTTACTCTTCAATAACTTCTCTAAATTCATGGAACAGAATGAGATGATTAATGCATTATACATATGTTTGATATTAATATTCCGTTTATATTATTTTCATTTCTGTGGCAGTATCTGGTTCATACATTTGAGTTGATCAAATGCAACAATTTAACATCAGTGTCTTTTCTTTAATTATTGTCATTTTGTAAATATGTCCTGACAACATTATCCTCCAAATCCATTGGAATCTCATCAGTATTTATTTATTTATTTGTCATTACTCCGAGTCTGGATCAACAATTATATCCAATCTACATTTGCTTGCTTTAGTCTTCTAATTCTGATTGAAATAATGTCATAGATTGATGTTTATGCAGCAGTGATTTGTAATCTTTTGATGTATATCAATTCAGTGCCTAAATGAATTGTATATTTTCATCACTCACAGACTGAAGATGACTAATAACCAGACATTCATAGTCCAATTCATTGTTTCATCCATGCAGACATATATGTATGCACAAAAAGACTCATTAATCTTTAGATAAGTACATGTATAGAAGTTTTGGCACATCATATGTGTGTCATCAAGTTCTTTATTTTCCATGAAGGTTATTCTTTTTAGTGAAATACTGCCATTCATATCTGGCCGACTGCATTTAATGTATGTACTGCTGTTAGTATGGATGTTACATCTGACTGGTAAAGTTGATTCTAATCCCTCCATCCGAACCGTACATCATATTATAACCTTTTGTTCTCCTCCATTACCCTTTCAATTTCTTATGTTACATTACTGATATTTGATATTTCTTCTTTTTCATGACACACTTCACGAAACAGACCGTAAGTATTATCTCCTGATATAATTGTATTACGTCTACTAAACAATCATCTAAGACAGAAGAAAAGAGTAGAAAGTTTCATTTGATGTGCAGAAATATTCCTAAGAAAATCTAAACGGAAACATTAATGGAAAAGATTCATCATATTAAAGCATTCTACATGACCATGATTTAACTATATCATTGTTTATTTTATTTACATATTTTTTACTTCTAATATGAATGAACGTATGCACATAAACATTCATAAATCTTTAGATAAATATACGTATACAAGTTAAATCACATATCTGTGTCATCACGTTCTTTATTTTACATGCAGACTATTCTAGTTAGTGAAATATAGCCATATAAACTGATTGCATTAAAGGACAATTCTACTGTTATTAAAGATCATATACCTGATAAGTAAAGTTGATACTATGCTAAACATTAGAGCCACACAGCATACTATATCATTGTGTTCCTCTCTATTACCCTTTGAATGGGGAGCCCAGGGTGTCTGATTTGTCAAAAGCGCTTTGTTTTGGATCACTGCCATCTCAACCTTGTCTGCATGGGTTCAAGTCTCAGAGTCTGCCAATTTGGGAGTGTGAGAAATGTTGCCAGTAGGTTCTTGTTGCTCAGAGTTTCTTTCCAGGGATTTTTCTTGCTTCTTCCTCCACCATTAATACTGGCTGCCATGTAAAGACTATTCTGTGCCGAAAAATGGTGGTGAACCCTACAGATACTACATCAACCCTTTCACTGACCTGTATCATATTGACCTTTGATATTTCTGTTCTTTCCATGACATCTTTCACAAAACAGATTGAAAGAATGGACTCTTTATATGATTGTATTATGTTCTCTAAAGAGTCAATTAATAGACGGAAGGAATTAGTACAAAATCTTATTTTATGTGCAAAACTATCCCTTGGGACACAGACAGGAAAATAATAGGAAACATTTCAAATAGAAAATAGTCATAACCTTACTCTTCAATAAGTTTTCTTAATACATGGAACAGAGATGAGTAATGCATTATACATATCTTTGATATTAATATTCCGTTCATTTTAATTTCATTTCTGTGGCAATATATGGTTCATACATTGTTGTTCTAATGCAAAAATTTAACATCGGTGTCTTTTGTTTAATTATTGTCATTTTGTAACTATGTCCTGATAACATTATCCTCCAAATCCATTGGAATCGCATCAGTATTGAATTATTTATTTTGTGATTACTTCGAATCTGGACCAACATTTATATCCAATGTTCAGTTGTTTTCTTTAGTCTTCTAATTCTGTTTGAAATAATGTCATTGATTGAAGTTTATCCAGCAGTTTTTTTATGACCTTTCGATGTATATCAGTCCAGTGCCTAAATGAATTGTATATTTTCGTCACTCACAGACTGAAGATGTCTAATAACCAGAAATTCATAAAACAATTCATTTTTCTCATCCATGCAGACAGATACGGATGCACATAAAGATTCATTAATCTTTAGATAATCACATGTATAGAAGTATTGGCACATCATATGTGTGCCATCAAGTTATTTATTTTTCATGCAGACTATTCTTGTTAGTGAGAGACTGCCATCCATAACTGGCTGAATGGTTTAAATGTATATACTTCTGTTTTTATGGATGTTTCATTTGACAAGTAAAGTTGATACTAATCCGTCCATTCGAACACTACATCATATTATATCCCTGTGTTCTCCTCCATTACCCTTTCAATGAGTTATGTTGCATTACTGATATTTGATGTTTCTTCTTTTTCATGATACACTTCACAAAACAGAGCGTAAGTATTATCTCCTGATATAATTCTATTAATTCTACTAAACAATCATCTAAGACAAAAGAAAAGAGTAGAAAGATCAAATTGATGTGCAGAATTATTCCTAAGGATATCTGAACGGAAACATTAATGGAACAGATTCATCCGTATAAAGCATTCTACATGACTTTGATTTACCCATTTCATTGTTTATTTTATTTACATATTTTTTACTTCTAATTTTGTTTGGGGTAATTTAAAGATTAAGTGCTATCCATCACGACTTTGCTGATATATATCCATTCAGTCTCTGAGCATATAGTGTTTTTTTATCAATTACATGCTGAAAATGACTAATAACCAGAAATTCATTTTTTATACACATGTTCATCCATGCATACATGAACGTATGCACATAAACATTCATAAATCTTTTGATAAATATATGTATACAAGTAAAATCACATATCTGTGTCATCGAGTTCTTTATTTTACATGCAGACTATTCTAGTTAGTGAAATAAAGCCATATAAACTAATTGCATTAAAGGAATATGCTTAAGTTATCATTGACCATATACCTGATAAGTATAGTTGATACTATGCTAAACATAGGAGCCACACAGCATACTATATCATTGTTTTCCTATCTATTACCCTTTGAATGGGTAGCTTAGAGTGACTGAGTTGTCAAAAGCGCTCTGTTATGGATCACTGCCATCTCAACCTTGTCTGCATGGGTTCAAGTCTCAGAGTCTGCCAATTCGGGTGTGTGAGAAATGTTGCCAGTCGCTTACTGTTGGTCAGTGTTTCTTTCCAGGGATTTTTCTGGCTTCTTCCTCCATCATTAATACTGGCTGCCATGTAAAGACTATTCTATGCTGAAAAATGGTGTTGAACCCTACAGCTACTACAACAACCATTTCACTGACCTATATCATATTGACTTTTGATATTTCTGTTCTTTCGATGACATCTGTCACAAAACAGATGGAAAGAATGGACGCTTTTTATGATTGTATTTATTTCTCTAAAGAGTCAATAAATAGTCGGAAGAATGTTAGTGCAAAATCATATTTTATGTGCAAAACTATCCCTTGGGACACAGACAGGAAAAATAATAGGAAACGTTTCAAATAGAAAACAGTCATAACCTTACTCTTCAATAACTTTTCTTAATACATGGAACAGAGATGACTAATGCATTATACATATCTTTGATATTAATATTCCGTTCATTTTAATTTCATTTATGTGGAAATATATGGTTCATACATTGTTGTTCTAATGCAACAATTTAACATCAGTGTCTTTTCTTTAATTATTGTCATTTTGTAACTATGTCCTGATAACATTATCCTCCAAATCCATTGGAATCGCATCAGTATTGAATTATTTATTTTGTGATTACTTTGAATCTGGACCAACATTTATATCCAATGTTCAGTTGTTTTCTTTAGTCTTCTAATTCTGTTTGAAATAATGTCATTGATTGAAGTTTATCCAGCAGTTTTTTTTATGAACTTTCGATGTATATCAGTCCAGTGCCTAAATGAATTGTATATTTTCGTCACTCACAGACTGAAGATATCTAATAACCAGAAATTCATAAAACAATTCATTTTTTCATCCATGCAGACAGATACGGATGAACATAAAGATTCATTAATCTTTAGATAATCACATGTATAGAAGTATTGGCACATCATATGTGTGCCATCAAGTTATTTATTTTTCATGCAAACTATTCTTGTTAGTGAAATACTGCCATCCATAACTGGCTGAATGGTTTAAATGTATATACTTCTATTTTTATGGATGTTACATTTGACAAGTAAAGTTGATACTAATCCGTCCATTCGAACACTACATCATATTATATCCCTGTGTTCTCCTCCATTACCCTTTCAATGAGTTATGTTGAATTACTGATATTTGATGTTTCTTCTTTTTCATGATACACTTCACAAAACAGAGCGTAAGTATTATTTCCTGATATAATTCTATTAATTCTACTAAACAATCATCTAAGACAAAAGAAAAGAGTAGAAAGATTAATTTGATGTGCAGAATTATTCCTAAGGATATCTGAACAGAAACATTAATGGAACAGATTCATCCGTATAAAGCATTCTACATGACTTTGATTTACCCATTTCATTGTTTATTTTATTTACAAATTTTTTACTTCTAATTTTGTTTGGGGTAATTTAAAGATTAAGTGCTATCCATCACGACTTTGCTGATATATACCCATTCAGTCTCTGAGCATATAGTGTTTTTTTATCAATTACAAGCTGAAAATGACTAATAACCAGACATTCATTTTTTATGCACATGTTCATCCATGCATACATGAACGTATGCACATAAACATTCATAAATCTTTAGATAAATATATGTATACAAGTAAAATCACATATCTTTGTCATCGAGTTCTTTATTTTACATGCAGACTATTCTAGTTAGTGAAATATAGCCATAGAAACCAATTGCATTAAAGGAATATGCTTACGTTATCATTAACCATATACCTGATAAGTAAAGTTGATACTATGCTAAACATAGGAGCCACACAGCATACTATATCATTGTTTTCCTATCTATTACCCTTTGAATGGGGAGCTTAGAGTGACTGAGTTGTCAAAAGCGCTCTGTTATGGATCACTGCCATCTCAACCTTGTCTGCATGGGTTCAAGTCTCAGAGTCTGCCAATTTGGGTGTGTGAGAAATGTTGCCAGTAGCTTACTGTTGGTCAGTGTTTCTTTCCAGGGATTTTTCTGGCTTCTTCCTCCATCATGAATACTGGCTGCCATGTAAAGACTATTCTATGCTGAAAAATGGTGTTGAACCCTACAGCTACTACAACAACCATTTCACTGACCTATATCATATTGACTTTTGATATTTCTGTTCTTTCGATAACATCTGTCACAAAAAAGATGGAAAGAATGGACGCTTTTTATGATTGTATTTAGTTCTCTAAAGAGTCAATAAATAGTCGGAAGAAATTAGTACAAAATCTTATTTTATGTGCAAAACTATCCCTTGGGACACAGACAGGAAAAATAATAGGAAACATTTCAAATGGAAAACAGTCTTAACCTTACTCTTCAATAACTTTTCTTAATACATGGAACAGAGATGACTAATGCATTATACATATCTTTGATATTAATATTCCGTTCATTTTAATTTCATTTCTGTGGAAATATATGGTTCATACATTGTTGTTCTAATGCAACAATTTAACATCTGTGTCTTTTGTTTAATTATTGTCATTTTGTAACTATGTCCTGATAACATTATCCTCCAAATCCATTGGAATCGCATCAGTATTGAATTATTTATTTTGTGATTACTTCGAATCTGGACCAACATTTATATCCAATGTTCAGTTGCTTGCTTTAGTCTTCTAATTCTGTTTGAAATAATGTCATTGATTGAAGTTTATCCAGCAGTTTTTTTTATGAACTTTCGATGTATATCAGTCCAGTGCCTAAATGAATTGTATATTTTCGTCACTCACAGACTGAAGATATCTAATAACCAGAAATTCATAAAACAATTCATTTTTTCATCCATGCAGACAGATACGGATGAACATAAAGATTCATTAATCTTTAGATAATCACATGTATAGAAGTATTGGCACATCATATGTGTGCCATCAAGTTATTTATTTTTCATGCAAACTATTCTTGTTAGTGAAATACTGCCATCCATAACTGGCTGAATGGTTTAAATGTATATACTTCTGTTTTCATGGATGTTACATTTGACAAGTAAAGTTGATACTAATCCGTCCATTCGAACACTACATCATATTATATCCCTGTGTTCTCCTCCATTACCCTTTCAATGAGTTATGTTGCGTTCCTGATATTTGATATTTCTTCTTTTTCATGATACACTTCACAAAACAGAGCGTAAGTATTATCTCCTGATATAATTCTCTTAATTCTACTAAACAATCATCTAAGGCAAAAGAAAAGAGTAGAAAGATTAATTTGATGTGCAAAATTATTCCTAAGGATATCTGAACGGAAACATTAATGGAACAGATTCATCCGTATAAAGCATTCTACATGACTTTGATTTACCTATTTCATTGTTTATTTTATTTTCATTTTTTTTACTTCTAATTTTGTTGGAGGTAATTTAAAGATTAAGTGCTATCCATCACGACTTTGCTTATATATATCCATTCAGTCTCTGAGCATATAGTGTTTTTTTATCAATTACATGCTGAAAATGACTAATAACCAGAAATTCATTTTTTATACACATGTTCATCCACGCATACATGAACGTATGCACATAAACATTCATAAATTTTTAGATAAATATATGTATACAAGTAAAATCACATATCTGTGTCATCAAGTTCTTTATTTTACATGCAGACTTTTCTAGTTAGTGAAATATAGCCATAGAAACTAATTGCCTTAAAAGAATATGCTTAAGGTATCATTGACCATATACCTGATTAGTAAAGTTGATACTATGCTAAACATAGGAGCCACACAGCATACTATATCATTGTGTTCCTCTCTATTACCCTTTGAATGGGTAGCCCGGAGTGACTTCAGTTGTCAAAAGCGCTCTGTTATGGATCACTGCCATCTCAACCTTGTCTGCATGGGTTCAAGTCTCAGAGCCTGCCAATTTTTCATGCAGACCATTTTTTTAGTGAAATACTGCCATCCATAACTGGCTGATTTCTTTAAATGTATATACAGCCGTTCTTATGGAAGTTACAGCTGACAAGTACAGTTGATACCTAGCCTTCCATTCGAACCCTACATCATATCATATCCTTGTGTTCTCTTCTATTACCCTTTCAATGAGTCATTATGTATTACTGATTTTTTCTATTTCTTCTTTTTCATGACACCCTTCACACAACAGTGTGTAAGTATTATCTTTTGACATAATTTTATTAATTCTACTAAACAATCATCTAAGACAGAACAAAAGAGTAGAAAGTTTGATTTTATGTGCAGAATTATTCCTCTAGAAATCGTAAAGTTAACATCATTGAAACAGATTCATAAGATTAATTAATCTTTAGATAAAATCATGTATAGAAAAATTGGCACATCTTATGTGTGTCATCAAGTTCTTTATTTTTTATGCAGACTGATCTTTTTAGTGAAATACTGCCATCCATAACTGGCTGAATGCTTTAAATGTATATACTTCTGTTCTTATGGATGTAACAGTTGACAAGTAAAGTTGATACTAAGCCATCCCTTCGAACCCTACATCATATTATATCCTTGTGTTCTCCACTATTACCCTATCAATGAGTCATATCGTACGCGTATTACTGATTTTTGAATTTTTTTTCTTTTTCATAACACCCTTCACAAAACAGGGTGTAAGTATTGTCACTTGATATAATTGTTTTACTTGTACTAAACGATCATCTAAGACAGAACAATAGTGTAGAAAGTTTGATTTTATGTGCAGAATTATTCCTCTAGAAATCGTAAAGTTAACATCATTGAAACAGATTCATAAGATTAAAGCATTCTACATGATTTTAATTTAACTATTTTATTGTTTATTTTTTCTTCCTATTTTATTCATATACTTTTGTTTGAAGTAGTTTAAAAGATTGACTTCTACCCAACAGTATATTATGCCTTTTCTGATATATATCCATTCAGTGCCAGAACATATAGTGTATTGTTATCAGTTATATGCTGAATATAACTAATAACCAGAAATTCATATTTTTATACACATGTTCATCCATGCATGCATGAACGTATGTACATACATATTCATAAATCTTTAGATTTATATATATGTATAAAAGTATAGTCACATATCTGAGTCATCTATGCATGCATGAACTTATGGACATAAATATTCATAATTCCTTAGACAAATATATGTATACAAGTTTTGTCACATATTTGTGTCATCAAGGTCTTTATTGTACATGCAGACTATTCTAATTAGTGAAATATAGCCATAAAAACGGATTTCAGTAAAGGAATATACTTCTGTTATTATAGACCATATACCTGATAAGTAAAGTTGATACTATGCTAAACATTGGAGCCATACAGCATACTATATCATTGTGTTCCTCTCTATTACCCTTTGAATGGGGAGCCCAGAGTGACTGAGGTGTCAAAAGCGCTCTGTTATGGATCACTGCCATCTCAACTCTGTCTGCATGGGTTCAAGTCTCAGAGTCTGCCAATTTGGTTGTGTGAGAAATGTTGCCAGTAGCTTCTTGTTGGACACCGTTTCTTTCCGGGGTTTTTCTGGGTTCTTTCTCTACCATTAATACTGGCTGCCATGTAAAACCTATTCTGTGCTGAATAATGGTGTTGAACCCTAAAACAACAACAACCCTTTCAACGACCCGTATCATATTCACGTTTGATATTTCGTTTCTTTCCATGACATCTTTCACAAAACAGATGGAAAGAATGGACTCTTTATATGATTGTATTATGTTCTTTAAATAGTCATTTAATAGACGGAAGAAATTAGTACAAAATCTTATTTTATGTGCAAAACTATCCCTTGGGACACAGAGAGGAAACATAATAGGAAACATTTCAAATATGAAACCGTTATAACCTTACTCTTCAATAACTTTTCTTTATTGATTGAGCAGAGATGATTAATGCATTGTACATATCTTTGATAATAACATTCCGTTTATTTTATTTTCATTTATGTGGCAATATCTATTTCATACATTATTCTTCTAATGCAACAATTTAACATCAGTGTCTTTTATTTAATTATTGTCATTTTGTGAAAATGTCCTGATAACATTATCCTCTAAATCCATTGGAATCTCATCAATATTGAATTATTTATTTTGGCATTACTCCGAGACTGGACCACCATATATATCAGATGTTCAGTTGCTTGCTGTAGTCTTCTAATTCTGTTTGTAATAATGTCATTGATTGAAGTTTATCCAGCAGTGTTTTATGACCTTTTGATGTACATCAATTCAGTGCCTAAATGAATTGTATATTTTCATCACTCACAGACTGAAGATGACTAATAACCAGACATTCATAGCCCAATTCATTTTTTCATCCATGCAGACATATACGTATGCACATAAAGATTCATTATTCTTTAGATAAATACATGTATAGAAGTATTGGCACATCATATGTGTGTCATCAAGTTCTTTATTTGTCGTAAAGACTATTCTTTTTAGTGAAATACTGCCATGCATAACTGGCGGAATGCTTTAAATGTATACTACTGTTCTTATGGATATTACAGCTGACAGGTAAAGTTGATAGCTAGCATTCCATTCGAACCCTATATCATATTATATCCTTGTGCACTTTTATATTAACCTTTCAATGAGTCATTTTGTATTACTGATTTTTGATATTTCTTCTTTTTCATGACTCCTTTCACAAAACAGTTGGTAAGAATTATCTATCAATAATCAATAATCAAAAGATCAATAATCGTCTAAGACAGAAGAAAAGAGTAGAAATTTTGATTTTATGTGCAGAATTATTCCTAAGGAAATCGGAAAGGAAACATTAATGGAACAGATTCATAAGATTAAAGTATTCCACATAATTTTGATTTAACTATTTCATTGTTCATTTTTTTTTCTATTTTATTCATCTAATTTTGTTCAGGTAGTTTAAAAGATTGACTGCTATTCAGCAGTATATTATGACTTTGCTGATATATATAAATTCAGTGCCTTATCATATAGTGTATTTTTATCAATTACATGCTGAATATGACTAATAACCACAAATTCATATTTTTTATACACATGATCATCCATGCATGCATGAACCTATGAACATAAATATTCATAAATCTTTAGATAAATATATGTGTACAAGTATAGTCACATATCTGTGCCATCAAGTTCTTTATTTTACATGCAGACTATTCTAATTAGTGAAATATAGCCATGGAAACTGATTCCAGTAAATTGATATACTTCTGTTATTATAGACCATATACCTGATAAGTAAAATTGATACTATGCTAAACATTGCAGCCAAACAGCCTACTATATCATTGTGTTCCTCTGTATTACCCTTTGAATGGGGAGCCCAGAGTGACTGAGTTGTCAAAAGCTCTCTGTTATGGATCACTGTCATCTCAATTCTATCTGCATGGGTTAAAATCTGCCGACTTGGGTGTGTGAAACATGTTGCTGGTAGCTTATTGTTGGTCAGCGTTTCTTTCCAGGGATATTTCTGGGTTCCTCTTCCACCATTAAGACTGACTAGCATGTAAAACGTATTCTGTGCTGAAAAATGGTATTGAACACTACAACAACAACATCAACAACCCTTTCAACGACCCGTATCATATTGACTTTTGATATATCTTTTCTTTCCATGACATCTTTCACAAAAACAGATAGAAGTAATGGACACTTTATATGATTGCATTATGTTCTCTAAAGAGTCATTTAATAGACGAAATATATTAGTACAAAATCATATTTTATGAGCAAAAATATATCTTAGAACATAGAGAGAAAAAATAAAAGGAAACATTTCAAATTAAAAACAGTCATAACATTACTCTTCAATAACTTTACTTAATTCATTGAACAGAGATGATTAATGCATTATACATATCTTTGATAATAATATTCTGTTTATTTTATTTTCATTTCTGTGGCAATATCCGGCTCATACATTGTTGTTCTACTGCAACAATTAACATCAGTTTCATTTCTATAATTTTTGTCATTTTGTGAATATATCCTGATATCATTATCCTCCAAATCCATTGGAATATCATTAGTATTGAAATATTTATTTTCTCATTACTCCGATTCTGGACCAACAGATATATCCAATGTTCATTTGCTTGCTTTAGTCTTCTAATTCTGTTTGAAATAATGTCATTGATTGAAGTTTATCCAGCAGTATTGTATGACCTTTTGATGTATATCAATTCAGTGCCTAAATGAATTCTATATTTTCATCACTCACAGACTGAGGATGACTAATAACCAGAAATTCATACCCCAATTCATGTTTTCATCCTTGCAGACATATACGTTTGCACATAAAGATTCATTAATCTTTATATAGATACATGTTTAGAAGTATTGGCACATCATATGTGTGTCATCAAGTTCTTTAGTTTTCATGCAGACTATTCTTTTTAGTGACATACTGCCATCCATAACTGGCTGAATAATTTAAATGTATACACGTCTGTTCTTATGGATGTTACAGTTGACAAGTAAAGTTGATACTAAGCCATCCATTCGAACCCTACATCATATTATATCTTTGCGTTCTCCTCTATTACCCTTTCAATGAGTCATATCGTATTACTGATTTTTTTTATATTTCTTCTTTTTCATGACACCCTTCACAAAACAGAGAGTAAGTATTATCTCTTGATACAATTGTATTACCTCTACAAAACAGTCATCTGAGACACAAGGAAAGAGTAGAAAGTGTCAAGTTATGTGCATAATTTTTCCTAACGGAATCGGAAAGGAAACGTTAATGGAACAGATTCATAACATTAAGGTATTCTACGCGACGTTGATTTAACTATTTCATTGTTTTTTATTTTCCTATTTTATTCATCTAATTTTGTTTGAGGTAGTTTAAACGATTGTCAGCTAACGAGCAGTATGTTATGACTTTTCTGATATATATCCATTCAGTGCCTGATCATATAGTGTATTTTTATCAGTTACATGCTGAATATGACTAATAACCAGAAATTCATATTTGTATACACATGTTCATCTATGCATGCATAAACGTATGCACATAAATATTCATAAATCTTTAGATAAATATATGTATACAAGTATAGTCTCATATCTGTGTCATCAAGTTCTTTATTTAACATGCAGACTATTCTAGTTAGTGAAATATAGCCATAGAAACTGATTGCATTAAAGGAATATACTTCTGTTTATAAAGACCATATACCTGATAAGTAAAATTGATACTATACTAAACATTGGAGACCCACAGCATACTATATCATTGTGTTCCTCTCTATTACCCTTTGAATGGGGAGCCCAGAGTGAATGAGTTGTCAAGAGCGCTCTGTTATGGATCACTGCCATCTCAACTCTGTCTGCATGGGTTCAAGTCTCAGAGTCTGCCAATTTGGGTGTGTGAGAAATGTTGCCAGTAGCTTCTTGTTGGTCAGTGTTTCTTTCCTGGGATTTTTCTTGCTTCTTCCTCCACCATTAATACTGGCCGTCATGAAAAGCCTAATGTGTGCTGGATAATGGTTTTGAACCCTACAACAAAAACAACAATCCATTCAATGACCCGTATCATATTGACGTTTGACATTTCTTTTCATTCCATGATATCTTTCACAAAACAGATGGAAAGAATGGACTCTTTATATGATTGTATTATTTTCTCTAAAGTGTCATTTAATTGACGGAAGAAATTAGTAAAAAGCTATTTTATGTGATAAAATGTCCTTTTGGAAGCAGAGAGGAAATATAATAGAAATCATTCCAGATATAAAACAATGATAACTTTACTCTTCAATAAGTTCTCCACATTCATCGAACAGAATGAGATGATTAATGCATTATACATATCTTTGATATTAATATTCCGTTTATTTTCTTCTCATTTCTGTAGCAGTGTCTGGTTCATACATTGTTGTCCTAATGCAACAATATAACATCAGTGTCTTTTCTTTCATTACTGTCATTTTTTGACTATGTCCTGATAATATTATCCTCCAAATCCATTGGAATCTCATCAGTATTGAATTATTTATATGTCATTACTCCGAGTCTGGACCAACAATTATATCCAATATTAATTTGCTTGCTTTAGTCTTCTAATTCTGTTTGAAATAATGTCATAGTTTGAAGTTTATCCAGCAGTATTTTGTAACCTTTTGATGTTTTAAATTCAGTGCCTAAATGAATTGTATATTTTCATCACTCACAGACTGAAGATGACTAAAAACCAAACATTCATAACCCAATTCATTGTTTCATCGATGCAGACATATATGTTTCCACAACAAGACTCATTAATCCTTAGATAAATACATGTATAGAAGTATTGTCACATCATATGTGTGTCATCATGTTCCTTATTTTCCATGCAGACTATTCTTTTTAGTGAAATACTGCCATCCATATCTGGCCGCCTGCATTTAATATATATACTGCTGTTATTTTGGATGTTACATCTGACAGGTAAAGTTGATACTAATCCCTCCATTCGAACCCTACATCATATTATATCCTTGTGTTCTCCTCTATAACCCTTTCAATGAGTCATATCGAATTACTGATTTTTGATATTTCTTCTTTTTCATGACACACTTCACAAAACAGACCGTAAGTATTATCTCCTGATATAATTTTATTACTTCTAATAAACAATCATCTAAGACAGAAGAAAAGAGTAAAAGAGTAGAAAGTTTAATTTGATGTGCAGAATTATTCCTAATGAAATCTGAACGGAAACATTAATGGCACAGTTTCATCATTTTAAAGCATTCTACATGACTTTGATTGAACTATTTCGTTGTTTATTTAATTTTCATAATTTTACTTCTAATTTTGTTTGAGGTAATTTAAATATTGAGTGCAGACCATCATGACTTTGCTAATAGATATCCATTCAGTGTCAGATCATATAGTGTATTTTTATCAATTACATGCTGAATATGACTAATAACCAGAAATTCATCTTTTTATAAACATTTACATCCATGCATGCATGAACGTATGCACATAAACATTCATAAATCTTTAGATAAATATATGTATACAAGTAAAATCATATATCTGTGTCATCAAGTTCTTTATTTTACATGCAGACAATTCTAGTTAGTGAAATATAGCCACAGACATTGATTGCATTAAAGGATTATACTTCTGTTATTATTGACCATATACCTGATAAGTAAAGTTGATACTTTGCTAAACATTGGAGCTCCACAGCAAACTATATCATTGTTTTCCTCTGTATTATCTTTGAATGGGGAGCCCAGAGTGACTGAGTTGTCAAAAGCGCTCTGTTATGGATCACTGCCATCTTAATTCTGTCTACATGGCTTCAAGTCTCAGAGTCTGCCAATTTGGGTGTGTGAGAAATGTTGCCAGTAGCTTCTTGTTGGTCAGTGTTTCTTTCCAGGCATGTTTCTGGCTTCTTCCTCTACCGTTAATACTGGCTGTCATGTAAAGCCTATTGTGTGCTGGATAATTCAGGTGAACCCTACAACAACAACAACAACCCTTTCAATGACCTGTATCATATTGACTTTTGATATTTCTTTTCTTTCCATGACATCTTTCACTAAACAGATGGAAAGAATGGACTCTTTATATAAAATATGAATTTCTGGTTATTAGTCATATTCAGCATGTAACTGATAACAATACACTACATACTGCCATCCATAACTGGCTGATTTATTTAAATGTATATACTTCTGTTCTTATGGATGTTACAGTTGACAAGTAAAGTTGATACTAAGCCATCCATTCGAACCCTACATCATATTATATCCTTGCGTTCTCCTCTATTACCCTTTCAATGAGTCATATCGTATTACTGATTTTTTTAATATTTCTTCTTTTTCATGACACCCTTCACAAAACAGTGCGTAAGTATTATCTCTTCGTATAATTGTATTTCTTGCACTAAACTGTCATCTAAGACTGATGAAAAGACTGCAAAGTGTGATGTTATGTGCATAATTGTTTCTAACGGAATCGGAAACATTTATAGAACAGATTCATAAGATTAAGGCATTCTTCACGACTTTGATTTAACTATTTTATTGTTTATTTCATTTTCCTGTTCTATTCATCTAATTTTGTTTGATGCACATAAATATTCATAAATCTTTAGATAAATATATGTATACAAGTATAGTCACATATCTGTGTCATCAAATTCTTTATTTAACATGCAGACTATTCTAGTTAGTGAAATATAGCGATAGAAACTGATTGCATTAAAGGAATATACTTCTGTTTATAAAGACCATATACCTGATAAGTAATATTGATACTATGCTAAACATTGGAGCCCCACAGCATACTATATCATTGTGTTCCTCTCTATTACCCTTTGAATGGGGAGCCCAGAGTGAATGAGTTGTCAAGAGCGCTCTGTTATAGATCACTGCCATCTCAACTCTGTCTGCATGGGTTCAAGTCTCAGAGTCTGCCAATTTGGGTGTGTGAGAAATGTTTCTTGTAGCTTCTTGTTGGTCAGTGTTTCTTTCCAGGGATTTTTCTTGCTTCTTCCTCCACCATTAATACTGGCCGTCATGTAAAGCCTAATGTGTGCTGGATAATGGTTTTGAAACCTACAACAAAAATAACAACCCATTCAATGACCCGTATCTTTTTGACTTTTGACATTTCTTTTCATTCCATGATATCTTTCACAAAACAGATGGAAAGAATGGACTCTATATATGATTGTATTATTTTCTCTAAAGAGTCATTTAATAGACGGAAGAAATTAGTAAAAAGCTTATTTTATGTGATAAAATATCACTATGGAAGCAGAGAGGACATATAATAGAAATCATTCCAAATAGAAAACAGTGATAACTTTACTCTTCAATAACTTCTCTAAATTCATGGAACAGAATGAGATGATTAATGCATTATACATATCTTTGATATTAATATTCCGTTTTTTTATTCTAATTTCTGTAGCAGTGTCTGGTTCATACATTGTTGTCCTAATGCAACAATTTAACATTAGTGTCTCTTCTTTCATTACTGTAATTTTTTTACTATGTCCTGATAATATTATCCTCCAAATCCATTGGAATCTCATCAGTATTGAATTATTTATATGTCATTACTCCGAGTCTGGACCAACAATTATATCCAATATTATTTTGCTTGCTTTAGTCTTCTAATTCTGTTTGAAATAATGTCATAGTTTGAAGTTTATCCAGCATGATTTTGTAACCTTTTCATGTACATAAATTCAGTGCCTAAATGAATTGTATATTTTCATCACTCACAGACTGAAGATGACTAATAACCAAAATTTCATATCCCAATTCATTGTTTCATCCATGCAGACATATATGTATCCACAAAAAGACTCATTAATCGTTAGATAAATACATGTATAGAAGTATTGGCACATCATATGTGTGTCATCAAGTTCTTTATTTTCCATGCAGACTATTCCTTTTAGTGAAATACTGGCATCCATATCTGGCCGACTGCATTTAATGTATATACTGCTGTTATTTTGGATGTTACATCTGACAGGTAAAGTTGATACTAATCCCTCCATTCGAACCCTTCATCATATTATATCCTTGTGTTCTCCTCTATAACCCTTTCAATGAGTCATATCGAATTACTGATTTTTTGATATTTCTTCTTTTTCATGACACACTTCACAAAACAGACCGTAAGTATTATCTCCTGATATAATTGTATTACTTCTACAGAACAATCATCTAAGACAGAAGAAAAGAGTACAAGAGTAGAAAGTTTAAGTAGATGTGCAGAATTATTCCTAATGAAATCTGAACGGAAACATTAATGGAACAGTTTCATCATTTTAAAGCATTCTACATGACTTTGATTGAACTATTTCGTTGTTTATTTTATTTTCATATTTTTTACTTCTAATTTTGATTGAGGTAATTTAAAGATTGAGTGCTAACTATCATGACTTTGCTAATAGATATACATTCAGTGTCTGATCATATAGTGTATTTTTATCAATTACATGCTGAATATGACTTATAACCAGAAATTCATCTTTTTATACACATGTACATCCATGCATGCATGAACGTATGCACATAAACATTCATAAATCTTTAGATAAATATATGTATACAAATAAAATCACATATCTGTGTCATCAAGTTCTTTATTTTACATGCAGACTATTCTAGTTAGTGAAATGTAGCCATAGAAACTGATTGCATTAAAGGATTATACTTCTGTTATTATTGACCATATACCTGATAAGTAAAGTTGATACTATGCTAAACATTGGAGCTCCACAGCAAACTATATCATTGTTTTCCTCTGTATTATCCTTTGAATGTGGAGCCCAGAGTGACTGAGTTGTCCAATGCGCTCTGTTATGGATCACTGCCATCTTTATTCTGTCTACATGGCTTCAAGTCTCAGAGTCTGCCAATTTGGGTGTGTGAGAAATGTTGCCAGTAGCTTCTTGTTGGTCAGTGTTTCTTTCCATGGATATTACTGGGTTCCTCCTCCACCATTAAGACTGGCTTGTATGTAAAACCTATTCTGTGCTGAAAATGGTGTAGAACTACAACAACAACAACAACCCTTTCAACGACCCGTATCATATTGACTTTTGATATATCTTTTCTTTCCATGACATCTTTCCCTAAACAGATAGAAAGAATATACACTTTATATGATTGCAATATGTTCTCTAAAGAGTCATTTAATAGACGAAAGATATTAGTACAAAATCATATTTTATGAGCAAAAATATATCTTAGAACATAGAGAGGAAAAATAAAAGGAAACATTTCAAATTAAAAACAGTCATAACATTACTCTTCAATAACTTTACTTAATTCATTGAACAGAGATGATTAATGCATTATACATATCTTTGATAATAATATTCTGTTTATTTTATTTTCATTTCTGTGGCAATATCCGGCTCATACATTAACAATTAACATCAGTGTCATTTCTATAATTTTTGTCATTTTGTCAATATATCCTGATATCATTATCCTCCAAATCCATTGGAATATCATCAGTATTGAATTATTTATTTTGTCATTACTCCGATTATAGAAAGAATATACACTTTATATGATTGCAATATGTTCTCTAAAGAGTCATTTAATAGACGAAAGATATTAGTTCAAAATCATATTTTATGAGCAAAAATATATCTTAGAACATAGAGAGGAAAAATAAAAGGAAACATTTCAAATTAAAAACAGTCATAACATTACTCTTCAATAACTTTACTTAATTCATTGAACAGAGATGATTAATGCATTATACATATCTTTGATAATAATATTCTGTTTATTTTATTTTCATTTCTGTGGCAATATCCGGCTCATACATTAACAATTAACATCAGTGTCATTTCTATAATTTTTGTCATTTTGTCAATATATCCTGATATCATTATCCTCCAAATCCATTGGAATATCATCAGTATTGAATTATTTATTTTGTCATTACTCCGATTATAGACCAACATATATATCCAATGTTCATTTGCTGGCTTTAGTCTTCTAATTCTGTTTGAAATAATGTCATTGATTGAAGTTTATCCAGCAGTATTGTATGACCTTTTGATGTATATCAATTCAGTGCCTAAATGAATTCTATATTTTCATCACTCACAGACTGAGGATGACTAATAACCAGAAATTCATACCCCAATTCATGTTTTCATCCTTGTAGACATATACGTATGCACATAAAGATTCATTAATCTTTAGATAGATACATGTTTAGAAGTATTGGCACATCATATGTGTGTCATCAAGTTCTTTATTTTTCATGCAGACTATTCTTTTTAGTGACATACTGCCATCCATAACTGGCTGAATAATTTAAATGTATACACATCTGTTCTTATGGATGTTACAGTTCACAAGTAATGTTGATACTAAGCCATCCATTCGAACCCTACATTATATTATATCCTTGCGTTCTCCTCTATTACCCTTTCAATGAGTCATTATGTATTACTGATTTTTTTATATTTCTTCTTTTTCATGACACCCTTCACAAAACAGAGAGTAAGTATTATCTCTTGATATAATTGTATTACTTCTACAAAACAGTCATCTGAGACACAAGAAAAGAATAGAAAGTGTCATGTTATGTGCTTAATGTTTCCTAACGGAATCGGAAAGGAAACGTTAATGGAACAGATTCATAACATTAAGGTACTCTACACGACATTGATTTAACTATTTCATTGTTTTTTTATTTTCCTATTTTATTCATCTAATTTTGTTTGAGGTAGTTTAAAAGATTGTCAGCTAACGAGCAGTATGTTATGACTTTTCTGATATATATCCATTCAGTGCCTGATCATATAGTGTATTGTTATCAGTTACATGCTGAATATGACTAATAACCAGAAATTCATATTTTCATACACATGTTAATCCATGCATGCATGAACGTATGCACATAAATATTCATAAATCTTTAGATAAATTTATGTATACAAGTATAGTCACATATCTGTGTCATCAAATTCTTTATTTAACATGCAGACTATTCTAGTTAGTGAAATATAGCGATAGAAACTGATTGCATTAAAGGAATATACTTCTGTTTATAAAGACCATATACCTGATAAGTAATATTGATACTATGCTAAACATTGGAGCCCCACAGCATACTATATCATTGTGTTCCTCTCTATTACCCTTTGAATGGGGAGCCCAGAGTGAATGAGTTGTCAAGAGCGCTCTGTTATAGATCACTGCCATCTCAACTCTGTCTGCATGGGTTCAAGTCTCAGAGTCTGCCAATTTGGGTGTGTGAGAAATGTTTCTTGTAGCTTCTTGTTGGTCAGTGTTTCTTTCCAGGGATTTTTCTTGCTTCTTCCTCCACCATTAATACTGGCCGTCATGTAAAGCCTAATGTGTGCTGGATAATGGTTTTGAAACCTACAACAAAAATAACAACCCATTCAATGACCCGTATCTTTTTGACTTTTGACATTTCTTTTCATTCCATGATATCTTTCACAAAACAGATGGAAAGAATGGACTCTATATATGATTGTATTATTTTCTCTAAAGAGTCATTTAATAGACGGGAGAAATTAGTAAAAAGCTTATTTTATGTGATAAAATATCACTATGGAAGCAGAGAGGACATATAATAGAAATCATTCCAAATAGAAAACAGTGATAACTTTACTCTTCAATAACTTCTCTAAATTCATGGAACAGAATGAGATGATTAATGCATTATACATATCTTTGATATTAATATTCCGTTTTTTTATTCTAATTTCTGTAGCAGTGTCTGGTTCATACATTGTTGTCCTAATGCAACAATTTAACATTAGTGTCTCTTCTTTCATTACTGTAATTTTTTTACTATGTCCTGATAATATTATCCTCCAAATCCATTGGAATCTCATCAGTATTGAATTATTTATATGTCATTACTCCGAGTCTGGACCAACAATTATATCCAATATTATTTTGCTTGCTTTAGTCTTCTAATTCTGTTTGAAATAATGTCATAGTTTGAAGTTTATCCAGCATGATTTTGTAACCTTTTCATGTACATAAATTCAGTGCCTAAATGAATTGTATATTTTCATCACTCACAGACTGAAGATGACTAATAACCAAAAATTCATATCCCAATTCATTGTTTCATCCATGCAGACATATATGTATCCACAAAAAGACTCATTAATCGTTAGATAAATACATGTATAGAAGTATTGGCACATCATATGTGTGTCATCAAGTTCTTTATTTTCCATGCAGACTATTCCTTTTAGTGAAATACTGGCATCCATATCTGGCCGACTGCATTTAATGTATATACTGCTGTTATTTTGGATGTTACATCTGACAGGTAAAGTTGATACTAATCCCTCCATTCGAACCCTTCATCATATTATATCCTTGTGTTCTCCTCTATAACCCTTTCAATGAGTCATATCGAATTACTGATTTTTTGATATTTCTTCTTTTTCATGACACACTTCACAAAACAGACCGTAAGTATTATCTCCTGATATAATTGTATTACTTCTACAGAACAATCATCTAAGACAGAAGAAAAGAGTACAAGAGTAGAAAGTTTAAGTAGATGTGCAGAATTATTCCTAATGAAATCTGAACGGAAACATTAATGGAACAGTTTCATCATTTTAAAGCATTCTACATGACTTTGATTGAACTATTTCGTTGTTTATTTTATTTTCATATTTTTTACTTCTAATTTTGATTGAGGTAATTTAAATATTGAGTGCTAACTATCATGACTTTGCTAATAGATATCCATTCAGTGTCTGATCATATAGTGTATTTTTATCAATTACATGCTGAATATGACTAATAACCAGAAATTCATCTTTTTATACACATGTACATCCATGCATGCATGAACGTATGCACATAAACATTCATAAATCTTTAGATAAATATATGTATACAAATAAAATCACATATCTGTGCCATCAAGTTCTTTATTTTACATGCAGACTATTCTAGTTAGTGAAATGTAGCCATAGAAACTGATTGCATTAAAGGATTATACTTCTGTTATTATTGACCATATACCTGATAAGTAAAGTTGATACTATGCTAAACATTGGAGCTCCACAGCAAACTATATCATTGTTTTCCTCTGTATTATCCTTTGAATGTGGAGCCCAGAGTGACTGAGTTGTCCAATGCGCTCTATTATGGATCACTGCCATCTTTATTCTGTCTACATGGCTTCAAGTCTCAGAGTCTGCCAATTTGGGTGTGTGAGAAATGTTGCCAGTAGCTTCTTGTTGGTCAGTGTTTCTTTCCATGGATATTACTGGGTTCCTCCTCCACCATTAAGACTGGCTTGTATGTAAAACCTATTCTGTGCTGAAAATGGTGTAGAACTACAACAACAACAACAACCCTTTCAACGACCCGTATCATATTGACTTTTGATATATCTTTTCTTTCCATGACATCTTTCCCTAAACAGATAGAAAGAATATACACTTTATATGATTGCAATATGTTCTCTAAAGAGTCATTTAATAGACGAAAGATATTAGTACAAAATCATATTTTATGAGCAAAAATATATCTTAGAACATAGAGAGGAAAAATAAAAGGAAACATTTCAAATTAAAAACAGTCATAACATTACTCTTCAATAACTTTACTTAATTCATTGAACAGAGATGATTAATGCATTATACATATCTTTGATAATAATATTCTGTTTATTTTATTTTCATTTCTGTGGCAATATCCGGCTCATACATTAACAATTAACATCAGTGTCATTTCTATAATTTTTGTCATTTTGTCAATATATCCTGATATCATTATCCTCCAAATCCATTGGAATATCATCAGTATTGAATTATTTATTTTGTCATTACTCCGATTATAGACCAACATATATATCCAATGTTCATTTGCTGGCTTTAGTCTTCTAATTCTGTTTGAAATAATGTCATTGATTGAAGTTTATCCAGCAGTATTGTATGACCTTTTGATGTATATCAATTCAGTGCCTAAATGAATTCTATATTTTCATCACTCACAGACTGAGGATGACTAATAACCAGAAATTCATACCCCAATTCATGTTTTCATCCTTGTAGACATATACGTATGCACATAAAGATTCATTAATCTTTAGATAGATACATGTTTAGAAGTATTGGCACATCATATGTGTGTCATCAAGTTCTTTATTTTTCATGCAGACTATTCTTTTTAGTGACATACTGCCATCCATAACTGGCTGAATAATTTAAATGTATACACATCTGTTCTTATGGATGTTACAGTTCACAAGTAATGTTGATACTAAGCCATCCATTCGAACCCTACATTATATTATATCCTTGCGTTCTCCTCTATTACCCTTTCAATGAGTCATTATGTATTACTGATTTTTTTATATTTCTTCTTTTTCATGACACCCTTCACAAAACAGAGAGTAAGTATTATCTCTTGATATAATTGTATTACTTCTACAAAACAGTCATCTGAGACACAAGAAAAGAATTGAAAGTGTCATGTTATGTGCTGAATTTTTCCTAACGGAATCGGAAAGGAAATGTTAATGGAACAGATTCATAACATTAAGGTATTCTACACGACATTGATTTAACTATTTCATTGTTTTTTTATTTTCCTATTTTATTCATCTAATTTTGTTTGAGGTAGTTTAAAAGATTGTCAGCTAACGAGCAGTATGTTATGACTTTTCTGATATATATCCATTCAGTGCCTGATCATATAGTGTATTGTTATCAGTTACACGCTGAATATGACTAATAACCAGAAATTCATATTTTTATACACATGTTCATCCATGCATGCATGAACGTATGCACATACATATTCATAAATCTTTAGATTTATATATATGTATAAAAGTATAGTCACATATCTGAGTCATCAAATTCTTTATTTAACATGCAGACTATTCTAGTTAGTGAAATATAGCTATAGAAACTGATTGCATTAAAGGAATATACTTCTGTTTATAAAGACCATATACCTGATAAGTAAAATTGATACTATGCTAAACATTGTAGCCCCACAGCATACTATATCATTGTGTTCCTCTGTATTATCCTTTGAATGTGGAGCCCAGAGTGAATGAGTTGTCAAAAGCGCTCTGTTATAGATCACTACCATCTTAACTCTGTCTGCATGGGTTCAAGTGTCAGAGTCTGCCAATTTGGGTGTGTGAGCAGTGGCGTCGCTAGGGTTGGTGTCACCCGGTGCGGTAAACTCACCCTGTCACTCCTCCAGATTTCGACCACAGATTTATTCTTATTTATTCAGCATGTAATAAGTCAACAGTATCAAAATGACAATAACGAAAAACAAGTTAACTGAAGGTCAGCGTGCACAAGTATTAAAGAACTGTATCAACGTTAAGTTATAGATATTTATACATTCTTTAAAATTTTCTTTTTCTGGTCTTCAGAGCTGCAAACCTGTCAATCACTTCATCAAAGTCTATGTCCTTCACGGTCTCACTTTCAATTGATAATAGGGCCAGATCAGAAAGTCTTGACTGTCCCATGATGGATCGTAAATAGTTCTTTATCAGCTTTAGTTTTGAAAAGCTCCGCTCACATGAAGCCACAGACACACAAATCGTGAGAAATAATTGAAGGCTTAGAGACAGTATTGGGAGAGATTCAAGGAAGTCCCATTCAGCTATAAATTGCAAAACATCAAACAATGACCAGTCCATGGCTTTGTGGAGATCAATATCAGCTGCTTTCAGGTGCCTTCTAAACCTTGGTATTTCTTTTTAAAGCTTATCTTCAGATAACTCGTCATAGAAAGAGGGTAATTTGGGAACGGATACCAGTAACTCCTCTTGACTTGCCGATAGTAGACTCTTGGGTTGAACAGCCGCAAACATATCTGCTACTCACTTGATCGCTTTTGATCTCATCTGGAGTTCATAATGAAAACGATCAATTCATTCCAGCATTTCCCTACTGTTTTCTTCTCGCAGAGAGAGTCCAGCGTCTCTCAGTTGTTCCCCCGCCATTCTCTTCTTGAACCTTAATCTTCTTTCTACCGAAATTCCATATTGGTCTGATTTTGAAAGTGCCTGTTCAATTGCATGCTCAACTAAGTGACTGCGTTTCTCGTACATAAACAATCTTAAGGCCTCTAACTTAGTCACAACTTTGTCAAACGTTAAGCCTTTAGTCTGCAGGTACTGCTGGGTAAGATTGACTTCCTCAAGTAGATCAGCCCAGAGGTAAAGGTAGCAGATAAACATGAAATCACCGACAGCATGTAAAAGACCTTGCGATGTACCCCTTGTGTCCAAATTTTCACTAGGATCACATAGAGCTTCAATCGCCGCCATACATTCATCAAACGTATCTTTCACTGGCTTAACAGCAGCATAATGAGCACTCCACCGTGTTGTTGATAACCTTTTCACCGACATCCCAGTGTGTTCAATCAAAACATCCCATCGATGAGTGGAAGCAGCAAAGAATGAAAATATTCCCTCAAGAGTACCAAAAAATGTAACACATGAAGCATTTTCGGTAGAAGAGTGTTGGCCACACAAGTTCAGTGAATGGTCCACGCACCCATTAAAAATCGCTTTCTTATTCTTTCTTTTCAGAATGGCCTGAACACCTCCATGGATTCCAGACATTGTTGCAGCATTATCGTAGCCTTGAGCTCTGCACATCATTATGTCAAGTCCGTCACGTTTTAGATTTGTAAGAATGTCAGAACTGAGGTCATCAGCTTTTTTCCAACTTAAAGGGAAAAATCCAAGGAACACTTCTTTCACTTCAACTTTCCCATTGTGGATTTTCACATATCTGATAACCTCAGACATCTGGTCAGTGTGTGATATGTCAGGTGTGCTGTCGAATATAATTCCAAAATACCTCGCAGTTTTTATATCCTTGACAAGAATCTCCTTCACTTGATTTGCCAGGACATTTATAAATTGATTTTGCGTTTCTGGTGAAAGGTAAGATACGGGTGCTTTTACTGTATATGTACTCCTCGTTAGTCTCATTAGGTCTTCTTTCAGTACTGGGTCATATTTAGAAAACATCTCAACCATCTCAAGAAAGTTTCCTCTATTCAATGCAGCTTCATCTTCGTTGTGGCCACGAAATGCCAGATTTTGCTTAGCAAGACACAATGTGATATCCAGCAATCTGTGCAAGATATCCCTCCACTTTTTCTTCTCCCTGACCATAATAGCAATACTTTCAGCATCAATTGCTTTGTGTCGTCTAAGTCCTGCTGCCAATGTTTTCCATTTTTCAAGGCAACCTAGATGTTCTTCCGATGTCTCATGATTATGTAATTTCGGGCTCAGTTTCCACCACTTATCAAACCCAGTAATAAATTTGGATGTTGTTTCTGTAACATTAGCAGCAAACAGTCTGCAGCAAAAGCAGTATAATTTCTCACTGACGGGTGAATAAACCATCCATGTCCGCAGTATTTTCTCGCCATTTGGCATCATCTTGTAGAACCATTGTTTGGTTAGCTTGCGCACGTCTCACTTAGCTTTTTCATCTTGCCTTGTCACAACACAAAACGGTCCGTCCTTGTTCTGAAACGAGGGGCTCCCTCTTTTGATAATTTCAATCGGAAAGTTATCTGGAACTGGTACATTCCAGAAAGAAGCATCTGATAAAATATTCCAATTTTTCTCATTAACCTGACTCAGCATCACATTTGCAGTATCTTGGTTTGAATCAACGTTATCATCATTCTCTGCCGCTTCCAAATCATACACGTATATTTTTTGTATTTCGTCGTCAATCTCGTCAATTTTCTGCACTACTTGCTCTTCTATAGAATGCATACTGCTAGCATCGGAGGAATCAGTATCGATTGTAGACTGAGGAACGTCTTTTGATGAACCCTGGCCATCATCTAGTTTCTTAACATATCGCAGCATTTAGTGAGTCACAACTTTTCGTTTTACCTTTTCGCTGCTGGCAGCCACTAGGCCGTTTAGATTTGTGCACTCCAAGTGGCATGATCGAATTATCTTGAACAATAAAAATATAATATTATATATTTAAATTGTTGAAATGTAACTATTTACATGCACAATTTAATTGAAGGCTCTTTATTTTCTTCTGCCGCGCTAGCTAATCAAGCAGATGCACGCAGTACCTTCCATATAATAACCAAAATATTATACCAACAATTGGTAAATAATTAAGAGTACAAATATATTATTAGTGTGGAGCCCAATCCGCCCATCATGCATTGCAAATGGATTTTTGTAGGGCAGCAACAGCAGCTATTTACCGGTACCAATTGAGGGGGTTCACTGTTCACAGCAGGTCAACGAATGTGTGCGTGTCGTCATTATCATAGCAGTAATTAATTACTAGTAATACTCACTTTTTGAGTGTAATCCTTTCTTCGCTGTTCATCTGTTATAAAAATTACGTCCAGTTCTAATTTACGTTAAACAGGTTAGTGATACAAATTACAAGTTTCACAAAATTTACTGTTTTGATAAAAAACGAGTATGTAAACGTCTGCACATCAACGTCATACCACGTCATACCAAGCGTCAAGCCAAAGATGGTACCTCGTGCGCATGAAGCACTCGGCCTACGGAAACGCCTCCAAGTCTATTGATCTATTCTACCTCATTAATTATCGCGTTCGTAAATAACTCCAAATTTTGATCCGACCAGCTCTGAATCTCATTAAAATGAGCCCCAGATGCTCTGCAGACTGCATGGTGGCATACTGACCCTATTCTGCCTTTTAGTCATGTATTTATTTAACTATGATCGGTTATCCGCTTATGAAATACGACTGGACCGAGCAACGTCTGCTCTGTAAAATTTGCAATTTTTCATTTGGTGTCAACCCTCTGAGATGGTGTCACCCGGTGCGGTCCGCACCCCCCGCACCCGCCTAGCGACGCCACTGTGTGGGAAAAATGTTGCTTGTAGCTTATTGTTGGTCAGTGTTTCTTTGCAGGGATTTTTCTTGCTTCTTCCTCCACCATTAATACTGGCCGTCATGTAAAGCCTAATGTGTGCTGGATAATGGTTTTGAACACTATAACAAAAACAACAACACATTCAATGACCCATATCATATTGACTGTTGACATTTCTTTTCTTTCCATGATATCTTTCACAAAACAGATGGAAAGAATGGACTCTTTATATGATTGTATTATTTTCTCTAAAGAGTCATTTAATAGACGGAAGAAATTAGTAAAAAGCTTATTTTATGTGATAAAATATCCCTATGGAAGCAGAGAGGACATATAATAGAAATCATTCCAAATAAAAAACAGTGATAACCTTACTCTTCAATAACTTCTCTACATTCATGGAACAGAATGAGATGATTAATGCATTATACATATCTTTGATATTAATATTCCGTTTATTTTATTAACATTTCTGTAGCAGTTTCTGGTTCATACATTGTTGTCCTAATGCAACAAATTTAACATCAGTGTCTTTTCTTTCATTACTGTCATTTTTTGACTATGTCCTGATAATATTATCCTCCAAATCCATTGGAATCTCATAAGTATTGAATTATTTATTTGTTTTTACTCCGAGTCTGGACAAACAATTATATCCAATATTAATTTGCTTGCTTTAGTTTTCTAATTCTGTTTGAAATAATGTCATAGCTTGAAGTTTATCCAGCAGTATTTTGTAAACTTTTGATGTATATAAATTCAGTGCCTAAATGAATTGTATATTTTCATCACTCACAGACTGAAGATGACTAATAACCAAAAATTCATATCCCAATTCATTGTTTCATCCATGCAGACATATATGTATCCACAAAAAGATTCATTAATAGTTAGATAAATACATGTATAGAAGTATTGGCACATCATATGTGTGTCATCAAGTTCTTTATTTTCCATGCAGACTATTCTTTTTAGTGAAATACTGCCATCCATATCTGGCCGACTGCATTTAATGTATATACTGCTGTTATTTTGGATGTTACATCTGACAGGTAAAGTTGATACTAAGCCCTCCATTCGAACCCTACATCATATTATATCCTTGTGTTCTTCTCTATAACCCTTTCAATGAGTCATATCGAATTACTGATTTTTGATATTTCTTCTTTTTCATGACACACAAAAAAGACCGTAAGTATTATCTCCTGATATAATTGTATTACTTCTACTAAACAATCATCTAAGACAGAAGAAAAGAGTAAAAGAGTAGAAAGTTTAATTTGATGTGCAGAATTATTCCTAATGAAATCTGAACGGAAACATTAATGGAACAGTTTCATCATTTTAAAGCATTCTACATGACATTGATTGAACTATTTCGTTGTTTATTTTATTTTCATATTTTTTACTTCTAATTTTGTTTGAGGTAATTTAAAGATTGAGTGCTAACCATCATGACTTTGCTGATAGATATCCATTCAGTGTCTCATCATATAGTGTATTTTTATCAATTACATGCTGAATATGACTAATAACCAGAAATTCATCTTTTTATACACATGTACATCCATGCATGCATGAACGTATGCACATAAACATTCATAAATCTTTAAATAAATATATGTATACAAGTAAAATCACATATCTGTGTCATCAAGTTCTTTATTTTACATGCAGACTATTCTAGTTAGTGAAATATAGCCATAGACACTGATTGCATTAAAGGATTATACTTCTGTTATTATTGACCATATACCTGATAAGTAAAGTTGATACTATGCTAAACATTGGAGCTCCACAGCAAACTATATCATTGTTTTCCTCTGTATTATCCTTTGAATGGGGAGCCCAGAGTGACTGAGTTGTCTAAAGCGCTCTGTTATGGATCACTGCCATCTTAATTCTGTCTACATGGCTTCAAGTCTCAGAGTCTGCCAATTTGGGTGTGTGAGAAATGTTGCCAGTAGCTTCTTGTTGGTCAGTGTTTCTTTCCAGGGATTTTTCTGGCTTCTTCCTCCACCGTTAATATTGGCTGTCATGTAAAGCCTATTGTGTGCTGGATAATGGTGGTGAACGCTACAACAACAACAACAACCCTTTCAATGACCTGTATCATATTGACGTTTGATATTTCTTTTCTTTCCATGACATCTTTTACAAAACAGATAGAAAGAATGGACTCTTTATATGATTGTATTATGTTCTCTAACGAGTCATTTAATAGACGGACAAAATAGTACAAAATCTTATTTTATGTGATAAAATATCCCTATGGAAGCAGAGAGGAAAAATAATAGGAAACATTCAAAATAGAAAACAGTGATAACTTTACCCTTCAATATCTTCTCTAAATTCATGAAACATAATGAGATGATAAATGCATTATACATATCTTTGATATTAATATTCCGTTTATTTAATTTTATTTCTGCGGCAATATCTGGTTCAAATATTGTTGTTCTAATGCAACAATTTAACATTAGTGTCTTTTCTTTAATTATTCTCTTTTTGAGAATATGTCCTGATAACATTATCCTCCAAATCCATTGGAATCTCATCAGTATTGAATGATTTATTTTTTCGTTACTCCTAGTCTGGACCAACATATATATCCAATGTTCAGTTGTTTGCTTTAGTCTTCTAATTTTGTTTGAAATAATGTCATTGATTGCAGTTTATCCAGTAGTATTTTATGACCTTTTGATGTATATGAATTCGGAGCCTAAATGAATTGCATATTTTCATCACTCACAGTCTGTAGATGTCTAATATCCAGAAAATCATAAAACAATTCATTTTTTTCATCCATGCAGACATATACGGATTCACATACAGATTCATTCACCTTTAGATAAATACATGTTTTGAAGTAATGGCACATAATATGTGTGTCATCAAGTTCTTTTTTTTTCATGCAGACTATTCTTTTTAGTGACATACTGCCATGCATAACTGGCGCAATGCTTTAAATGTATGTATTTCTCTTCTGATTCATTTTACTGTTGACAGGTAAAGTTGATACCTAGCCTTCCAATCGAACCCTACATCATATTATATCCTTGTGTTCTCCTCTATTACTCTTTCAATGAGTCATTATGTATTACTGATTTTTGATATTTTTTCTTTTTCATGACACTCTTCACAAAACAGTTGGTATGTATTATTACTTGATATCATTTTATTACTTATACTTAACAATCATCTAAGACAGAACAAAAGAGTAGAAAGTTTGATTTTATGTGCAGAATTATTCCTAATGAATTCGGAAAGGAAACATTAATGAAACAGATTCATCAGATTAAAGCATTCTAATCGACATTGATTTCACTATTTCATTGTTCATTTTTTGTTCCTATTTTATACATCTAATTTTTTTTAAGGTAGTTAAAAAGATTGAATGCTATCCAGCAGTATATTATCACTTTGCTGCTATATATCCATTCAGTGCCTGATCATATAGTGTATTTTTATCAATTACATGCTGAATATGACAAATAACCAGACATTCATATTTGTATACACATTATCATCCATGCATGCATGAACGTATGCACAAAAAAATTCATAAATCTTTAGATAAATATATGTGTACAAGTATAGTCACATATCTGTGCCATCAAGTTCTTTATTGTACATGCAGACTATTATAGGTAGTGAAATATAGCCATAGAAACTGATTATAGTAAATTAATATATTTATCTTATTATAGACCATATACCTGATAAGTAAAGTTGATACTATGCTAAACATTGGAGTCCCTCAGCATACGGTATCATTGTGTTCCTCTGTATTACCCTTTTTAATGGGGAGCCCAGAGTGACTGAGTTGTCAAAAGCGCTCTGTTATGGATCACTGCCATCTCAACTCTTTCTGCATGGGATCAAAGCTCGGAATCTACCGACTTGGGTGTGTGGGAAATATTGCCAGTAACTTCTTGTTGGTCAGCGTTTCTTTATAGGGATATTAATGGTTCCTCCTCCACCATTAATACTGGCTGCCATTTAAAACCTATTCTGTGAAGAAAAATGGTGTTGAACCCTACAACAACAACAACTACAACAACAACCCTTTCAAATACCCGTATCATATTCACATTTGATATTTCTTTTCTTTCCATGACATCTTTCACAAAACAGATGCAAAGAATGGACTCGTTATATGATTGTATTATGTTCACTAAAGAGTCATTACACAGACGGAAGAAATTAGTACAAAATCATATTTTATATACAAAAATATCCCTTAGAACATAGAGAGGAAAAATAATAGGAAACATTACAAATAGAAAACAGTCATAACCTTACTCTTCAATAACGTTCTTAATTCATGGAACAGAGATGATTAATGCATTATACATATCTTAAATAATAATATTCCGTTTTTTTTTTCTTTTCATTTCTTTGGCAATATCTGGTTTACACATTGTTGTTCTAATGCAAAAATTTAACATCAGTGTCATTTCTATAATTTGTGTCATTTTCTGAATTTATCCTAATAACGTTATCCTCCAAATCCATTGGAATCTCATCAGTATTGAATTATTTATTTTGTCATTACTCCGACTCTGCACCAACATATATATCCAATGTTCAGTTGCTTGCTTTAGTCTTCTAATTCTGTTTGAAATAATGTCATTGATTGAAGTTTATCTAGCTGTATTGTATGACCTTTTGATGCATATCAATTCAGTGCCTAAATGAATTGTATATTTTCATCACTCACACACTGAAGATGACTAATAACCAGATATTCATACCCCAATTCATGTTTTCATCCTTGCAGACATATACGAATGCACATAAAGATTGATTAATCTTTAGATAAATACATGTATAGAAGAATTGGCACATCATATGTGTGTCATCAAGTTCTTTATTTTCCATGAAGACTATTCGTGTTAGTGAAATACTGCCATCCATAAATGGCCGACTGCATTTAACGTATATACCTCTGTTATTATGGATGTTACATCTGACAGGTAAAGTTGCTGCCAAGCCCTCCATTCGAACCCTACATCATATCCTATCCTTGTAGTCTCCTCTATTAAACTTTCAATGAGTTATATCAAATCACTGATTTTTTATATTTCTTATTTTTCATGACACACTTCACAAAACAGAGCGTAAGTATTATCTCCTGATATAATTGTATTACTTATACTAAACAATCATGTAAGACAGAGGAAAAGAGAAGAATGTTTAATTTTATTTGCAAACTATTCCTACGGAAATCTGAACGGAAACATTAATGGTACAGATCCATCAGATTAAAGCATTCTACATGACTTTGATTTAACTATTTCGATGTTTATTTTATTTTCATTTTTTTCCTTCTAGTTTTGTTTGAAGTAATTTAAAAA
The DNA here is from genome assembly GCA_030141615.1 of Unio pictorum. Lineage (NCBI taxonomy): Eukaryota > Metazoa > Mollusca > Bivalvia > Unionida > Unionidae > Unio > Unio pictorum. Next base: position 1,295,902 of record JARLTB010000296.1, on the reverse strand, counting down.
TTGAGTACTATCCAGCATGAATTTTGTGATATATACCGGTATATATCCATTCAGTGCCTGATCATATAGTGTATTTTTATCTATTACATGCTGAATATGACTAATAACCAGAAACTCATATTTATATACACATGTTCATCCATGCTTTCATGAAGGTATGCACATAAATATTCACAAATCTTTAGATAAATATATGTATAAAAGTATAGTCATATCATATGTGTGTCGTCAGGTTCTTTATTTTACATGTAGACTGTTCTAGTTAGTGAAAAATATTCATACAAACTGATTGCATTAACGGAAAATAATTCTGTTATTATAGACCATATTCCTGATAAGTAAAGTTGATACTATGCTAAACATTGGAGCCCCACAGCATACTATATCATTGTGTTCCTCTGTATTACCCTTTGAATGGGGAGTCCAGAGTGATTGAGTTGTCAAAAGCGCTCTGTTACGGATCACTGCCATCTCAATTCTATCTACATGAGTTCAAGTCTCAGAGTCTGCCCACTTGATTGTGTGTGAGCAATGTTGCCAGTAGTTTCATGTTGGTCAGCGTTTCTTTCCATGGATTTTTCTTGGTTCATCCTCCACCATCAATACTGGCTGCCATTTAAAACCTATTCTGTGCTGAAAAATGGTGTTGAACCCTACAACAGCAACAAAACCCCTTTCAAAGACCCATATCATATTCACGTTTGATATTTCTTTTCTTTCCATGACATCTTTCACAAAACAGATGGAAAGAATGGACTCTTTATATGATTGTATTATGTTCTCTAAAGAGTCATTTCACAGACGGAAGAAATTACTACAAAATCATATTTTATATGCACAAATATCCCTTAGAACATAGAGAGGAAAAATAATAGGAAACACTTCAAATAGAAAACAGTGATAACCTTACTCTTCAATAACTTATCTTAATTCATGGAACAGAGATGATTAATGCATTATACATATCTTTGATAATAATATTCCGTTAATTTTATTTTCATTTCTGTGGCAATATCTGGTTCATACATTGTTGTTCTAATGCAACAATTTAACATCAGTATCTTTTCTTTAATTATTCTCATTATGTGAATATGTCATGATAACATTATTCTCCAAATCCATTAGAATTTTATAAGTATTGAATAATTTATTTTATCATTACTCCGAGTCTGGACCAACATATTTATACAATGTTAAGTTGCTTGCTTTAGTCTTCTAATTCTGTTTCAAATAATGTCATTGATTGAAGTTTATCCAACAGTATTTTATGACCTTTTGATGTATATCAATTCAGTGCCTAAATAAATTGTATATTTTCATAACTCAACGACTGAAGATGACAAATAACCAGAAATTCATACCCAAATTCATTTTTTCATCGATGCAGACATATAAGGATGAACATAAAGATTCATTAATCTTTAGATAAATACATGTATAGAAGCATTGGCACATCATATGTGTGTCATCAAGTTCATTATTTTTCATGCAGACTCTTTTTTTTAGTAATATACTGCCATGAATAACTGGCTGAATGCTTTAAATATATACATTTCTTTTCTTATGGATATTACAGCTGACAATATACGTTGATACTAAGCCGTCTATTCGAACCCAAAATCATATTATGTCCTTGTGTTCTCCTCTATTACCCTTTCAATGAGTCATTATGTATTACTGATTTTTGATATTTCTTCTTTTCATGACACCCTTCACAAAACAGTTGGTAAGTATTATCTCTTGATAAAATTGAATTACTTCTACTAAACAATCCTCTAAGATAGAACAAAATAGTAGAAAGTTTGATTTTATGTGCAGAATTATTCCTAAGGAAATCGGAAAGGAGACATTAATGGAACAGATTCATAAGTTTAAAGCATTCTACATGACCTTGATTTAACTATTTCATTGTTTATTTTATTTTTACCTATTTTATTTATCTAATTTTGTTTGAGGTAGTTGAAAAGATTGACTGCTATCCAGCAGTATATTATGACTTTGCTGATATATATCAATTCATTGTCTGATCATATAGTGTATTGTTGTCAATTACATGCTGAGAATGACTAATAACAAGAAATTCATATTTTTATACACATGTGCATCCTTGCATGCATGAACGTATGCACATAAATATTCATATATCTTTAGATAAATATATGTATTCAAGTATAGGCACATATCTGTGTCATTAAGTTCGTTATTTTACATCCAAACTATTCTAGTTAGTGAAATATAGCCATAGAAACTGACTGCATTAAAGGCAAATACTTCTGTTATTATTGACCATATACCTGATAAGGAAAGTTGATATTATGCTAAACATTGGAGCCCCACAGCATACGATATCATTGTGTTCCTCTGTATTACCCATTGAATGGGGAGCCCAGAGTGACTGTGTTGTCAAAAGCGCTCTGTTATGGATCACTGCCATCTCAACACTGTCTACATGGCTTCAAGTCTCGGAGTCTGCCAATTTGGGTGTGTGAGAAATGGTGCCAGTAGCTTCTTTTGGTCAGTGTTTCCTACCAGGCATTTTTCTGGCTTCTTCCTCCACCGTTAATACTGGCTGTAATATAAAGCCTATTGTGTGCTGGATAATGGTGGTGAACCCTACAACAACAGCAACAACCCTTTCAATGACCTGTATCATATTCACTTTTGATATTTCATTTCTTTCCATGACATCTTTCACAAAACAGATGGAAAGAATTTACTCTTTATATGATTGTATTATGTTCTCTAAAGAGTCATTTAATAGATGGAAGAAATTAGTACAAAATGTTATTTTATGTGATAAAATATCCGTATGGAAGAAGAGAGGAAAAATAATAGGAAACATTCCAAATAGAAAACAGTGATAACATTACTCTTCTATAACTTCTCTAAATTCATGAAACAGAATGAGATGATAAATGCATTATACATATCTTTGATATTAATATTCCGTTTATTTTATTCTCATTTCTGTGGCAGTATCTGGTTCATACATTGTTGTTCTAATGCAACAATTTCACATCAGTGTCTTTTCTTTAATTATTGTCATTTTTTGACTATTTCCTGATAGCATTATCCTCCAAATCCATTGGAATCTCATCAGTATTCAATTATTTATTTGTCATTACTCCGAGTCTAGACCAACAATTATATCCAATGTTAATTTGCTTGGTTTAGTCTTCTAATTCTGTTTCAAATAATGTCATTGATTGAAGTTTATCCAGCAGTATTTTGTAACCTTTTGATGTATATCAAATCAGTGCCTAAATGAATTGTATATTTTCATCACTCACAGTCTAAAGATGACTAATAACCAGCAATTCATACCCCAATTCATTATTTCATTCATACAGGCATATATGTATGCACAAAAAGACTCATTAATCTTTCGATAAATACATGTATAGAAGAATTGGCACATCATATGTGTGTCATCAAGTTCTTTAGTTTCCATGCAGACTTTTCTTTATAGTGAAATACTGCCATCCATATCTGCCCGACTGCATTTAATGTATATACTGCTGTTATTATGGATGTTACATCTGACAGGTAAAGTTGATACTAAGCCCTCCTTTCGATCCATACATCATATTATATCCTTGTGTACCCCTCCATTACCCTTTCAATGAGTTATGTTGCATTACTGATATTTGATAATTCTTCTTTTTCATGACACTTCACAAAACAGTGCGTAAGTATTATCTCCTGATATAATTGTATTACCTCTACTAAACAATCATCTAAGACAGAAGAAAAGAGTAAAAGAGTAGAAAGTTTAATTTGATGTGCAGAATTATTCCTAATGAAATCTGAACGGAAACATTAATGGAATAGTTTCATCAGATTAAAGCATTCTACATGACTTTGATTTAACTATTTCGTTGTTTATTTTATTTTCATATTTTTTACTTCTAATTTTGTTTGAGGTAATTTAAAGATTGAGTGCTATCCATCATGGCTTTGCTGATATATACCCTTTCAGTGTTTGATTATATTGTGTATTTTTATCAATTACATGCTGACTATGACTAATAACCAGAAATTCATCTTTTTATACACATGTACATTCATGCGGGCATGAACGTATGCACATAAACATTGATAAATACTTAGATAAATGTATGTATACAAGTAAAATCACATATCTGTTTCATCAAGTTCTTTATTTTACATGCAGACTGTTGTAGTTAGTAAAATATAGCCATAGACACTGATTGCATTAAAGGAATATACTTCTGTTATTATTGACCATATACCTGATAAGTAAAGTTGATACTATGCTAAACATTGGAGCTCCACAGCAAACTATATCATTGTTTTCCTCTGTATTATCCTTTGAATGGGGAGCCCAGAGTGACTGAGTTGTCAAAAGCGCTCTGTTACGGATCACTGACATCTTAATTCTGTCTACATGGCTTCAAGTCTCAGAGTCTGCCAATTTGGGTGTGTGAGAAATGTTGCCAGCATCTTCTTGTTGGTCATTGTTTCTTTCCAGTGATTTTTCTGGCTTCTTCCTCCACCGTTAATACTGGCTGTCATGTAAAGCCTATTGTGTGCTGGATAATGGTAGTGAACCCTACAACAACAGCAACAACCCTTTCAATGACCTGTATCATATTGACTTTTGATATTTCTTTTCTTTCCATGACATCTTTCACAAAACAGATGGAAAGAATGGACTCTTTATATGATTTTCTTATGTTCTCTTAAGAGTCATTTAATAGACGGACAAAATAGTATAAAATCTTATTTTTTGTCATAAAATTTCTCCTTTGAATACGTTCCCCAATCACATTACTTTAGGATATTAGCCTGTTACCTCGCGAATCCAGCCCTACCAAAAGACGAAAATTCGTCTTTCCTGTCTATGTCATATAGACAAAGAGCAATAACTCTTGCCCATTACCTCCCCTTGCCGCCCGTTAGGTGTCGCTTCTTTAGTTTTTTTAGCTTCGCTTACGCGAAAACACGTACAATTAGACCTCCAATGAATCCAAGCCATCTTAGTGTAAATTCTGACCATCCGAAGTTAAATTTGGAATTACTGTGTTGGATAATCATTCTTCTACAGGTTGTATACATTATTTTACAATATTTTCCAATTTGAGTGACTTTGTCACCTTTTCTAGACTTCGGACCAGGTTGCAACGTGGTCAAAACATGTAATACATGTAGCACTCAATAATTTCGCTTATTCCGTATGTAACGTTTACGATATTAGCGACTAATAACGTGCTGCATTGATAATGTGTGCTGTATTTATCTTCTTTGACGTTTCAGTAGACTTCAAAAAAGTCTTTGAACGACCAATTGCGACTATTTAATGGCGAACTTCGTGTTGTAGTCACGAATTCACGCGACACTTAATCATTTCGCTTCCTCCGTTAGTTACGGTTATGGAATAGCGACTTAAAAGCGTACTGAATTGTTAATTTGTGCTTTGTTTATCTTCTTTCCGTTTCAGTAGACTTCGTCTCTGAACGACCAGTTGCGACTATTTAATGGCGGAATTTCGTGTTGTAGTCACGAATTCACGCGACACTTAATCATTTCGCTTCCTCCGTTAGTTACGGTTATGGAATAGCGACTTAATAGCGTACTGATTGTTAATTTGTGCTTTGTTTATCTTCTTTCCGTTTCAGTAGACTTCGTCTCTGAACGACCAGTTGCGACTATTTAATGGCGGAATTTCGTGTTGTAGTCACGAATTCACGGGACACTTAATCATTTCGCTTCCTTCGTTAGTTACGGTTATGGAATAGCGACTTAATAGCGTACTGAATTGTTAATTTGTGCTTTGTTTATCATCTTTTTCGTTTCAGTAGACTTCGTCTTGAACGACCTATTGCAACATGCTCACGGTGATAACTAGTATGGTCATTAAGAGTTAACATGGCACGGAATAATTTGACTACTCCGTTATTAACGGTTATAGTATTATCGAATTAATAATATGCTGAATTTTTTAATCTGTGCTTTGTTCTCTTCTTTTGTCGTTTCAGTAGCAAAGTCGACAACGAAGGCATGAATGGCAAAATGGGTGTTGGCAATGTGGAAATGGAGCAAATTATGTTGACATGGTTTAGGCTGCCCAGTGGATGTAAATTTCACCGCAGGTCCGTGCATGGCTTTCGGGCCTGTAAGTCCGGACGCATGGAGTCTAGGCTGGATCAATTGGATCCATTTTGTTATGCACTTTCGCCGGCCGTCCAGCCGTCCGTCCAGCCGACACCGTCAGTTCAGCCGGCACTTCGGCAGGCACCAACCGGCACTAGCCATACATCCGGCACCGTCCGTTCAGCCCAAATGGCACCGGACGGCCAGCCGACCTTCCAGCTGGCATCAACAGGCACCGGCCGTTCAGCCCAAATGGCACCGGCCGGCCAGCCGACCTTCCAGCCTGCATCAACAGGCACCGGCCGTCCACCCGGCAACGACCGTTCAGCCCAAATGGCACCGGTCGTCCAGCCGACTTTCCAGCCGGCATCAACCGGCACCGGCCGTCCATCCGACAACGACCGTTCAGCCCAAATGGCACCGGTCGTCCAGCCGACCTTCCAGCCTGCATCAACAGGCACCGGCCGTCCACCCGGCAACGACCGTTCAGACCAAAGGGTACCGGTCGTCCAGCCGACCTTCCAGCCGGCACCAACCGGCACCGGCCGTCCATCCGGCAACGACCGTTCAGCCCAAATGGCACCGGTCGTCCAGCCGACCTTCCAGCCGGCATCAACCTATGCAGGCCGTCCATCCGGCAACGACCGTTCAGCCCAAATGGCACCTGTCGTCCAGCCGACCTTCCAGCCGGCATCAACCTGCACTGGCCGTCCATCCGGCAACGACCGTTCAGCCCTAATGGCACCGGTCGTGCAACCGACCTTCCAGTCGGCATCAACCTGCACCGGCCGTCCATCCGGCAACGACCGTTCAGCCCAAATGGCACCGGTCTTCCAGCCGACATCAACCTGCACCGGCTGTACATTTGATTTACGGAGATTATAGTGATGTACCCGTCAGTCAATCTGTACTACTGGTTACATATCACTACCATGAGAGAGATGTTATAGATGTATCTCCGTCCAATCAGACCATTCGAGAGGCAGGTGCCGGTCATAGCCGGACCTTCGCCGACATTGCGGCCGACCATATACCAGACAAATCAGTCGGTATCGCCGGTGTACACCTCCCGTCACGTCAAATACGTGTCGGTGTGATTTTAAAACAAGGGAGAATTAGTGACATTATCAGAGATGACGGAATTGAGTTATCTATGCCACTTGGTATGCGCTACCCAGATATGGCAGCTTTACCAGAACAGGACTTTCAGGCCGACCATTCGTCAGTTCAATTAGCCGTTAGTGCCGGCCGTCCATATGTTCACGGCTTCTACACAAGGGAGATTTAGTGAAAGTGTCAATTATGACAGAATTGCGTCATCTAGGTCACCTGGTATGCTGTACAGATATGCAAGCTATACCAGAACCAACATTCCCTCTGAACGAATGGTAGATGGGTGCACAGTGCTGGCCGCACTATATAAGCATTATGTAATTATTATTACCTTCTAGCCGGCACCAACCGGCACCGGGCGTCCATCCGGCAATGACCGTTCAGCCATATGGCACCGGTCATCCAGCCGGCACTAACCGGCACCGGGCGTCGATCCGGCAATGACCGTTCAACCCAAATGGCACCGGTTGTCCAGCCAAGCTTCCAGCCGACACTTGCCGGCACTGACAGTCCATCCGGCTCCGGCCGTCCAGCCCAACAGGCACCGGTCGTCCAACCGTATGGAGATTTTAGTCATATACCAGTCCGTCCGACTGTACCGCTGTACCAGCACGGGGACTTTTATCATACCGCAATCCGCACAAATCGGATTGACGAAGATTCTAGTGATGTTTCCGTCTGTCAATCCGTACTACCGGTTACATATCACTACCATGACTCGGATGTTGGCGATGAATCTCTCGATCCAACCCGACCATTCGAGCGGTCGGTGCCGGTCATAGCCGGCCCGTCGCAGGCGTTCAGGCCAAACATATACCAATCAATTCATTCGGCATTGCCGGCCGTCCATAGGCTATCAGCTCATCCACAAGGGAGAGTGAATGCCTTTATTAGAGATGACGGAATCGAGTCATCTATGCCACCTGGTATACATTACCCCGATATGGATGCTTTACCAGAGCAAGATTATGCACATAGTGAGTGCGATGAATCGCAGGCAAACCAGCTGTATGCAGATCCAACTATGGAACGGACTGAGTTCAGCTTCAAAGCCGCAGTGGAGGAAATTTTTAGGGTGTTAAGGCCCCTTCAGAATGCCCTCCACCTCCTGCTTCCATTACCGACTATAGGGTTAGTGCGTCGGTCGATCTGGATGAAGGGGAAGAGATTCTATCCTTCCACCTCCTTCCCCAGTCGACAAAATTAAGGAAATTAATGACCGTCTGTCGACACGTATAGGGGATCCAGGAAATGCTAAGGCGTTCTTTTCTGAAAGCCAAGTACCAGCGTTGTTTTCAGGTCGATGGTACAAAACTCACTCCGATGCGTTCAATACTGAGATCCTGGCTCGGGATAAAATAGGGCAGCAGTCCATATGTCTGCGGCATTGTCTTATAAAGTGGACAAAACTGTGTTCAATGCCACGTCCAAGCTGGTTCGAATGTAGTCGCTACGTCTTCACTGTTAGACTTAGCCTCCCTAGCCATTTTCAGGATCGCTGAAAAATCTGGCAATGAACATGCTTGGGATTCGACGGCCCGGTTAGCTAGGGTTCTTAACAGGGCAGCTCACCATTCCATGGCCAATGCGCTGACTGCTTCTGCCAACCTAGACCTGATACGTCGTGACGCATGTCTGAAGGGCACGTCGCTTAAACCCCATCATAAGCTGGCTAGATATGACCGACGCACATTTCACGTCCCTATCCCACGAGTAGCGGACATTCTCCGTTGTGCTTGTCGAGACTAGGCTTATCAGTTCCATGTCATACCTTTTGGCCTAAATTTAAGCACTTGGGCTAGTACCAAGGTTATGGGTTACGTCGTCACCCTGTTCCGCTCGACTTCATCTATTGCGTCGGCAGTATATTTGGACGACATCCTCCAGAAACATCTGTCAAGTTCTACTCTGCTCAAAGGCAGAAACGATCTTATATCACTTTACGTCATATAGGCTTTCTCGTGAACTGGATAAAGTTTGATCTCTGTCCAATCCGGATTTTGGTCCATCTGGGTGTGGAGTTTCTCCCGATCTGAATCTGGTAAGGCTTCCTCGAGTTTGCGATTATCCAGATAATTGCACTCGTAGAGTCTGTTTCCGACAGGATGCGCATTTTAGCGAGAGAGTTGCAGATCCTCGGATTATTCAATGCGGCAGCAGACTTGATCCCGATCAGCCGTCCTTTTATGCGCCCTTTACAAAGGACGTTGCTAGCGTAATTGCGCTCTTTTCAAGTCCCTTCGATCCCAGAAAACAATCATGCTCACGCCAGAGATACGATCATTCTTGAGTCAATGGCACAACCCCTGTAGGCTGTCCACAGGGATTACTCTGGAGATACCCCAAGGGGATAACGGTATGTTCCGCCACTAATACCTACGGTTGGGGTGCCCACCTGTTGCCGGACTTCGATACTGTCAGCGGCACGTGGGTGCCAGGGGCGAGCCCTTTCCACATCAACCTTTCAGAAATAACGGCTGTCATCAATGCCTTTCATTTCGGGCAGGATCAACTCTTATTACAAACTGCCCTCATTATGTCAGACAACATTGTGGTGGTGCCTTGCCTCAAAACAAGGGGACACCAATCACCAGACCTGTGCAATCTGAACTGGCAATTTCTACATTGGTTCGACAATCTCCACCTCAATGTACAATTCAGACACATTCTTGGCAGACTCAATGTCTTGGCTGACACTCTATCTAGTCATTCACACAGAATGGTCACTCCATCAATCGGACTTTCTTCCAATTGACACACTTTGGAGACGTCCGATGATTGATCTTTTGCAACAAGGTGGAATCGCAAGTTCTCCACCTTTCATCTCACAGGTTCCAGACCCAGAAGCTTGGGTCGTGGATGCTCGATCAATCACCTGGGAAGGGTTGTGGGCATTCTCCTACCCTCCCACGGTCTTGGTACTGGAATTAATCCAGAAGTTAAGGGGTCAGAATTGTCAGATGGTTCTGATTACCCCTCTCAGATGGAACAACTCCTGGGTCTCCGATCTACTCAATCTAGGCGATAGATCTACCCAGGAAGATTACAGTCAGCACAAGTATTCACAAGCAACCGCGGCCAGGGGTGTTCCACCCCTGTCCGGACCGTCTTTATGTTCAAGCTTGGGTCTTGTCCAGACAGCCTTGCAAGACAAACAATTTAAATCTTTGATTGCGGAGAGAATCTCGAGAGCAAGAAGGCCCTCTACTCTGAAGGTTTACGAGGGCAAGTGGCATGTTTTCAGAGACTGGTACCATATCATTCACATTGTTCCTCTGAGTGTCACAATCCCTCAACTGGCCAACTTTTCTCTGGCTTTTCGAGGAGAAACATCTGGCTCCAGTTATTCTCAAATGTTACCGCTCCATGATATCAGACACATTCCGCCATTCTGGTACATGTGCTATCAGCCATGACAAAGATTTGTCAGATCTTTAAACATTTAAAAAAAAAAAAAAAAAAAAAAAATTTAATCGACTTATATCCCTCACCCTGTCTCCAAATGGAATCTGTCCTGGGTTTTAACATGACTCAATTCAGACAGTATTGAGTCTTTAACCCACGATTAGTTAAAGCTACTATCATACAAATTGGGTTTCTTGATAGCCTTAGCTTCAGCATGCAGGGTGAGCGAGTTACATGTCCTTTCTAGTGACCCGAACTCTCTTCCGTTTCGATCAGAGGGTTTGATGGTCCTCTTGACGCAGCCAGGCTTCGTAGTCCAAAATAGATTACCATACATTGGCGATCAACGAGTCGTCATTAGCTCGCTTTCTTTATAGATAAGTCAGGATCAACAGCCATGTAAGATCCTGTTTGGGCACTCTATCACCATTTCAATGCATAGAGGTGAGTCAGGTCACATACTAGCACCTCTTTCTTCTGGTGATAGCTGGGATATGAGATATCACCATTCAAGCCCTTGCTTCATGGCTGTAGTGGGTTATACGCTCGGCTTACTCTGAGAATTCGCAAATCAGTCACCTTATAGAAGCTGTTGGCTGACATGCAGAATCAACCTTCTACAGTTTTATCTTCAGGTTTGTACTCGCAGAGGCAAACATTGATTCTAGTAGGTCCGGTGTTGGGCAGCCCAGACGCCCACCAGACCCATGTGCAACAATCAGCACAGCCTATTAGCTTCGCTGGATTCGCCAGATAAATTTTCTTGGTAAGAAGATTTCAATAACTATCTTCTTAACCGCATAAAAGGGTCACATATCACGTGACCCTGGGCTGTGTTGCTGATTGAAAATTAGGAGACCGGGTTATCATTCACATGGGGAATCCAACCATCATTCCCTAGAGGATACCCGGGGTGGAGGTCGGATGCTCCGCATTCCCTCCTCCTATTACTTATTCTCCTAAAGTAATGTGATTGGGGAACGTATTCAAAGGAGAAAGCAAATTTTTTAGTAAATTATGTTTCTCCGAGAATACTTACCCAATCACATTACTAAGAAACCCTCCCAACCACCCCGCCATGCGAGCATCCTCGTGTTTTATATATCGCTCAGCTTAAAAACTAAAGAAGCGACACCTAACGGGCGGCAAGGGGAGGTAATGGGCAAGAGTTATTGCCCTTTGTCTATATGACATAGACAGGAAAGACGAATTTTCGTCTTTTGGTAGGGCTGGATTCGCGAGGTAACAGGCTAATATCCTAAAGTAATGTGATTGGGTAAGTATTCTCGGAGAATCATAATTTACTAAAAAATTTGCTATCCCTATGGAACCAGAGAGGAAAAATAATAGGAAACATACCAAATAGAAAACAGTGATAACTTAACTCTTCAATATCTTCTCTAAATTCATGAATCAGAAAGAGATGATAAATGCATTTTACATATCTTTCATATTAATATTAAGTTAATTTTATTTTCATTTCTGTGGCAGTATCTGGTTCATACATTGTTGTTCTAATGCAACAATTTAACATAAATGTCGTCTCTTTAATTATTGTCATTTTGTAAATATATCCTGATAGCATTATCCTCCAAATTCATTGGAATCTCATCAGTACTGAATTATTTATATGTCATTACTCCGAGTCTGGACCAAATTATATATCCAATGTTTCTTTACTTGTTTTCGTCTGCTAATTCTGTTTGAATAATGTCATAGATTGACGTTTCTCCAGCAGTATTTTGTAACCTTTTGATTTTTATCAATTCCGTGCCTAAATGAATTGTATATTTTCATCACTCACAGATGGAAGATGTCTAATAACCATAAATTCATAAAACTGTTCATTTTTTCATCCATGCAGACATATACAGATGCACATAAAGATTCATTAATCTTTAGATAAATACATGTATGGAAGTATTGGCACATCATTTGTTTTTCATCAAGTTCTTTATTTTTCATGCAGACTATTCTTTTTAGTAATATACTGCCATCCACAACTGGCTGAATGCTTTAAATGCATATACTTCTTTTCTTATGGATGTTACAGCTGACAAGTAAAGTTGATACTAAGCCGTCTATTCGAACCCTACATCATATTATATCCTTGTGTTCTCCTCTATTACCCTTTCAATGAGTTATTATGTATTACTGATTTTTGATATTTCTTCTTTTTCATGACACCCTTCACAAAACAGAGCGTAAGTATGATCTCTTGATATAATTGTATTACTTCTACTAAACAATCATCTAAGACAGAACAAAATAGTAGAAAGTTTGATTTTGTGTGCAGAAATATTCTTAAGGAAATTGGAAATGAGACATTAATGGAACAGATTCATCAGTTTAAAGCATTCTACATAACCTTAATTTAACTATTTCACTGTTTATTTTATTTTTTCCTATTTTATTTATCTAAGTTTGTTTGAGTTAGTTTAAAAGATTGACTGCAATGCAGTAGAATATTATGACTTTGCTGATAAATATCCATTCAGTGTTTGATCATATTGAGTATTTTAATCAATTACATGCTGAGAATGATTAATAAACAGAAACTCATATTTGTATACACATGTTCATCCATGCATGCATGAACGTATGCACCTAAATATTCATAAATCTTTAGATAAATATATGTATTCAAGTATAGGCACATATCTGTATTATCAAGATCGTTTTCTTTACATGCAGACTATTCTAGGTAGTGAAATATAGCCATAGAAACTGACTGCATTAAAGACAAATACTTCTGTTATTATTGACCATATACCTGATAAGTAAAGTTGATACTATGCTAAACATTGGAAACCCTTCGCATACTATATCATTGTGTTCCTCTGTATTACCCTTCGAAGGGGAGCCCAGAGTGACTGAGTTGTCAAAAGCACTCTGTTATAGATCACTGCCATCTCAACTATGTCTACATGGCTTCAAGTCTCAGAGTCTGCCAATTTGGGTGTGTGAGAAATGTTGCTAGTAGCTTCTTGTTGGTCAGTGTTTCTTTCCAGGGATTTGTCTGGCTTCTTCCTCCACCGTTAATACTGGCTGTCATGCAAAGCCTATTGTGTGCTGGATAATGGTGGTGAACCCTACAACAGCAATAAACCTTTTCAATGACCTGTATTATATTGACTTTTGATATTTCTTTTCTTTCCATGACATCTTTCACAAAACAGATGGACAGAATGGACTCTTTATTTGATTGTGTTATGTTCTCTATAGAGTCATTAAATAGACGGAAGAAATTAGTACAAAATCGTATTTTATGTGATAAAATATCCGTATGGAAGCAAAGAGGAAAAATAATAGGAAACATTCCAAATAGAAAACTGTGATAACATTACTCTTCAATACCTTCTCTAAATTCATGAAACAGAATGAGATGATTAATACATTATACATATCTTTGATATTGATATTACGCTTATTTTATTCTCATTTATGTAGCAGTGTCTGGTTCATACATTGTTGTTTTAATGCAACTATTTCATATCAGTGTATTTTCTTTAATTATTGTCATTTTTGACTATGTCCTGATAGCATTATCCTCCAAATCCATTGGAATCTCATCAGTATTGAATTATTTATTTGTCATTACTCCGAGTCTGGACCAACAATTATATCCATTGTTAATTTGCTTGCTTTAGTCTTCTAATTCTGTTTGAAATAATGTCATAGATTGATGTGTTTCCTGCAGACTTTTATAGCCTTTTGATGTATATCAATTCAGTGCCTAAATGAATTGTATATTTTCATCACTCACAGACTGAAGATGTCTAATAACCAGAAATTCATAAAACAGTTCATTTTTTCATCGATGCAGACATACACAGAGGAACATAAAGATTCGTTAATCTTTAGATAACTACATGTATAGAAGTATTGGCACATCATATGTATGTCATCAAGTTCTTTATTTTTCCAAGCAGACTATTCTTTATAGTGTAATACTGCCATCCATATCTGCCCGACTGCATTTAATGTTTATATTGTTGTTATTATGGATGTTACATCTGACAGGTAAAGTTGATTTTAACCCCTCCATTCGAACCGTAGATCATCTTATGTCCTTGTGTTCTCCTTCATTACCCTTTCAATGAGTTATGTTGCATTACTTATATTTGATATTTCTTCTTTTTCATGACACCCTTCACACAACAGAGCGTAAGTATTATCTCCTGATATAATTGTATTACTTCTACTAAACAATCATCTAAGACAGAAGAAAAGATTAAAAGAGTAGAAAGTTTAATTTGATGTGCAGAATTATTCCTAATGAAATCTGAACGGAACCATTAATGTAACACTTTAATCAGATTCAAGCATTCTACATGACATTGATTTAACTATTTCGATCTTTATTTTATTTTCATAGTTTTTACTTCTAATTTTGTTTGAGGTAATTTAAGATTGAGTGCTATCCATCATGACTTTGTTGATAGATATCCATTCAGTGTCTGATCATATAGTGTATTTTTATCAATTACATGCTGAATATGACTAATAACCAGAAATTCATCTTTTTATACAAATGTACATCCATGCATTCATGAACGTATGCACATAAACATTCATAAATCGTTAGATAAATATATGTATACAAGTTAAATCACATATATGTGTCCTCAAGTTCTTTATTTTACATGCAGCCTGTTCTAGTTACTGAAATATAGCCATAGAAACTGATTGCATTAAAGGAATATACTTCTTTTATTATTCTCCATATACCTGATATGTCCTTGTGTTCTCCTCCATTACCCTTTCAATGAGTTATGTTGTATTACTGATATTTGATATTTCTCCTTTTTCATGACACACTTCACAAAACAGAGCGTAAGTATTATCTCCTGATATAATTGTATTACTTCTGCTAAACAATCATCAAAGACAGAAGAAAAGTGTAAAAGAGTAGAAAGTTTGATTTGATGTGCAGAATTATTCCTTATGAATCTAAACAGAAAAATTAATGGAACAGTTTCATCAGATTAAAGCATTCTACATGACTTTGATTTAACTATTTCGTTGTTTATTTTATTTTCATAGTTTTTACTTCTAATTTTGTTTGTGGTAATTTAAAGATTGAGTGCAATCCATCATAGCTTTGCTGATATATACCCTTTCAGTGTTTGATTATATTGTGTATTTTTATCAATTACATGCTGAGAATGACTAATAACCAGAAACTCATATTTGTATACACATGTTCATCCATGGATGCATGAACGTATGCACATAAATATTCATAAATCTTTAGATAAAGATATGTATTCAAGTATAGGCACATATCTGTGTCATAAAGTTCGTTATTTTACATGCAGACTATTCTAGTTAGTGAAATATAGCCATAGAAACTAATTGCATAAAAGGCAAATACTTCTGTTATTATTGACCATATACCTGATAAGTAAAGTTGATACTATGCTTAACATTGGAGCCCCACAACAAACTATATCATTGTGTTCCTCTGTATTATCCTTTGAATGGGGAGCACAGAGTGACTGAGTTGTCAAAAGCGCTCTGTTATGGATCACTGCCATCTTAGTTCTGTCTACATGGGTTCAAGTCTCTGAGTCTGCCGACTTGATTGTGTGTGAGCAATGTTGCCAGCAGCTTCTTGTTGGTCAGCGTTTCTTTCCATGGATTTTTCTTGGTTCATCCTCCACCATCAATACTGGCTGCCATTTAAAACCTATTCTGTGCTGAAAATGGTGTTGAACCCTACAACAGCAACAAAAACCCTTTCAACCACCCATATCATATTCACCTTTGGCATTTCTTTTCTTTCCATGACATCTTTCACAAAACAGATGGAAAGAATGCACTCTTTATATGATTGTATTATGTTCTCTTACTAGTCATTTAATAGACCGAAGCAATTAGTACAAAATCTAATTTTCTGTGCAAAAATATCCCTTTGGACATAGAGATGAAAAATAATAGGAAACACTTGAAATAGAAAACAGTGATAACCTTACTCTTCAATAACTTATCTTAATTCACTGAAAAGAGATGATAAATGCATTATACATATCTTTGATAATAATATTCCGTTAATTTTATTTTCATTTCTGTGGCAATATCTGGTTCATACATTGTTGTTCTAATGCAACAATTTAACATCAGTATCTTTTCTTTAATTATTCTCATTATGTGAATATGTCCTGATAACATTTTTCTCCAGATCCATTAAAATTTTATAAGTATTGAATAATTTTTTTATCATTACTCCAAGTCTGGACAAACATATATATCCAATGTTAAGTTGCTTGCTTTAGTCTTCTAATTCTGTTCCAAATAATGTCATTGATTGGAGTTTATCCAGCAGTATTTTATGACCTTTTGATGTATATCAATTCAGTGCCTAAATGAATTGTATATTTTCATAACTCAACGATTGAAGATGACTAATAACCAGAAATTCATACCCAAATTCATTTTTCATCCATGCAGACATATACGTATGCACATAAAGATTCATTAATCTTTAGATAAATACATGTATAGAAGTATTGGCACATCATATGATTGTCATCAAGTTCTTTATTTTTCATGCAGACTCTTCTTTTTAGTAATATACTGCCATGAATAACTGGCTGAATGCTTTAAATATATACACTTCTTTTCTTAAGAATATTACAGCTGACAAGTAAAGTTGATACTAAGCCGTCTATTTGAACCCTACATCATATTATATCCTTGTGTTCTCCTCTATTACCCTTTCAATGAGTCATTATGTATTACTGAATTTTGATATTTCTTCTTATACATGACACCCTTCACAAAACAGTTGGTAAGTATTATCTCTTGATATAATTGTATTACTTCTACTAAACAATCATTTAAGGCAGAACAAAATAGGAGAAAGTTTGATTTTATGTGCAGAATTATTCCTAAGGAAATCGGAAAGGAGACATTAATGGAACAGATTCATAAGTTTAAAGCATTCTACATGACCTTGATTTAACTATTTCACTGTTTATTTTATTTTTTCCTATTTTATTTATCTAATTTTGTTTGAGGTAGTTTAAAAGATTGACTGCTATCCATCACTATATTATGACTTTGCTGATACATATCCATTCAGTGCCTGATCATATAGTGTATTTTTTCAATTACATGCTGAGAATGACTAATAACCAGAAACTCATATTTTTATACACATGTTCATCCATGCATGCATGAACGTATTCACATAAATATTCATAAATCTTTAGATAAAGATATGTATTCAAGTATAGGCACATATCTGTGTCATCAAGTTCGTTATTTTACATGCAGACTATTGTAGTTAGTCAAATATAGCCAGAGAAACTGATTAAATTAAAGGAATGTACTTCTGTTATTATTGACCATATACCTGATAAGTAACGTTGATACTATGCTAAACATTGGAGACCCACATCATACTATATCATTGTGTTCCTCTGTATTACCCTTTGAATGGGGAGTCCAGAGTGGCTGAGTTGTCAAAAGCGCTCTGTTATGGATAACTGCCATCTCAACTCTGTCTACATGGCCTCAAGTCTCAGAGTCTGCCAATTTGGGTGTGTGAGAAATGTTGCCAGTAGCTTCTTGTTGGTCAGTGTTTCTTTCCAGGAATTTTTCTGGCTTCTTCCTCCACCCTTAATACTTGTTGCCATGCAAAGCCTATTGTGTGCTGGATAATGGTGGTGAACCCTACAACAACAGCAACAACAACTCTTTCAATGACTTGTATCATATTGACTTTTGATATTTCTTTTCTTTCCATGACATCTTTCACAAAACAGATGGAAAGAATGGACTCTTTATATGATTGTGTTATGTTCTCTAAAGAGTTATTTAATAGACGGAAGAAATTAGTACAAAATCTTATTTTATGTGATAAAATATCCGTATGGAAGCAGAGAGGAAAAATAATAGGAAACATTCCAAATAGAAAACAGTGATAACATTACTCTTCAATACCTTCTCTAAATTCATGAAACAGAATGAGATGATAAATGCATTACACATATCTTTTATATTAATGTTATGTTTATTTTATACTCATTTATGTAGAGGTGTCTGGTTCATACATTAATGTTCTAATGCAACTATTTCACATAAGTGTATTTTCTTTAATTATTGGCATTTTTTGACTATGTCCTGATAGCATTATCCTCCAAATCCATTGGAATCTCATCAGTATTAATTATTTATTTGTCATTACTCCGAGTCTGGACCAACAATTATATCCAATGTTGGTTTGCATGCTTTAGTCTTCTAATTTTTGTTGAAATAATGTCATAGTTTGAATTTTATTCAGCAGTATTTTGTAACCTTTTGATGTATATCAATTCAGTGCCTAAATGAATTGTATATTTTCATCACTCACAGACTGAAGATGACTAATAACCAAACATTCATGGCCCAATTCATTGTTTTATCCATGCAGACATATATGTATGCACTAAAAGATTCATTAATCTTTAGATAAATACATGTATAGAAGTATTGGCACATCATATGTATGTCATCAAGTTCTTTATTTTCCATGCAGACTATTCATTTTAGTGAAATACTGCCATCCATATCTGGCCGACTGCATTTAATGTATATACTGCTGTTATTATGGATGTTACATCTGACAGGTAAATTTGATACTAAGCCCTCCATTCGAACCCTGCATCATATTATATCCTTGTCTTCTCCTCCATTACCCTTTCAATGAGTTATGTTGCATTACTGATATTTGATATTTCTTCTTTTTCATGACACCCTTCTCAAAACAGAGCGTAAGTATGATCTCTTGATACAATTGTATTACTTCTACTAAACAATCATCTAAGACAGAACAAAATAGGAGAAAGTTTGATTTTATGTGCAGAATTATTCCTAAGGAAATCGGAAAGGAGACATTAATGGAACAGATTCATAAGTTTAAAGCATTCTACATGACCTTGATTTAACTATTTCACTGTTTATTTTATTTTTTCCCATTTTATTTATCTCATTTTGTTTGAGGTAGTTTAAAAGATTGACTGCTATCCATCACTATATCATGGCTTTGCTGATATATATCCATTCAGTGTTTGATTATATTGAGTATTTTAATCAATTACATGCTGAGAATGACTAATAAACAGAAACTCATATTTGTATACACATGCTCATCCATGTATGCATGAACGTATGCACATAAATATTCATAAATCTTTAGATAAAGATATGTATTCAAGTATAGGCACATATCTGTGTCATCAAGTTCGTTATTTTACATGCAGACTATTCTAGTTAGTGAAATATAGCCATAGAAACTGATTGCATTAAAGACAAATACTTCTGTTATTATTGACCATATACCTGATAAGTAAAGTTGATACTATGCTAAACATTGGAAACCCTTCGCATACTATATCATTGTGTTCCTCTGTATTACCCTTTGAAGGGGAGCCCAGAGTGACTGAGTTGTCAAAAGCACTCTGTTATAGATCACTGCCATCTCAACTATGTCTACATGGCTTCAAGTCTCAGAGTCTGCCAATTTGGGTGTGTGAGAAATGTTGCTAGTAGCTTCTTGTTGGTCAGTGTTTCTTTCCAGGGATTTTTCTGGCTTCTTCCTCCACCGTTAATACTGGCTGTCATGCAAAGCCTATTGTGTGCTGGATAATGGTGGTGAACCCTACAACAGCAATAAACCTTTCAATGACCTGTATTATATTGACTTTTGATATTTCTTTTCTTTCCATGACATCTTTCACAAAACAGATGGACAGAATGGACTCTTTATTTGATTGTGTTATGTTCTCTATAGAGTCATTAAATAGACGGAAGAAATTAGTACAAAATCGTATTTTATGTGATAAAATATCCGTATGGAAGCAAAGAGGAAAAATAATAGGAAACATTCCAAATAGAAAACTGTGATAACATTACTCTTCAATACCTTCTCTAAATTCATGAAACAGAATGAGATGATTAATACATTATACATATCTTTGATATTGATATTACGCTTATTTTATTCTCATTTATGTAGCAGTGTCTGGTTCATACATTGTTGTTTTAATGCAACTATTTCATATCAGTGTATTTTCTTTAATTATTGTCATTTTTGACTATGTCCTGATAGCATTATCCTCCAAATCCATTGGAATCTCATCAGTATTGAATTATTTATTTGTCATTACTCCGAGTCTGGACCAACAATTATATCCATTGTTAATTTGCTTGCTTTAGTCTTCTAATTCTGTTTGAAATAATGTCATAGATTGATGTGTTTCCTGCAGACTTTTATAGCCTTTTGATGTATATCAATTCAGTGCCTAAATGAATTGTATATTTTCATCACTCACAGACTGAAGATGTCTAATAACCAGAAATTCATAAAACAGTTCATTTTTTCATCCATGCAGACATACACAGAGGAACATAAAGATTCGTTAATCTTTAGATAACTACATGTATAGAAGTATTGGCACATCATATGTATGTCATCAAGTTCTTTATTTTTCCAAGCAGACTATTCTTTATAGTGAAATACTGCCATCCATATCTGCCCGACTGCATTTAATGTTTATATTGTTGTTATTATGGATGTTACATCTGACAGGTAAAGTTGATTTTAACCCCTCCATTCGAACCGTAGATCATCTTATGTCCTTGTGTTCTCCTTCATTACCCTTTCAATGAGTTATGTTGCATTACTTATATTTGATATTTCTTCTTTTTCATGACACCCTTCACACAACAGGGCGTAAGTATTATCTCCTGATATAATTGTATTACTTCTACTAAACAATCATCTAAGACAAAAGAAAAGATTAAAAGAGTAGAAAGTTTAATTTGATGTGCAGAATTATTCCTAATGAAATCTGAACGGAACCATTAATGGAACACTTTAATCAGATTCAAGCATTCTACATGACTTTGATTTAACTATTTCGATCTTTATTTTATTTTCATAGTTTTTACTTCTAATTTTGTTTGAGGTAATTTAAGATTGAGTGCTATCCATCATGACTTTGTTGATATATATCCATTCAGTGTCTGATCATATAGTGTATTTTTATCAATTACATGCTGAATATGACTAATAACCAGAAATTCATCTTTTTATACAAATGTACATCCATGCATTCATGAACGTATGCACATAAACATTCATAAATCGTTAGATAAATATATGTATACAAGTTAAATCACATATATGTGTCCTCAAGTTCTTTATTTTACATGCAGCCTGTTCTAGTTAGTGAAATATAGCCATAGAAACTGATTGCATTAAAGGAATATACTTCTTTTATTATTCTCCATATACCTGATAAGTTAGGTTGATACTACTAAACTTTGGAGATCCACAGCAAACTATATCAATGTTTTCCTCTGTATTATCCTTTGAATGGGGAGCACAGAGTGACTGAGTTGTCAAAAGCGCTCTGTTATGGATCACTGCCATCTTAGTTCTGTCTACATGGGTTCAAGTCTCTGAGTCTGCCGACTTGATTGTGTGTGAGCAATGTTGCCAGCAGCTTCTTGTTGGTCAGCGTTTCTTTCCATGGATTTTTCTTGGTTCATCCTCCACCATCAATACTGGCTGCCATTTAAAACCTATTCTGTGCTGAAAATGGTGTTGAACCCTACAACAGCAACAAAAACCCTTTCAACCACCCATATCATATTCACCTTTGGCATTTCTTTTCTTTCCATGACATCTTTCACAAAACAGATGGAAAGAATGCACTCTTTATATGATTGTATTATGTTCTCTTACTAGTCATTTAATAGACCGAAGCAATTAGTACAAAATCTAATTTTCTGTGCAAAAATATCCCTTTGGACATAGAGATGAAAAATAATAGGAAACACTTGAAATAGAAAACAGTGATAACCTTACTCTTCAATAACTTATCTTAATTCACTGAAAAGAGATGATAAATGCATTATACATATCTTTGATAATAATATTCCGTTAATTTTATTTTCATTTCTGTGGCAATATCTGGTTCATACATTGTTGTTCTAATGCAACAATTTAACATCAGTATCTTTTCTTTAATTATTCTCATTATGTGAATATGTCCTGATAACATTTTTCTCCAGATCCATTAAAATTTTATAAGTATTGAATAATTTTTTTATCATTACTCCAAGTCTGGACAAACATATATATCCAATGTTAAGTTGCTTGCTTTAGTCTTCTAATTCTGTTCCAAATAATGTCATTGATTGGAGTTTATCCAGCTTTATTTTATGACCTTTTGATGTATATCAATTCAGTGCCTAAATGAATTGTATATTTTCATAACTCAACGATTGAAGATGACTAATAACCAGAAATTCATACCCAAATTCATTTTTCATCCATGCAGACATATACGTATGCACATAAAGATTCATTAATCTTTAGATAAATACATGTATAGAAGTATTGGCACATCATATGATTGTCATCAAGTTCTTTATTTTTCATGCAGACTCTTCTTTTTAGTAATATACTGCCATGAATAACTGGCTGAATGCTTTAAATATATACACTTCTTTTCTTAAGAATATTACAGCTGACAAGTAAAGTTGATACTAAGCCGTCTATTTGAACCCTACATCATATTATATCCTTGTGTTCTCTATTACCCTTTCAATGAGTCATTATGTATTACTGAATTTTGATATTTCTTCTTATACATGACACCCTTCACAAAACAGTTGGTAAGTATTATCTCTTGATATAATTGTATTACTTCTACTAAACAATCATCTAAGGCAGAACAAAATAGGAGAAAGTTTGATTTTATGTGCAGAATTATTCCTAAGGAAATCGGATAAATATATGTATACAAGTATAGTCATATCACATGTGTCTCATCAAGTTCTTTTCTTTACATGTACACTGTTCTAGTTAGTGAAATATACCCATATAAACTGATTTAATAAAAAGGAATATAATGGAAATCGGAAAGGAGACATTAATGGAACAGATTCATAAGTTTAAAGCATTCTACATGACCTTGATTTAACTATTTCACTGTTTATTTTATTTTTTCCCATTTTATTTATCTCATTTTGTTTGAGGTAGTTTAAAAGATTGACTGCTATCCATCACTATATCATGGCTTTGCTGATATATATCCATTCAGTGTTTGATTATATTGAGTATTTTAATCAATTACATGCTGAGAATGACTAATAAACAGAAACTCATATTTGTATACACATGTACATCCATGCATGCATGAACGTATGCACATAAATATTCATAAATCTTTAGATAAAGATATGTATTCAAGTATAGGCACATATCTGTGTCATCAAGTTCGTTATTTTACATGGAGAATATTCAAGTTAGTTAAATATAGCCATAGAAACTGATTGAATTAAGGAATATACTTCTGTTATTGTTGACCATATACCTGATAAGTAACGTTGATACTATGCTTAACATTGGAAACCCACCGCATACTATATCATTGTGTTCCTCTGTATTACCCTTTGAATGGGGAGTCCAGAGTGATTGAGTTGTCAAAAGCGCTCTGTTATGGATCACTGCCATCTCAACTCTGTCTACATGGCTTCAAGTCTCAGAGTCTGCCAATTTGGGTGTGTTAGAAATGTTGCCAGTAGCTTCTTGTTCGACAGTGTTTCTTTCCAGGAATTTTTCTGGCTTCTTCCTCCACCATTAATACTGGTTGTCATGCAAAGCCTCTTGTGTGCTGGATGATGGTGGTGAACCCTACAACAACAACAACAACAACAACTCTTTCAATGACTAGTATCATATTGACTTTTGATATTTCTTTTCTTTCCATGACATCTTTCACAAAACAGATGTAAAGAATGGACTCTTTATATGATTGTGTTATGTTCTCTAAAGAGTTATTTAATAGACGGAAGAAATTAGTACAAAACCTTATTTTATGTGATAAAATATCGGTATGGAAGCAGAGAGGAAAAATAATAGGAAACATTCCAAATAGAAAACAGTGATAACATTACTCTTCAATATGTTCTCTAAATTCATGAAACAGAATGAGATGATAAATGCATTATACATATCTTTGATATTAATATTATGTTTATTTATACTCATTTATGTAGCAGTGTCTGTTTCATACATGGTTGTTCTAATGTAACTATTTCACACCAGTGTATTTTCTTTAATTATTGTCATTTTTGACTATGTCCTGATAGCATTATCCTCCAAATCCATTGGAATCTCATCAGTATTAATTATTTATTTGTCATTACTCCGAGTCTGGACCAACAATTATATCCAATGTTGGTTTGCATGCTTTAGTCTTCTAATTTTGGTTGAAATAATGTCATAGTTTGAATTTTATCCAACAGTATTTTGTAACCTTTTGATGTATATCAATTCAGTGACTAAATGAATTGTATATCTTCATCACTCACAGACTGATGATGACTAATAACCAAAAATTAATAGCCCAATTCATTGTTTTATCCATGCAGACATATATGTATGCACTAAAAGATTCATTAATCTTTAGATAAATACATGTATAAAAGTATTGGCACATCATATGTGTGTCATCAAGTTCTTTTTTTTCCATGCAGACTATTCTTTTTTAGTGAAATACTGCCATCCATATCTGGCCTACTGCATTTAATGTATATACTGCTGTTATTATGGATGTTACATCTGACAGGTAAAGTTGATACTAAGCCCTCCATTCGAACCATGCATCATATTATATCCTTGTCTTCTCCTCCATTACCCTTTCAATGAGTTTTGTTGCATTACGGATATTTGATATTTCTTCTTTTTCATGACACACTTCACAAAACAGAGCGTAAGTATTATCTCCTGATATAATTGTATTACTTCTGCTAAACAATCATCTAAGACAGAAGAAAAGAGTAAAAGAGTAGAAAGTTTAATTTGATGTGCAGAATTATTCCTAATGAAATCTGAACAGAAACATTAATGGAACAGTGTCATCAGATTAAAGCATTCTACATGACTTTGATTTAACTATTTCGTTGTTTATGTTTCTTTCATAGTTTTTACTTCTAATTTTGTTTGTGATAATTTAACGATTGAGTGCTATCCATCATGACTTTGCTGATATATCTCCATTCAGTGTCTGTTCACATAGTGTTCTTTTATCAATTACATGCTAAATATGACTAATAACCAGAAATTCATATTTATATATACATGTTCATCCATCCATGCATGAACGTATGCACATAAATATTCATAAATCTTTAGATAAATATATGTATACAAGTATAGTCATATCACATGTGTCTCATCAAGTTCTTTTCTTTACATGTACACTGTTCTAGTTAGTGAAATATACCCATATAAACTGATTTAATAAAAAGGAATATAAATCTGTTATTATAGACCATATACCTGATAAGTAAAGTTGATACTTTGCTAAACATTGGAGCCCCACAACATATTATATCATTGAGTTCCTATGTATTACCTTTTGATTGGGGATGCCAGAGTGACTGAGTTGTCAAAAGCGCTCTGTTATGGATCACTGCCATCTCAACTCTGTCTACATGGCTTCAAGTCTCAGAGTCTGCCAATTTGGGTGTGTGAGAAATGTTGCCAGTAGCTTCTTGTTCGACAGTGTTTCTTTCCAGGAATTTTTCTGGCTTCTTCCTCCACCATTAATACTGGTTGTCATGCAAAGCCTATTATGTGCTGGATAATGGTGGTGAACCCTACAACAACAACAACAACTCTTTGAATGACTTGTATCATATTGACTTTTGATATTTCTTTTCTTTCCATGACATCTTTCACAAAACAGATGCAAAGAATGGACTCTTTATATGATTGTATTATGTTCTCTAAAGAGTCATTTAATAGACGGACAAAATAGTACAAAATCTTATTTTATGTGATAAAATATCCGTATGGAAGCAGAGAGGAAAAATAATAGGAAACATTCCAAATAGAAAACAGTGATAACTTTACTCTTAATATCTTCTCTAAATTCATGAAACAGAATGAGATGATAAATGCTTTATACATATCTTTGATATTAATATTAAGTTTATTTTATTTTCATTTCTGTGGCAGTACCTGGTTCATACATTGTTCTTCTAATGCAACAATTTAACATCAGTGTCTTTTCTATAATTATTGTCATTTTGTGATTACGTCCTGATGGCATTATCCTCCAAATCCATTGGAATCTCATCAGTATTGAATTATTTATATGTCATTACTCCGAGTCTGGACCAACATATATATCCAATGTTAATTTACTTGCTTTAGTCGTCTAATTCTATTTCAAATAATGTCATAGATTGAAATTTATCCAGCAGTATTTTATAACCTATTGATGTATATCAATTCAGTGCCTAAATGAATTGTTTATTTTCATCACTCACAGATGGAAGATGTCTAATAACCAGAAAATCATATAAAACAATTCATTTTTTCATCCATGCAGACATGTACGGATGCACATACAGATTCATTAATCCTTTGATAAATACCTTTATAGAAGTATTGGCACATCATATGTCTTTCATCAAGTTCTTTTTTTTTCATGCAGCCTATTCTTTTCAGTGATATACTGCCATCCATAACTGGCTGAATGCTTTAAATGCATATACTTCTTTTCTTATGGATGTTACAGCTTACAAGTAACGTTGATACTAAGCCGTCTATTCGAACCCTACATCATATTATATCCTTGTGTTCTCCTCTATTACCCTTTCAATGACTCATTATGTATTACTAATTTTTTATATTTCTTCTTTTTCATGACACCCTTCACAAAACAGAGCGTAAGTATGATCTCTTGATATAATTGTATTACTTCTACAAAACAATCATCTAAGACAGAACAAAATAGGAGAAAGTTTGATTTGATGTGCAGAATTTTTCCTAAGGAAATCGGAAAGGAGACATTAATGGAACAGATTTATAAGATTAAAGCATTCTACATGACCTTGATTTAACTATTTCATTGTTTATTTTATTTTTTCCCATTTTATTTATCTAATTTTGTTTGAGGTAGTTTAAAAGATTGACTGCTATCCAGCAGTATATTATGACTTTGCTGATATATATCCATTTAGTGCCTGATCATATAGTGTATTTTTATCAATTACATGCTGAGAATGACTAATAACCAGAAACTCATATTTGTATACACATGTTCATCCATGCATGCATGAACGTATGCACATAAATATTCATAAATCTTTAGATAAAGATATGTATTCAAGTATAGGCACATATCTGTGTCATAAAGTTCGTTATTTTACATGCAGACTATTCTAGTTAGTGAAATATAGCCATAGAAACTAATTGCATTAAAGGCAAATACTTCTGTTATTATTAACCATATACCTGATAAGTAAAGTTGATACTATGCTTAACATTGGAGCCCCACAACAAACTATATCATTGTGTTCCTCTGTATTACCCTTTGAATGGGGAGTCCAGAGTGATTGAGTTGTCAAAATCGCTCTGTTATGGATCACTGCCATCCCAACTGTCTACATGGCTTCAAGTCTCAGAGTCTGCCAATTTGGGTGTGTGAGAAATGTTGCCAGTAGCTTCTTGTTGGTCAGTGTTTCTTTCCAGGGATTTTTCTGGTTCCTTCCTCCATCATTAATACTGGCTGTCATGCAAAGCCTATTGTGTGCTGGATAATGGTGGTGAACCCTACAACAACAACAACAACTCTTTCAATGACCTGTATCATATTGACTTTTGATATTTCTTTTCTTTCCATGACATCTTTCACAAAACAGATGGAAAGAATGGACTCTTTATATGATTGTGTTATGTTCTCTAAAGAGTTATTTAATAGACGGAAGAAATTAGTACAAAATCTTATTTTATGTGATAAAATATCTGTATGGAAGCAGAGAGGAAAAATAATAGGAAACATTCCAAATAGAAAACAGTGATAACATTACTCTTAAATGCCTTCTTTAAATTCATTAAAAAGAATGAGATGATTAATGCATTATACATATCTTTAATATTAATATTACGTTTATATTATTCTCATTTATGTAGCAGTGTCTGGTTCATACATGGTTCTTCTAATGCAACTATTTCACATCAGTGTATTTTCTTTAATTATTGTCATTTTTGACTATGTCCTGATAGCATTATCCTCCAAATCCATTGGAATCTCATCAGTATTGAATTATTTTTTGTCATTACTCCGAGTCTGGACCAACAATTATATCCAATGTTAGTTTGCATGTTTTAGTCTTCTAATTTTGGTTGAAATAATGTCATAGATTGATGTTTATCCAGCAGTATTTTGTAACCTTTTGTTGTATATCAATTCCGTGCCTAAATGAATTGTATATTTTCATCACTCACAGACTGAAGATGACTAATAACCAAAAATTCTTAGCCCAATTCATTGTTTTATCCATGCAGACATATATGTATGCACATAAAGACTCATTAATCTTTAGATAAATACATGTATAGAAGTATTGGCACATCATATGTGTGTCATCAAGTTCTTTATTTTCCATGCATACTATTCTTTTTAGTGAAATACTGCCATCCATATCTGGCCGACTGCATTTAATGTATACACTGTTGTTATTATGGATGTTACATCTGACAGGTAAAAATGATACTAAGCCCTCCATTCGAACCCTACATGATATTATATCCTTGTCTTCTCCTCCATTACCCTTTCAATGAGCTATGTTGCATTACTGATATTTGATATTTCCTTCTTTTTCATGACACCCTTCACAAAACAGATCGTAAGTATTATCTCCTGATATAATTGTATTACTTCTGCTAAACAATCATCTAAGACAGAAGAAAAGAGTAAAAGAGTAGAAAGTTTAATTTGATGTGCTGAATTATTCCTAATGAAATATGAACGGAAACATTAATGGAACAGTTTCATCAGATTAAAGCATTCTACATGACTTTGATTTAACTATTTCGTTGTTTATGTTTCTTTCATAGTTTTTACTTCTAATTTTGTTTGTGATAATTTAACGATTGAGTGCTATCCATCATGACTTTGCTGATATATATCTCATATTCATTTTTTCATCCATGCAGACATGTACGGAGGCACATACAGATTCATTAATCTTTAGATAAATACATTTATAGAAGTATAGGCACATCATATGTATTTCATCAAGTTCTTTATTTTTCATGCAGACTATTCTTTTCAGTGATATACTGCCATCCATAACTGGCTGAATGCTTTAAATGCATATACTTCTTTTCTTATGGATGTTACAGCTGACAAGTAAAGTTGATACTAAGCCGTCTATTCGAACCCTACATCATATTATATCCTTGTGTTCTCCTCTATTACCCTTTCAATGAGTCATTATGTATTACTAATTTTTGATATTTCTTCTTTTTCATGACACCCTTCACAAAACAGAGCGTAAGTATGATCTCTTGATATAATTGTATTACTTCTACTAAACAATCATCTAAGACAGAACAAAATAGGAGAAAGTTTGATTTTATGTGCAGAATTATTCCTAATGAAATCGGAAAGGAGACATTCATGGAACAGATTAATAAGTTTAAAGCATTCTACATGACCTTGATTTATCGTTTTCACTGTTTATTTTATTTTTTCCCATTTTATTTATCTAATTTTGTTTGAGGTAGTTTAAAAGATTGACTGCTATCCATCACTATATCATGGCTTTGCTGATATATATCCATTCAGTGTTAGATCATATTGAGTATTTTTATCAATTACATGCTGAGAATGACTAATAACCAGAAACTCATATTTGTATACACATGTTCATCCATGGATGCATGAACGTATGCACATAAATATTCATAAATCTTTAGATAAAGATATGTATTCAAGTATAGGCACATATCTGTGTCATCAAGTTCGTTATTTTACATGCAGACTATTCTAGTTAGTGAAATATAGCCATTGAAACTGATTGAATTAAAGGCATATACTTCTGTTATTAATGACCATATACCTGATAAGTAAAGTTGATACTATGCTAAACATTGGAGACCCACAGCATACTATATCATTGTGTTCCTCTGTATTACCCTTTGAATGGGGAGTCCAGAGTGATTGAGTTGTCAAAAACGCTCTGTTATGGATCACTGCCATCTCAACTCTGTCTACATGGCTTCAAGTCTCAGAGACTGCCAATTTGGGTGTGTGAGAAATGTTGCCAGTAGCTTCTTGTTGGTCAGTGTTTCTTTCCAGGGATTTTTCTGGCTTCTTCCTCCACCATTAATACTGGCTGTCATGCAAAGCCTATTGTGTGCTGGATAATGGTGGTGAACCCTACAACAACAACAACAACAACTCTTTCAATGACCTGTATCATATTGACTTTTGATATTTCTTTTCTTTCCATGACATCTTTCACAAAACAGATGGAAAGAATGGACTCTTTATATGATTGTGTTATGTTCTCTAAAGAGTTATTTAATAGACGGAAGAAATTAGTACAAAATCTTATTTTATGTGATAAAATATCCGTATGGAAGCAGAGAGGAAAAATAATAGGAAACATTCCAAATAGAAAACAGTAATAACATTACTCTTCAATTCCTTCTCTAAATTCATGAAATAGAATGAGATGATTAATGCATTATACATATCTTTAATATTAATATTACGTTTATATTATTCTCATTTATGTAGCAGTGTCTGGTTCATACATGGTTGTTCTAATGCAACTATTTCACATCAGTGTATTTTCTTTAATTATTGTCATTTTGAGAATATGTCCTGATAGCATTATCCTCCAAATCCATTGGAATCTCATCAGTATTGAATTATTTATATGTCATTACTCCGAGGCCGGACCAATATATATATCCAGTGTTAATTTACTTGCTGTAGTCTTCTAATTCTATTTGAATTAATGTCATAGATTGATGTTTATCCAGCAGCATTTTATAACCTTTTGATGTATATCAATTCAGTGCCTAAATGAATTGTATATTTTCATCACTCACAGACTGAAGATGACAAATAACCAAAAATTCATAGCCCAATTCATTGTTTTATCCATGCAGACATATATGTATGCACAAAAAGATTCATTAATCTTTAGATAAATACATGTATAGAAGTATTGGCACATCATATGTGTGTCATCAAGTTCTTTATTTTCCATGCAGTCTATTCTTTTTTAGTGAAATACTGCCATCCATATCTGGCCAACTGCATTTAATGTATATACTGCTGTTATTATGGATGTTACATCTGACAGGTAAAGTTGATACTAAGCCCTCCATTCGAACCCTGCATCATATTATATCCTTGTCTTCTCCTCCATTACCCTTTCAATGAGTTATGTTGCATTACTGATATTTGATATTTCTCCTTTTTCATGACACACTTCACAAAACAGAGCGTAAGTATTATCTCCTGATATAATTGTATTACTTCTGCTAAACAATCATCTAAGACAGAAGAAAAGTGTAAAAGAGTAGAAAGTTTCATTTGATGTGCAGAATTATTCCTAATGAAATCTAAACAGAAACATTAATGGAACAGTTTCATCAGATTAAAGCATTATACATGACTTTGATTTAACTATTTCGTTGTTTATTTTATTTTCATAGTTTTTACTTCTAATTTTGTTTGTGATAATTTAAAGATTGAGTGCTATCCATCATAGCTTTGCTGATATATATCCATTCAGTGTTTGATCATATTGAGTATTTTTATCAATTACATGCTGAGAATGACTAATAAACAGAAACTCATATTTATATACACATGTTCATCCATGCATGCATGAACGTATGCACATAAATATTCATAAATCTTTAGATAAAGATATGTATTCAAGTATAGGCACATATCTGTGTCATAAAGTTCGTTATTTTACATGCAGACTATTCTAGTTAGTGAAATATAGCCATAGAAACTAATTGCATAAAAGGCAAATACTTCTGTTATTATTGACCATATACCTGATAAGTAAAGATGATACTATGCTTAACATTGGAGCCCCACAACAAACTATATCATTGTGTCCCTATGTATTACCCTTTGAATGGGGAGTCCAGAGTGATTGAGTTGTCAAAAGCGCTCTGTTATGGATCACTGCCATCCCAACTGTCTACATGGCTTCAAGTCTCAGAGTCTGTCAATTTGGGTGTGTGAGAAATGTTGCCAGTAGCTTCTTGTTGGTCAGTGTTTCTTTCCAGGGATTTTTCTGGTTCCTTCCTCCACCATTAATACTGGCTGTCATGCAAAGCCTATTGTGTGCTGGATAATGGTGGTGAACCCTACAACAACAACAACAACTCTTTCAATGACCTGTATCATATTGACTTTTGATATTTCTTTTCTTTCCATGACATCTTTCACAAAACAGATGGAAAAAATGGACTCTTTATATGATTGTGTTATGTTCTCTAAAGAGTTATTTAATAGACGGAAGAAATTAGTACAAAATCTTATTTTATGTGATAAAATATCCGTATGGAAGCAGAGAGGAAAAATAATAGGAAACATTCCAAATAGAAAACAGTGATAACATTACTCTTAAATGCCTTCTTTAAATTCATTAAAAAGAATGAGATGATTAATGCATTATACATATCTTTAATATTAATATTACGTTTATATTATTCTCATTTATGTAGCAGTGTCTGGTTCATACATGGTTGTTCTAATGCAACTATTTCACATCAGTGTATCTTCTTTAATTATTGTCATTTTTGACTATGTCCTGATAGCATTATCCTCCAAATCCATTGTAATCTCATCAGTATTGAATTATTTTTTGTCATTACTCCGAGTCTGGACCAACAATTATATCCAATGTTAGTTTGCATGTTTTAGTCTTCTAATTTTGGTTGAAATAATGTCATAGATTGATGTTTATCCAGCAGTATTTTGTAACCTTTTGTTGTATATCAATTCAGTGCCTAAATGAATTGTATATTTTCATCACTCACAGACTGAAGATGACTAATAACCAAAAATTCTTAGCCCAATTCATTGTTTTATCCATGCAGACATATATGTATGCACATAAAGACTCATTAATCTTTAGATAAATACATGTATAGAAGTATTGGCACATCATATGTGTGTCATCAAGTTCTTTATTTTCCATGCATACTATTCTTTTTAGTGATATACTGCCATCCATATCTGGCCGACTGCATTTAATGTATACACTGTTGTTATTATGGATGTTACATCTGACAGGTAAAGTTGATACTAAGCCCTCCATTCGAACCCTACATCATATTATATCCTTGTCTTCTCCTCCATTACCCTTTCAATGAGCTATGTTGCATTACTGATATTTGATATTTTCTTCTTTTTCATGACACCCTTCACAAAACAGAGCGTAAGTATTATCTCCTGATATAATTGTATTACTTCTGTTAAACAATCATCTAAGACAGAAGAAAAGAGTAAAAGAGTAGAAAGTTTAATTTTATGTGCTGAATTATTCCAAATGAAATCTGAACGGAAACATTAATGGAACAGTTTCATCAGATTAAAGCATACTACATGACTTTGTTTTAACTATTTCGTTGTTTATTTTATTTTCATAGTTTTTACTTCTACTTTTGTTTGAGGTAATTTAAAGATTGAGTGCTATCCATCATGACTTTGCTGATATATATCTCATATTCATTTTTTCATCCATGCAGACATGTACGGATGCACATACAGATTCATTAATCTTTAGATAAATACATTTATAGAAGTATAGGCACGTCATATGTATTTCATCAAGTTCTTTATTTTTCATGCAGACTATTCTTTTCAGTGATATACTGCCATCCATAACTGGCTGAACGCTTTAAATGCATATACTTCTTTTCTTATGGATGTTACAGCTGACAAGTAAAGTTGATACTAAGCCCTACATTCGAACCCTGCATCATATTATATCCTTGTGTTCTCCTCCATTACCCTTTCAATGAGTTATGTTGCATTACTGATATTTGATATTTCTCCTTTTTCATGACACACTTCACAAAACAGAGCGTAAGTATTATCTCCTGATATAATTGTATTACTTCTGCTAAACAATCATCTAAGACAGAAGAAAAGTGTAAAAGAGTAGAAAGTTTGAATTCATGTGCAGAATTATTCCTTATGAATCTAAACAGAAAAATTAATGGAACAGTTTCATCAGATTAAAGCATTCTACATGACCTTGATTTATCGTTTTCACTGTTTATTTTATTTTTTTCTATTTTATTTATCTAATTTTGTTTGAGGTAGTTTAAAAGATTGAATGCTATCCATCACTATATCATGGCTTTGCTGATATACATCCATTCAGTGTTTGATCATATTGAGTATTTTTATCAATTACATGCTGAGAATGACTAATAACCAGAAACTCATATTTGTATACACATGTTCATCCATGGATGCATGAACGTATGCACATAAATATTCATAAATCTTTAGATAAAGATATGTATTCAAGTATAGGCACATATCTGTGTCATCAAGTTCGTTTTTTTACATGCAGACTATTCTAGTTAGTGAAATATAGCCATAGACACTGATTGCATTAAAGGCATATACTTCTGTTATTAATGACCATATACCTGATAAGTAAAGTTGATACTATGCTAAACATTGGAGACCCACAGCATACTATATCATTGTGTTCCTCTGTATTACCCTTTGAATGGGGAGTCCAGAGTGATTGAGTTGTCAAAAACGCTCTGTTATGGATCACTGCCATCTCAACTCTGTCTACATGGCTTCAAGTCTCAGAGACTGCCAATTTGGGTGTGTGAGAAATGTTGCCAGTAGCTTCTTGTTGGTCAGTGTTTCATTCCAGGGATTTTTCTGGCTTCTTCCTCCACCATTAATACTGGCTGTCATGCAAAGCCTATTGTGTGCTGGATAATGGTGGTGAACCCTACAACAACAACAACAACAACTCTTTCAATGACCTGTATCATATTGACTTTTGATATTTCTTTTCTTTCCATGACATCTTTCACAAAACAGATGGAAAGAATGGACTCTTTATATGATTGTGTTATGTTCTCTAAAGAGTTATTTAATAGACGGAAGAAATTAGTACAAAATCTTATTTTATGTGATAAAATATCCGTATGGAAGCAGAGAGGAAAAATAATAGGAAACATTCCAAATAGAAAACAGTAATAACATTACTCTTCAATTCCTTCTCTAAATTCATGAAATAGAATGAGATGATTAATGCATTATACATATCTTTAATATTAATATTACGTTTATATTATTCTCATTTATGTAGCAGTGTCTGGTTCATACATGGTTGTTCTAATGCAACTATTTCACATCAGTGTATTTTCTTTAATTATTGTCATTTTGAGAATATGTCCTGATAGCATTATCCTCCAAATCCATTGGAATCTCATCAGTATTGAATTATTTATATGTCATTACTCCGAGTCCGGACCAATATATATATCCAGTGTTAATTTACTTGCTGTAGTCTTCTAATTCTATTTGAATTAATGTCATAGATTGATGTTTATCCAGCAGCATTTTATAACCTTTTGATGTATATCAATTCAGTGCCTAAATGAATTGTATATTTTCATCACTCACAGACTGAAGATGACAAATAACCAAAAATTCATAGCCCAATTCATTGTTTTATCCATGCAGACATATATGTATGCACAAAAAGATTCATTAATCTTTAGATAAATACATGAATAGAAGTATTGGCACATCATATGTGTGTCATCAAGTTCTTTATTTTCCATGCAGTCTATTCTTTTTTAGTGAAATACTGCCATCCATATCTGGCCAACTGCATTTAATGTATATACTGCTGTTATTATGGATGTTACATCTGACAGGTAAAGTTGATACTAAGCCCTCCATTCGAACCCTGCATCATATTATATCCTTGTCTTCTCCTCCATTACCCTTTCAATGAGTTATGTTGCATTACTGATATTTGATATTTCTCCTTTTTCATGACACACTTCACAAAACAGAGCGTAAGTATTATCTCCTGATATAATTGTATTACTTCTGCTAAACAATCATCTAAGACAGAAGAAAAGTGTAAAAGAGTAGAAAGTTTCATTTGATGTGCAGAATTATTCCTAATGAAATCTAAACAGAAACATTAATGGAACAGTTTCATCAGATTAAAGCATTATACATGACTTTGATTTAACTATTTCGTTGTTTATTTTATTTTCATAGTTTTTACTTCTAATTTTGTTTGTGATAATTTAAAGATTGAGTGCTATCCATCATAGCTTTGCTGATATATATCCATTCAGTGTTTGATCATATTGAGTATTTTTATCAATTACATGCTGAGAATGACTAATAAACAGAAATTCATATTTATATACACATGTTCATCCATGCATGCATGAACGTATGCACATAAATATTCATAAATCTTTAGATAAAGATATGTATTCAAGTATAGGCACATATCTGTGTCATAAAGTTCGTTATTTTACATGCAGACTATTCTAGTTAGTGAAATATAGCCATAGAAACTAATTGCATAAAAGGCAAATACTTCTGTTATTATTGACCATATACCTGATAAGTAAAGATGATACTATGCTTAACATTGGAGCCCCACAACAAACTATATCATTGTGTCCCTATGTATTACCCTTTGAATGGGGAGTCCAGAGTGATTGAGTTGTCAAAAGCGCTCTGTTATGGATCACTGCCATCCCAACTGTCTACATGGCTTCAAGTCTCAGAGTCTGCCAATTTGGGTGTGTGAGAAATGTTGCCAGTAGCTTCTTGTTGGTCAGTGTTTCTTTCCAGGGATTTTTCTGGTTCCTTCCTCCACCATTAATACTGGCTGTCATGCAAAGCCTATTGTGTGCTGGATAATGGTGGTGAACCCTACAACAACAACAACAACTCTTTCAATGACCTGTATCATATTGACTTTTGATATTTCTTTTCTTTCCATGACATCTTTCACAAAACAGATGGAAAAAATGGACTCTTTATATGATTGTGTTATGTTCTCTAAACAGTTATTTAATAGACGGAAGAAATTAGTACAAAATCTTATTTTATGTGATAAAATATCCGTATGGAAGCAGAGAGGAAAAATAATAGGAAACATTCCAAATAGAAAACAGTGATAACATTACTCTTAAATGCCTTCTTTAAATTCGTTAAAAAGAATGAGATGATTAATGCATTATACATATCTTTAATATTAATATTACGTTTATATTATTCTCATTTATGTAGCAGTGTCTGGTTCATACATGGTTGTTCTAATGCAACTATTTCACATCAGTGTATCTTCTTTAATTATTGTCATTTTTGACTATGTCCTGATAGCATTATCCTCCAAATCCATTGTAATCTCATCAGTATTGAATTATTTTTTGTCATTACTCCGAGTCTGGACCAACAATTATATCCAATGTTAGTTTGCATGTTTTAGTCTTCTAATTTTGGTTGAAATAATGTCATAGATTGATGTTTATCCAGCAGCATTTTATAACCTTTTGATGTATATCAATTCAGTGCCTAAATGAATTGTATATTTTCATCACTCACAGACTGAAGATGACAAATAACCAAAAATTCATAGCCCAATTCATTGTTTTATCCATGCAAACATATATGTATGCACAAAAAGATTCATTAATCTTTAGATAAATACATGAATAGAAGTATTGGCACATCATATGTGTGTCATCAAGTTCTTTATTTTCCATGCAGTCTATTCTTTTTTAGTGAAATACTGCCATCCATATCTGGCCAACTGCATTTAATGTATATACTGCTGTTATTATGGATGTTACATCTGACAGGTAAAGTTGATACTAAGCCCTCCATTCGAACCCTGCATCATATTATATCCTTGTCTTCTCCTCCATTACCCTTTCAATGAGTTATGTTGCATTACTGATATTTGATATTTCTCCTTTTTCATGACACACTTCACAAAACAGAGCGTAAGTATTATCTCCTGATATAATTGTATTACTTCTGCTAAACAATCATCTAAGACAGAAGAAAAGTGTAAAAGAGTAGAAAGTTTCATTTGATGTGCAGAATTATTCCTAATGAAATCTAAACAGAAACATTAATGGAACAGTTTCATCAGATTAAAGCATTATACATGACTTTGATTTAACTATTTCGTTGTTTATTTTATTTTCATAGTTTTTACTTCTAATTTTGTTTGTGATAATTTAAAGATTGAGTGCTATCCATCATAGCTTTGCTGATATATATCCATTCAGTGTTTGATCATATTGAGTATTTTTATCAATTACATGCTGAGAATGACTAATAAACAGAAACTCATATTTATATACACATGTTCATCCATGCATGCATGAACGTATGCACATAAATATTCATAAATCTTTAGATAAAGATATGTATTCAAGTATAGGCACATATCT
The DNA here is from genome assembly GCA_030141615.1 of Unio pictorum. Lineage (NCBI taxonomy): Eukaryota > Metazoa > Mollusca > Bivalvia > Unionida > Unionidae > Unio > Unio pictorum. The sequence goes on along the minus strand of JARLTB010000296.1, from coordinate 1,256,949 downwards.
GTGTCATAAAGTTCGTTATTTTACATGCAGACTATTCTAGTTAGTGAAATATAGCCATAGAAACTAATTGCATAAAAGGCAAATACTTCTGTTATTATTGACCATATACCTGATAAGTAAAGATGATACTATGCTTAACATTGGAGCCCCACAACAAACTATATCATTGTGTCCCTATGTATTACCCTTTGAATGGGGAGTCCAGAGTGATTGAGTTGTCAAAAGCGCTCTGTTATGGATCACTGCCATCCCAACTGTCTACATGGCTTCAAGTCTCAGAGTCTGCCAATTTGGGTGTGTGAGAAATGTTGCCAGTAGCTTCTTGTTGGTCAGTGTTTCTTTCCAGGGATTTTTCTGGTTCCTTCCTCCACCATTAATACTGGCTGTCATGCAAAGCCTATTGTGTGCTGGATAATGGTGGTGAACCCTACAACAACAACAACAACTCTTTCAATGACCTGTATCATATTGACTTTTGATATTTCTTTTCTTTCCATGACATCTTTCACAAAACAGATGGAAAAAATGGACTCTTTATATGATTGTGTTATGTTCTCTAAACAGTTATTTAATAGACGGAAGAAATTAGTACAAAATCTTATTTTATGTGATAAAATATCCGTATGGAAGCAGAGAGGAAAAATAATAGGAAACATTCCAAATAGAAAACAGTGATAACATTACTCTTAAATGCCTTCTTTAAATTCGTTAAAAAGAATGAGATGATTAATGCATTATACATATCTTTAATATTAATATTACGTTTATATTATTCTCATTTATGTAGCAGTGTCTGGTTCATACATGGTTGTTCTAATGCAACTATTTCACATCAGTGTATCTTCTTTAATTATTGTCATTTTTGACTATGTCCTGATAGCATTATCCTCCAAATCCATTGTAATCTCATCAGTATTGAATTATTTTTTGTCATTACTCCGAGTCTGGACCAACAATTATATCCAATGTTAGTTTGCATGTTTTAGTCTTCTAATTTTGGTTGAAATAATGTCATAGATTGATGTTTATCCAGCAGTATTTTGTAACCTTTTGTTGTATATTAATTCCGTGCCTAAATGAATTGTATATTTTCATCACTCACAGACTGAAGATGACTAATAACCAAAAATTCTTAGCCCAATTCATTGTTTTATCCATGCAGACATATATGTATGCACATAAAGACTCATTAATCTTTAGATAAATACATGTATAGAAGTATTGGCACATCATATGTGTGTCATCAAGTTCTTTATTTTCCATGCATACTATTCTTTTTAGTGATATACTGCCATCCATATCTGGCCGACTGCATTTAATGTATACACTGTTGTTATTATGGATGTTACATCTGACAGGTAAAGTTGATACTAAGCCCTCCATTCGAACCCTACATCATATTATATCCTTGTCTTCTCCTCCATTACCCTTTCAATGAGCTATGTTGCATTACTGATATTTGATATTTTCTTCTTTTTCATGACACCCTTCACAAAACAGAGCGTAAGTATTATCTCCTGATATAATTGTATTACTTCTGTTAAACAATCATCTAAGACAGAAGAAAAGAGTAAAAGAGTAGAAAGTTTAATTTTATGTGCTGAATTATTCCAAATGAAATCTGAACGGAAACATTAATGGAACAGTTTCATCAGATTAAAGCATACTACATGACTTTGTTTTAACTATTTCGTTGTTTATTTTATTTTCATAGTTTTTACTTCTACTTTTGTTTGAGGTAATTTAAAGATTGAGTGCTATCCATCATGACTTTGCTGATATATATCTCATATTCATTTTTTCATCCATGCAGACATGTACGGATGCACATACAGATTCATTAATCTTTAGATAAATACATTTATAGAAGTATAGGCACGTCATATGTATTTCATCAAGTTCTTTATTTTTCATGCAGACTATTCTTTTCAGTGATATACTGCCATCCATAACTGGCTGAATGCTTTAAATGCATATACTTCTTTTCTTATGGATGTTACAGCTGACAAGTAAAGTTGATACTAAGCCCTACATTCGAACCCTGCATCATATTATATCCTTGTGTTCTCCTCCATTACCCTTTCAATGAGTTATGTTGCATTACTGATATTTGATATTTCTCCTTTTTCATGACACACTTCACAAAACAGAGCGTAAGTATTATCTCCTGATATAATTGTATTACTTCTGCTAAACAATCATCTAAGACAGAAGAAAAGTGTAAAAGAGTAGAAAGTTTGATTTCATGTGCAGAATTATTCCTTATGAATCTAAACAGAAAAATTAATGGAACAGTTTCATCAGATTAAAGCATTCTACATGACCTTGATTTATCGTTTTCACTGTTTATTTTATTTTTTTCTATTTTATTTATCTAATTTTGTTTGAGGTAGTTTAAAAGATTGAATGCTATCCATCACTATATCATGGCTTTGCTGATATACATCCATTCAGTGTTTGATCATATTGAGTATTTTTATCAATTACATGCTGAGAATGACTAATAACCAGAAACTCATATTTGTATACACATGTTCATCCATGGATGCATGAACGTATGCACATAAATATTCATAAATCTTTAGATAAAGATATGTATTCAAGTATAGGCACATATCTGTGTCATAAAGTTCGTTATTTTACATGCAGACTATTCTAGTTAGTGAAATATAGCCATAGACACTGATTGCATTAAAGGCAAATACTTCTGTTATTATTGACCATATACCTGATAAGTAAAGTTGATACTATGCTTAACATTGGAGATCCACAACATACTATATCATTGTGTTCCTCTGTATTACCCATTGAATGGGGAGTCCAGAGTGATTGAGTTGTCAAAAACGCTCTGTTATGGATCACTGCCATCTCAACTCTGCATGGCTTAAAGTCTCAGAGTCTGCCAGTTTGGGTGTGTGAGAAATGTTGCCAGTAGCATCTTGTTGGTCAGTGTTTCTTTCCAGGGATTTTTCTGGCTTCTTCCTCCACCATTAATACTGGCTGTCATGCAAAGCCTATTGTGTGTTGGATAATGGTGGTGAACCCTACAACAACAACAACAACTCTTTCAATGACTTGTATCATATTGACTTTTGATATTTCTTTTCTTTCCATGACATCTTTCACAAAACAGATGGAAAGAATGGAATCTTTATATGATTGTGTTATGTTCTCTAAAGAGTTATTTAATAGACGGAAGAAATTAGTACAAAATCTTATTTTATGTGATAAAATATCCGTATGGAAGCAGAGAGGAAAAATAATAGGATACATTCCAAATAGAAAACAGTGATAACATTACTCTTCAATACCTTCTCTAAATTCATCAAACAGAATGAGATGGTAAATGCATTATACATATCTTTGATATTAATATTATGTTTATTTTATTCTCATTTCTATAGTAGTGTCTGGTTCATACATTAATGTTCTAATACAACTATTTCACATCAGTGTATTTTCTTTAATTATTGTCATTTTTGACTATGTCCTGATAGCATTATCCTACAAATCCATTGGAATCTCATCAGTATTGAATTATTTATTTGTCATAACTCCGAGTCTGGACCAACAATTATATCCATTGTTAATTTGCTTGCTTTAGTCTTCTAATTCTGTTTGAAATAATGTCATAGATTGATGTGTTTCCTGCAGACTTTTATAGCCTTTTGATGTATATCAATTCAGTGCCTACATGAATTGTATATTTTCATCACTCACAGACTGAAGATGTCTAATAACCAGAAATTCATAAAACAGTTCATTTTTTCATCCATGCAGACATACACAGAGGAACATAAAGATTCGTTAATCTTTAGATAACTACATGTATAGAAGTATTGGCACATCATATGTATGTCATCAAGTTCTTTATTTTTCCAAGCAGACTATTCTTTATAGTGAAATACTGCCATCCATATCTGCCCGACTGCATTTAATGTTTATATTGTTGTTATTATGGATGTTACATCTGACAGGTAAAGTTGATTTTAACCCCTCCATTCGAACCGTAGATCATCTTATGTCCTTGTGTTCTCCTTCATTACCCTTTCAATGAGTTATGTTGCATTACTTATATTTGATATTTCTTCTTTTTCATGACACCCTTCACACAACAGGGCGTAAGTATTATCTCCTGATATAATTGTATTACTTCTACTAAACAATCATCTAAGACAGAAGAAAAGATTAAAAGAGTAGAAAGTTTAATTTGATGTGCAGAATTATTCCTAATGAAATCTGAACGGAACCATTAATGGAACACTTTAATCAGATTCAAGCATTCTACATGACATTGATTTAACTATTTCGATCTTTATTTTATTTTCATAGTTTTTACTTCTAATTTTGTTTGAGGTAATTTAAGATTGAGTGCTATCCATCATGACTTTGTTGATATATATCCATTCAGTGTCTGATCATATAGTGTATTTTTATCAATTACATGCTGAATATGACTAATAACCAGAAATTCATCTTTTTATACAAATGTACATCCATGCATTCATGAACGTTTGCACATAAACATTCATAAATCGTTAGATAAATATATGTATACAAGTTAAATCACATATATGTGTCCTCAAGTTCTTTATTTTACATGCAGCTTGTTCTAGTTACTGAAATATAGCCATAGAAACTGATTGCATTAAAGGAATATACCTCTTTTATTATTCTCCATATACCTGATAAGTTAGGTTGATACTACTAAACTTTGGAGATCCACAGCAAACTATATCAATGTTTTCCTCTGTATTATCCTTTGAATGGGGAGCACAGAGTGACTGAGTTGTCAAAAGCGCTCTGTTATGGATCACTGCCATCTTAGTTCTGTCTACATGGGTTCAAGTCTCTGAGTCTGCCGACTTGATTGTGTGTGAGCAATGTTGCCAGCAGCTTCTTGTTGGTCAGCGTTTCTTTCCATGGATTTTTCTTGGTTCATCCTCCACCATCAATACTGGCTGCCATTTAAAACCTATTCTGTGCTGAAAATGGTGTTGAACCCTACAACAGCAACAAAAACCCTTTCAACCACCCATATCATATTCACCTTTGGCATTTCTTTTCTTTCCATGACATCTTTCACAAAACAGATGGAAAGAATGCACTCTTTATATGATTGTATTATGTTCTCTTACTAGTCATTTAATAGACCGAAGCAATTAGTACAAAATCTAATTTTCTGTGCAAAAATATCCCTTTGGACATAGAGATGAAAAATAATAGGAAACACTTGAAATAGAAAACAGTGATAACCTTACTCTTCAATAACTTATCTTAATTCACTGAAAAGAGATGATAAATGCATTATACATATCTTTGATAATAATATTCCGTTAATTTTATTTTCATTTCTGTGGCAATATCTGGTTCATACATTGTTGTTCTAATGCAACAATTTAACATCAGTATCTTTTCTTTAATTATTCTCATTATGTGAATATGTCCTGATAACATTTTTCTCCAGATCCATTAAAATTTTATAAGTATTGAATAATTTTTTTATCATTACTCCAAGTCTGGACAAACATATATATCCAATGTTAAGTTGCTTGCTTTAGTCTTCTAATTCTGTTCCAAATAATGTCATTGATTGGAGTTTATCCAGCAGTATTTTATGACCTTTTGATGTATATCAATTCAGTGCCTAAATGAATTGTATATTTTCATAACTCAACGATTGAAGATGACTAATAACCAGAAATTCATACCCAAATTCATTTTTCATCCATGCAGACATATACGTATGCACATAAAGATTCATTAATCTTTAGATAAATACATGTATAGAAGTATTGGCACATCATATGATTGTCATCAAGTTCATTATTTTTCATGCAGACTCTTCTTTTTAGTAATATACTGCCATGAATAACTGGATGAATGCTTTAAATATATACACTTCTTTTCTTAAGAATATTACAGCTGACAAGTAAAGTTGATACTAAGCCGTCTATTTGAACCCAACATCATATTATATCTTTGTGTTCTCCTCTATTACCCTTTCAATGAGTCATTATGTATTACTGAATTTTGATATTTCTTCTTATACATGACACCCTTCACAAAACAGTTGGTAAGTATTATCTCTTGATATAATTGTATTACTTCTACTAAACAATCATCTAAGGCAGAACAAAATAGGAGAAAGTTTGATTTTATGTGCAGAATTATTCCTAAGGAAATCGGAAAGGAGACATTAATGGAAAAGATTCATAACTTTAAAGCATTCTACATGACCTTGATTTAACTATTTCACTGTTTATTTTATTTTTTTCCTATTTTATTTATCTCATTTTGTTTGAGGTAGTTTAAAAGATTGACTGCTATCCATCACTATATTATGACTTTGCTGATATATACCCATTCAGTGCCTGATCATATAGTGTATTTTTATCAATTACATGCTGAGAATGACTAATAACCAGAAACTCATATTTTTATACACATGTTCATCCATGCATGCATGAACGTATGCACATAAATATTCATAAATCTTTAGATAAAGATATGTATTCAAGTATAGGCACATATCTGTGTCATCAAGTTCGTTATTTACATGCAGACTATTGTAGTTAGTCAAATATAGCCAGAGAAACTGATTAAATTAAAGGAATGTACTTCTGTTATTATTGACCATATACCTGATAAGTAACGTTGATACTATGCTAAACATTGGAGACCCACAGCATACTATATCATTGTGTTCCTCTGTATTACCCTTTGAATGGGGAGTCCAGAGTGGCTGAGTTGTCAAAAGCGCTCTGTTATGGATCACTGCCATCTTAATTCTGTCTACATGGCTTCAAGTCTCAGAGTCTGCCAATTTGGGTGTGTGAGAAATGTTGCCAGTAGCTTCTTGTTGGTCAGTGTTTCTTTCCAGGAATTTTTCTGGCTTCTTCCTCCACCCTTAATACTGGTTGCCATGCAAAGCCTATTGTGTGCTGGATAATGGTGGTGAACCCTACAACAACAGCAACAACAACTCTTTCAATGACTTGTATCATATTGACTTTTGATATTTCTTTTCTTTCCATGACATCTTTCACAAAACAGATGGAAAGAATGGACTCTTTATATGATTGTGTTATGTTCTCTAAAGAGTTATTTAATAGACGGAAGAAATTAGTACAAACTCGTATTTTATGTGATAAAATATCCGTATGGAAGCAGAGAGGAAAAATAATAAGAAACATTCCAAATAGAAAACAGTGATAACATTACTCTTCAATACCTTCTCTAAATTCATGAAACAGAATGAGATGATAAATGCATTATACATATCTTTGATATTAATGTTATGTTTATTTTATACTCATCTATGTAGAGGTGTCTGGTTCATACATTAATGTTCTAATGCAACTATTTCACATAAATGTATTTTCTTTAATTATTGGCATTTTTTGACTATGTCCTGATAGCATTATCCTCCAAATCCATTGGAATCTCATCAGTATTAATTATTTATTTGTCATTACTCCGAGTCTGGACCAACAATTATATCCAATGTTGGTTTGCATGCTTTAGTCTTCTAATTTTTGTTGAAATAATGTCATAGTTTGAATTTTATTCAGCAGTATTTTGTAACCTTTTGATGTATATCAATTCAGTGCCTAAATGAATTGTATATTTTCATCACTCACAGACTGAAGATGACTAATAACCAAACATTCATCGCCCAATTCATTGTTTTATCCATGCAGACATATATGTATGCACTAAAAGATTCATTAATCTTTAGATAAATACATGTATAGAAGTATTGGCACATCATATGTATGTCATCAAGTTCTTTATTTTCCATGCAGACTATTCATTTTAGTGAAATACTGCCATCCATATCTGGCCGACTGCATTTAATGTATATACTGCTGTTATTATGGATGTTACATCTGACAGGTAAATTTGATACTAAGCCCTCCATTCGAACCCTGCATCATATTATATCCTTGTCTTCTCCTCCATTACCCTTTCAATGAGTTATGTTGCATTACTGATATTTGATATTTCTTCTTTTTCATTACACCCTTCTCAAAACAGAGCGTAAGTATGATCTCTTGATACAATTGTATTACTTCTACTAAACAATCATCTAAGACAGAACAAAATAGTAGAAAGTTTGATTTTATGTGCAGAATTATTCCTAAGGAAATCGGAAAGGAGACATTAATGGAACAGATTCATAAGTTTAAAGCATTCTACATGACCTTGATTTAACTATTTCACTGTTTATTTTATTTTTTCCCATTTTATTTATCTCATTTTGTTTGAGGTAGTTTAAAAGATTGACTGCTATCCATCACTATATCATGGCTTTGCTGATATATATCGATTCAGTGTTTGATTATATTGAGTATTTTAATCAATTACATGCTGAGAATGACTAATAAACAGAAACTCATATTTGTATACACATGTTCATCCATGCATGCATGAACGTATGCACATAAATATTCATAAATCTTTAGATAAAGATATGTATTCAAGTATAGGCACATATCTGTGTCATCAAGTTCGTTATTTTACATGGAGACTATTCTAGTTAGTGAAATATAGCCATAGAAACTGATTGCATTAAAGGCAAATACTTCTGTTATTATTGACCATATACCTGATAAGTAAAGTTGATACTATGCTAAACATTGGAAACCCACCGCATACTATATCATTGTGTTCCTCTGTATTACCCTTTGAAGGGGAGCCCAGAGTGACTGAGTTGTCAAAAGCACTCTGTTATAGATCACTGCCATCTCAACTATGTCTACATGGCTTCAAGTCTCAGAGTCTGCCAATTTGGGTGTGTGAGAAATGTTGCTAGTAGCTTCTTGTTGGTCAGTGTTTCTTTCCAGGGATTTTTCTGGCTTCTTCCTCCACCGTTAATACTGGCTGTCATGCAAAGCCTATTGTGTGCTGGATAATGGTGGTGAACCCTACAACAGCAATAAACCTTTCAATGACCTGTATTATATTGACTTTTGATATTTCTTTTCTTTCCATGACATCTTTCACAAAACAGATGGACAGAATGGACTCTTTATTTGATTGTGTTATGTTCTCTATAGAGTCATTAAATTGACGGAAGAAATTAGTACAAAATCGTATTTTATGTGATAAAATATCCGTATGGAAGCAAAGAGGAAAAATAATAGGAAACATTCCAAATAGAAAACTGTGATAACATTACTCTTCAATACCTTCTCTAAATTCATGAAACAGAATGAGATGATTAATACATTATACATATCTTTGATATTGATATTACGCTTATTTTATTCTCATTTATGTAGCAGTGTCTGGATCATACATTGTTGTTTTAATGCAACTATTTCATATCAGTGTATTTTCTTTAATTATTGTCATTTTTGACTATGTCCTGATAGCATTATCCTCCAAATCCATTGGAATCTCATCAGTATTGAATTATTTATTTGTCATTACTCCGAGTCTGGACCAACAATTATATCCATTGTTAATTTGCTTGCTTTAGTCTTCTAATTCTGTTTGAAATAATGTCATAGATTGATGTGTTTCCTGCAGACTTTTATAGCCTTTTGATGTATATCAATTCAGTGCCTACATGAATTGTATATTTTCATCACTCACAGACTGAAGATGTCTAATAACCAGAAATTCATAAAACAGTTCATTTTTTCATCCATGCAGACATACACAGAGGAACATAAAGATTCGTTAATCTTTAGATAACTACATGTATAGAAGTATTGGCACATCATATGTATGTCATCAAGTTCTTTATTTTTCCAAGCAGACTATTCTTTATAGTGAAATACTGCCATCCATATCTGCCCGACTGCATTTAATGTTTATATTGTTGTTATTATGGGTGTTACATCTGACAGGTAAAGTTGATTTTAACCCCTCCATTCGAACCGTAGATCATCTTATGTCCTTGTGTTCTCCTTCATTACCCTTTCAATGAGTTATGTTGCATTACTTATATTTGATATTTCTTCTTTTTCATGACACCCTTCACACAACAGGGCGTAAGTATTATCTCCTGATATAATTGTATTACTTCTACTAAACAATCATCTAAGACAGAAGAAAAGATTAAAAGAGTAGAAAGTTTAATTTGATGTGCAGAATTATTCCTAATGAAATCTGAACGGAACCATTAATGGAACACTTTAATCAGATTCAAGCATTCTACATGACTTTGATTTAACTATTTCGATCTTTATTTTATTTTCATAGTTTTTACTTCTAATTTTGTTTGAGGTAATTTAAGATTGAGTGCTATCCATCATGACTTTGTTGATATATATCCATTCAGTGTCTGATCATATAGTGTATTTTTATCAATTACATGCTGAATATGACTAATAACCAGAAATTCATCTTTTTATACAAATGTACATCCATGCATTCATGAACGTATGCTCATAAACATTCATAAATCGTTAGATAAATATATGTATACAAGTTAAATCACATATATGTGTCCTCAAGTTCTTTATTTTACATGCAGCCTGTTCTAGTTACTGAAATATAGCCATAGAAACTGATTGCATTAAAGGAATATACTTCTTTTATTATTCTCCATATACCTGATAAGTTAGGTTGATACTACTAAACTTTGGAGATCCACAGCAAACTATATCAATGTTTTCCTCTGTATTATCCTTTGAATGGGGAGCACAGAGTGACTGAGTTGTCCAAAGCGCTCTGTTATGGATCACTGCCATCTTAGTTCTGTCTACATGGGTTCAAGTCTCTGAGTCTGCTGACTTGATTGTGTGTGAGCAATGTTGCCAGCAGCTTCTTGTTGGTCAGCGTTTCTTTCCATGGATTTTTCTTGGTTCATCCTCCACCATCAATACTGGCTGCCATTTAAAACCTATTCTGTGCTGAAAATGGTGTTGAACCCTACAACAGCAACAAAAACCCTTTCAACCACCCATATCATATTCACCTTTGGCATTTCTTTTCTTTCCATGACATCTTTCACAAAACAGATGGAAAGAATGCACTCTTTATATGATTGTATTATGTTCTCTTACTAGTCATTTAATAGACTGAAGCAATTAGTACAAAATCTAATTTTCTGTGCAAAAATATCCCTTTGGACATAGAGATGAAAAATAATAGGAAACACTTGAAATAGAAAACAGTGATAACCTTACTCTTCAATAACTTATCTTAATTCACTGAAAAGAGATGATAAATGCATTATACATATCTTTGATAATAATATTCCGTTAATTTTATTTTCATTTCTGTGGCAATATCTGGTTCATACATTGTTGTTCTAATGCAACAATTTAACATCAGTATCTTTTCTTTAATTATTCTCATTATGTGAATATGTCCTGATAACATTTTTCTCCAGATCCATTAAAATTTTATAAGTATTGAATAATTTTTTTATCATTACTCCAAGTCTGGACAAACATATGTATCCAATGTTAAGTTGCTTGCTTTAGTCTTCTAATTCTGTTCCAAATAATGTCATTGATTGGAGTTTATCCAGCAGTATTTTATGACCTTTTGATGTATATCAATTCAGTGCCTAAATGAATTGTATATTTTCATAACTCAACGATTGAAGATGACTAATAACCAGAAATTCATACCCAAATTCATTTTTCATCCATGCAGACATATACGTATGCACATAAAGATTCATTAATCTTTAGATAAATACATGTATAGAAGTATTGGCACATCATATGATTGTCATCAAGTTCTTTATTTTTCATGCAGACTCTTCTTTTTAGTAATATACTGCCATGAATAACTGGCTGAATGCTTTAAATATATACACTTCTTTTCTTAAGAATATTACAGCTGACAAGTAAAGTTGATACTAAGCCGTCTATTTGAACCCTACATCATATTATATCCTTGTGTTCTCCTCTATTACCCTTTCAATGAGTCATTATGTATTACTGAATTTTGATATTTCTTCTTATACATGACACCCTTCACAAAACAGTTGGCAAGTATTATCTCTTGATATAATTGTATTACTTCTACTAAACAATCATCTAAGGCAGAACAAAATAGGAGAAAGTTTGATTTTATGTGCAGAATTATTCCTAAGGAAATCGGAAAGGAGACATTAATGGAACAGATTCATAAGTTTAAAGCATTCTACATGGCCTTGATTTAACTATTTCACTGTTTATTTTATTTTTTCCTATTTTATTTATCTAATTTTGTTTGGGGTAGTTTAAAAGATTGACTGCTATCCATCACTATATTATGACTTTGCTGATATATATCCATTCAGTGCCTGATCATATAGTGTATTTTTATCAATTACATGCTGAGAATGACTAATAACCAGAAACTCATATTTTTATACACATGTTCATCCATGCATGCATGAACGTATGCACATAAATATTCATAAATCTTTAGATAAAGATATGTATTCAAGTATAGGCACATATCTGTGTCATAAAGTACGTTATTTTACATGCAGACTATTCTAGTTAGTCAAATATAGCCAGAGAAACTGATTAAATTAAAGGAATGTAATTCTGTTATTATTGACCATATACCTGATAAGTAACGTTGATACTATGCTAAACAATGGAGACCCACAGCATACTATATCATTGTGTTCCTCTGTATTACCCTTTGAATGGGGAGTCCAGAGTGGCTGAGTTGTCAAAAGCGCTCTGTTATGGATAACTGCAATCTCAACTCTGTCTACATGGCCTCAAGTCTCAGAGACTGCCAATTTGGGTGTGTGAGAAATGTTGCCAGTAACTTCTTGTTGGTCAGTGTTTCTTTCCAGGAATTTTTCTGGCTTCTTCCTCCACCATTAATACTGGTTGCCATGCAAAGCCTATTGTGTGCTGGATAATGGTGGTGAACCCTACAACAACAGCAACAACAACTCTTTCAATGACTTGTATCATATTGACTTTTGATATTTCTTTTCTTTCCATGACATCTTTCACAAAACAGATGGAAAGAATGGACTCTTTATATGATTGTGTTATGTTCTCTAAAGAGTTATTTAATAGACGGAAGAAATTAGTACAAAATCTTATTTTATGTGATAAAATATCCGTATGGAAGCAGAGAGGAAAAATAATAGGAAACATTCCAAATAGAAAACAGTGATAACATTACTCTTCAATACCTTCTCTAAATTCATGAAACAGAATGAGATGATAAATGCATTACACATATCTTTTATATTAATGTTATGTTTATTTTATACTCATTTATGTAGAGGTGTCTGGTTCAAACATTAATGTTCTAATGCAACTATTTCACATAAGTGTATTTTCTTTTATTATTGGCATTTTTTGACTATGTCCTGATAGCATTATCCTCCAAATCCATTGGAATCTCATCAGTATTAATTATTTATTTGTCATTACTCCGAGTCTGGACCAACAATTATATCCAATGTTGGTTTGCATGCTTTAGTCTTCTAATTTGTGTTGAAATAATGTCATAGTTTGAATTTTATTCAGCAGTATTTTGTAACCTTTTGACGTATATCAATTCAGTGCCTAAATGAATTGTATATTTTCATCACTCACAGACTGAAGATGACTAATAACCAAACATTCATGGCCCAATTCATTGTTTTATCCATGCAGACATATATGTATGCACTAAAAGATTCATTAATCTTTAGATAAATACATGTATAGAAGTATTGGCACATCATATGTATGTCATCAAGTTCTTTATTTTCCATGCAGACTATTCTTTTTTAGTGAAATACTGACATCCATATCTGGCCGACTGCATTTAATGTATATACTGCTGTTATTATGGATGTTACATCTGACATGTAAATTTGATACTAAACCCTCCATTCGAACCCTGCATCATATTATATCCTTGTCTTCTCCTCCATTACCCTTTCAATGAGTTATGTTGCATTACTGATATTTGATATTTCTTCTTTTTCATGACACCCTTCTCAAAACAGAGCGTAAGTATGATCTCTTGATACAATTGTATTACTTCTACTAAACAATCATCTAAGACAGAACAAAATAGTAGAAAGTTTGATTTTATGTGCAGAATTATTCCTAAGGAAATCGGAAAGGAGACATTAATGGAACAGATTCATAAGTTTAAAGCATTCTACATGACCTTGATTTAACTATTTCACTGTTTATTTTATTTTTTCCTATTTTATTTATCTAATTTTGTTTGAGGTAGTTTAAAAGATTGACTGCTATCCATCACTATATCATGCCTTTGCTGATATATATCCATTCAGTGTTTGATTATATTGAGTATTTTAATCAATTACATGCTGAGAATGACTAATAAACAGAAACTCATATTTGTATACACATGTTCATCCATGCATGCATGAACGTATGCACATGAATATTCATAAATCTTTAGATAAAGATATGTATTCAAGTATAGGCACATATCTGTGTCATCAAGTTCGTTATTTTACATGGAGAATATTCAAGTTAGTGAAATATAGCCATAGAAACTGATTGAATTAAAGGAATATACTTCTGTTATTGTTGACCATATACCTGATAAGTAACGTTGATACTATGCTTAACATTGGAAACCCACCGCATACTATATCATTGGGTTCCTCTGTATTACCCTTTGAATGGGGAGTCCAGAGTGACTGAGTTGTCAAAAGCGCTCTGTTATGGATCACTGCCATCTCAACTCTGTCTACATGGCCTCAAGTCTCAGAGTCTGCCAATTTGGGTGTGTGAGAAATGTTGCCAGTAGCTTCTTGTTCGACAGTGTTTCTTTCCAGGAATTTCTCTGGCTTCTTCCTCCACCATTAATACTGGTTGTCATGCAAAGCCTCTTGTGTGCTGGATGATGGTGGTGAACCCTACAACAACAACAACAACAACAACTCTTTCAATGACTAGTATCATATTGACTTTTGATATTTCTTTTCTTTCCATGACATCTTTCACAAAACAGATGTAAAGAATGGACTCTTTATATGATTGTGTTATGTTCTCTAAAGAGTTATTTAATAGACGGAAGAAATTAGTACAAAACCTTATTTTATGTGATAAAATATCCGTATGGAAGCAGAGAGGAAAAATAATAGGAAACATTCCAAATAGAAAACAGTGATAACATTACTCTTCAATATCTTCTCTAAATTCATGAAACAGAATGAGATGATAAATGCATTATACATATCTTTGATATTAATATTATGTTTATTTTATACTCATTTATGTAGCAGTGTCTGTTTCATACATGGTTGTTCTAATGTAACTATTTCACACCAGTGTATTTTCTTTAATTATTGTCATTTTTGACTATGTCCTGATAGCATTATCCTCCAAATCCATTGGAATCTCATCAGTATTAATTATTTATTTGTCATTACTCCGAGTCTGGACCAACAATTATATCCAATGTTGGTTTGCATGCTTTAGTCTTCTAATTTTGGTTGAAATAATGTCATAGTTTGAATTTTATCCAACAGTATTTTGTAACCTTTTGATGTATATCAATTCAGTGACTAAATGAATTGTATATCTTCATTACTCACAGACTGATGATGACTAATAACCAAAATTTCATAGCCCAATTCATTGTTTTATCCATGCAGACATATATGTATGCACTAAAAGATTCATTAATCTTTAGATAAATACATGTATAAAAGTATTGGCACATCATATGTGTGTCATCAAGTTCTTTATTTTCCATGCAGACTATTCTTTTTTAGTGAAATACTGCCATCCATATCTGGCCTACTGCATTTAATGTATATACTGCTGTTATTATGGATGTTACATCTGACAGGTAAAGTTGATACTAAGCCCTCCATTCGAACCCTGCATCATATTATATCCTTGTCTTCTCCTCCATTACCCTTTCAATGAGTTTTGTTGCATTACGGATATTTGATATTTCTTCTTTTTCATGACACACTTCACAAAACAGAGCGTAAGTATTATCTCCTGATATAATTGTATTACTTCTGCTAAACAATCATCTAAGACAGAAGAAAAGAGTAAAAGAGTAGAAAGTTTAATTTGATGTGCAGAATTATTCCTAATGAAATCTGAACAGAAACATTAATGGAACAGTGTCATCAGTTTAAAGCATTCTACATGACTTTGATTTAACTATTTCGTTGTTTATGTTTCTTTCATAGTTTTTACTTCTAATTTTGTTTGTGATAATTTAACGATTGAGTGCTATCCATCATGACTTTGCTGATATATATCCATTCAGTGTCTGTTCACATAGTGTTCTTTTATCAATTACATGCTAAATATGACTAATAACCAGAAATTCATATTTATATATACATGTTCATCCATCCATGCATGAACGTATGCACATAAATATTCATAAATCTTTAGATAAATATATGTATACAAGTATCGTCATATCACATGTGTCTCATCAAGTTCTTTTCTTTACATGTACATTGTTCTAGTTAGTGAAATATACCCATATAAACTGATTGAATAAAAAGGAATATAATTCTGTTATTATAGACCATATTCCTGATAAGTAAAGTTGATACTTTGCTAAACATTGGAGCCCCACAACATATTATATCATTGAGTTCCTATCTATTACCTTTTGATTGGGGATGCCAGAGTGACTGAGTTGTCAAAAGCGCTCTGTTATGGATCACTGCCATCTCAACTCTGTCTACATGGCTTCAAGTCTCAGAGTCTGCCAATTTGGGTGTGTGAGAAATGTTGCCAGTAGCTTCTTGTTCGACAGTGTTTCTTTCCAGGAATTTTTCTGGCTTCTTCCTCCACCATTAATACTGGTTGTCATGCAAAGCCTATTGTGTGCTGGATAATGGTGGTGAACCCTACAACAACAACAACAACTCTTTGAATGACTTGTATCATATTGACTTTTGATATTTCTTTTCTTTCCATGACATCTTTCACAAAACAGATGCAAAGAATGGACTCTTTATATGATTGTATTATGTTCTCTAAAGAGTCATTTAATAGACGGACAAAATAGTACAAAATCTTATTTTATGTGATAAAATATCCGTATGGAAGCAGAGAGGAAAAATAATAGGAAACATTCCAAATAGAAAACAGTGATAACTTTACTCTTAATATCTTCTCTAAATTCATGAAACAGAATGAGATGATAAATGCTTTATACATATCTTTGATATTAATATTAAGTTTATTTTATTTTCATTTCTGTGGCAGTATCTGGTTCATACATTGTTCTTCTAATGCAACAATTTAACATCAGTGTCTTTTCTATAATTATTGTCATTTTGTGATTACGTCCTGATGGCATTATCCTCCAAATCCATTGGAATCTCATCAGTATTGAATTATTTATATGTCATTACTCCGAGTCTGGACCAACATATATATCCAATGTTAATTTACTTGCTTTAGTCTTCTAATTCTATTTGAAATAATGTCATAGATTGAAATTTATCCAGCAGTATTTTATAACCTATTGATGTATATAAATTCAGTGCCTAAATGAATTGTTTATTTTCATCACTCACAGATGGAAGATGTCTAATAACCATAAATTCATATAAAACAATTCATTTTTTCATCCATGCAGACATGTACGGATGTACATACAGATTCATTAATCCTTTGATAAATACATTTATAGAAGTATTGGCACATCATATGTCTTTCATCAAGTTCTTTTTTTTTCATGCAGCCTATTCTTTTCAGTGATATACTGCCATCCATAACTGGCTGAATGCTTTAAATACATATACTTCTTTTCTTATGGATGTTACAGCTTACAAGTAACGTTGATACTAAGCCGTCTATTCGAACCCTACATCATATTATATCCTTGTGTTCTCCTCTATTACCCTTTCAATGACTCATTATGTATTACTAATTTTTTATATTTCTTCTTTTTCATGACACCCTTCACAAAACAGAGCGTAAGTATGATCTCTTGATATAATTGTATTACTTCTACAAAACAATCATCTAAGACAGAACAAAATAGGAGAAAGTTTGATTTTATGTGCAGAATTATTCCTAAGGAAATCGGAAAGGAGACATTAATGGAACAGATTTATAAGATTAAAGCATTCTACATGACCTTGATTTAACTATTTCATTGTTTATTTTATTTTTTCCCATTTTATTTATCTAATTTTGTTTGAGGTAGTTTAAAAGATTGACTGCTATCCAGCAGTATATTATGACTTTGCTGATATATATCCATTTAGTGCCTGATCATATAGTGTATTTTTATCAATTACATGCTGAGAATGACTAATAACCAGAAACTCATATTTGTATACACATGTTCATCCATGCATGCATGAACGTATGCACATAAATATTCATAAATCTTTAGATAAAGATATGTATTCAAGTATAGGCACATATCTGTGTCATCAGGTTCGTTATTTTACATGCAGACTATTCTAGTTAGTGAAATATAGCGATAGAAACTGATTGAATTAAAGGAATATACTTCTGTTATTATTGACCATATACCTGATAAGTAAAGTTGATACTATGCTAAACATTGGAGACCCACAGCATACTATATCATTGTGTTCCTCTGTATTACCCTTTGAATGGGGAGTCCAGAGTGATTGAGTTGTCAAAAACGCTCTGTTATGGATCACTGCCATCTCAACTGTCTACATGGCTTCAAGTCTCAGAGTCTGCCAATTTGGGTGTGTGAGAAATGTTGCCAGTAGCTTCTTGTTGGTCAGTGTTTCTTTCCAGGGATTTTTCTGCCTCCTTCCTCCACCATTAATACTGCCTGTCATGCAAAGCCTATTGTGTGCTGGATAATGGTGGTGAACCCTACAACAACAACAACAACTCTTTCAATGACCTGTATCATATTGACTTTTGATATTTCTTTTCTTTCCATGACATCTTTCACAAAACAGATGGAAAGAATGGACTCTTTATATGATTGTGTTATGTTCTCTAAAGAGTTATTTAATAGACGGAAGAAATTAGTACAAAATCTTATTTTATGTGATAAAATATCCGTATGGAAGCAGAGAGGAAAAATAATAGGAAACATTCCAAATAGAAAACAGTGATAACATTACTCTTAAATGCCTTTTTTAAATTCATTAAAAAGAATGAGATGATTAATGCATTATACATATCTTTAATATTAATATTACGTTTATATTATTCTCATTTATGTAGCAGTGTCTGGTTCATACATGGTTGTTCTAATGCAACTTTTTCACATCAGTGTATTTTCTTTAATTATTGTCATTTTTGACTATGTCCTGATAGCATTATCCTCAAAATCCATTGGAATCTCATCAGTATTGAATTATTTTTTGTCATTACTCCGAGTCTGGACCAACAATTATATCCAATGTTAGTTTGCATGTTTTAGTCTTCTAATTTTGGTTGAAATAATGTCAAAGATTGATGTTTATCCAGCAGTATTTTGTAACCTTTTGTTGTATATCAATTCAGTGCCTAAATGAATTGTATATTTTCATCACTCACAGACTGAAGATGACAAATAACCAAAAATTCTTAGCCCAGTTCATTGTTTTATCCATGCAGACATATATGTATGCACATAAAGACTCATTAATCTTTAGATAAATACATGTATAGAAGTATTGGCACATCATATGTGTGTCATCAAGTTCTTTATTTTCCATGCATACTATTCTTTTTAGTGATATACTGCCATCCATATCTGGCCGACTGCATTTAATGTATACACTGCTGTTATTATGGATGTTACATCTGACAGGTAAAGTTGATACTAAGCCCTCCATTCGAACCCTACATCATATTATATCCTTGTCTTCTCCTCCATTACCCTTTCAATGAGCTATGTTGCATTACTGATATTTGATATTTTCTTCTTTTTCATGACACCCTTCACAAAACAGAGCGTAAGTATTATCTCCTGATATAATTGTATTACTTCTGCTAAACAATCATCTAAGACAGAAGAAAAGAGTAAAAGAGTAGAAAGTTTAATTTGATGTGCTGAATTATTCCTAATGAAATCTGAACGGAAACATTAATGGAACAGTTTCATCAGATTAAAGCATTCTACTTGAGTTTGTTTAATTATTTCGTTGTTTATTTTATTTTCATAGTTTTTACTTCTACTTTTGTTTGAGGTAATTTAAAGATTGAGTGCTATCCATCATGACTTTGCTGATATATATCTCATATTCATTTTTTCATCCATGCAGACATGTACGGATGCACATACAGATTCATTAATCTTTAGATAAATACATTTATAGAAGTATAGGCACATCATATGTATTTCATCAAGTTCTTTATTTTTCATGCAGACTATTCTTTTCAGTGATATACTGCCATCCATAACTGGCTGAATGCTTTAAATGCATATACTTCTTTTCTTATGGATGTTACAGCTGACAAGTAAAGTTGATACTAAGCCGTCTATTCGAACCCTACATCATATTATATCCTTGTGTTCTCCTCTATTACCCTTTCAATGAGTCATTATGTATTAATTATTTTTGATATATCTTCTTTTTCATGACACCCTTCACAAAACAGAGCGTAAGTATGATCTCTTGATATAATTGTATTACTTCTACTAAACAATCATTTAAGACAGAACAAAATAGGTGAAAGTTTGATTTTATGTGCAGAATTATTCCTAATGAAATCGGAAAGGAGACATTCATGGAACAGATTAATAAGTTTAAAGCATTCTACATGACCTTGATTTATCGTTTTCACTGTTTATTTTATTTTTTCCTATTTTATTTATCTAATTTTGTTTGAGGTAGTTTAAAAGATTGACTGCTATACATCACTATATCATGGCTTTGCTGATATATATCCATTCAGTGTTTGATCATATTGAGTATTTTTATCAATTACATGCTGAGAATGACTAATAACCAGAAACTCATATTTGTATACACATGTTCATCCATGGATGCATGAACGTATGCACATAAATATTCATAAATCTTTAGATAAAGATATGTATTCAAGTATAGGCACATATCTGTGTCATCAAGTTCGTTATTTTACATGCAGACTATTCTAGTTAGTGAAATATAGCCATTGAAACTGATTGAATTAAAGGCATATACTTCTGTTATTATTGACCATATACCTGATAAGTAAAGTTGATACTATGCTAAACATTGGAGACCCACAGCATACTATATCATTGTGTTCCTCTGTATTACCCTTTGAATGGGGAGTCCAGAGTGATTGAGTTGTCAAAAACGCTCTGTTATGGATCACTGCCATCTCAACTCTGTCTACATGGCTTCAAGTCTCAGAGACTGCCAATTTGGGTGTGTGAGAAATGTTGCCAGTAGCTTCTTGTTAGTCAGTGTTTCTTTCCAGGGATTTTTCTGGCTTCTTCCTCCACCATTAATACTGGCTGTCATGCAAAGCCTATTGTGTGCTGTATAATGGTGGTGAACCCTACAACAACAACAACAACTCTTTCAATGACCTGTATCATATTGACTTTTGATATTTCTTTTCTTTCCATGACATCTTTCACAAAACAGATGGAAAGAATGGACTCTTTATATGATTGTGTTATGTTCTCTAAAGAGTTATTTAATAGACGGAAGAAATTAGTACAAAATCTTATTTTATGTGATAAAATATCCGTATGGAAGCAGAGAGGAAAAATAATAGGAAACATTACAAATAGAAAACAGTGATAACATTACTCTTCAATTCCTTCTCTAAATTCATGAAATAGAATGAGATGATTAATGCATTATACATATCTTTAATATTAATATTACGTTTATATTATTCTCATTTCTGTAGCAGTGTCTGGTTCATACATGGTTGTTCTAATGCAACTATTTCACATCAGTGCATTTTCTTTAATTATTGTCATTTTGAGAATATGTCCTGATAGCATTATCCTCCAAATCCATTGGAATCTCATCAGTATTGAATTATTTATATGTCATTACTCCGAGTCCGGACCAATATATATATCCAGTGTTAATTTACTTGCTTTAGTCTTCTAATTCTATTTGAATTAATGTCATAGATTGAAATTTATCCAGCAGTATTTTATAACCTTTTGATGTATATCAATTCAGTGCCTAAATGAATTGTATATTTTCATCACTCACAGACTGAAGATGACAAATAACCAAACATTCATAGCCCAATTCATTGTTTTATCCATGCAGACATATATGTATGCACAAAAAGATTCATTAATCTTTAGATAAATACATGTATAGAAGTATTGGCACATCATATGTGTGTCATCAAGTTCTTTATTTTCCATGCAGACTATTCTTTTTTAGTGAAATACTGCCATCCATATCTGGCCGACTGCATTTAATGTATATACTGCTGTTATTATGGATGTTACATCTGACAGGTAAAGTTGATACTAAGCCCTCCATTCGAACCCTGCATCATATTATATCCTTGTCTTCTCCTCCATTACCCTTTCAATGAGTTATGTTGCATTACTGATATTTGATATTTCTCCTTTTTCATGACACACTTCACAAAACAGAGCGTAAGTATTATCTCCTGATATAATTGTATTACTTCTGCTAAACAATCATCTAAGACAGAAGAAAAGTGTAAAAGAGTAGAAAGTTTCATTTGATGTGCAGAATTATTCCTTATGAATCTAAACAGAAAAATTAATGGAACAGTTTCATCAGATTAAAGCATTCTACATGACTTTGATTTAACTATTTCGTTGTTTATTTTATTTTCATAGTTTTTACTTCTAATTTTGTTTGTGGTAATTTAAAGATTGAGTGCTATCCATCATGGCTTTGCTGATATATACCCTTTCAGTGTTTGATTATATTGTGTATTTTTATCAATTACATGCTGAGAATGACTAATAACCAGAAACTCATATTTGTATACACATGTTCATCCATGCATGCATGAACGTATGCACATAAATATTCATAAATCTTTAGATAAATATATGTATTCAAGTATAGGCACATATCTGTGTCATAAAGTTCGTTATTTTACATGCAGACTATTCTAGTTAGTGCAATAAAGCCATAGAAACTAATTGCATTAAAGGCAAATACTTCTGTTATTATTGACCATATACCTGATAAGTAAAGTTGATACTATGCTTAACATTGGAGATCCACAACATACTATATCATTGTGTTCCTCTGTATTACCCTTTGAATGGGGAGCAAAGAGTGACTGAGTTGTCAAAAGCGCTCTGTTATGGATCACTGCCATCTCAACTCTGTATGGCTTAAAGTCTCAGAGTCTGCCAGTTTGGGTGTGTGAGAAATGTTGCCAGTAGCATCTTGTTGGTCAGTGTTTCTTTCCATGGATTTTTCTGGCTTCTTCCTCCACCATTAATACTGGCTGTCATGCAAAGCCTATTGTGTGCTGGATAATGGTGGTGAACACTACAACAACAACAACAACTCTTTCAATGACTTGTATCATATTGACTTTTGATATTTCATTTCTTTCCATGACATCTTTCACAAAACAGATGGAAAGAATGGAATCTTTATATGATTGTGTTATGTTCTCTAAAGAGTTATTTAATAGACGGAAGAAATTAGTACAAAATCTTTTTTTATGTGATAAAATATCCGTATGGAAGCAGAGAGGAAAAATAATAGGATATATTCCAAATAGAAAACAGTGATAACATTACTCTTCAATACCTTCTCTAAATTCATGAAACAGAATGAGATGGTAAATGCATTATACATATCTTTGATATTAATATTATGTTTTTTTTATTCTCATTTCTGTAGCAGTGTCTGGTTCATACATTAATGTTCTAATACAACTATTTCACATCAGTGTATTTTCTTTAATTATTGTCATTTTTGACTATGTCCTTATAGCATTATCCTACAAATCCATTGGAATCTCTTCAGTATTGAATTATTTGTTTGTCATTACTCCGAGTCTGGACCAACAATTATATCCAATGTTAGTTTGCATGCTTTAGTCTTCTAATTCTGGTTGAAATAATGTCATAGTTTGAATTTTATCCAGCAGTATTTTATGACTTTTTGATGTATATCAATTCAGTGCTTAAATGAATTGTATATTGTCATCACTCACAGACTGAAGATGACAAATAACCAAAAATTCATAGCCCAATTCATTGTTTTATCCATGCAGACATATATTTATGCACAAAAAGATTCATTAATCTTTAGATAAATACATGTATAGAAGTATTGGCACATCATATGTGTGTCATCAAGTTTTTTATTTTCCATGCAGACTATTCTTTTTTTGTGAAATACTGCCATCCATATCTGGCTGACTGCATTTAATGTATATACTGCTGTTATTATGGATGTTACATCTGACAGGTAAAGTTGATACTAAGCCCTCCATTCGAACCCTGCATCATATTATATCCTTGTCTTCTCCTCCATTACCCTTTCAATGAGTTATATTGCATTACTGATATTTGATATTTCTCCTTTTTCATGACACACTTCACAAAACAGAGCGTAAGTATTATCTCCTGATATAATTGTATTACTTCTGCTAAACAATCATCTAAGACAGAAGAAAAGTGTAAAAGAGTAGAAAGTTTAATTTGATGTGCAGAATTATTCCTAATGAAATCTAAACAGAAACATTAATGGAACGGTTTCATCAGATTATAGCATTCTACATGACTTTGATTTAACTATTTCGTTGTTTATTTTATTTTCATAGTTTTTACTTCTAATTTTGTTTGTGATAATTTAAAGATTGAGTGCTATCCATCATAGCTTTGCTGATATATATCCATTCAGTGTTTGATCATATTGAGTATTTTAATCAATTACATGCTGAGAATGACTAATAACCAGAAACTCATATTTGTATACACATGTTCATCCATGCATGCATGAACGTATGCACATAAATATTCATAAATCTTTAGATAAAGATATGTATTCAAGTATAGCTACATATCTGTGTCATAAAGTTCGTTATTTTACATGCAGACTATTCTAGTTAGTGAAATATAGCCATAGAAACTAATTGCATTAAAGGCAGATACTTCTGTTATTATTGACCATATACCTGATAAGTAAAGTTGATACTATGCTTAACATTGGAGCCCCACAACAAACTATATCATTGTGTTCCTATGTATTACCCTTTGAATGGGGAGTCCAGAGTGATTGAGTTGTCAAAAGCGCTCTGTTATGGATCACTGCCATCCCAACTGTCTACATGGCTTCAAGTCTCAGAGTCTGCCAATTTGGGTGTGTGAGAAATGTTGCCAGTAGCTTCTTGTTGGTCAGTGTTTCTTTCCAGGGATTTTTCTGGTTCCTTCATCCACCATTAATACTGGCTGTCATGCAAAGCCTATTGTGTGCTGGATAATGGTGGTGAACCCTACAACAACAACAACAACAACAACTCTTTCAATGACCTGTATCATATTGACTTTTGATATTTCTTTTCTTTCCATGACATCTTTCACAAAACAGATGGAAAGAATGGACTCTTTATATGATTGTGTTATGTTCTCTAAAGAGTAATTTAATAGACGGAAGAAATTAGTACAAAATCTTATTTTATGTGATAAAATATCCGTATGGAAGCAGCAGCAGAGAGGGTGAACAGACCACGTTTTCAAGCAAAAATAAGGCTTCCCACAAATCTCATTTTAACCGAAAAAAAAAAGTCTCCATTTTTGTAAAACGGAGATTTTACGATTTTGCTCACAACGATGTGGTCATCCACCCTCTCTGCTGCTAAGGGAGATAAATTCTTTATAGATTAATCTGCCACAACTTATAACATTTACCTACTAAGTTCCCTTGTATTATGACGTCAAAGGAATTTGTCGCCTGCTATATTACCTGTAACTAGGCGCGCCCACGTGACTGTAATGGAGATATAATACATGAGTTTCGAGAATAAAACTTTTTATTGTCGCTTGTGGGCTAAAACTGAATTATTTAAATAGTTGTATTTTTATTTATCTACATATCTCATGTGTGGGGGTGGGTGGACTAGCAGTAAAGCAGACAGCTAACTCGTTCTTTTCAGTACAGACGTTCTTTATAATCTACGCATTACCTATGTTCGCTCAGCCGGAACGCGAGTGTTTCCTATTCATTGAAGTAGGTGGGCGTGGTTAAAATTCCTTGTATACAGCTCTTTATGATCTAATTGATAATGTATTTTATCTAGAGAATTATAACAGAGTATATAAAACGCTGTTTTATTTAACAACTAAAATGTTGCAGCATAAAATTGTCTGTTTTAAAAATCTCTTATTGTTAAGTATATCAAAAGATATATATATATTAAAAAATCTCTATTCTGTATGACAGCTCCGTGGTGTAATGGTATATCGTGTTTGTCTTGTAAACATAGATCTATCAACTACGTGTTCGGTCCCCATAGCAGATACATTATTTGATGGCGAAACGGAAGATGTTTTTTCTATTAATTGGGGGGGGGGGGCGATCCCCCTCAGCCAAACCAACATTGTAACTCATGCTATCGCATTCTCGGTAGCGTGGGTTGGTGTTTTTTTCCAACTCATGCAACCATGAATTCGATTTCATGGGTTGCCATGTTGGTTTGGTTTACCACGCCCACATCATTACCATCATCGTTCCATTGAATTATAATCCATCCTTAATTAAGTACATGTTATGCCTAAAATTTGCCGCAACACTCGAGCGGAGATATATATGGCATTGTGCCGTCCATGTTGTGACGTCCCCCCCAAGCATATCTTCTGGGCGGTCTAAGATGGCGTTTGCCACCTTAGGCCTCCCGCCGGAGATGTATGTTTCGGGTCCCCTTGGGCTTACTTGGATGCGAAGGCACCCAAGGAGTTCCAAGATGTGTTGTCGTATATGTAATGTTTTTTTTTTTTTTAATAATTAGAGATACAGTATACTATATTTATAAATAAATATAAATAATGGATATCAATGATGTAAATGCTATAATTGCTGAAATTTCAATTTTAAAAAATAAAGGGGTATTATTATCTGAAAGTCTCGACGCTGACAAGATTACCTCGGAATATGAAGATATTGAGTATCAGTCTAGTAAGGGTCGTTATGTTTTACCCAAGATGTACAGGCTCGTGAAAGGAATTCAAAAATCCATCAATGCTTGTTTGTACGGTAACGACATTAATGTTTTCATAACGCTATTTAGCACCGTTGAAGCAATACGTCAAAAGCTCGGCCAAGAGTATCAAAAACGAGCTGAAATTAGTTCTAAGGTTCGTGATCTTAGAAAAATGTTAAACGAGGAAAAACCCGTATCTTAACCACGTGAGCGTTACTATAAAATAGGCTTTCAGTAATTTTTATTAAAAATAAATTTTTTTTTAGCGTTTTTTGTAACACTTACATAGGATTTTCTCCTGAAAGGATACTCAGCAGTCTGGACTTGCCCATGCAGTTATGTGCATAATGGATGATCTGGTCGTAGTAGCAAGTAATCACCGCGACGCCTCCATTTTCACGTAGTTGTTCTTGTTGCCGCGTCGTTAACACAAATCGTTCATCGCCGTTCTCAGATATTACAATTCTGAAACCCCCAGCGATGTTATTTCTGAAACATTCGCGGATAGCGTCGTACAGTTTAACCCTGTCGAAGATGAATACGTTAGCTTGATGGTACATTATTTAATAACTAAGTTATTTAATAACTAAGCTTTTAATTGTGATAGTTTTACATTTGAAAATTTAGTTCACAAACAATATATGGTTGGTGAATCGCTTACAACTAAATTAACCCGAGAGCGGCTAGCAGCAATTAAAAAGTTTATACCGGTTCGAGACAGACTTCGCGAGAAACTTCAACAACGACAACAAGCGCAGACTGACTTTTCTGTGTCAAGTGAACAACTGTTTACTCCGATAACAAGTGCGACCAAAGATGTGAAAACAGCAACTGAACGAGCAATATACGGAGATATTCCTAAGGAAGGCAAGCGACGAGAAGTGCCTGTTCTTGGTGTGCTTGAAAAGATAGCAGCAGAGACCGGACAAACACGCGCAGGAATACAACAGCTATCCAGTAATATAAAAACTCAACGCGAGTATGAACGACTAGCTGATATTGATGATGAAAATCTACAATTTTCCGCGCCTGAAACTCAACCTGTTGATGTCGTCACCCCAAGAGGTGTTTCCTTTATAGACAAACTCACCGAAGGAGCTATAGCAGAAATCAAGCGACCTCAATTAATAAAACCCGAACATTATAAGATTTTTGGTAATTTTGCCGCCCAAAGCTTTCATTCCAGAAAAAACTTTTTAAAAGACGAGTATAAGAACAGTAGAATAAGCCGAGATGAATGGGCTGATTGGTTGTATAAAACGAATAGGGGGGTTGGCCGTTTAAATAAAAGAGAATTGGGATATAAAGAATTTAGAAAGGGAATTGAAGAGTATGATGAAACTGGTACAACTGAGAAAACAAGCGGAAAAGGATATTCGATTGGAAATCTAAAGGATGTCTTTGACTCTACAGTGACATGCCCTGGTAACATTCTAAGTGATATATCAAGGTTAGAGGTTCTCATCGGAGGGAAACGAGCCGGAAATAACTCACCGGAAGTAATTAATGAAGCAGCTGATATCTGTAGACGATTATTTGCCGGCGGTATCATGGACATTGATGTATATCGAGAACTTATTGCTGAATTAGTTGAAAATCACAACGATGACAACGTCATTGATGATGAAAATCCAATGGATGTAAGCGATTAATCACTAATTGAAAAACTACTAGTTTTATAACAAGATGATTATACACTACAACCATGATAAACCAGTAAGCGTCTACGTGGTGAACTCACGATTGCCTGTTTATAGAGCATATTACGGAGATGGTTTCGGCAATACCATTGCGGGGTTATTTACAAGAATGGCTCCCAAGGTAGCGCCGTTAGCTAAACAATTATCAATGAAAGCCATTGATGCTATTCGTGATAAGGGAATCAATTTCGTTGGAAATCTTGCAGGAAAGGCATTTTCTGCCGCGCAAGATAAAATAGCATTATTGGTACGAAAGAAACCAGGAATGACTTCGTCAGTGGTGCTGCCATCAACTACAGTGATGCCTGCAAAAATCAGCAAAGCAATAAATAGTGCAGTGGAAGAAAAACTAGCGCAATTGACTTCGTCACCACCGGTAACAGATAGCGCTATCATGAACGCGATAGCAGGAAGTGGTTTGAAACAAAAAAGAAATTCGAAGAATTTTCAACGACGATAATTATTGCTTTGCAATTCACCAATTGAAAACGCTAGTAATGTTATAATGTTTAAACGAACAGCTGATCCCGCGTTAGATATGGAAGCCCCAGTGCGCAAGGATGATTCCGTCCGCGATTATCAATACTATTCCTATCATGCAATACAACCCGACCTACGATCGCGAATTGAACTTCAAGTTCAAGATACCAGTAAATACTTTTTGCCATGTGAAGCATTTATTGAAGTAGAAGGAAAACTTGTAACAAATGTTGCAGCCGATACCCCATATGCAAATGATTCAAATATCCGAGTTGGTTTCGTCAACAATGGTATGATGGCGTTATTTGAAAGTGCAAGATATCTCATTGATGGAAAAGAAATTGAATCAATAGACCGTGAAGTTGATGTTGCAACAACAATAATCGGGCTAGCAAGATACTCCGATGATTATACAAGATCGGCTGGTCCATCTATGATGTTTGCAAAGGATACCTCTGATAACGCTGACCACCTTCAATACATTAAAGTGTTAACACCGCAAGACACTTCAGTTGATAATCAACGAGAAGCAACTAATCCAGAACGTCGAGCTAGACCCGGAGCTGCGTTTGATATTCTCGGAGGCGTTAATGGTAATTTCAATTTAGGATTTGCAACACGAAAATTAGCATTGCAAGAACAGCAGCGATATTTTTCATGTGCGATTCCACTCCATCATATATTTGGATTCTGCAGAAATGTAAGAAAAGTCATCTATGGAGCCAAACACACAATCGCATTAGTGCGAAAAGGCAATGACAATGATGCAATTTGGCGTACTGGTGCCGATGAAGGTAAAGTTGTTTTGAGTAAAATAGTATTATGGATGCCAGTAATGACTCCATCAATTACCACGGAAGAGCGGCTGCTCTCATTTATGGAAACAGGTGGTAAATCATTGCTAAGTTGGCTAACAACAACGACTGATGCTAAAGAGGATAATGTTAATGGTACATTTACATGGCACCTGGCATCAAAACAAGGCGTTTCAGCTCCACGTCATATATTTATAGCGCTGCAGAATCGGAATCGATTAGGTTCCCAAGAACGCAGTCATATGATATTTGATCGGTTAGGGGTAAGTGAGGTTTCACTGAGAATAAACGGACAACAAGAACCATCTGAGGATATACAGCTTAATTACGGAAACAACCAAATAGCACGTGTGTATCATCGGATGCTGTCATATATGGGTCGTGATCAAAATGTTGATACCGGTTTGCAAATATCGCAACTCGATTTTAAGAACTTGTATCCAATTTATTACTTTTCACTGGAACATCTTGATTTAACAAGACAATCCGTTGTTGACATACATTTTAGGGCTCGTATAGATCCTGGCGGTGTTGATTATAGAGCGGTTGCTGTTATTCTCAGCGACAAATCAATGTTGTTAGAAGGGGCTGGCGGACGAATGAGACTCGTTGATGCACCAGTAGAAAATCTATGATTGAAATCGTAAACGATTTTCACAATTAGATCAATTGAAAGCATAAATGTGTTTTACAATAAAATGTCATATAGTATTGTTAGTGTCAAGCTGACTGATGGTCAGGTCAAGAAATTAAAATCAAAATCCGCTAAAGAATGTGGAACAACAATAACGTTAAAACCAGCGCAGATGTCTGGCGGTACACATAAAATATCATTAACGGATCGTCAAATAAAACATTTCAATGATGCAATGAAAAAACGGCGAGGAGTTCAAATAGAATTTTCGAAAGCCGCAGTCGCGAACATGATAAAATCAGGTGGTATATTTCCATTGTTAGCCGCAATACCAGCATTGATTGCAGCGGCTGCCCCAGCGGTGGCGAAAGCGGCAGCGTTGGGAGCCGTTGGTACCGCGGCAGGGATGGCGTTGAAAAAGGCAACTGGGAAAGGATATAAAAAAAAGGGAAAGGGGTTGTACCTACCAGGAACCCCGTATTCATGGTACAGCGGGAAATCCGTGAACGGATCGGGTCTAAGAAGAATACCAGGAACGGTTTATTAATTCAGAAATCTTCGATTTCCGAATCTTCGATTTCCGAACCTATGGTTCCTATGTCCAATTTTGATTTAATTGATGCTGCTAAAAAACTAGCGATAAAAAACTTCAGAGGGGTTTTTATGAGAGATCAATTACCGAGAAAACCAAATAACGTTGAAACCGGTATTATCAATCTTGATAACAGCAGCGGATCGGGAACTCACTGGGTTGCATACGCGATTGATCCACGTGGGATTGTCTATTTCGATTCATATGGGTTAGCTCCACCAAGCGAGTTTATGCGGTATATAAATTCTTCGATGAAACTCAAAAAGTTTCCGATTTTTTATTCCACGCTGCCAACACAACAATTAAATGATCCACCGATATGCGGCCGTGAAGTATTAAATGTCCTCGCAGAGATTTCATTAAAATCCTTTGGATCTCCGTGGAAACCACCTCATGTTGTTGTAAACGAATACACGAGTGGGAAATTACAAGGATCAATAAATTGAAAACACAAGTTACGCTAACAATAATGATTGATATTTGGGGACAATCTCTGTCAATGTCGGAACCCACCGCGGAAACATCTGCGGGTTCTATCGAGGATGTAAAAAAAATAATTGAAGATGAAATCGCTGAGACGTTAAATTTAACAAGTGTTGACCCGAACGAAATAGTTGTATTTCAAGATAGCCAGGGTAAATTGAAAAGCAGTAATATATCCGTGAATGACATTTTGATACGGCATCGCGCTGCCGCTGAAAACTCTATTGCGCTGTATTCCAACGATGGACAACTTAAACCAGGCGCACTTGTGTCTACGATCACCGACGCGATTGCTACCAACGAACGTGAGCTGAATGATCTTATACGAGGTTATAATAATTTTCGCAAAAATGTTATACATAAATTCTTTGGAACCCCGCTTGTGGTTGGCATGACTCTCGCTGAAATTAAAAACTATCTATCGCTATTCTTTTTAACAAGGACGCGGGAAGGATGATGAATGAAAATGAAATCAAGGCAAATTATCTCGAGATTTCTAAACTAATAGAAGATCAAAAACCCACTAACGACGTCATTGTTAAGTTTTTTGGAACCCCGCTTGTGGCAGTCATGACTCTCGCTGAAATCAGTGAGTTTATCGGCAAGCACACTCACAATGCCTACATCGCTAATAGTTTCTTTGGTGTCCCGGCTACATCTACGATGACTCTCAAAGATATTAATATGTTTATGGTGAGACAAACAACACTTAATACCATCGTTGATAGATTTCTAGGGAGAACACCTGTTTCTGAAACCACATCGTTGACAGGCCCGACCCTCGCTGAAATTAAAAGCGCTATTGACGAACAAAAGCTCACCAACGAGTTTGTTAAAAATTTCTTTGAGGGCAGTAGCCTCCAAGATATCACGACGAAATTTTCTAACATCGACAACCATATTAAAACCCAAGCACGGATTAGAATCAACGAACTTCTGGTTTCATTCTTTTCTGACAGGAGGGGGGGAACAATAGATCCTGCCAGAATCAGGGTAAATTATCTCGATATTTCCGACGATCTTCTTAAACTAAAAGAAAACTTTGAAAGGATAAAGATTCCGCACAAAAAACCTAAAAATATCGTGTATACGATCAAACATAGAATCGAGGATTGGATAAGAGACGATCCTCTTAGTAGAAAT
The DNA here is from genome assembly GCA_030141615.1 of Unio pictorum. NCBI lineage: Eukaryota > Metazoa > Mollusca > Bivalvia > Unionida > Unionidae > Unio > Unio pictorum. Next base: position 1,224,118 of record JARLTB010000296.1, on the reverse strand, counting down.
ATCATCGATCTCTTGTGGGGTGGGGAAGTGAAGGTCGATGGTATCTACAGGTTAACGTGGGCCTCTATTCATCAATTTAATCTGATCATTGATAATAATAGAACCTACTCTGATGGCATCGCGACGTTAATTATCGAGACTGGCAGAACACCAGGCTTTCAATTCGTCGCGGTTGATAGCTCCACCATTAGATCAAAAATAGCCTGGTGTTTAGAACTTGTACATGATTTTTCCGGCTGAAGTACTAGCAATTCCCGCTAACGATGACAAATAATTGAAAACGCTAGCGTTTTTAAAATAACAATGATTTCATCAACTCAATGTCGCTATGATCAAGTCAGAGAATTTCAAAATAGACTCAAAACCCTCACTGAGGAGTATCAAATAAAAATAAAAAAATACCGACGAAGAATCACCGCGATTGATATTACTATGTACTCGGTGTCAAGCGTTCTCGCTGGCGCCGGAATAATACTTGCATCGGTTACAATGATTGCCCCGGTTGTAGTTCCAATTTGCATTTCTGCGGTGACTACAATCGGGGGTATATCAACCGGGATAGCAAAAAAGATATCATCATGCAGCCAGAGTAAACTGCAGAATTACTTACTTCAATTTCATATTACATCAACCGCATATTCGCAGTTATCCCTGATGATATCATCGTCACTCGATAATACAATTATATCAGATAGTGAATTCTCAGCGATGGTCAGTATTTTTGATTCAGCGATATCAAAATTAGAGCAACAACATGAATATAATAACAATGACAACACCGATGGAATCAGAAAACACGAACCCAAAAACCAAAATGATCTCAATAATCTCAACCATACCAGATTGTGAGTTCTCAGTGATGGTCAGTATTTATGATTCCGCGGTGTCAAAATTAGAAATACAACATGAGTATAATAACAATGACGACACCGATGGAATTACTTCAACGAGTAGTGGAGAACACGAACCCAGTACAAACAAGCATGATATCAATAACATCAACGAGTCCTGAATTTAGTGTGAACTTCCCTTCTCCGATTCCAGTGCGTGAGATCGCGCTGGCAAAATTACGAGTATATCATAGCTGGCCTAATATCAGATCGGTTGCATTTGGTGGTCAGCAACCCAATAACGCACTGGTGTTCTCGTATAAGAATAAACCCGATGGTACTCCAGAGTGGGAAACTGTTTCGTTACCAACTGGGTCGTACCAAATTAAGCAAATCAATGCTGAAATTCAGCGTAGAATAAAATCAATCACTGGAAAAGAATCAAAAATAGCTATTAATCTTCATCAACCGACGCTCTCGTCGTCGATCGAAATAAGCACAGAGGGATACATTGTAGATATATATAACAGCTCGTTAAGAACAGTGTTAGGATGGCCTGAAAAACCACCGGAAAAATCCGCCACCGACTTAACCACGGACGTACAATCATATCATGAAATCAATCCCAGTTATCGAGATAATTTATCTGATATAAGAAAAGGAAGAATCGCCGATAGATTTATATTTACCAACAAAGACACATTGCAATGGGATTTTATCATTAAAAGAACAACCGACTCATCTGTTACTATTTCATTTACGCTAACTGACGTCCGTGATTATTTTAATGAAATTAAACAATTATATGAAACACAACTAGAACAACTACGGAAAACAAAATCGCAAAAACATGTTGAAATAATAAATCAACTTATATCGGACATGGAATATATCTATGAACTAATTATTCAAACAATAATTAATGACAACAGCGACAATAAACAACGATTCATAACCGATTACAATATCACAGAGGACAATCTACGTAATTTCAAGTTTCCCGGGTACAAAGCTGATGAACTAGCAAGAATTGTTAAAACCGATATCAAGGCGCTACAAAAACAAGATCCATCTGTCCTCCTCAAATATAATAATGACCCAGATGGCGGTGGTAGGCATATCGCTCCGTTCAACGTGAATATATCCTCAGTGATTGCGCTCAATTTAGTATGTGATGTTATCGAAGGAAGCTATCAAATTAATCTCGAACGATCAAATCAAGCTCAGCAAGGATATATTCTTTATTCGTTTGCACCAACAGCTCCTCCAGGATTCCTAATTATTGAGAACCCAATTAATCCTGTCTACATGCGATGCCATAATAATTCGTTAACGAGAATTAATTTCAAACTCGCGACCAGTCAAATAATCTGATTGATTTACAAGAAGAGGTGTTAGCGATTAGTCTGTTTGTGAAATCCTAAAAATCTTCGATTTTCAACAAAGGATTTTCATCCCCCCCCCCAGACAAGGTCTGGGACAAGGTCTGGGACAAGGTCTGGGACAAGGTCTGGGACAAGGTCTGGGACAAGGTCTGGGACACGATATCGTATCGGACTCGATCAAATTTTCGGTTGAACTCGTAAAAGAATTATTAACCCACAAATGAAACATTTGCAGCAGCAGCAGAGAGGGTGATGACCACATCGTGCAACCTTGAATCGTTTAGGTGTATACGAATTTTATTTTATGACCATTTTTTTTAGACAGAGCAGTTTTAATTATATTTTCTGAAACAAATCGTATTGAAGCCCTACAAATGTCAAAGTATCTACTGGCTTCATTTATCGATTGAAAGCTTCTCTCTTCATTATTTTCTAAATCAAACGATTTAACTCTCCTAGGGGGTTTTGCATGTTTGCCAGTTCCACCTAATTTTGCATTCCGACTTTGTGAGACGGCTTGAAGATTCACAAGACAATTATCAGTCTTCACGCCATTTATGTGATCAATCACAAATCCGTCTTCGATTAATCCATTATGACATTCAAAAATAATTCTGTGACAGAGATATGTTTTATTTCTAGCACTAAACAACAAATACCCCATATTATTTAGATATCCAACCGGGTTTTTTAGTCTGCGGTGCCTGACAACACCATCACTGGAGGCTTCGTAATTAACGAGCACTGGATGAGGTCTGAAATCTTGGCTCATTTATATAATAATATTACTTGTCTAATTTATTATTTGCTTTAATTATAAGTCTATCAATGTAGTCTTGAGGGGTTTTGATGATTTTGTCCTTGATTTTATCAAGGACGTTAGGGTCAATGATTCGTTTGTCATAGTAGCGTTTTAGTTCCCTGTATCGTTTACCCCCACAAGCAAGACACAACTGCGATTTTCCTCTAACGCCCACCCCACATTGGAGGCATGGAAGAGGGCCAAAACTTCCTCGCCTAACGCTTTGCATATGATACCCACAGAATTCGCTTCTGCATGATTTGTTACACGGGGTTGTTGATCCAATCATTAGCCACTTGCAGTGATTCATTATACTATATTTTTCTATTTAAATACTTGTTTTAATTATAACATGGAGGAATTCAACAGATTATCCAAAATTAAGCCTTGGAGAAATACTAAATTCATTGATTATAACATGGCAGAGTTCAAGAGATTATCCAAAATTAAGCCTTGGAGAAATACTAAATTCATTGATTATAACATGGCAGAGTTCAAGAGATTATCGAAAATTAAGCCCTGGAAAAATACTAAATTCAATCTTGATAGGGAGTTCCAAAGATTATCGAAAATTAAGCCCTGGAAAAATACTAAATTCAATCTTGATAGAGTCTCTGATACACCAAAACGTCTAATCGGTGATAGAACTATACTCGGTAAAATCAGGGAGTGTTTTAATGAATTCTACCGAGACGGTGCAGCATACTGTTGGTCGACATTTCGAATTATTGATGAAGATGTCAATGTACCCATCATCGATGCTACTATGAACGATAAAAGAGCAGCTGAGATAATTTCACACCTTGGCGTAAAATCCAAAGGTGGAAATCCAAAGGTGGAAATCCAAAGGATTTCAAGCAAAGCAATTCCCAAACAAAGCAATTCCCATCAGAAGTATTTTTTCAGAATAAAATTCATTATCGAAGTCGAAGGCAAATGGATTATTAGAGATAAATTTGAACCAATCCTCAAGGATAAAAAAACTGTCTTTGTAAGTAGAGATTCCAAACCAGGAATTCTAACTGGAATTGACAAACCATACTACGAGAGATCTTATCCTGTAACAGCAATCGTTTATGGGATATATCCGTTAAATGATAAACCCGATATTGCAAAACTAGCTCCTATGAAATATTCACCGTTGACTTCGTCAAGGCTCAATTGTGTAGCAACACGGGTAATGGAACACTTCACAAATGCATCCCGAGGAAATAAACTAACTGATCTGCGACGTAGGAAAATAACCGAATGGGAACTGACAGTGAAACAGCACGGTGCAAAGATTTCTGATATAGCTAAATTAGAAGCATCATTAAAATTCCCAATATCAGTAACAACAATAACCGGAGAAGTATTATACGAACCGAAATATCAATCGCGAGGGGCTCCAATACAAATTATTGATCATAACGAACACGCGTGGACACCTGCAGTAACAATATTTCCACGAGATAGAACCGTGAGATATATCCCCCCGGAATTTTCCGGGGAATTTTCCGGGGATGTTTTCTATGAAGAGAAATTATTTGATGCTATTCATGCGTTGTGTAAAGATGATCCTGTGTCAGTGTGGTTACTTAGTAGTGCTGGTTCCGAATCAGGATTTGATCAATTTGTAAGACCAAATGGTGAATTATATCGCGTTGAAGAATTAGATAACAGAATGAGAAAAATCGCTAGTGATTTTTCACCAGAGAGTTCCCATGAAAAACTATTGACGGATAGTTTTACTATTCCATCAGTGGTAGCTCACTTCGCAAGAGAAAAAAACTCATGGCGTCCAACACGTAGTGATTTTCTCGAGGATGTTAAATTGAGTTGCATCGAATTTTGTCATGGAGGACTGTGGAATACGAAATACTCACGTGATGGTATGATTTCAATTGATATAGCCGCGTGTTATCCCGGAAGTTTTCTCGGGTATGGGGAATGTAGTAACTATTTTAAACGATTTGGACACCCCACGCATGAAATGACTCGTGTTGCGATTAATGGGCCATTACCTGATTTTGATTTAACCGGATTCGCTCGTGTGATATCATTTGAACTCGCTACAGGGTTACATCCGTGTAGTTATGTTTGGCTTGGTAGACATATATCTGAAAAGGCCTGGATGCCAATAGTGTTACTACGATATATGATTGATTGTGGCATGCTGATATCGTTGATTGTTTCCGAAGCTATTATATGCTATCGAGCTCAGAAAGAAGTTTGGCTACCACAACCCGATCTAGATCGTATAATTAGCGAATTGCGAAAACAATTCCCTGATTTCAATGAAGAACAAATCATGAATTGGTCTAAGAAGTTATTTGAAATTAAAAAAGAACAAGCAAAGGATTTTGGACGAAGAATAATCGGTAAATTTACCCAGGGTGGAAGATACGACAATGCAAAATTTTCCTCGCGGTTGATCATAGACGTCGCTGAATACGATTTTCTTGTAACGGATTTAACGAAACAGGGAAAACTTGTATCCCGTAAGGATGCTTTTCTATCCAATGGTGAGAAATTGGGTACGGTTGTTACCTACTGTGATGGATATAATTCCCAGTACACACATTTGAGAAGTTCTATGCTAGCTTATGCTTCTATCAATTTATTTTCGATGATAAATAGATTTCCTAATACCGCGGTTAGAGTAGCTACTGATTCGATGTATATACACAATAAATACAAATCAGATGTAGCTAAATTCACATCCCAGGAGGAAGCGTGGGGATGTTGGAGATTTAAAAAGGAGACGCTACATGAGTATTGTGAATCGGCAGATGTTACCATGGATGAAAAGTACTTAAAATGTGATGAGATTCAATCAGAATTTTCTAATGCACCACCGGTATCTGATCCAATATGTAGATACAAGACAGTTTATTTAAACGGTTGTGGTGGGTCAGGAAAGACAACTCGTGCAATTGAATTATATCGTCGGAAAAATCCTACGGATTTCACAAACATGATTGTGTTAACACCGACTCACAGACTCGCCAGAGAGATGATACAGCGAGGGGTAAATGCCTGTACTTATCATAGTTTCTTTCGATGGAAAGGCGATGAATGGACCCCTGATCGAATGGGTGATAAATTCATTCCTGAAATCATAATTTGGGATGAAATATGCACGGTATCGTTGAGAGTATTACAAACATTTTTCGAGTGGTTGTTAAACAAAAACACAAAAGTCGTCATGTGCGGTGATCACGGCCAACCACCACCATTTGTCGGTGGATCTCCACATGAATGGCTAAAGGGTTCTGTAGACTATTATGAAGAAATTAATACCGACCATAGATCACTTGATGAACAATTACGCGAGTTCAAAGCACTGATTAGATTACAACCGGATAAAATCCAATGCGAAATAGCGCGTGAAATAATTTCAGAAACTCCCATGAATGATTTCTGGGAAACGTGGAGACCAAATGATTTGATAGTAGCAAGTAGAAAAATAGTCAGAGACACACTTCAGATGAAGTTATTTGAAACGCATAAAGAAAAATTTGCAACACTTCCAGTACCGTTGTGTTATAGGCCTTCAGATACACGAAAGCAGAATATTGAAGTTGATATTCCAGAGAAGAGTGAAAAGCAGATTCTCGTGTTAAATGATATTGTGCTGGTTGATATCAGCGTCGTCGAAAATGCATTGCGTGCTAATAAATCCCCATGGACGCTAGGATACGCAGCGACGATACATTCTTCACAGGGATTAACTATATCGGATACAATTGTTTGGATGGTAGATAATCGCATCGAATGGTCGAATTTAGTCTATCTCGCAGTATCCAGAGTACGAAAAATAAATCAACTTCGAAGAGTTGTCCTGACAGAGTCAGGCGATGATAATGACACAACAATAAGTGATATTGATGTTAGCATCATTAATAAAAAACTCTCCGGTTACAAACAACAGGACAAAAAAAAACAACGAGAATTTGATATTGATGCTAAATTAATAATTACGCTGAAACAACAACAGAATAATCACTGCGCGAGTTGCAATTGTATAATGCGTTGGCAGTATTCGGATAAAGATCCTCGCCAATTTACCGTAGACAGAAAAAATAACAGTCTCGGTCATGTCAGAAACAATGTGATGTTGACTTGTCTTGAGTGCAACAGACGCCGGGGTGCCAGCACCCTGGGTGCTAGTTAAGACCATGCGGTGGTAATTGAGTATCCTCGGGAATTACCTGTAATTGTTGTCGAGTAAATCCTCGTTGAGGGGCAGTTGAATCCAGTTTATAGACTGGAGGTCTACCCGTAGATCGTGTTATACTAGATATCTTGTGTGCAGTAACACTCCAAATAGGATCAGTAGCCCTTTTTCTACCCCCTTCAAGCTCTCCTGGTTCGTATAAGTACCTAACAGTGACATTACTACCAAGAATTGGTTGGGAAACGCTAGCGTTTCTAGGGAAATCTTTTTGTGGTTGTACGGGTATAGACTTCTTTTTAATAGCGTTCCTAGGTTTCATGTTGATTGTTCTAGTGATCTCATTATTCAGTGCGGTAATCACAGCTGGTAACCTTTTAACCCATTCACGGGATCGCTTTTCTTGAATGAATTCTTTTGCATATTGATATCCAAATAACCGCTCAGCAATCGTCCGATTAAATCGTTCGACAATGGCCTGATCGCGATGTAGCGCAGTATGCCCTCGTCGTATGGTGACATTATGATTTTTCATTGTAGATAGAACCGCACCCTGAAATTCCTTGCCAGGATCAACCTGCAATAGATTTGGCCAGTGCAGAGGACCTCGTCGATAAATCCTTTCAAATGCAGAAGCAACTTCAGTGGCTGATTTTGTTTTTAACGGTTCTGCTTCTTTGTATCGACTTGCAATATCAACTACGGTTAAAGCGTATTTGTAACCACGATCATGTGGCAGAAATAATATATCAGCCTGATGAACTTCATTAGGAGCAGTCACATCAAAATGCGAGAATTGAATTTGTTTAGGCGGTGGTAGATAAATTTGCCATAGTGCCTGTTTGGATAACCAATCCTCCGCTGTAGTTTTTTTCACTTTTGCAGCGCTAGCGAGTTTATGGACTGCTGATTTACCCCTCCAGTATCCTCTTGGGGAATAATAAATTGATTCCATATTATTAATTACCGGCACCTAACATCAATTTACTTTTCATAGCCGATTTTATCAAAAAGGAAGCCAATTTTTCTTTGAAGGATTTATCAGGAATAGCATTTAACGCATGAATTAATTTCACATCTGCTAGATGTCTGTGTTGCAGATTGCTGCTTTTATAAGCAACATCATGAAGGTGACAGGCCTTATCAATGGCGTTTATTGGTTCTTCACCGGGGTTGGGTTGATTTTGATTATTGAGTCTGATATCAAGTCTGGTTCCCGGTCCACAGTAGCTATATCCTGGGAGGTGCTTTTCTCCGGGGTACTTTGCCCATGGGGTTCCAGGGAGCTTTGCCAATTTGGCTGCGATATCACCTCCTCGTTTTTTTTTAAATCAGATTTCATAGACACAAATCTAAATTTCTTTGTACCACATTGCACGCATTTACCAGAAAGCGCTGATCGGTTATTTTTAGTTGTAACCGTCGTCACATCATCTGTGCCAGTACGCGTTTTACACTTCAGACAATATAGATCCATAATTTATGTATAGAAATATGGATATAATTGATTTTTCGGCGACTAAAACAAGAGAACCAATTAAGCATCATGCAGCGCTACCAAACTCTATCCGGATGATTATAATCGGGCCATCTGGATCAGGTAAAACGCAATTGTTGCTCAATTTAATAATGAGATGGATGAAGTGGGATAAGTTGTATTTAATTGCCCCTAGCGTAGATGATCAACGATGTTATGAAGTGTTAAAGGATTTTAACGAGAATGCTTCAGAAATTAAGGGCGAGAACGCCATTGATTTTATAACCGATATCGATGAAGCACCGAGCATTGATGATATTGATGGAGATATTAACAATTTAGTCGTATACGACGATATAATGTTGGATAAACAAAAAAATCCTGCTAGGATCTTTTCCAGAGGCAGGCATAAAAACACTGACGTGATATATGTCACTCAACGCTACACACAGATTCCAAAAGTGATTAGAGATAACTGTAATATTCTTGCTGTGTTTAACGGCGTTGATACACATACGCTACGAAATATTTGGCAGACATGGTGTTCCGATATGGACTTCAATCAATTTAAAAATTTCTTTAGTAACGCTCAGTCAACCCCGCATGGATTTATAACAATAAATTTACATGATCCTCGGACTCGATATCGTATCGGACTGGATCAAATATTCGGTTAAAATCATTTCTTATTTTTTGTTAACCCATAGCAGCAGAGAGGGTGGATGACCACATCGTTGTGAGCAAAATCGTAAAATCTCCGTTTTACAAAAATGGAGACTTTTTTTTTTCGGTTAAAATGAGATTTGTGGGAAGCCTTATTTTTGCATGAAAACGTGGTCTGTTCACCCTCTCTGCTGCTGAAGCAGAGAGGAAAAATAATAGGAAACATTCCAAATAGAAAACAGTGATAACATTACTCTTAAATGCCTTCTTTAAATTCATTAAAAAGAATGAGATGATTAATGCATTATACATATCTTTAATATTAATATTACGTTTATATTATTCTCATTTATGTAGCAGTGTCTGGTTCATACATGGTTGTTCTAATGCAACTTTTTCACATCAGTGTATTTTCTTTAATTATTGTCATTTTTGACTATGTCCTGATAGCATTATCCTCCAAATCCATTGGAATCTCATCAGTATTGAATTATTTTTTGTCATTACTCCGAGTCTGGACCAACAATTATATCCAATGTTAGTTTGCATGTTTTAGTCTTCTAATTTTGGTTGAAATAATGTCAAAGATTGATGTTTATCCAGCAGTATTTTGTAACCTTTTGTTGTATATCAATTCAGTGCCTAAATGAATTGTATATTTTCATCACTCACAGACTGAAGATGACTAATAACCAAACATTCTTAGCCCAATTCATTGTTTTATCCATGCAGACATATATGTATGCACATAAAGACTCATTAATCTTTAGATAAATACATGTATAGAAGTATTGGCACATCATATGTGTGTCATCAAGTTCTTTATTTTCCATGCATACTATTCTTTTTAGTGATATACTGCCATCCATATCTGGCCGACTGCATTTAATGTATACACTGTTGTTATTATGGATGTTACATCTGACAGGTAAAGTTGATACTAAGCCCTCCATTCGAACCCTACATCATATTATATCCTTGTCTTCTCCTCCATTACCCTTTCAATGAGCTATGTTGCATTACTGATATTTTCTTCTTTTTCATGACACCCTTCACAAAACAGAGCGTAAGTATTATCTCCTGATATAATTGTATTACTTCTGCTAAACAATCATCTAAGACAGAAGAAAAGAGTAAAAGAGTAGAAAGTTTAATTTGATGTGCTGAATTATTCCTAATGAAATCTGAACGGAAACATTAATGGAACAGTTTCATCAGATTAAAGCATTCTACATGACTTTGTTTTAACTATTTCGTTGTTTATTTTATTTTCATAGTTTTTACTTCTACTTTTGTTTGAGGTAATTTAAAGATTGAGTGCTATCCATCATGACTTTGCTGATATATATCTCATATTCATTTTTTCATCCATGCAGACATGTACGGATGCACATACAGATTCATTAATCTTTAGATAAATACATTTATAGAAGTATAGGCACATCATATGTATTTCATCAAGTTCTTTATTTTTCATGCAGACTATTCTTTTCAGTGATATACTGCCATCCATAACTGGCTGAATGCTTTAAATGCATATACTTCTTTTCTTATGGATGTTACAGCTGACAAGTAAAGTTGATACTAAGCCGTCTATTCGAACCCTACATCATATTATATCCTTGTGTTCTCCTCTATTACCCTTTCAATGAGTCATTATGTATTAATTATTTTTGATATATCTTCTTTTTCATGACACCCTTCAAAAAACAGAGCGTAAGTATGATCTCTTGATACAATTGTATTACTTCTACTAAACAATCATCTAAGACAGAACAAAATAGGAGAAAGTTTGATTTTATGTGCAGAATTATTCCTAATGAGATCGGAAAGGAGACATTCATGGAACAGATTAATAAGTTTAAAGCATTCTACATGACCTTGATTTATCGTTTTCACTGTTTATTTTATTTTTTCCTATTCTATTTATCTAATTTTGTTTGAGGTAGTTTAAAAGATTGACTGCTATCCATCACTATATCATGACTTTGATGATATATATCCATTCAGTGTTTGATCATATTGAGTATTTTTATCAATTACATGCTGAGAATGACTAATAACCAGAAACTCATATTTGTATACACATGTTCATCCATGGATGCATGAACGTATGCACATAAATATTCATAAATCTTTAGATAAAGATATGTATTCAAGTATAGGCACATATCTGTGTCATAAAGTTCGTTATTTTACATGCAGACTATTCTAGTTAGTGAAATATAGCCATTGAAACTGATTGAATTAAAGGCAAATACTTCTGTTATTATTGACCATATACCTGATAAGTAAAGTTGATACTATGCTAAACATTGGAGACCCACAGCATACTATATCATTGTGTTCCTCTGTATTACCCTTTGAATGGGGAGTCCAGAGTGATTGAGTTGTCAAAAACGCTCTGTTATGGATCACTGCCATCTCAACTCTGTCTACATGGCTTCAAGTCTCAGAGTCTGCCAATTTGGGTGTGTGAGAAATGTTGCCAGTAGCTTCTTGTTGGTCAGTGTTTCTTTCCAGGGATTTTTCTGGCTTCTTCCTCCACCATTAATACTGGCTGTCATGCAAAGCCTATTGTGTGCTGGATAATGTTGGCGAACCCTACAAAAACAACAACAACAACAACTCTTTCAATGACCTGTATCATATTGACTTTTGATATTTCTTTTCTTTCCATGACATCTTTCACAAAACAGATGGAAAGAATGGACTCTTTATATGATTGTGTTATGTTCTCTAAAGAGTTATTTAATAGACGGAAGAAATTAGTACAAAATCTTATTTTATGTGATAAAATATCCGTATGGAAGCAGAGAGGAAAAATAATAGGAAACATTCCAAATAGAAAACAGTAATAACATTACTCTTCAATTCCTTCTCTAAATTCATGAAAAAGAACGAAATGATTAATGCATTATACATATCTTTAATATTAATATTACGTTTATATTATTCTCATTTATGTAGCAGTGTCTTTTTCATCCATGGTTGTTCTAATGCAACTATTTCACATCAGTGTATTTTCTTTAATTATTGTCATTTTGAGAATATGTCCTGATAGCATTATCCTCCAAATCCATTGGAATCTCATCAGTATTGAATTATTTATATGTCATTACTCCGAGTCCGGACCAATATATATATATCCAGTGTTAATTTACTTGCTTTAGTCTTCTAATTCTATTTGAATTAATGTCATAGATTGATGTTTATCCAGCAGCATTTTATAACCTTTTGATGTATATCAATTCAGTGCCTAAATGAATTGTATATTTTCATCACTCACAGACTGAAGATGACAAATAACCAAAAATTCATAGCCCAATTCATTGTTTTATCCATGCAGACATATATGTATGCACAAAAAGATTCATTAATCTTTAGATAAATACATGTATAGAAGTATTGGCACATCATATGTGTGTCATCAAGTTCTTTATTTTCCATGCAGACTATTCTTTTTTAGTGAAATACTGCCATCCATATCTGGCCGACTGCATTTAATGTATATACTGCTGTTATTATGGATGTTACATCTGACAGGTAAAGTTGATACTAAGCCCTCCATTCGAACCCTGCATCATATTATATCCTTGTCTTCTCCTCCATTACCCTTTCAATGAGTTATGTTGCATTACTGATATTTGATATTTCTCCTTTTTCATGACACACTTCACAAAACAGAGCGTAAGTATTATCTCCTGATATAATTGTATTACTTCTGCTAAACAATCATCTAAGACAGAAGAAAAGTGTAAAAGAGTAGAAAGTTTGATTTGATGTGCAGAATTATTCCTTATGAATCTAAACAGAGAAATTAATGGAAGAGTTTCATCAGATTAAAGCATTCTACATGACTTTGATTTAACTATTTCGTTGTTTATTTTCTTTTCATAGTTTTTACTTCTAATTTTGTTTGTGGTAATTTAAAGATTGAGTGCAATCCATCATAGCTTTGCTGATATATACCCTTTCAGTGTTTGATTATATTGTGTATTTTTATCAATTACATGCTGAGAATAACTAATAATCAGAAACTCATATTTGTATTCACATGTTCATCCATGCATGCATGAACGTATGCACATAAATATTCATAAATCTTTAGATAAATATATGTATTCAAGTATAGGCACATATCTGTGTCATAAAGTTCGTTATTTTACATGCAGACTATTCTAGTTAGTGAAATATAGCCATAGAAACTAATTGCATTAAAGGCAAATACTTCTGTTATTATTGACCATATACCTGATAAGTAAAGTTGATACTATGCTTAACATTGGAGATCCACAACATACTATATCATTGTGTTCCTCTGTATTACCCTTTGAATGGGGAGCAAAGAGTGACTGAGTTGTCAAAAGCGCTCTGTTATGGATCACTGCCATCTCAACTCTGTCTACATGGCCTCAAGTCTCAGAGTCTGCCAATTTGGGTGTGTGAGAAATGTTGCCAGTAGCTTCTTGTTGGTCAGTGTTTCTTTCCAGGTATTTTTCTGGCTTCTTCCTCCACCCTTAATACTGGTTGCCATGCAAAGCCTATTGTGTGCTGGATAATGGTTGTGAACCCTACAACAACAACAACAACCCTTTCAATGACCTGTATCATAATGACTTTTGATATTTCTTTTCTTTCCATAACATTTTTCACAAAACAGATGGAAGGAACGGACTCTTTATATGATTGCATTATGTTCTCTTAAGAGTCATTTAATAGACGGAAGAAATTAGTACAAAATCTTATTTTATGTGCAAAATATATCCCTTAGGACACAGGGAGGAAAAATAATAGGAAACATTTCAAATAGAAACTAGTCATAACCTTATTCTTTAATAACTTTTCTTATTTCATGGAACAGAGATGATTAATGTATTATACATATCTTTGATATTAATATTCCTTTTATTTTAATTTCATTTCTGTGGCAATATCTGGTTCATACATTGTTGTTCTGATGCAACAATTTAACATCAGTGTCTTTTCTTTTATTATTGTCATTTTGTGAATATGTCCTGATAACATTATCCTCCAAATCCTTTGGAATCTCATCAGTATTGAATTATTTATTTTGTCACTTCTCCGAGTCTGGACCAACATATATATCCAATGTTCAGTTGCTTGCTTTAGTCTTCTAATTCTGTTTGAAATAATGTCATAGATTGAAGTTTATCCAGAAGTTTTTGTAAGACCTTTTGATGTATATCAATTCAGTGAATAAATAAATTGTATAGTTTCATCACTCACAGAATGAAGATGTCTAATAACCAGAAATTCTTAAAACAATTCATTTCTTCATCCATGCAGACATATACGGATGCACATAAAGATTCATTAATCTTTAGAGAAATACATGTATAGAAGTATTGGCACATCATATGCGTGTCATCAAGTTCTTTATTTTTCATGCGGACTATTTTTTTTAGTGATATACTGCCATCCATTACTGGCTGAATGCTTTAAATGTATATACTTCTGTTCTTATGAATGTTACATCTGACAAGTAAAGTTGATACTAAGACGTCTATTCGAACCCTACATCATATTATATCTTTGTGTTCTCCTCTATTACCCTTTCAATGAGTCATTATGTATTACTAATTTTTGATATTTCTTCTTTTTCATGACACACTTCACAAAACAGAGCGTAAGTATTATCTCTGATATAATTGTATTACTTCTACTAAACAATCATCTAAGACAGAAGAAAAGAGTAGAAACTTTAATTTATGTGCAGATCTATTCCTAAGGAAATCTGAACGGAAACAATAATGGAACAGTTTCTTCAGATTAAATCATTCTACATGACTTTGATTTAACTATTTCGTTGTTTATTTTATTTTCATATTTCTTACTTCTACTTTTGTTTGAGGTAATTTAGAGATTAAGTGCTATCCAGCATGAATTTTCGAATATATATATATATATATATATATATATATATATATATATATATATATATATATATATATATATATATATATATATATATATATATCCATGCAGTGCCTGATCATATAGTGTATTTTTATCAATTACATGCTGAGAATGACTAAAAACCAGAAATTCATAGTTTTCTACACATGTTCATCCATGCATGCATGAAATAATGCACATAAATATTCATAAATCTTTAAATAAATATATGTATTCATGTATATGCACATATCTGTGTCATCAAGTTCTTTATTTTACATGCAGATTATTCTAGTTAGTGAAATATAGCCATATAAACTGATTGCATTAAAGGCATATACTTCTGTTATTTTTGACCATATACCTGATAAGTAAAGTTGATACTATGCTAAACATTGGAGCCCCACAACATACTATATCATTGTGTTCCTCTGTATTACTCTTTGAATGGGGAGCCCAGAGTGACTGAGTTGTCAAAAGCGCTCAGGTATGAATCACTGCCATCTCAACTCTGTCTGCATGGCTTCAAGTCTCAGAGTCTGCCAATTTGGGTGTGTGAGAAATCTTGCCAGTAGCTTCTTGTTGGTCAGTGTTTCTTTCCAGGGATTTTTCTGGCTTCTTACTCGACCGTTAATACTGGCTGTCATGTAAAGCCTATTGTGTGCTGGATAATGGTTGTGAACCCTACAACAACAACAACAACAACCCTTTCAATGACCTGTATCATAATGACTTTTGATATTTCTTTTCTTTCCATAACATTTTTCACAAAATAGATGGAAAGAATGGACTCTTTATATGATTGTATTATGTTCTCTGAAGAGTCATTTAATAGACGGAAGAAATTAGCACAAAATCTTATTTTATGTGATAAAATATCCCTATGGAAGCAGAGAGGAAAAATAAAAGAAATCATTCCAAATAGAAAACAATGATAACCTTACTCTTCAATAACTTCTCTAAATTCATGGAACAGAATGAGATGATTAATACATTATACATATCTTTGATATTAATATTCCGTTTATTTTATTTTCATTTCTGTGGCAGTGTCTGGTTCATACATTGTTGTTCTAATGCAACAATTTAACATCATTGTCTTTTCTTTAATTATTGTCATTTTCTGACTATGTCTTGATAGCTTTATCCTCCAAATCCATTGGAATCTCATCAGTAATGAATTATTTTTTTGTCATTACTCCGAGTCTGGACCAACAATTATATCCAATGTTAATTTGCTTGCTTCAGTCTTCTAACTCTGTTTGAAATAATGTAATAGATTGAAGTTTATCCAGCAGTATTTTGTAACCTTTTGATGTATATAAATTCAGTGCCTAAATGAATTGTATATTTTCATCACTCACAGACTGAAGATGACTAATAAACAAAACTTCATAGCCCAATTCATTGTTTCATCCATGCAGACATATATGTATGCAGAAAAATACTCATTAATCTTTAGATAAATACATGTATAGAAGTATTGGCACATCATATGTGTGTCATCAAGTTCTTTATTTTCCATGCAGACTATTCGTTTTAGTGAAATACTGCGATCCATATCTGGCCGACTGTATTTAATGTATATACTGCTGTTATTATGGATGTTACATCTGACAGGTAAAGTTGATACTAAGCCCTCCATTCGAAACCTACATCATATTATATCCTTGTGTTCTCCTCCATTACCCTTTCAATGAGTTATGTTGCATTACTGATATTTGATATCTCTTCTTTTTCATGACACACTTCACAAAACAGCGTAAGTATTATATCCTGATATATTTGTAATACGTCTACTAAACAATCATCTAAGACAGAAGAAAAGATTAGAAAGTTTAATTTGATGTGCAGAATTGTTCCTAAGGAAATATGAACGGAAACATTAATGGAACAGTTTCATTAGATTAAAACATCCTACATGACTTTGATTTAACTATTTCATTGTTTATTTTATTTTCATATTTTTTACTTCTAATTTTGTTTGAAGTAATTAAAAGATTGAGTGCTATCCATCATGACTTTGGTGATATATATCCATTCAGTGTCTGATCATATAGTGTATTTTTATCAATTACATGCCGAATATGAATAATAACCAGAAATTTATCCTTTTATACTGTTCATCAATGCATGCATGAACGTATACACATAAACAATCATAAATCTTTAGACAAATATATGTATACAAGTAAATTCACATAACTGTGTCATCAAGTTCTTTATTTTACATGCAGACTATTCTAGTTAGTGAAATATAGCCATAGAAACTGATTGCATTAAAGGAATATACTTCTGTTATTATTGACCATATACCTGATAAGTAAAGTTGAAACTATGCTAAACATTGGGGCCCCACAGCATACTATATCATTGTTTAACTCTGTATTACCCTTTGAATGGGGAGCCCAGAGTGACTGAGTTGTCAAAAGCGCTCTGTTATGGATCACTGCCATCTCAACTCTGTCTGCATGGCTTCAAGTCTCAGAGTCTGGCAATTTGGGTGTGTGAGAAATGTTGCCAGTAGCTTCTTGTTGGTCAGTGTTTCTTTCCAGGGATTTTTCTGGCTTCTTCCTCGACCGTTAATACTGGCTGTCATGTAAATCCTATTGTGTGCTGGATCATGGTGGTGAACCCTACAACAACAACAACAACAACAACAACAACAACAACAAATAAAGAGTCATTTAATAGACGGAAGAAATTAGTAAAAAATCTTATTTTATGTGATAAAATATCCCTATGGAAGCAGAGAGGAAAAATAAAAGAAATCATTCCAAATAGAAAACAGTGATAACCTTACTCTTCAATAACTTCTCTAAATTAATGGAACAGAATGAGATGATTAATACATTATACATATCTTTGATATTAATATTCCGTTTATTTTATTTTCATTTCTGTGGCAGTGTCTGGTTCATACATTGTTGTTCTAATGCAACAATTTAACATCATTGTCTTTTCTTTAATTATTGTCATTTTCGGACTATATCCTGATAGCATTATCCTCCAAATCCATTGGAATCTCATCAGTATTGAATTATTTTTTGTCATTACTCCGAGTCTGGACCAACAATTATATCCAATGTTAATTTGCTTGCTTCAGTCTTCTAACTCTGTTTGAAATAATGTCATGGATTGAAGTTTATCCAGAAGTATTGTGTAACCTTTTGATGTATATAATTTCAGTGCCTACATGAATTGTATATTTTCATCACTCACAGACTGAAGATGACTAATAACCAAAACTTCATAGCCCAATTCATTGTTTCATCCATCCAGACATATATATGTATGCAGAAAAAGACTCATTAATCTTTAGATAGATACAGGTATAGAAGTATTGGCACATCATATGTGTGTCATTAAGTTCTTTATTTTTCATGCGAACTATTTTTTTTAGTGAACTACTGCCATCCATAACTTTCTGACTGCATTAAATGTATATACTGCTGTTATTATGGATGTTACAGCTGACAGGTAAAGTTGATACTAAGCCCTCCATTCAAACCCTACATCATATTATATCCCTGTGTTCTCCTCCATTACCCTTTCAATGAGTTGTTGCATTACTGATTTTTTATATTTCTTCTTTTTCATGATACACTTCACAAAACAGAGCGTAAGTATTATCTCTTGATATAATTGTATTACCTCTACTAAACAATCATCTAAGACAGAAGAAAAGAGAAGAAAGTTTGATTTTATGTGCAGAATTATTCCTAAGGAAATCTGAAAGGAAACATTAATGGAACAGATTTATCAAATTAAAGCATTCTACTCGACTTTGATTTAACTATTTCGCTGTTTATTTTATTTTCCTATATTTTTTTCTAATTTTGTTTGAGGTAATTTAAAAGACTGAGTGCTATTCAGCATGAATTTGCTGATATGTATTCATTCAGTGCCTGATCATTGTTTATTTTCATCACTCACAGACTTAATATGACTTATAAACCGACATTCATACCCCAATTCATTTTTTCATCCATGCAGACATATACATATGTACATAACTTTTCATTAATCTTTAGATAAATACATGTATAGAAGTATTGGCATAACATATGTGTGTCATTACGTTCTTTATTTTTCATGCAGACTATTCTATTTAGTGAAATATAGCCATACATAACTGGCTGAATGCTTTGAATGTATATACTTCTGTTATTATGGATGCTTACACATGACAAGTAACGTTGATGCTAATCCCTCCAATCGAATCCTACATTGTATGTCCTTGTTTTCTCCTCTATTACCTTTTCAGTAAGTCATATCATATCTCCGATTTTTGATATTTCTTTTTTTTTTTCATGACACTCTTCACAAAACAGTTGTTACTTCCACTAAACAGTCATTTAAGACAGTACAAAAGATTAGAATGTTTTATTTTATGTGCAGAATTATTCCTAAGGAAATCGGAAAGGAAACATTAATGGAATAGATTCATGAGATTAAGACATTATACTCGAGATTGATTTAAGTATTGTTTATTTTATTTTATTCTTTTTCATATTTATCTTCTAATTTTGTTTGAGATAGTTTCAAAGATTGAGTGCTATCCAGCAGTATATTAAGACTTTGAGGAAATATATCAATTCAGTGCCTGAACATATTGTATAGTTTCATCATTCCCATGCTGAAAACGATTAGTAGCCGGAAATGCATACCCAAATACATATGTTCATCAAAGCATGCATGAATGTATACACATAAAGATTCATAAATCTTTAGATTAATACAAGTATCTGCCTATCATGTGTTTGTCAACAAGTTATTTATGTTACATGCAGACTATTTTAGTTAATAAGATATATCCATTGTTATCTCGCTGATTGCATAAAACAAATATACTTATCTTAGTTTAGACTTTACACCTGATACGAAAAGTTGATACTATGGCCTCCAGTGTAGCCCTACAACATATTTATATCCTTCTTTTCCTCTCTATTACCCTGTCAATGATCTGTATCATAATATTGACTTTTGATATTTTGTTTTAATGAAATCTTTCATAAAACCGGTAGTACTATTGTCTCCATGATGGTATTATTTTCTGTAAAGAGTCATCGACTAGAAAGTAGAAACTAGTACAAAGTCTTATTTCATTGGTAATATGATCCCTAAGGAAACAGGAAGGCAAAATACTAGGAAACATTTCAAGCAAAAAACAAAGTAATAACCTTACTCTTCAATAACTTCTCGAAATTCATGGAACAGAATGAGATGACTAATACATTATATACGTCTTTGATAGAAATATTCCATTTAATTTATTTTCATTTCTGTGGCAATTACTGGTTCATACTTTATTCTCATGCATCAATTTAACATCAGTGTCTTTTCTTAAATTGTCATTTCCTGCATATTGCCTGACAACATCCTCCTCAAAATCCATTCGAATCTCACCAGTTTTGAATTATTTATTTTTATGCTGGAAATTACTATTAACCAGAAATTCGTATGTTCGTTGATGCATGCATGTACATTTGCACTTCAAGATGCATAAATCTAAAGATAAATACATATATGCATGTATGGGCACATTATGTGTGTCATGTAGTTCTTTATTTTACATGC
This sequence comes from Unio pictorum, assembly GCA_030141615.1. NCBI lineage: Eukaryota > Metazoa > Mollusca > Bivalvia > Unionida > Unionidae > Unio > Unio pictorum. The sequence continues at coordinate 1,203,306 of JARLTB010000296.1, read as the reverse complement.
AGACTTTTGTAGTTGGTGAATTACAGCCATTGATTGCATTAAAGGAATATATTCTGTTATTATAGACCATACAGCTGATAAGTAATGTTGATGCTATGCTAAACATTGGAGCCACATAGCATTTATATCATTTTGTTCCTCTCTCTTACCCTTTCAATAAGGGGCCCAGAGTGACGAAGCTGTCAAAAGCCCTCTGATATGGATTACTGCCATCTTACTTGTCTACATGGGTTCAAGTCTCTGATTCAGCCAATGTGGTTATGTTATTAAGCTTGGCAGTAGCTTCTCATGGGTCGGTGGTTCTTTCTAGAGATTTTTACAGGTTCTTTCTCCACCATTAATACTGGCTGCCATGTAAAGCCTATCGTGTGCTGATAATTGGCATTGAACCCTACAACAACCCTTTCAATAACCTGCATCTTATTATTGACTTTTGATATTTCTTTTTTTTTCATGACAATAATTTTTTCCTTTGAAACCACGTTCTGTATTCCCCCATGAGCCTCTGCAAAGAAATTGGCCTGCTTACCCATATCCTGTACATTTGAGAAGACTTTCTCTTTCATAAAATGACTTAGTTCTCGACCAACTGTGTTCAACAATTGATTTCTGAGCAAGAAATCAGTCATCCCTTCAAACATTTGTGCCACTTTGCAGCATTATGCAACTGCTGAAAATAGTTCGCTATTCTAACGATAAACTGACCAAAGTTTTCTCTCCTCTTGGGCTTTCTATAGCTGATCTTTTCACGGTAACCCTGTTCACTGAGCTAGTACCTTTTTAGATGTGATTCCTTCAGGACGTCGTTACTGAACGCATCTTCTCTAGGAAGCTGTGAGTACACATCCAGTGCTTTACCGTTTCATAAAGCACTGAAATGCAGTGCCCAGTCATTTCGACCCCACTTCTGGTTCTCGGCATACCACTCAAACCGCTCAAGATAACTATCCATGATATTTTTTTCATTGTCAAAGAGGGGTAATTTAGGACCCTTTAGGCAGCATCGTGTTCTCGTTTTCCTGCTGTTGCTAACTCTACCTTACGTTCATGATGTAGTTGCCTTCATCTTTCCTCTATCTCCAAAGCTTCTAAACTTGCCTGTTTTTCTAATTCTATCTTATTCTTCTCTTCTTCCCATTATATCCTTTCCTTTGTGGCCTGTTTTATTTGTTTGTTCTATCTTACTTTCTCTAATTCTATCAGCTCCTTCTTGGTTTCACTTTCCCACTAAATCCTTTCTTTTTCGTCCTGTTTTTTTAGTTTTATCAACTCTTTCTTGGTTTTCCTTTCTATCTCCAATTTCTCCCTTTCGATTTTCCTCTCCTTTAACATTTGGTTCCTATCCCAGGCCTGTTCTTCCTGAATAAATTTCCTTAAACTTTCTCCCTCATACCCTTGTTCTTTACCTAAGGCGACCAAGACTTTAAGGTATGACATGACTAATAGTAATATAACAAATATAATTTTACAGAACAGACTTACCTTATTTTCAAGATGAAGGCATCCAAAACAATGCTTTGAATGTGTTTATACTGGACCTACAGAACTAGAAAAACTAAATAAAATAAACACCTACTTGAATATTATCTTGTCAAGAAAGTCACACTTGAATATAAACAATAAGTGTTGACTTTCACAAACAAGATGATGACGATTCGCTTAATCCAAAGATACCACTTCTGACACCATTGTTGCAGAATAGAAACCTAGTGGGTTTTGGATTAAATGAATAACACAAACACAATGTGAGAAAGCAGTTATTAATAGCATATAATTTCAGTTTATGATTTGCAACTTAATACAAATAGGCTTACTTTTTCTCTTGATGTTTTAGCAGATGTTTTGTTGTCAACCTTTAAAAATGCTTTGTATACATTTGATGCTGAAGGCTTTACTAAAAATAATGGACCTCTCATCCAAGCATTTGTGAAGAAGAATTATTGTAGTAAAGCCTGAGGCTGAGCATGTATACACCCACCCATTTGGTTGTAAATTGAGGTGTAGACAACAAAACACTTCACCTTAAACTATTTCAAGTGCGGGTTGCTCGGTTATATAGGCTACCTCGGTTGACACATCACGTGATTGATCAAAAAGTTTTCTTTTGATTGAAAAGTGCCCGTTTCAGCCAATGACAGTAACAGAGTAACATGCTGTGTATACATGCTCAGCCTCTGGCTTTACTCCAATAATGCCCCTCGTCCTTCATAATTGCTTGGATAAGGGGTCCATTTTGTGAATCTGTAATGCATTTTCAAACTCTTTTGCTTAAATTTAAACTTTGTGTTTCAAGTTCATTTCTTAGGCGCTATTTATGTATCTTTACAACAAACGTAGGTCAGTGTGACATATATTATATATTGTGCTCCCTCATTGTAACACTAATTATGGAGGCGATCCATATTATAGTTGAGAGAACATTATACTAAGAGATATACCAACAATATTGTGTCACATCATAATAAATTATAAAATACAAATGGAGTACATAATAACCGAGGTAACAATTTTAAAAGATACAAAAACCATTCTATGGTATAATCCAATCCTATGCCATATTTATAACTTGTAAATATATATATAAGACAGGATTTACAATGAGATGGCTTCTCAATTTACTGACTTCATATAAAATTTCCATTTAGCTCAAGATCAGGCAAAATTTTTGGCAAGGTTTATACATACTGATCTGAATAGAAACTTGAAAGCTGGTGAGATGCTGCATAATATAAAATAGTTTTGCAACAAAAATAGGTCATTGTGGCCCATTTTATATATTCAAGTGACTGTTTATTTGCTTGTGTTTTTGTACATGCTATGTTCATTAAAGGATCATAAACCAGATAATTTGATGCATCTGTGATACACATATTGTAATGAATTTGATTGTTTTTAATGTGATTTTAAAAAAAATTAGTTCATTATCTTTTGTTTTCATTTGTTTGATATTAGAAACTATTCAGTGATGAAACATCATGATATATGTCACAGGATGAAGCCGGGTTGGGACTGAATTAGTGAAGACACCGAATGCAACTGCGTTAATCAGATATTTATTTAAAAACGCAATTTAAATATAAACAGGTCTGACACCATTATAAACAATATGTTTGATATGTTAATGTGAAATTATAAATTTATCGTTCATATAACGATTTTGATATGAAACTGGTGATATCTTTGCTCAGGTGGCAATAGCAATAACACGTATTACATTACTGTTGTTGCGCCCATTTGACGTCCAAGATCTATCTCTGGTTCCACCCACTCTAGTCAATGGTCAAGGAGTCACCACGCATGGTCCACTCCTCCATGTCTGTTGAAGGATCCCTCGAGAGCCCTCACTTTAACACAGACCCGATGGTCGTAAAGCCTTGGTCCCTCACATCATGAACACCAGTACACTCTTCCGAACAATAATCACCAGACACAGCGTATACGTCAGAAGAAACCAGAGTTCTGCGACTTCACATCACCCAACCATATATATATGGTGCCTTGTGTATGGTTGGGTGCTGTATATATATATATATATATATATATATATATATATATACAGCACCCAACCATACACAAGACACCATGCACAAAGCAGCTAAAATTAAAACAACTAAACCGTGTAATACATATGACACGGTTAAGTACTTCTACATTCATATATGTTGCACATGCGCACACATTAATTAGTTACCCATGTACATTAAACGTTCGATTTTTGCAGCGTACAACTAAATTCAATTTGTCTGTTTATTTACAACAAATAGCTATCTTGAAGCAGACTATAGTATTTCTAATATCATGGCGCTGTAAATACCTCTACAGCTGAAGATTCTACTCCCTTAAAGTGGTAAGCTTCATGACAAGACTCGTTTTAATGTAATGTTTACAGAGAATTTGCTCTATAATATACACTCGCTGTGACCGATATGCGCAGCTAGGTACTTAGATTTTAAACTGCAGGCAATTTGCCCATGCAGCATAGGTTGAGTCGCGCTCAGTATTTAGAAATAACTAGAGCGGATACAAAAAAAACCACCCTCCGGTAGCGCTGTACGCAGCAGCAAAACCAGAGTACATTTTTTACCACATATACATATTGATACCAGTTATACACAATTCCGTGACAATGTACTATAAACTCCCAAAAACTAGTGTTGATCATGATTTTATTTTTCATTGATTTTATTCCTTTTTTCCTTTGTAAGCTTTTCTAAAGCATGAATCTTTCTTAATTTATCAGTGTCTGTTAATTCTGCAAATGTACACAAGTCCACTGTGATTTACATATAATCCTTTTGTGACTTGCATTACATTTTGGTGTTTAGATTGCAATATAAAATGCACTACACTATCAAGAGACCCTTTCTGACCAGTTTATCTGAAATAGAAATTAATTCATAATTCGGAAGTAAACTGTTTTGCTAATTAATAATTATTGTCTATTTTGTTAGGCTTCTCTCAATAGGTGTAATGTTGATAATACATGTAAAGAGTAATCAGAATGTGTTCATGCTAGAATATGGATTGCATGTGCAGTCACATGTGATAGTGATTCATTCAAGTGATTACCAATAAATAACCGCCAATCCTTATCAAGGATGATAGTGGCTACAAGTCCAGGCGTGTTCAGAAAACGTTACTGGAATCGGATAAACCTGACTTCTCAAATAAATTGATACATATTTAAGTTTCTTTTGAAAATTGCATGGCCAGTGATTAAATAAAACCAAACATTTTCTCTCCCTCTGGTGTCAAATTAACATTTATTGTTCATTATATCCACATTGAAATTCAGTGAAATAGTATTTTATATTATAATAAAACAGAGTATTTTTAAGAAAATTTACTTAGTGTTTAAGTGTGATACCATTTCTTGTCATTAATATATGTTTTCTATGTATTTTGGGGTATATTGAATCCTACCTGGTATTTCATAAATTCGATTACGAAGCTAATACCATAGATATATATTTCCAGTGATTTGAAATAATGAAAGAGTGGAGACAAAGGAAGGATTGGCAGGCCACATTTTGGAATCTGGAGAATGCGTTCATATGCGTTGGTATCGATCCAGATATTCTGAAGGAAAGTTTGAAATGAACCTTGCACAAGAGAAGTCTAATACTGCATGCTATTGTCATTGGAGACAGTGTGAAATTATTAATACTGCATGACAATAATGTAGCTGATTGTCTATTAGTATTATCTTGAATTGTTCTGATGAGTTATAATTGCAGTGTAAATGTGCAACATTTAAAATGTTTTCTGAGACCATTCATTTAGATGTGTAATGCAGATTGTAACATGACAGATTCATTATTCAGGAAATGTGACCTGTTGATCTTTCGTTATTCATAATATTACATAATACTATGTTTTTGTTTCTGGTATATTGGAAGTTTCTATTTGTAAGGAATGCACATAAATTGTCACGTAATCTTACTATGAATTTAGTGAGATTAAAAGCATGTTGTCATTTTCTATGATAAACTAATTCGAAAAATTATTTGCTTTTACATAATAGTTGTATATTTTACAAATTAATTTCAAATATTACATATATAATTATATTTATGAACCTTTAATCATGTTTGACACCTGTCACATCCAAACATGGCAACATAATGGGATGTTGTCAACAATATTTGAGCCAAATACAACTTTTGGTAAAATTTCAGATTTAATAAGAATTCAGTTTTCTTTTTTCTTTTCTAATTTACTAAATACTTTTTCATTTGTTCAGTCATTGAGTTGTGTGCTTACTGTGGCTCTCTAATAAATATTTTGCTAATGTATTAACGTTCCACTCAAACTCTCATTTCCTATACTATCAATACTGTGGCTTATAAATTGTAACATTCTTTGTCAACACTTCCTATTTTTATCAGCATGCTCACTCATGTCAGCTATAATTTAAACTTAATCATCCCACATTAGTTACACATGTTAGATGACAACGTAATCATCCCACATTAGTTACACATGTTAGTTGACAACTTAATCATCCCACATTAGTTACACATGTTAGATGACAACTTAATCATCCCACATTAGTTACACATGTTAGATGACAACTTAATCATCCCACATTAGTTACACATGTTAGATGACAACTTAATTATCCCACATTAGTTACACATGTTAGATGACAACTTAATCATCCCACATTAGTTACACATGTTAGATGACAACTTAATTATCCCACATTAGTTACACATGTTAGATGACAACTTAATCAAACCACAGTAGTTACACATTTTAGATGACAACTTATACAACATTTAACACACATTTAACAAATTCATTTATTGTCAGAAACTCACCATTAAATGTTTGCAGTGGTATGTGTTATATATATAATCATGAAGTCACCTTTCAATAGCCATCTTTCAGTTATGCCTGTATTCATGTACCCTTCTTCTCTCAGCAATTGTACCATGGTAAAACATTTCTATTACATTTTATAAAACCCCTAAACCCAATTTAGCACTGTGTGATATAAAGTAATATGCTAATGAGATGGTAAAACAGTAATATGCTAACGAGATGGTGAAAGAGTAATATGCTAATGAAATGGTGAGGCAGTGATATGCTAATGAGATGATGAAACAAATGGCCATATGAGAATGCTAAAGAAGTTTGTAAAGGTGAAATTAATACTTGTACCTTTGCTTAACAAAGCATGCTGAAGCTCTCATGTGAAAGGATAGTGTAAACGGAATGGTTTAAAGACTTCGTTTCTAATCACATGTACCTTTCACTAAGATATTAAAATTGTAGTCTTGATTACAGTTAAACTGGTTAAAACTAATGAAGAAAGTTTGTCAAAATATGAATGAAAACTTGGAAAACTGTTAATGTTTATATAAGAAACACCTTTTCATGCAATGTCGGAAGGGTTCAAAGGGATATGGAGTATATAATCAGCATGTGTACATTTTGTGATTTTCCTTTTCTGCATGTATATCAGATAACAAAGCTTAATTGATCTATGTTTTTCATTTTTAAACAAGACTGCATTACTATACATAGCAATGATTGTTATTAAATAGCTTTGTTTCAAAGAATTATATGTAATAACATTCATATAATTTTGTTTCTAACAGATGAAAAACATACCAGCATTATGTAAACAATAGATGAATGCCATTATATCATTCATTGTGAGCTTTAGATAAAGACAAGGTACATTTACATACCAAATGTTATACCCCAACTATAACTAAATGAACATTACTGTCATTTCATTATAGTATTCATGGGGTACAAATCGTGTGTGTACCTTTATCCTCAAATTTAAACAGCCCCCATTTTTTTAAATACTATGTTTCATTCTTAGAAATCAACAAAGCTATTTGATTAAATCAATATAATTTGTGTAATCTGGTAATAAAATATTAACAGTTATATATGTTTTCCTTATTTGAACCCTTTGAAACAACAGAATTATCAAGCGTTTCATATTGTTTTAGTACACACACACAGACACAAATATATATAGGTGTGTGTGTGTGTTGTGTGTGTGTGTGTGTGTGTGGTAACTGCCTTAAATCAATATGTTCTGAGATACGTAAGGAGAGAGAGAACTGAGGAAAATATTAAGGTATTCAATCACTAGTAATACTAAGAATAAAGAAAATAAATTATACAAGTTCAATAAATAATTCTGATTGATTCTTCATTAAACTGTTGTCAAACAAATTAAATCCTCATGAAAGCAAGTTTTATTTTATTCCAGCACACTTAATCCTATTGGACAACATACAGTGTTGCTTGTGGTATCCCAGGGGCATGTGACACTGTCTTTCATCATTCAGTAAAGGGAACATAATACATTTTAAATAGAAAAATGAAAATTGTATACATTAATGCATTGGAAGTAGTAAAACCATAAAGTTATACATGTATTATTTGCTTCAACAGTTTTTCCACCTAAATTACCAGTAATTTTCCTTGGACACGTATGTTAATGTAATCCACATTTTATCATGTGGTCAAATAATGTATGACAACAGCTTCTTTGAATATATGGTTCACCTTAAATGAGCTGTACCATATAACTTTTGTGTTCAGTCCACCAGCATTTATTATAATAAACATCCATATTTTCTTATTGTTTTCCAGAAAATGAATCATTAGCTAAAGAAAACAAAATCGTGTTTTTGCATAAATTAGTATCTTTTGTTAATAATTCGGCCTCATAATAAAAGAAATCTTCCTTGGCATTAGTGTGGCATTAACTTTGAAGTTACCTTACAAAAGCAATAATTACATAAGCAACTAAAGACAAAACCATGAATTTAAAAAAAATATGAACGTGTTTTATTTTCTTATTTCAGAAAACCTGAAAACTGAGAACCACTAAAATAAATGATACCACACTATAACATGTTTTCCTTATCTTAGACAGTAGTGAAATGGAGCTTTTCCCCACTAAAATAAATGATACATGTACCACAATATAATGTTTTCCTTCATATAGACAGTAGTGAAGTAAAATGGAGATTTTCCCCACTGCCTCGGGGCTAAATGAAAATAAGTCGAAGTAAACTTTTAAACTGCAGCTTTAGACTGTCTTCCCCTCTACACACACACAAATACACACACACACACACACACACACACACGAACATGCACCAATACAGCCCTACCACAAATAAACAGTGAAGCCAGTGTTAGGACTCAGGCTTCGAGCTTTTGATAAAGAGTATTAAGAGGCTTTTGAGCTAGGCGTATAAAAGTGTTTGAGAGGTATTCACCTCTTGCAAGAACGTTTTTCAATTGGTATTAACCCCATTCCCCCCAGCTATCCTTTTGCGAGTGTGAAGTCATTCAAGTTAAGTTAGCCTGACCAGACATGCAGAGACAACCAAAAGAAAGCACTTTACATAAACCATATCGGTTTGAGACATGTATACGATTTGTATTGCTCTAGTTGTACATGTTTTTCACACCAATTGATATGTGTAATTATATCCAGATGACGTTCCAATAACATTTAAAGGAACGATGTTAAACATATTGATACAAATGATTATCCACTGACAGTTAGTCAATATTATGCAACTTTGTATCAAAACTATTTATGGGTGTCTTTTTTTATAAGTTTATTAGATTGATTAACTTAGTAATGGGTGTAATAATAATTACCATTGTTTATACGAATATAACTAATAGGAGTGTAGTTTTCCTCTTGATAACAGACAAACGTAGTTGCATGAGGATACTGCTATTCTAACATATATCTCTGTGGATAAAATATATTAGATAATCCTTCACGATAAGTCATTATGTTTTATTATATTGCTGGATTGAAATATTTCATAGGATCGGTTTATCTAAAACCAATAGTTATATACTGCGATATAATTGTAAAGAAGCAATTCAATTTCTACATTCATCAAACACATCATCAGGCAATAGCGTAGAAGTAGCTTTGTCCTAATGGAGTCAAATATTTTCCTGTTCATGTTCTTGGTATATGTACCTTCTTTTCTTTCCAATGCTTTTCTCGAAATAATTATCAATATGAAATCCTAAAGAAGAGCTAAATGATCAAACATCAGACAACGTTCTGTCAGTATACGTTACTCTAGTGGCATTATGAATTAATTGCAGTATAAAATAAACTGAATAGTTGTGTGCCGGGGTTGTGTGCGTTAGCTGCTCATGGTCTTAATTTTCTTAGATTTTTATTAATTGTGATTCTTTGTCACCAATGACGACATTCACGTATGGCGTGCCAGAATTAAGCATAAACTCAATTTACAGTTTGATGAACTAGTGGAATAAAAGGTTGTATTTACATTGAACTTGACCATTTAAAGTCTAAATTGTCAAGCAGGTTTAATGGTTTATACATAAAGTAATCCTTTCATGTGTAATATATGTTCATCTAGTTGTATACGTTTGCATTTCTTCGTTAACTAGAAGAGTCAACTTATTCTCTGCACGAGAGCAAGAAATACAGTTTGTTATACTTATGTTTAAAGCTAAGGTCCATTATTTATTTACCTAATAAGTTACAATTGTAAAATATACAATAATGGTTAGAAGACATTGATCTGTTATTATCGCACATGATTTCAACTAAGAAACATCTAGATCAATGAGCTACTAGTGTTGGCATATCAATTTCGTTTATTTCGATTAGCGACATGGTAGTTGATGATTTATGTTGTAAGGTTTGTATCTTCAGAGCTGATCCTATGTTCATATTCATTTATGTTTGTGTCATCAGAGGTAGGGCGTTTGAAATTAAGGTGATTTAAAATTTATTTAGAAATAATAATGTCTACAAAATTTGTTTTGGATATTACATATTTTTATTTAATTGTCTCAATGAAGGTAGGGTGTTAAAATTTTAAAATGAAAATCAAACTTTTTTAGGATTTGTTGTTGTAGTTCAGCAGCAAATGTTGGGCTTTTAAAAACAAAATTAATTTACATTGGGCATTTGATTGTTTTAAATTTATTGTGATTTTTTTGAGGGTGGTTAGGCGTTGGTATTTGAAAATTGAAATTAAACTTTATTAGTAAGTGATATTGGCTCAAGAAATACACGCCATCAGCTGCTTCCTTGTGGATTATGTGGTTTTGACACGGTAGGTAGGATAGTAAATGTACGAATAAAATCCCTACCGTCGCTGTTCTTTTGGTTTTTAAAAGGTGAGTGTTGAATGTGAAGCTCAGTGCACATTGTTTGTACATGTAGGTGCTGATGAGTCAGGAAAATCTTCGTCAGCCAGATGGGTACCGACTCATGGAGTTTCACCAAGTTAAATCCAAATAAAGTCCAAAGGGGCAGTTTATTTATTTGCCTGCAGACCTTTCACATATGTAATATTAAATTTCCCAAAAATTCCCAAGAGATTGTACCTGATGTTAAAGTACCCTGACCCCTACCTAATCTTAATTCTCCTAGCTTCCCATAGTGTGGAGTTATATTCCATATCATCCCTTTTACCTACGTACATATTAATAAGAGTGATGATATGCAAAAGATTCCTTGCATTTATTTATCTAAATCAAAATGAATTTTAATGATATTCATTTCTCAAAAAGTTGTAAAAGTTGTGATCGTTATTGTCTTACTTTAAAAGGCATTGGTATGGATTAGAGAATCAAGTTTCAACACTCATATCGTGTTTACATAGGCAGAAATGGAATACTTTATCTTCATTATTCATAAGTTTACCTTTGCCGATTTATTGGCTTTATTTTTCATTAAATTAAAGTTTTAATATTATATACTGTATATACGTTTTTCAATAATATATCAATTTCAATACAATAGTTTTGTATCAAAAGTATAAATTCTACAAGTTATAAGTAATGTTTTGTTATCCAGTTTCAAAACGTATTTTAAAATTTACCTACAACAAATTCAATTAAAGAAAAACAAATTATCTTGTGTTTTTTAACAGATACAACTTGCACTGCACGTTTGCATATAATACTGAAACATATTCGTGTTTTCCATCAAGCATATAAATTACACTGTCCTCAAAATTCAGAATATCAGAATTTGTTGTAGTTTTAAACTCAATATATGTGTCATTGCAAAATCTCTTCGTTTTAAAAAAAATATTTTGTCAAAAGGATTCAATGCACAAACACGAGAGCTCTGGTTTTTTTATATGTGGCTAAAGATTTAGATAATGGCGACTAAATATAATGTTTTGTATGAGACCATACAAAAGATTTTGACACTGTATTGTGTGGTGATAAATGGTTACAAATATGGTCATTACAGAGTAGCTTCTGGAATAACTAAAGGCACAGTTCTTGGACCTGCGATTTCTCGTTGCTTATCAACGACATCATAATTGAAACTGATTCGGATATTCACTTTACATATGATTGTATGCTATAGAACAATCACAACCCAGTAGGGTAAATTGCAACAGTGGACTCGAAAATGGAACTTTAGATTACAAACTAAAAATGCAAAATAACTCAGATTACAAGAAAGAAATTCCATAAAACCAATATGTCATAGTCATTAACGGGAATTTCGTTAGAAAATCTCTTTTCCAATAAAATAGTATTAACAATTACCTGTTATTTGAAATGAAACCTTTATATTTGAGAATTATGCACGAAAGCAAATGGTACTTTAACCTTTCTAAGACGTAACTCATCCTCCTGCCCACAAAATGTGAACAAATTAAAAATTCTTAGGGTTTGGTCAGATTTATTTTAGGATATATTTGTGCAGGTTTTGAAGGATGGAATTTAAAACATCCAAATGCGAGCAGCCAATTGTGATACATTCATTTGACTTTACATCAGCATGGTAAAAGATGTCATTGAGACCATTACAATAACGTTGGCTTCTTTGTTGTTTGTTTTTTTTATGGTTTAACGCCATTTTTCAGCACAATATAGGCTATACATGGCGGCCAGTATTAATGGTGGAGGAAGAAACCGGACAAACCCCGGAAAGAACCACCGACCCACGAGAAGCTACTGGCAAGCTTTCTCACATAACTACATTTGCTGAATCTTAGACTCGAACACACGCAGACAGAGGTGAGATGGCAATGGTCCGTAACGGACAGCGCTTTAGACCACTCGGCCATTCGAGGCCCCAATAACGTAGGCTGGAAATACATTAAAATTTGTTCTACAAAGGATTACAAAAAAAGCAAAAATCATCCTGCAACACTTTAATCGAATTCAAAAGAAACAATACAAATCAGCATGAATATACTTGTGTAACACCATAAGCACAAACTGATGGTTAATTAAGGAGCTTTTCTTTTTCGTACAACAATCAAAACTTGGAATTTGTCATCAAAACTATTAATCACAAATCCTGAATCTTCAGAAAAACATATTGATAACATTTCCAAATTGCTGCGGACACATTTAATCTAAAATGAGATTTTGGTGTTAAGGTTGATGATGCGCAGTGCAACAATGTTATTATGACGTAGCACCAAACAAATCAAGAACAAGTTATCGCCTCGCATGTCCTGTGATTTTCATGAAACAGGTAAATAACTCGGGAATCTTTATTGTTGCGTTCTTACAAGTGGTCTCCCAACATTGTTAAACAAAACTGTTTCTTCCACTACGGAAAGCTGCGTGTGTTCTGTATTGACAATACTTTTTGTCCAGGGAAATAAAGCCATAAAGCGTGCCGTTTTATTTAAAACAATTCAGTATATTTCCTAATGATATTGGTTAACTTTAGAAGGCATTTTAGAAAACTTCGCCTTATTGATCTGTGCAAATTTTTTTTAAAAAGACAACATTTTACAACGACGGTGGGGAAAACATTACGTTGCAATTTTTGCGTTATAATATTTGATAAACACATACTCGTCTTGGGTGCAAATTTTCAAAAACTTTCTATCGGTCATATTGTTATACATGAATGCAGTTCTTTATGTCAGTAACCCGCATCCTAATGCTTTTGTCACTGTAGCGTTTGCAAAGGTTGGGGTGAGGTACTTCCAATATATTATTAAAATATTATGGAAGTTCCACCTTGGCTCGTGAAGTTATAAAGTTAAATTACTGACGAAATAGATGTACATTTCTGAGCCCCAGTCAGCACTGCCGACGGTTAAATTATATAGAACATGAAGATGAAATTCAAAATAATAACAATTTAATAAAGTCGATAATTTTAAATGATAAACTCAATCACTCGTCCTCCAAGTGACAGCCTACTTCATCTCGTGATTTTCAGTGTGAGTTCGATTTTCCCCTGGCCTTTGGTTCTACTCATCTCTTTATTTCGTTCCTCCCAATCCTCCTGGACTTCACCTCTCGTGACTTATCTCTTTCCTTCTCTTTTCTACCGTCTCTCTATCTGACACACTGGGACCACTGTCACTGGTCTGTCCCTGGAAGCTTCACTTAGAATCCTGTCCTAAGGTTTTTTCCCCGCCAATAACGCAAGGCTGATCGGAGCTACTATCTTCTGGCAATCTCTCTAACGAACTATAGCGAACTAAATCTTGCTGGCAGGTTTAAGGATATCATAATTAGCCAAATTAGAGTCCCGTCCCTATCTCGATTCTGATTGGGTAGCGCTGTGGCCCTGTCCAATCAACTAAGCGACCAATTCAACCTGGCTGTCAGTCTGCGGATCAAAAAGATAAGGCACGTCCACTCCTTCGGGCAACTTCTTTGATCTGCACAAGCGCTTCCACACCAAGGTGATAATTGCGCTTCTGACGGCCTTGGTCGGGCTTCCCACCCTAGCCACGGCAAACTTACGTAAGGGGTAGTGTTAGCCTGCGGTCATGTTTAACATTTAGCAATGGCTTGTCCGAATTACTTTGATTATACATGTTTCTATACTATTTTGGGTCGGGCAAAAGTACACACACACACACACACACACACACACACACGCTTGACACTACACGAATAAAAACAAAATCATCGTGACACTACACGAATAAAAAACATGAATATATATATATATATATATATATATATATATATATATATATATATATATATATATATATATATATATATATATATATATATATATATATATATATATACACAGAGCGATTATACCATTCCAGGGCTTCTGCTCATTAAATCAGGTCCTACGTTCTCTGTACCTTTCACGCATCTGATATGCATTTGGTACTGCTGTAAGAACAGTGACCATCGCATCAATCGTCCATTCGATAATTTCGCCTGCGCGAGATAGGCGAGTGGTTGGTGGTCGGTCTCCAATATGAACTTCCGCCCGTACAAGTACCGCTCGAACCGTGATATTCCGAACACGATTCCGAGGCATTCCCTCTCCGATACAGAGTAGTTTTTCTCGGCAGCAGACAACTTCCTACTGCCGTACGCGACAGGAAAAAGCGTCCCATCGTACTCCTGCAGTAGTACTGCTCCCAGTCCAGTGTCACATGCGTCGGTGCGAAAGGACGAAGTCTTTTGCCAGATCCGGTAGACGGACAACTGCTTCGGATGTAAGTCTATCCTTCAGCGTTTGGAAAGCATGGTCACACGCATCGGTCCAAATAACTTTACCCGGGGCCCGTTTCTTGGTTAAGTCAGACAACGGCCCCGCAATCGCGCGGAAATTGGCCACATACCTCCGGTAATACCGATATGTTTGACCTCCGACCTTCTCGGTGACGACGTATGGACCTCTCCAGGAAACTTGCAATTTGTTGTAGAGATGACAGCGCTGATTGGCAAATTCGCTGGACATACCAAGGGAGTATAACAGACTTATGACCATGAAACTCCCTCGCGTATCTCGAAGAAAGCACCTTACCATCATTAGTTGCTGTGATGCGACCATGTCCAGCCCAGATGAATTGAAAGTCCCGTTCTGTAAAGATCATCAATCCGTCGTTGCTTGGCGATTTCAATGCAAGAGTATGCTGTGATCATGTTTCCTGGGATGGAGTGTTTGGAATGAATGGTGTGGGTCACTGTAACTGCAACGGTCTCCTTTAGTTCCAGACTTGCCCGGAGCATGAACCGCTGATCAGCAATAGAGTTATCCACCTCTCGACCAGTAACTGGATGTCAATAATTCACCCTCGCTCTAAGCACTGGCACTTCTTCGACTACATCATTGTCAGAAAGATGGACAGTCAGAATATGCGTGTGACCAAGTCTTGTGCGCAGCTTGCTGCTGCACAGTCCACCGCCTCGTCATCACCAAGATCAACATCTGCATTCAGCCCAAAAGACGCACATAGGAAAAGAAGTCTCATACACGACTGATCATCACCAAGTTGAAATGCACCAGTAACAACCAGTCTCTCGTTGATGCCCTGGAAGAAAGTTTGAGAACCACTCCTTTCAATAATTAGAATGTGGAGACCGACGGGGCGGCAGTCATAGAATTGGTCTAAAAAATACAGCTTTACAATCCTAGGACCCTCAACCATAAAGACTGGTTTGATGAGAACTGCAATGAGATTAAGCAGTTGCTGGATGGGAAATACCACCTCCTTCAAACCTACCTCAACAACTCCAAATCCACCTCTAGGTAAAATGCGTACAACATCATACGCAGAACTTTACAGTTGAAGCTCCGTCAGAGGCGAGACACTTAGCTAAGCAACAAAACTAATGAGATCCAGTGCTACACAGACCAGCAAGACATGAAGAATTTCTACAATGCCTGAAAGCAGCGTATAAACCTACATCCTCTGGATCATTCCCCCTTCTCAGCGCAGACGTAAACACACTAATTACTAACAAGGAGAAGATTTTTCAACGATGGGCAGAGCACTTTGACAACCTCCTGGATCGCTCTTCATCCATCAATGATGAAACCATCAGTCGTCTCCCCCAATTACCCATCAACCAAGCACTGGATGAGCCTCCAACCTTGCTGCAGACACATAAAGCGATACGTCTGCTCTCCACTTAATTAGCACATGGCTCAGACTCCATCCCAGCTTATGTTTACAATGAAGAGGGCAAAGTCCTGATAGAAAGGCTCTGCCAACGTTTTTGTTGATGTGGCAGCAAGAAACGATCCGCCAGGATTTCAAAACGTCCATAATCCACCTGTATAAGCGCAAATGGAACCGCCAGGCCAGTGACAACCAACGGGGTATATCCTTACTATACTTTGCAGGAAAGATACTCGCCAGAATCCTACTGAACCTCCCTACTACGCACCTTGACTAGGGAGTACTGACAGAAAGCCAGTGTGGATTCCAAACATAACGTGGGACCATCGACATGGTGTTTACTGCGAGGCAGCTACAAGAGAAATGTCAACAGCAAAATACCGACCTTTTCTCCATCTACGTCGACTTGTCAAAGGCCCTTGATACTGCTAACAGAGAAGGTTTTTGAAAGATAATGGCCAAGTACGGATGCCCTAGAGACTTTATATCCATGGTGCAGCATTTCCACGATGACATGCAGGCACGAGTCCAAGACAATGGAGAGACATCTGAATCATTCCCAGTAACCAACGCGTCAATCAGCATTGTGTTCAGTCAATTGTTCTTCGCCATGCTATACTAACTAATGCGTTCAGAGATGGGGATGTTTGAGTCAGCATAAGGTACCGTACAGATGGAAAACTATTCAATCCCATGAGGGTTGAAGCGAAAAACAAGGTTTTATGAGACACCATAAGGAATTTCCGATTTGCTGATGACTGCGCCCTCAATGCTGGCTCAGAAGCCGACCTGCAATGCAGCATTGACAAGTTCTCCAGCTCCTGCACATGCTTTGGTCTCATGATCAGTACCACGAAGACTGAAGTTCTACATCAGCCGGTCACTGTGGTGCCCTATGTTGAACCCAATATCACTGCCAACAGCCAAAACTCAATGTAGTGAACCGCTTCACCTACCTTGGCAGCACACTGTCAAAGAGCGTTTCTATTGACGACGAGATGAACCATCGCATTGCCAGAGTCAGCGCAACTTTCGGCAAATTGTAACTTCTGGAATAGAAGAGGAGCAGCATCCAGAACAAACTAAAGGTCCATAGGGCAGTTGTGTTACCCACACTTCTTTAGGTTTGCGAAACGTGGACGGTATACCAACACCAGGCCAAATATAGTATTCCTTCCCTCTTTGATTTTAATTGTCCATTTTTGTACACTTTCCAACTTTGAAATTGTTGATGCTGTTTATTTAGTTAAGTCCTCTTACATTCCGTTTTGTTAAAGTAGCAGGGAATACCAAAAGACAAGAGCAGTTTCTTTAAGTCAGCATTTCCCATTGACATTTGTATAAGCCCAATTATAATCTGCTATTGTCTTTCAATATAATTTCACTTTAGTTCTGTCCAGACATCCTTTGAAATATCCATATTAGGTCCAACATTACTGAGTGATAACCAATTTAGTCACATTGCCCACTCATTGCATTCAAGTCCACGCTGTTCTTCCAACATTGCATCCCATCGCAAAAGTCCAAATTGGCATAGGATCGTATATGCATGTTTATGGAAGGCTGTACTCCACATACCAACATTGTAGAGAACATTGAGTATGTGATATAATACAGCCGCCGCATAGGGCACTGCCTCCACATATTACCCAAGGTAAGGTCATCAAACTTTCACTTCTCAATTTTCTCGTTGCTTCTTTTGTCTCCTGTAATGCTTTAATCATAATCTGCATCTCCCTTTTAAATACACACGTTTCTTATATTTTAACTATGTTGGACTCACTATACTTATTATTATTTGTCTTTGGCATTTTTCTGTATTTTATTTCCCAAATTTCACCCCAAATCAAACATAACCACTTAGAAGATGTGATCTACTATATCTTTGTGGTGTCAGATAGTCTTATTGCATCAATTTTATTCACTTCACAAAGGAGGTAAGTTTTCTTTTTGTATGACAAAGAGGATGGGTAGATTGACCTTTGTGAGGACAGCGTGTTAGTGACCTCATGTATCTGCAGACAGTGTAAAGTATTCAAAGCGTATACTTTATAATCATATTGGACCATGTCCACCTGTCTTCGATGTTAAGTTCTGCATCTACCAAACAAATATAAAGTTCTTTATTTTGGGTGGATTGTTCATTTTATAGTAGGAGAGGTACAAAGTTTTTGGTGCATTGACCATTCACCTAGTTATTACATACTATGATATAATGTGATTTATCCAATATCACCCATGTGAAGTTCAAAAGTGCTAATATGAATAAAGCACAACCTATTGTTAAAACAATTCATTTTATTCCCAAAATATAGTTTGGTAGTAAACCACAAATATGAAAAAACAGCAGCTAAAATCGTTTAAAGACCGTTATATGCACATTAATATAAGACCCAACTAGTTACCTCATAAAATTGTTTTTGACAAGTGAGACTAATTACACTTGTTACTTGTACAGTCCCGAGCTATATGACAGATTTTGAAAAAAATAAGGTTGGATAAAGGTAAAACAGTTATGCCTCTTGACAACATGTGAGATAATGTTAATTCATATCTAGAGCATATTTTTAAACACGTGGCTGAAAATGTGTATGTTGTGACTAGATAACCCTTACCCCTATCTAGTTCCAGCAGAGTTATCTCTCCTAAATGCAATGGAGTACCTAGTTTTGTCCTTGTCAAATTGACAATCTAACATTGTTCTTTATGACAGTGCATGACATGAATGCTGAGGTAGGATAGAAAGTATATTTATTTCACAAAACATTAGCATTGTTGTAGTAGTAGGGTTTAACGCCATTTTTCAGCACAATATAGGCTAAATATGGTGGCCAATATTATTGGTGGAGGAAGAACCCGGGAAAACCCACGGAAAGAACCACCGACCCGCGAGAAATTACTGGCAAGCTTTTTCACAAACCCACATCGACCGAATCCGAGACTCGAACCCACGCAGACAGAGTTGAGATGGCAGTGATCCGTAATGGAGAGCGCTTTAGACCGACTCGGGGCCGTACATTAGCATTGAGATCTATGGAAAAACAATTGGTACCGTGGTAATTCATACAGTTATGTGCAAATGTCATATCAAGCGTGTTTACGACATTCAAGTATCATTTCTGGTAAGTAAACAGGCAATAGATAGGGAACAAGATGTATTGTAATCGGGAGAAAACAAAAACCAAAACAACGTACTTTTCATTTCATGTTCTTTATACAGCTATATCTGTTTATCAACTTGCAGCATGTGAATAGAACAATTGCATTTTTCATCAAGTCCAACCCTGTGGACAGGTGTGATAGCATCCAGAAAACGGCGATCAGCCTTGGTTATCAGCCTTGTCTAATTTAACTCATAAAATCCATTGAATATGTAAACTCATGTGCAAGAATTGATGAAAATACTTAAGATAAAAGGAATAATGATAAATATTTTTGTAATGTAAAAGGTATTTATCACATTTATTGTGATCAGTTTCTCCAGTTAGGGGCCAGTCATTGTTTTGTCACCTTCGGGAAGCGTCTATCTACTCTGATCAACCGCAGAATTTGAAATTTGAACACACCAAGAGGCTTATTAATTTACCGGAGATTGATAAATAAATCTATAAATATAGGTTAATATTATAGCAAAGATGTTTTCCGCTTATATTAAAATATTTAATTGGAATGTTTAATTCTGTATAGTTTTCAATTAGATTGATTATTCCAAAACTATTTGCATACTTACCAACGTTAATCATTTCATTCAATGTTTTTTAATTTCTAACCTGTCAAGGGGTCCCTAACTCTGTTCTCTGTTCAATTATTGGTATTTCAATGCAAAGTTTCTGATGTAAACAAACTTTTAATATAGTCTATATGACTCTATTTCAGCCAAAATTGTATGTCCAATATTTACACAATTTAGTGTGAATATTTTTGCAACAAATTGAACAAATAAATAGGAACTCTCATATACACATGTTGAAAGAGACGTAAATAAAAAATGTATGGAATTTTTTCAGATTTAAAAGACTTTAGTACATCACATCTGTTGGTTGAGAACAACAGATTCTGAAGTAGTGTCATCACAGTCTCCTAAAGGTGTCAAAGAGTACAACTCACCTCTTAATCTTTTTTCACTTTGCTTAATGACCTTAATGAAGACCAAGTTTGTGAAGTAATTTTAGGAAGAATACTTTTTCTGTTCTTGTCCGATCATCAGTAGTCAAGGTCATTGTGACTACATTATGAAGAATGTTTTTAATTGTTTTTGAGTAATTGCCTTTTTAAGGTTCACAAGGTCCATTGGTCAGTACTTCTCATTCCAAATTTAACATACACGTATTTGTATCTGTGTTAAAATCATTCTTTGTGTTTAAATTATTTAGTCTATATTTACCTATATTTAGCAGTGGTCTAACGCGCTCTCCGTTACGGATCATTGCCATCTCACCTCTGTCTGCGTGGGTTTGAGTCTAAGATTCGGCTAATGTAGTTATGTGAGAAAGCTTGCCAGTAACTTCTCGCGGGTCGTTGGTTCTTTCCGTGGGTTTTCCCGGGTTCTTCCTCCACCAATAACACTGGCCTCCATGTATAGCCTATCGTGTGCTGGAAAATGGCGTTAGATTGATAGATTGCATTTATGTTACTGAATTTTTTTATTGGGAAAATAATTTTTCAGATTAATACTGCACCGTCTTTGGAGCTGGGACAATTTAGAACATTAGTGAATGACATTCTCTCTACATCAAAATGTAATATTTTAAACAAAGCATGACCACACTCTCGAACAAATTTCCTACAAGTTTTTAATTAAAGCAACATTCATCAAGTGACATACAATGCAGATAATGGAATTGGAGTCTGTCAACCAAAATGAGTCATGGGGTGAGGATAGTTGAAACTATTCATGTATGCCAGTTGACTGCAATATCTCACACAGATATTTAATTTCTACAGTATATTGCCACTTAACATGTTTCTCAATATTAGAGAGGTTTTTATATAAACATTTTCCAAAAAACATTCCGATTTGCAAGCATGAATGGATTTTTATATAAGCATTTTCCCAAAAACATTCCGGAGAGCAAGTATGAATGGATTTGTATATAAACATTTTCCCAAAAAACATTCCGGATTGCAAGTGTGAATGGATTTGTATATAAACATTTTCGCAAACAACATTGAATGGATTTGTATATAAACATTTTCCCAAAAACATTCCGGATAGCAAGTATGAATGGATTTGTATATAAACATTTTCCCAAAAAACATTCCGGATTGCAAGTGTGAATGGATTTGTATATAAACATTTCCGCAAAAAACATTGAATAGATTTGTATATAAACATTTTCCAAAAAAAAACATTCCGGATTGCAAGTGTGAATGGATTTGTATATAAACGTTTTCGCAAGAAACATTCCGGTTTGCAAGTGTAAATGGATTTGTATATAAACATTTTCGCAAAAAACATTGAATGGATTTGTATATAAACATTTTCCCAAAAACATTCCGGATAGCAAGTATGAATGGATTTGTATATAAACATTTTTCCAAAAAACATTCCGGATTGCAAGTGTGAATGGATTTGTATATAAACATTTCCGCAAAAAACATTGAATAGATTTGTATATAAACATTTTCCAAAAAAAACATTCCGGATTGCAAGTGTGAATGGATTTGTATATAAACATTTTCGCAAGAAACATTCCGGTTTGCAAGTGTAAATGGATTTGTATATAAACATTCTCGCAAAAAACATTGAATGGATTTGTATATAAACATTTTCCCAAAAACATTCCGGATAGCAAGTATGAATGGATTTGTATATAAACATTTTCCCAAAAAACATTCTGGATTGCAAGTGTGAATGGATTTGTATATAAACATTTCCGCAAAAAACATTGAATAGATTTGTATATAAACATTTTCCAAAAAAAACATTCCGGATTGCAAGTGTGAATGGATTTGTATATAAACATTTTCGCAAGAAACATTCCGGATTGCAAGTGTGAATGGATTTGTATATAAACATTTTCCCAAAAAACATTCCGGATTGCAAGTGTGAATGGACTTGTATATAAACATTTTCCAAAAAAAACATTCCGGTTTGCAAGTGTGAATGGATTTGTATATAAACATTTTCCAAAAAAACATTCCGGATTGCAAGTGTAAATGGATTTGTATATAAACATTTACCCAAAAAATATTCCGGATTGCAAGTGTGAATGGATTTGTATATAAGCATTTTCCCTGATACGGTCAATGTGACCTGTTTTTCAATTAACTGGTTTTGATTAATTAGTTTTATACGCCTTCCATAAATCAGTTCATAAAGTTATAATGTTGTACGCCCATCCGTCTATTTATATAATATTGCTTCTACACAAGAAGTTTTCCAGATTAAACAGGTTACCCACCATTGTAGGTGACTTGCGCTGGAGACGAAAGAAGCAGGTTCGTTTCAGTGTAAAAGACGAAAAGTCAAGGTAACTGGGATTGAAAGAATAACATTGGTTTCAACATAATAACAATAGTACACGATGATACACATAGACTAAGTTTTGCAAGTGGCATGTATTTTGGGTATGGGAGAAAAACGATGATGATAGGGTCAAAACGTCAAAGCTCTAAGTCTCTGTAATTCATAGAAGAATCATGGTTTCCACAATAGCTCTGTAACACATAGCTGGTCCCATCGATGTGGGTTTTTATAGTTCCTCGGAGAAGCTCAATAGTTCTAAGATCCAGATCACTGTAACTTGATGATAAAAATATTCCTTCTGCACAAAAAATCCAGTTATGGAATATGCACTATCACCACAAATAGTGATGATTTACAAGATAGATAAGAATGAAGCCTATTGAATTTAGGGATGAAACATCAAATGTTGAGTGTGACGTGTTTAATTAATAATGTTAGTAATAGAACACATACTTTGACACAATGCCTGTTAATATGTGGCTCATATGGTAATGTAATAACTATTGATGTGGAAGATGTGGCTCATACGGTAATGTAATAACTATTGCTTTTGGAAGATGTAGCTCATATGGTAATGAAAGAACTATTGATGTTGGAAGATGTGGGTGATATGGTAATGTAATAACTATTGATTTTGAAGCCAATTGGTCCAATGACAAGGCATGAAGAAAATTGGTTTGTACAAGAACTTTTGTTCTAAGGTAATGACCTTGTCTGAATATTGTGGGTGGATTCCATGTATGTTTATTCAGGTTCAAGCATCAAGAGGTCAGATGACATTGCATGTAAGTCAAATAAAAATATAATTGATATTTTCATACGATCAGTTTAATAACAGATTGCACAGAGAAGAATTAAAAATGAAGTGGACCTATAGTGTGCCGTTTATTTATTTTTGTTCGTGTTTGGCTGATTCTCACAGACGTTTTACTATATGCATTCACTATATTTTAAGCACAGTCATCCGCTTTATTGAGGAGAGTTTACATCGAGATATAATTTACACATGAATAACTTATGACGAGTTTTGAGTTGTTTATCTCTGAAGTATTGTTAATGTTAGAAATACAGGATTTGATTGTTGTATTCACATTATTAGACACTTATGGAGAAACGAGGATTCTGTCGGCGATATCATATGCTTTAGAAACGTATGCTTATTTTGTTTTTGATGTCCATTCGCTGATTATGGTAAACCTTATCACGTGGTGATGGAATGTTTCTTAGGGAGGTATGAAAAACCAACCATTGTGAATTATTGTTGTGCATCATGCTGCACAGACTTATACGTTTAAAGTCCATGGCTATGATATGTTTTAAACATGATCCTATCTATATATTTCAACATCTCTAAATCACATCTTAATCTATAAATAACAACGACTAGTACAGATATTGCTTAGCAACATATCTTGCTTAATCAATGCAAATAATGGATCTCAAGAAACATAAAACATTTCTAAATCATAACCCGCACACGAGTACTGAACCGAAATTCTACTGTTTGATGTGGGGAAAAAGAAATGAAATAGAAATATATTAACAACAGGAAAAAAAGAACAACAATGGTTTCTTTTACGATAACTTCAACAGCTTTCCTAAAGGTGATATAAATATTCAATGAGTTTGAAACATAAAATATATGTGCCTTGGGATGCGGCAGTACGTACCTCAGATTTTCTTATCCTGAGCACAAGCATATCGGTACAAGACTATTTAGACTATCTGAAAGGAATTCAAATGTAAAATGATGATGGATCTGACTTCAGAACCCAATTACGAGACGTATGATTATAATTCTAGAAAGCAATGTTTGGCAATCTCCATGTCAGCATCACTCTTTGCGAAATTCGTCTCCCACATCAGTTTATGACGTTACCTACAAAGAATCTTTGACCTTGGACAAGATGAGTTTACTCGTATCGATTTGATACAATTGTTATCATCAATCTGCTCAGCGGTGGTCTAACTTTCAATCAGAATATATGCTGATTATTTCCAACATTGTTCAGGTCCACTCTGTAATTGTCTGCTGTACTTCTTGTTTCTAGGCTGAATACTTCCAATGCTTAGATTTGGGGAGCTCCTGCTACTCATCATCAGCAGAAACGTCATTAACAAACTGAAGACAGATTTTTACTTCATATTCCCAAATTAGCAATATTTACTTTTGGAAATAAATTGTGAATGAATATGTATGGTGTTGTCATACTGAATGAATTTGTATGGCATTGTCATACTTATGCGTGTGTATGGTATTTTCATATTGAATAATATTGTATGGTACTAACAGACTGAGTATATGTGTGATTTGGAATTTTAACGTAGCTTTAACATTTTTCTAATCACACTGCTACGAAATATGCAGTGTTGCAGTTGTTTCTGATGACTAGTACTAAGGCATCATGTCGCAGACATGTAGCTTGATGTCCCACCCAGTTACATTATCCTGACACCTGGTCGACTCTAACAATTTAGTGCTGACGGTAAAGCTAGGCAGCTGTTAGTACCATTTTGACTGTTACCTAAACGATTTTTATGTATGGCACTGTAAGACTGAACAAATTTATATATATGGTACAGTGCAATCTTTACAATTAACCTTTTGGTATGTCCAGAAGACTGGTTGATAATACACGTGATTTTAACGCGTTATTCATTTTTCCAAACGTTACAATGATAAATTCATTGGTTACCAATGAGCATTCAAATCCAACTGATGAGAGTGTAAACAATAGTATAAATGACATCCTAATTGATATATTCATCGACCGATAGAATGATCACTTGTTGATTGATTGATTTTTTAATTTTGGTGTGACGTATCCAGCAAATACACCTGACTAGAACGTATAATACTACTTTAGTATTTATGTCATGCTTCCATTGCCTTCTAGTAACAGATGAGAATCGTAGACAAAATAACATTTTGTTACATTTACAGTATTCCATAGCAACACAGCTTTCTCAAAATTTCACCAAAAAATGCGAAAGTTCAAAAAGCTTGCCTTAATGGTTTCCTATTAGATCGATTACACGCTTGATATTATTGAAGCGATAATCGATATTATCCGGTATGGTCGATTACATTAAGATATAAATATCTTTCTTTCCTTCTTACCTTAATTATAAACAGTACATTATCATTACATACATGAGGATAATGGGCGATTTAGTTTGTATTAAGATGGGATATGAGTGATAAAAAGGAGGAGGCAAAATTAATGAAAAGTACATTTCATTAGGCTGGAGAAGTGCACGATTTTTGTTCTCCGCAGTTTTAATACATGGTTAACAACAATATTGTCAACCAGGTGTCAAGACTGCAGATTACCAATTAAGCCCAATACTGATTTTGAATGAATTAAACTAATGAGGACGCACATTTTTAAATGAGTATTACACAAACAACAACACAATCTCAACATTGAAACATACTTGAGTTTATTGTTCCGAGGAGGATAAACAAGAAATCTGTTTTATTTGCTGAGTGAAGCTGAAGAAACGATTCGGCAATGAACGTTGCCTTTTTTAGACGTTAGCGAGAGCAATGGCAAAAGCCTTTACTCCAGCCCATGTTTCTTGACAGGCCGGCAAGATTTCATTCTCGGGAAGGACGAATCCGTATTTTCCCGTGTCCCTCAGATCCGGTGTATAAGAGTATTTCACCCCGGCGGATCCCTTTGCGTAATCATCTGAACCGCCAGCGGCTGCATCTGACAAGCGGAATAGACGAACAACCACTGTATAATTGTATGGAAAAACTATACAATATTTAACATCGCAGAGTTTGAAAAGTAATCCTTCATAATACGCTTCTGAGATAACAATGTTGATTGGACAAAAGGTGTATTAATCGTAGAGGATTTATTTCTGCACTAGATATTTATTAAACGATACCGGCTGTATTGTACCTTATTTATGAGTTGAATGAAGCTATTCAAAAATATTTAGTGGCTTTGAAATCTCGCAGCAAAATAGAAGTCCTCATTTAGTTTATATGCTTTTCAGTTTTTATTAAAATCTTTAGTAGCAACAACTCATAAAAGTTCTTGAACTGAAATATATGCTATGTATTTATTTGATTGCATACTCCTATTGCAGCCTCCGTGAATCAAACTTATATCTGACCAAGTTGCACATACATACATACATACATACATACATACATACATACATACATACATACATACATACATACATACATAACCATTTACCGACTTAATTTCCTTTGTACGTAGCCGCTGTAGTTAGTCTAAACTGTTAATGAACACGAAAAGAGATTTAATGAAACGAAAATTGGTTAATAGTATGCCTGTACAATAAGGATTGGGCCAAGTAACAACGAACTCGTGAGAACTCATCGAGTCCAAGAGTCATTCGTATATCAAACTAAACAACGCATCCTTTGCTTTAAGTCTTGAACTTCTACTCTGATCACACATGCCAATTTAGATAAAAGATTAAGAACAATATGTGCAATGATCAAAACCTTAGATCGCCAGTTGGTAGAATTCTTACTTGATGTTGACGTAGTTCATGCATTTCAGATAGAGAATCACCTGTTCTATAAATAGCAGACGCCCTCAAGAAAAATCCATACGATTAAACAAGGCTCTAAAACGGATTGAAAATATCGTTGGGGAGAAGAAGAAAAAAAATATAATTATAGAGAATTGTAATTATAAGTTGTTTGCTGTGTGATTCGACAACTAATAGTTTATACCACGATAAACTCAGAAAAAAATATTAAACTCATTGTCAAGTGCCAACTTTTGGTCGATCTATTAATAAACCATTAGTTCTAAAAGGATAGCCATTAGTTAGAAGGGTGCCATGTAAAAGCTATCCGACTGCTGTACTAATT
Source organism: Unio pictorum (assembly GCA_030141615.1). NCBI lineage: Eukaryota > Metazoa > Mollusca > Bivalvia > Unionida > Unionidae > Unio > Unio pictorum. Next base: position 1,175,603 of record JARLTB010000296.1, on the reverse strand, counting down.
GACATGTTGTTCATACATGAGGCAAGACTGACCTACAGCGACCTGGTAAAAGTTTCATTTTATCACGAAACTGTTAGAATTGAGAAGAAACAGGGATTATGTTACTTTAAACCAAAGCCTGGCATTGACACGCTGACATAAGCGACTTTTAAAGGAAAGCGCGAGAAAATACATTTGATTCTGATTGGCCACGGTTGAATAAAGGATGTGTTTTACACGAGAAATCTTTAGAATAAAATATCTTACTAGCTAAATTAGACGTTAGTCTGATTTACTCCTGTGAAAGGAGACGGTGTATAATTATTTTTGTACAAAAGGCTCCGGATGTGAAACCACCAAAACCAACGGTTGAGAGACACAACAAAATAAAAACGAGGTACTTTAATTAATGATTTACAAGAATACATGTGAATTCACCGAATTTTGATGCCATGGATAATTTAGCGACAGTGTATAATGTATTAGGTCAAGGCAAACCGAATTAACAGATGGTTTAACTGTATTGATTTGAAGACATGTGTAGTTAAATACTAGCCGTAAAATTGTTATCACTGATAGAAATATCTGATTGTTCGAGTCAGGAATAACGGACAGACTCGACTATTATCAGTGTAACGAGAGACTTAAGTTGTTTTAATTTTCTTTTGGAAGGAAGAAAAATAGCTTTTTTGGGAAGAGTCAAGTACAGAGATAAAGAAAGTACAAGTACGGGAAAAAGGGAATTGCGAAGGAGAAATCGAGAGGTGTATACATTGATATAGTGGACAAGTCTGAGTTCAAGCGGAACATCCAGGAGGGAAAAGTATCTCGAGGGACAGGAACTTCTAGATCAACATTGGATTGAGCAGTGAACGTAGTTCGAGCATAACAGGTTATGAAAATCGAACAAAAGCAGATGATTTCGATTGTGACTCGATCATATGATGACTTTTAAAAAATCAGTAATAGAACGGCTAATGTGTTAATTCTATTTCAAATCTACATGTATTTATAATTCGGTGAAAGTTTATTTCTAAGCCGCGTGTATTCCTAATGAAAGGAAATTTCATTGTGCATGTATTTGATTAAATTGTTTATTCATCTTTACGGGGGCTCGGTGTTGTTTTGTCCAATATACCTGCTCAGGTTACCATACACATTCTCTTACTCAAACCGGGCAATTATACCGAGGGCGGTCATCTCTTAGATAACGAGTATCAAAGGGGAGTGGGTTATAGTGTTGTTATTATATGTTGTGCAAATATCCTCTGACAAGTGGGGCTTGAACAATATTATACGAATAATGCTTATGGCCCGCGAGAATCTGACACTAGTACATACATACATACATACATACATACATACATACATACATACATACATACATACATACATACATACATACATACGTGAGGGAGACCTGTCAGTACATGTATAAAGCTTACTTTTGAACAATGATCAGATTTCACACTCCCCTCCCTATATCTCACTAAAATCAAAACCGCTTATAAATAGTTCACATACAGGAATACCAAAATAGAACAAGTATGGGATGTATTTATTTGTTTCTTAGGAAGTAAGAATTAATAAAACAATAAGATATCAAAGAAAACCAAAACCTGAAAATGACTATTATAAGGCAATGGCCATGCAAGTCACATAACATCACTTTTTTTGCCCTCCCCACAGCACAGGTAAGCAGAACTAGCGCGGTGCAATGAAAAACAACGCGTGCTGAATGCCAGAGGCGTAGCGATGATATTTTGCGCCCGGGGACAAACTATAAAATTGGCGCCCCAGCGATCTTGTGACAGATTTATTACCCTTGTTTTCTTATTATAATGTAACGTTGCAAGCCTCATTTTGGCGCCCCTGTACCTTGGCGCCCGGGGACATATGTACCCCCTGCCTCCCCCCCCCCCTCGCTACGCCTCAGCTGAATGCACAAATAAATTTACTTTCAGCCGCAGTTTAATCCTGTATAACAAGTGGGTATATGATTTGAAACAAAATGAATGCCCTTAACCCCAAACTTGTTATGGGTAAAACCTCAGACGGACTCGAGAGGAATCAGACATCGAGATTGAGTGAAATATGGGCCGCGTTTGGTAAACAAAGCGTCGGGACCTGGCAGACATTGTGCAAATTAGAATGTTGCTTTAGGCAGAGGTACTTAAATATTTTGACATAACATTAATTTTATCAGAGATAGTGAACAGTCCTGGATTTGACTAAAATGTCCTTGATTGATCCATTAGAATGGCAAGCATAACGTTGTATTCATATCAATGGGCCTCAACTTTATTCACATAACGTTGTATCCATATCAATGTACCTCAACTTCATTCACATAACGTTGTATCCATATCAATGGACCTCAACTTCATTCACATAACGTTGTATCCATATCAATGGACCTCAACTTCATTCACATAACGTTGTATTCATATCAATGGACCTCAACTTCATTCACATAACGTTGCATTCATATCAATGGACCTCAACTTCATTCACATAACGTTGCATTCATATCAATGGACCTCAACTTCATTCACATAACGTTGCATTCATATCAATGGACCTCAACTTCATTCACATAACGTTGTATCCATATCAATGGACCTCAACTTCATTCACATAACGTTGTATCCATATCAATGGACCTCAACTTCATTCACATAACGTTGTATCCATATCAATGTCCTCAACTTCATTCACATAACACGGGACCACTAATCCACTAGTGCTGTTGCGTCCCCAAGTTTGAAATTAGGCGCCTTACAAACGTTTGCGAATGTCATATTAGCATATTTTCTGAACCAAGCAGCACAACCACTCAAACAGCGTGTGTATCTTTCAGAGAAGAAACAAACACCACTTGTTTCCACTTTTCAATGACTTTCCCATGAATCCCTAGTTAGCCGAAACTTCAAAATGTATACATAGAGCTATCTGACGAAACTCAGTCTTTAATCAAGAATTCAAAATGCCTTCAAGACGAACTGACAGCAATTTAAGTTTAACTTTTGTCAGCCGACGATATGATTTTCTAACTCGCTGGAGAAAGCATTTAAAGCATTTAATTTTTAACATTTTACTTTTCATTATTTTACTACCTAAATGCTCTTTTTCTGTTAGACCTATCAACCAAATGCAAGTTTTTACGAAGAAATATTTGCTAAAAAATACTTGACATTTTTTCTTTAATTTCTTTATTTGCCAAACACTTGTTATCATTTAATTTTATAAGTTAAAAAGAATTGGAAGCCACAAATTAACCACTGATATTCAGTCAATCAAATGGGATAGTAGTGTTTGTTTTATATTGCCGGTATGAATCAATTTAGTTCGAATCAAAATGACAAATAAAGTTTGTGCGTATTGAAAGTCTTCCGACAATATGTTGCTGAATGCAGTAAGAAGTATCGACAATACGCTACCTGCCTTCAGGTTCTTCTTATCCTTAGTTATTGGTAGTAAATAATGGGAAGCAATTTTTATATGTTTACATTCATGGTTTGGTATTTATAGATTGTAAATGTATGTAAAGACACCAAATTGCGGAAGCTTTAGCAAAACCCAAATCATAAACCTAATGCAAAGCAAACAACAGGCTGAAATGTGAAAATACTTACAAAGCACGTTGGTTGACGACCCAACAGTAAATCTGTTGCCATGAACTGACCATATCGCATTTGCTGTGATTTCTGCGAGGTGGTGCTGTTGTAGTAATTATTATTAAATGAACTGCAAGACTTTATTTTCAATGTACTAATGGAAAATTGAAATTCAAGTTATTATTGCGAATGATGTTGAAGACTATTTTATCCATAACAATAGCTACATTTGAATAGTTCACTATGAAAGTTTCTGAATTTCTTGGTTACATATATTACAACTAAAGTTGCAAAGGCAAGGATTATATTTGTCAGATGAAATATATGTACGTTTCAAAACGGTAATACACGGACGTAGTGGATATGTTACGTTTCAAATGGCACACACGGGATACCACCAAGGCTTACTTTTAAGTGCGCCCAATTCTCAAAAATACGAGCTTAAAGTGGATTGGTTCACTGTTTCCTTATATAAAGACTGAGTGATTTAGCAAACATTTCCCTATTAAAACTTTAAGAAACATTACCCACAACAAGTAATGGACTTAAACTATGTTCCATAGTAAGAAGATTGTATTTTTACAACTCTTCCAACCCATTCACAATTATTTAATTTAGAATTTAATAAATGAATCCAAAATGTAAATTTAGATAATAATATGAGTACAACACAACACATATTGTTATTTTGATAATGATGCTTTGTGGTCATAATAAAAAGCCATATTAATTTTTGGATGAATCCGGTTATCAAGGCCATAAAGTTAACAACAGCATGAAATGGGATATCAATTTAGTCCTTTGATGGAAATAACGTTCATTCCACTTTGGGCTAGAACAATATATAGATATTATATATTCTTTCATACTAGAAAACATTGATATGACACGAAGAAGTTAGAATGAGGTTTAATGCAAATAGCACTAATATATATATTACCAAGCAACAAACATGTAATCCATTGAAAATATCGCCCAGTTACATCTTATACATATTACTCAGAACGAAATGATGGATTATATTTTAAAAAATTACCTAGAAAAAGTATGAATTATATTTAAAACTTACCTAGAAAGAATATGGATTATATACATGGAGAAAGTATGGATTATATTTCACAATATTCCTGGAAAAAGTATGGATTATATTTACAAATTACCTGGAAAAAGTATGGATTATATTTAAAAATTACCTGGAAAAAGTAACCAGAAATAAATTAAATGGTAAAGAAATAATTATTTAACTGGCGAATAAACAATGGCTGGCTTGGGATAAAAATATATTGGATGTAAACCATACTTGTGAGGTGTTGTTTGTTTTTAAATAGGAGACTAAACAGTTGTGACCAACATAAGAAGATAAAACATTTAATGACCTGGTCACTTAAAGTTTTGTTTACATGTTAACAACAAACTTATTTTCCTTTGTCAAATTTCAATTTTAGCGTCATATTTATGATTATTATTTTACTGTTAAGTTAATACAGTTTAAGCAACAGGTTCATATTTTCAAACTTGCTGCCCTAGTATACTACGAAAATGTATTAAATAAGGTTAACATTTATGCATGTCTATTGTTTGCTTTTGGTTCAATATATTTGCACATTTTTAACATCAGCATGATATTTGTTAACAATATATTTTACATAAATGTATTTTTTTTAACTCTGGGGGATTCATAATCTTCAATTTAAAGCACAAGCATTTTGCAATAACATTCTTTTTAATCTCTTTGTACATAATACTTATTAATCTGATCCTTAAAGGCCCATAATTATATAGTAAGGTACTACTTGTATTTCTTCCTCCTTATCATCACGATTCACGTATGTAAAACTGGTGGCTAAATGGGATATTGTGAAAGATATTCGGACCCAATCTAAATTCAGGTTAAATGTGGGATTAAAAATATATATTATATTATTGCTATTTTGTAGCGCATGCTAATGTGTTAAGGACATGTATTCCTTTTTAAGATAAAAATTTCGTCTAAATATTTCCAGAAGAACAGTTGTTTTCTGTTTGAAGTTTACGTAATTTATTCTAAATATTTTCTTCTTTGTTGAGTAAGTTTATTTAACCTACCCTCTCTCTTAAATATCGTGCCAGAATGATGGCATCCCACTTAACGTTTCGCTGAATAGCGTAGCTAGTAAATTATAGATTTCAGTGTCAACTCTTGCTGCTTTTACCAACAAGCTCTCTAATGTTAGCTGTTATGCATATTTAATTTGTATTGTGTGACGGATCTTTTGTCGATAATTGATTGTAGGAGTTTGGGACTATCTGCTTAATGTTCTTTTCATAAACAACATATTAAATAGCTAATTCTTGTCTATTTTTTTAGATTATATATTAAGATCATTCATACCTGGGGGTTAAAATGTTCATGTGGCCAATTTATCATTGAAGTTTCTAGAAGGGATCTTGGTTGTAAATTTTTTGGGGAAAATGACCGTAATCCTGGTTCTGTTAGTGTGCCTTAGTTTTATATAACAGGTGACGTAAACAGAAACCTTAACGTCAAAAGTGGGGTCATTCTTTTCGCTGTGTTCAGTTTTTAACTTGAGAGGATATCTACTTAAATTATTCATTGGAATTACAAGGCGATCTTTGACTTCAAATGTTTACTGAATCACTATTTTGGGGATTATTGTGAATTCGTTTAGATACATTTTGAATTATATAATTGTGAAACATCAAGACCCCTAGGACATCAACACAAGTCCAAGCTATTGGTACATCAGCACATTCAAAGTTAGAATTTATTCAGAACACCACACGAATTCATTTGGAATACTCTATTCCTTTTTATCTGGGATATAAATGTTTAGGACCCAGATATTTCATTAACAATACTGTAAGTTCTGTACAAATTGTCACTTTGTATTCTAGGGAAATAAATTATTATTATTATTATTATTATTATTATTATTATTATTATTATTATTATTATTATGTTAATTATTATGTTACTTAGTTTAATGCCATTTGAGTCTCTACATAGCACAATGTCTTTCACAGCGTGTCAGCGAGTGTTACCTTCATTGCCCCATTCGTTGTAATTGTTAGATTAGAACTTATACAACAATTAATATACATGTGGCAAATTTATCAACAAAGATGTACTGGCCATTTAATTCTTGAAGAGATGAGACTGAAATATTCTTTAAAGCTGTGATATTTTATTTTATTATATCTCGAATTGATTGGTTTTGTGTTCAAATTATTTAATGGATATAATATGGTGGATTTTTTATGAACAGATTTTTCCAGATATTGTGAGACGAAAATTATTTCTTTAAAACAAAAACGGGTGTCAGACCCCTGAAGACATCAATAGTTCCAGTTGCACACATTATCGGGTACAGCTTAATACATTTGTCTTCAATTTCACAAATTGGTACAACTTCAAGGACTTTTAAAAAAATATCTTACAATGCTAATTAAACGTGTGTGTAATTAATAACATCAGATCTTATAAATAGCGAAGTCTGTTCATATTATTACATTGTTTAAATTTAAAAATAGTGTAAACATTCCAGCTGAAATAATAAAAATAGCTGCAAAATTATTGAATAAAGATTCGTTAACTTTCATCTCATGCATAGCTTATATAATAAGGATTTATTCTAAAGTTTATCGTGACTTGTGCAAGTACTACATCATGATCACAGTAAATAATGTTTGAAAATATATAACTTGTTTTTGCAGGGTTTTAATATTTTTAAACTTATTTTTTATAGGGAAATGTTGAAAATATACTTAGCTTTTGAGTATGTCGATAAGATCCTCAATCCACTTAGAGAGTTAACACAGACTGAAATATTTGTGTTGTTGGGACTCCCCGTGTGTGCTATGAAAGGTATCATTTACACAACTAACGTAATACATCATCACGTGGCTGTTAATTGTTAGTGTTTGTCAAATTAAAGTATATTGTCTTTATGTAATATGTACTAACTTTTATCAATATTTTGTCATTTTAAGCATTGAATACTTAAGTAATCGTCAACCATGATACTTATAATAATAATAATAACAATGTTTGGGATAAGAAGTAATATTATTAGTATTGTTCTTAAAAAAGTAAATCCCATGGCTCACCATGGCAAAACGTTTTTAAACAACTAATTCTCCCGACCCACCTTTCCTCCAAACAACCGAATACACAACACCTCTAATCGCATGCTCCTATTGTATCCCAGGTTTCTAGACTTAGAAAACTTTCATACATTCGGGGAGTGGGGATGCACATATTGATATTGGTCGAAAAGATGGAAAATTTTCTACTGTACTTAAAATGTATGTACATTCACAACTGACCGTCAAACCGCTCCAAGGGACCCCCCCCCCCCCCCGCAAAAGATAGCCAAGACTATTCCTCTTTTGTACATGATGACCATATGTGCAAGACTAGTAGCTATAAAAATTTGAGAATTTCCACCAAGTTGTTTAGGAGATATAGTAATGGACAGACGGAGGTTTATCTCAATACCCCTAACTCCAAAGCGCGTGATAATAATAATACCGATGATGATGATGATGATGGTGGTCATGAAGGTAAACCCACCAGTTCCGGTTGGTCTACAGGGTAATCAGTCGTATATCCCCATGGATACAGCCAATATTGGCCGTAGGAGTGGAAAGTGAGGTAGGCCTGCACTGGACCTCCGTTGTCCACTCCCTTCAGAGAATGGATAAAGTTGGCAAGGGCAACAGTCTCCGGTTCCGAATTAGGATGTGTTCCAGAATACACAATACTGCAGGGGTTATTGCTGCCTCCATTTTCTTTAGAAAGGGACACAAAAAATAAAACACATTTATTAACTAAATCTGATGACAAAACGTAGTTCCATTAATACTGTTATCATGATAGTAACCGTAAATTCAATTCCTTACTAAATTAAAACATATCTAAGAATTGCAGCTAAATAATTGTCTAGTAGTAGTAGTAGTATCCTAATGCAAAACTGCCAGTATGTTTTGGAAAAGGATTTTAAATGAAAAAGTGTGTACTAAATTATAATACTCCTTGTATTTTTCTGCTCAGAGAACTTTATACTTTGAAAATAAGTGATAACTCACATAAGTAGATGTAAAATGAAATGCAAAGTAAAAGATTCTTTTACTTTTATAGGAATCTATGGCATCAGAGGCACTATTACATGCTTTGCACACCGGTAGGTTATTCTCTTGTTTGTAAATTAACTGCAAAATATGAGCTGGTCAAACGCGGAGACGTTTAATAGATAAAGCAAGAGTGGAGAGATGGAACTGGACCGTGTTTAATTAGTGTTCTTACTTGATCAATTACGAAGTGCAAATCTTATACTTGAAGAAAACATTTACAAAATGGATGTTTGTGTATGTGTTCCAGTTTTTTTAACACATAACTTTGAACTAAAGCAGTGTGCGCAATATCGATGCTTCATTATAGATTACGCAAATGAATCACGTGAGTCATCCAAGTAAAATCAACGTAATCACTGAAGTCATGTAAACGTTGTTATTAAAACATGGAGAAATGTAGAACTTGATTCTGATGTTGAGTAACTTTCTAAAGTCAGAACGTCGTTTAAAACAGGTTAAATCAAAACGTTCTGCTCAAAACTCAATCTCTAACGGAAAGTTTTCCATTTCTCAAGGTTTAACAGAATGACTAGACGAATGACTGTTGTGCAACATCGGTGACAGAAGAGATATATTAATTTAAAATAGCGCTTAATATCATCGTATCATATTCGTATGAATAATTTACGTTTAATATTTTTTAAATTACGTTTTATACAATATTTGAATTAATTTCAATTAAACATTTTGGATATCTGATCCTCCCCCCTCAAAAAAAAAAAAATTCTTGTTAATTTACGCTTTAGCACGTTTACATAACACTTAACGAATAATAACTACCAATTGTTATACTGAAAATATAGAAATAACATGCAGCTATGTCAACGGCTGTTGCAGAATTAATCTGACCTACTTGGATCCCATTGATAGTCAAAGTTCCTGTTCAAGTCGACTCCAATGCAGTTTTGTGCACCATTATCCTTATTAATCCGCCTGTTCTTCCTCCAGAGCCTGTCCTACAACAGATTAAATACAAGCGCCATTGGCTGTCCTCAAACGTTTAACATATTTGCTCGTAATTTGGAAATTAACATGTTCGTTTCACAGGCTTTACAGTTGCGTGACCAGAACTAGGCAAGACACCGAAATTTTCTTACTCTGGACAGATGCCCTACTAATTAAACAATCTGAGCCGATGCTCTTAGCTGTCTCACGTGACGATGTTGATTTATTTGTCTCAAAGATAAACCCATGTGACCGTATTTGGGGGACCTGGTCCTGCGTTGTGTTCCATGTCTCAAAATGACGAAAACTGCGCAAAAGGACTTGAGCCCGGAACATACCTCACACTACACGGATATTCTACCATAAAAGGATCAGTGTTTTTTAACTAAATTAATTTCTACACTACTTTTGATTTTCTTTTAACTTCAGAAGCCGCTACCAAATGAAATTAGGTATCCATTCGCTATGCTTTCATCATAATTTTTGCTAAAGTATGTTTGTTTTAATTATTATTCCTTGCAACGATGTCCAATAAGAAAGAAGATATATAAAAATTGACGCCGCCTGATAATAGTTTTGGTAAAATTTTATAACACGTTTTACAGTTTTCAGAAATGTACATTTCTTACATTGTTATGGATTCGTTATTTATCCTAATATGATATAATACGCATGAATGTAACACAACGTATGCAAATCTGTTAATAATATAACATTGTGACTGGCTGGATCCATTGATGTCTCGGCTAGTTAAAGTTTCTTTAATCTCCCAATCAGCATACAGAAAAGGTAAATCCCTTTCTTACTGTAGTGAGAAATATTAAATATAATCATTTGAGCGATTCTGTTAGCAAAGAAACTTTACTATAAGCGATAGATATAATGTGCAATTAATTTTCCACATTTTCCAATCTAGCTGAACGAGGTTCCGATAAGTTGAATTTTTGCTACTGGCTCAAGTATGTTGTTTTTTTTAAAATCAGCAAAAGTTATCTTCAAATAGAATTTGGGTTTATATATATAGGTATATGTTTACATTTTCGTGCATGAAATGATCTTCATGTTTACTTGCTAAAATTAACAAACGTATCAATAAGTAGGGGATTAATCTATCTTCTTAGTGTATATCATTTTGTAATCGAGAATAAGTACACTCAGCAGTGTAAACAATTAATATGCAAAAAACAACAGTCATAGTGTATCGGTTTAGAAACATTGAAAACCATAGTTTTAGCATGGTGCAAAACCTTTATAGAAAAGGAAACGTTTCCAAAAAAATATTTGTCCTTCACCATTATGCTGCTTAAATCGTACGATTGTGTGCTGGGACTTGTCTTTCCTCGTATAGATATGTACCCTACTTACATCTGTACGTGAGAATTCATATCCATCTGGGTTAAGAACGGGAATGATGTAGAAGTCAAAGTGATTCAAAATTGTTGTCACTTCAGGCTCGTTGAAAGGATTGAACACTAGCTAAAACAGAAGAAAGGATACTTTTCATCAATCTGTATGCATGTCTGTATGTTTGTCCACACCTGGATCATATAACGGAGTGCACAAAAACTGAATCAGAAAAAAGATGGCTTACACAAATTTATTGATGTCTGTTCACATCGGGGTCTTGAAATGAACACTCACTAAAACAGATGTAGTATGGTTTACACATATCTGTCTGTCTTACCAGAATGAGATAATATATTGAACGCTAAATGAAATAGACAAACGGATGATTTACGCAAATCTCTCTCTCTCTCTCTCTCTCTCTCTCTCTCTCTCTCTCTCTCTCTCTCTCTCTCTCTCTCTGCACACACACATTTATCTCTGTATGTAAATTTATTTATCTTTTGTCTGTATATTTATACTTCAACTCCTCCGTCTGTATATATATATATATATATATATATATATATATATATATATATATATATATATATATATATATATATATATATATGAGTGTATGTTTATTTGTTGCTGTAAGTATGTAAGTGTCCATTTTGTGGCTACAAAAGTCCGAAACTTATTAAAACACAACTATATTTCTGAAATCGTTGTTAACGTACGTTAGACTTTTAGGTAAACTTGTCTCAGACCGGTCTAAAAGCGACAGTAGCTAAAATGTTAACGTACGTTAGACTTTGGGGTACACTTGTCTCAGGCCTATCTAATAGTGACAGTAGCTAAAATGTTAACGTACATTTGACTTTGAGGTAAACTTGTCTCAGGCCCATCTAATAGCGACAGAAGCTAAAATGTTAACGTACGTTAGACTTTGGGGTACACTTGTCTCAGGCCTATCTAATAGCGACAGTAGCTAAAATGTTAACGTACGTTAGACTTTGTGGTAAACTTGTCTCAGGCCTGTCTAATAGCGACAATAGCTAAAATGTTAACGTACGTTAGACTTTGTGGTAAACTTGTCTCGGGCCTGTCTAAAAGCGACAGTAGCTAAAATGTTAACGTACGTTAGACTTTGTGGTAAACTTGTCTCGGGCCTGTCTAAAAGCGACAGTAGCTAAAATGTTAACGTACGTTAGACTTTGGGGTACACTTGTCTCAGGCCTATCTAATAGAGACAGTAGCTAAAATATTAACGTACTTTTGACTTTGTGGTAAAATTGTCTCAGGCCTGTCTAATAGCGACAATAGCTAAAATGTTAACGTACGTTAGACTTTGTGGTAAACTTGTCTCAGGCCGGTCTAATAGCGACAGTAGCTAAAATGTTAACGTACGTTAGACTTTGTGGTAAACTTGTCTCAGGCCTGTCTAATAGCGACAGTAGCTAAAATGTTAACGTACGTTAGACTTTGGGGTAAACTTGTCTCGGGCCTGTCTAATAGCGACAGTAGCTAAAATGTTAACGTACGTTAGACTTTGTGGTAAACTTGTCTCAGGCCTGTGTAAAAGCGACAGTAGCTAAAAGACACAGGAGACCAGTCTGCGTTATGAGGAAGAGCAGCGAATGGACCTCCGTTAGCTCCATAAATTTGTTCAAATCAATGTTTTAAAATCATATATTCACATTTGTTTATATAATTAAGTGTGAAATACCGAAACTTCTTGGTGAAGTACTTTACGTTTTTTTAAATAACTATATTTGTACATGTGAGAATTGGAAAAAATATCAGTATACTTTAACATATAAAAGATACAAGATTTTCCATCATGCCAAGAAACGATGATTGTGTATTACAATGCAAATACTATTGGCAGCAAGAAAAACGGGCATTTTGTTATCTTAAGCAACAAATGCAAACTGTATCACAACTCAGGCAAAGTTATTTTTGCTTCAAATATCTGACTCGCAACCATTTGCTTCTATACAATGTTAAGTCCCAATTACTAGACTGACAACAATATTTTGTGTTGCATTACCCATTCAGACTTGTTTATGAGTAAAATAGTTTACAAATCGTCAAAACTTTAATTTATTGCAACGTACTTATTCCTCCACAATCAACGGTTCTCGAAAAGCGTTGATATTTGTATGATCAGCTAATAAATGCTATTAAAACTGATATGAACTTAATGAAAGGAGGGGATTGGATGGCGTTGGAATGAGTGAGATAAAAAGCAAGTTTGGTATGTAATAAAAAGAAAATTTCAGTTTCTTATTTTAATACCGGCATCGTGAATACAAAAACCGATATATTTTAAATATAGACTTCGCAATATAAGCTAGTTCTTAAATTGTAAATGTCTTCGTTTTAATGGATTGGTTTTCACACGTTGGTTTCTATATTTAAATGTCTTTCTACGCTGCACTCATTTTCACAACAATCTCACGACTGATGACATTGCTAACACGTATTGCATTCAATTTATGCAAACACGAAAGTCTTTAGTATATCACAGGGACGACTGGCCTCTCTGTCAATCAGCCAGCAATTCGCTATAAAAAAAAATTATTTTAAACAAAAAACAAAAAAACAAACTTTAATTTGTGTCACGTTAGACAGTAGTCTCGCGAGACATTTGTTTACAATTTTTATTTGCTATATTTATTTTCCCTGCTATATATTTGAAAACTGATATGATGTCACGATTCTGTGAATACGGCCACAATGCAGAAAGAATATCAGAGCTCTTGGAATTAATTATATTGCTACACAATGTGTGTATTTCATCCTTGGTCTTTCACAAGAGTTGCGTCCCTTGCTATTCTGCCCTCGAGTATGAGGATATTTTGTTACGTATTACTATCATTTGTTAGGTAAATTTAATTGATATGTTATGTATTTCTATATTGTGTAATTTACCTTGCTTAAACATTGAATTTGGGGCCTTCCTGTCTACTAACATCTTTCTTATTTTTATCAATAATTATTCAATAACTTATATTTCTCTATGATTATAAATTATATATTAAGCTTATTGATAATTGGAGGTAAAAACGTTTACAAATGGTGAGTTCAAAGTCTAGCTTTTTTTCAAATTAAGATGGTTCTAGACGCGAATTGTTTGCGAATTGTATGGGTTAATGACAGACAAGGCTGTCCATACTGTGGTAAAAGGTCTAAAGTGCGTTTTTTGTAAAAGGACACATTTTGTATAAATACATAAGTGCGTGTACCTTATCCAACATCCAGATGACAGAGGCAGGAGAGATCCATTCTCTGGCGTGAATTCCGCCGTCTATAATAATCGCTTTCTTCAAATTTCTGGTAGGAAGTGAAATCTGCCAAATATAAAGCTTAAGCTAGAGAAGTTAGAAAAAAAATAGTTACCATATTATAGAATACTTCTTTTCCTCAATGTGTATACCCATTGACCAAATCGGGATCAAACTGTATCTCAATGACATGGCATGTAAAAACATGCACTACGAAACTGACTACAAGTAGTGTTTCTTAGGAATATTTACAAAGCATATTAAACATTGATAGAGATGAAAACATCTGCTAAAGTATAAGTTTATTCATCATATGCTCATTGTTTGACTCAATTCAAGTTTAATTTAAGAAACACTTGTTGTGCACGTTAATGCAATGTCAAAGTGTTCCGTATCTTCAATTGCTGCATGGTTCTTAAAATGAAAAGTTATCGAAGACAAAATTGAGCATGTAATAATTATGGTACTGCATTTCTATGGGAAAATATCAATAAGTTTCTCGGATGAATACTTCTCTCCCAAAGATCGTGCAGTATTAATCTGAGAAAAACCCAATTATATTTTCCCGTACCAATGCAGTAACTCATAAATATTACAGGGTGTGTGCTGGTGTCATTTCAGCTTTTCCATTTTCCATGAAACGATCTAACTGTTGCGACCGAATTTTCTAGGAATGTTTATAAAATGCAATGTTTATTGTTTATCGTTATAAACTTAAATTTTCATTATCCTCAACAACAACAAAAAAAGAACAAAATGACTGGTCGTAAAATACGATAGTTTTTCTACATTACAGAACACAATATCAGTGCTTCCTTCATATTTCACGTTATGTAAGTAGCATTTGACTTCAGAAAAAGTTTGTCTATCAGTGGCTACATTCATCCAGCTGTGGGACTTTAATGCGTATATATATATATATATATATATATATATATATATATATATATATATATATATATACGTATTCCATTCCCACAACTGGTTTGTCCGTTAGATGAATTTGACTTTCGAACCCTCAACCTTCCTTTGCTTTCATCCGATGCATGATGTGAATGTAGCTGCTGATACATACATATATATATATATATATATATATATATATATATATATATATATATATATATATATATATATATATATATATATATATATATATATATATATATATATATATATATATATATATATATTCCTCTTGCAGTTCGAAGTTCGAAATTAGTCCCTCTCGGAATTACACTTCCTCAGAAGGAAGCCAGAATTACATTTTTCTATCTTTCTCTTTCGATCTAATTAAGTCCATGAATAACTGGGAATTAAAATAAAAGGGGGAGGAACGTATTTACTTGTAAAGAACCTAGATCATAACACCCTTTGACATAGGATATATATATATATATATATATATATATATATATATATATATATATATATATATATATATATATATATATATATATATATATATATATATATATAAAATGAAATATAATCACGAAACATCAGTATTAACGGGCTAAATAAAACTGGAAACTAATCTAACATTCTCGCGATGAAGAAATATTTATGAGGATTTTAACATGAAAACTTCAGTATTCTTATTCCAGACAAGAAACTGCAGAAAATCAGCATAATTCAAACAGTTCCAACTTTAATATCGATAATTCAATTTCCGCCAATTTCCTTTAATATATCGTAAAATTGTTTCAGTTTAAAGGGTGTTAATGTCAAAATGCAATATTTGATGTTATACAAATATTTAAAATCTTAAACAATGTAAGAAGAGTTACCTGACTTTGCACATGCATTGAATGCACTCGTACACTAATGTACGCACTGGTATGCATGATATATTGCTTTCTGCGTATGATTCAAAAAGCTTTAAAAATTATTTTATTTCTCTGGTTGATTAGTTACTGTCGTAAAAAGACGTATAAATTGGATTGCAGCCACTAAATCTTCCACCTGATAGGACAACTGATTCATTATGCGCTATACTTTACCTTGAGTGCTCGAATGGCTCTTCCCTCTGAAGAATGACCAAGGACACTCTGATTGACAAATACACCGTTTGCGTTTTCTTGCACATAGTACAAATAGTCCATGATCTGTAAAGCAAATATCACTCCAGTAAAGTATAGTTTCTAGAATGCAAAGAGATAGACAATAATCACATTGTAATAAATACAATGGATATTTAAGCGTCTCTGCGATAGAAATAATCCCACTGCTATACAGGAATAAACGGTTTGTTTTATGTTACGATAAGCAATGCTTTTAAGTAAGTTCTAGTATTCGATATAAAATAATTTCACTCTAGCTTTCTAACGGGTATGTAAAGTAAGCAGCAATTACGAAGAAATAGTATGTATGTGAATGAAAATATGGTCGCCAACAGAAACAATTGACCCTCTTAACAAAAAGTATCATATGTCAGCCTAAAGGATTTTGTTTGGCTTCTTTCTGTTGGACACACAAATCAAGCTCGAATCGGACATGAATTGCAATGATATATCTACATTTACCTGACGATGTAAAAAACATCTGTTACCATTCAGTTGGATAGTGAAGAAAAAGACAATGGTGAAGAAGACTGTATCGTAGATGACTACAAAAGCAAAATATCTTTAAGTTGTTGGAGCAAGTAAAACTACTTGAAACTCACTTCTCTTCGGAATCCACTGGTGAAATATTTCATGAGCAAACAACCCAAGCTGTCATTTGCATGAAATAAATTTTAGAGGTATGTCTATTCACGTTCTTGCCGGATAATGTCAACCAGGTTTATATGTAAATGAAAATGTGTTGGCAAAATTACAAGATGCAAGTGATAAGTGATTGTGGCTGAGGTATGATACTATTGGCAAATCAAGGTCAGGGTTGAAATATGTGTACCTCGTTATAACTATGATAATAATGATCAAGATCTAGACCGTGCTGCTGTATTGATCTTGTATTTATCATGGCTTTCGGTGTGTAACTTTCGTCAATCAATCTGAAATAAAAATATTATTCACATGTTCATTGTATGCTTGTGAAATCTAAAACACTTCTGTTAAATCTTATCCAAGTCCAGTCTCTACACGGGCATCAATAGGGATTCTCTATTACAAGAAACGTTCATTTGGACAAGTGCTTTTCTCTTTCACACAAACATTATCATCATCAGCAGTATCATCATCGTAGTCATCGTCATTATCGATTTCATCGTCGACTAAACTGCCACCACCACGATCATCATTGTTGTACTGCATAATCAAATCGTGTTTTCTCTCAACCTATGTTTCAAATTAGCCCAATATATCTTGAAGCTCTGTTTTCTTTTTCTTATATTTCTAAACCATTATGATGCTTAACTCATTCGTCCAGTGAACCGTCAGCATACGTTAAACTTTAAAACAAATTACATCTGAACGACAAAATATCCTTAGATAATCTTTCTTGTTAAAATAAAAGTACATAAAATTGATTGTCTTACATCAGTACACATTTCAAATGAAATGTATTAACCGAGTTGCCTATTTATATGTTTCGAAGAAAATATTGGAATAAATCAGTGAGATTAATAAATATCATTTGAAATGTTTACTAATATAAGATTTTATCACATGACGAAAAACAATAATTTTACCTGGCCGAATCGCAGAAATGTATAGTGAAATCAGGGACGCCGCAGTAAAAACAAAAATTGGGGGTGGGTGGTTGGCCAAGGGCAAACCTGTCGTGTTCAGCTAAAGCTTTAATGATGTAGGCCAAAACATGTATACAGGTGAAATTGTGAGGGAGCCACATGGGGGGAGATAGCCATAAAGTGCGGTCGCCCATGAGTGCAATAACTTTGAAATTCATTTGGATATCCCTGTCGATATTATTGTCCTTTGTATGACGGTATGGTGTTATTTGTGGAGTCGTCGTGAGGTGGTTTTACACATATTGTATATATATTCATATTATGAAATGAGTATATTCACGTAAATCGCTCATGTCTTAACCTGTGTATTAAGTTCCTAAATCTCATTCTGCAATAAAAAGGTCACTTTCTTTTTCTTCAGAAAATTATAAATTAGACATTCATTTGTTTTAAACTATATTCCTGTCGAATGGATTACACATGTCCAATATCTGCCTTTAATTTGTGATTTATTTTCAAGTGAGCTGTGGGAAAACTTTGTATTGTCTTGCGAATGTATAATGCCGTAAAACTGCAAGATGGCCACACGGATTTAACATCAACAACAACTCCTATAGGCAGAGGTTTTGGAGGAAATCCGCATTTAGAAAGAATCAATTGAGAAAACGAAATCGTTGAAATTGTATTTCAAGTGAATTTCATCTTATATACACCATAATTACTTATAATGTCAAAACACCGACTAAATTAATGTTATTACATTATATGCCTATTATTAGGTACTTTGAAAACACAAACTAAATAACTAGCATTATGCTATACACGTATTATTCTGCACTGTCAAAACACAACTAAATAACTGTTATTAAACAATATACTTATCATTCAGCACTGTTATAACACTGACCAAATAACTATTATTACACTATACACTTATTATTCAGTACTGTCAAAACATGAAGTAAATGACTGTTATTACAATGCATTGGTAGATTAGAGACCAAATAACCAAAATTACAAATATCAGATTCGTAATCTAGGAATCAATTTACATAAGATATTTACCTTTGGACGTCTTCTATCCAGACTTTGAAATGGGAACCCATATTCCTAAGGACGCTAAATACGTGTTGAAGTTTTTCAGGTTCTACATGTACATGAAGACTGTCATTCAGGTGCTTCGGCTCGTGCCACACGTCCAGCTGTAAGAATTTTATTTTCCTTTAAATACTACTGCGAACTACTTCAGCTATTGAAGATGCTATTATAACGTGTTGATTAGATCTTACATTTCATCGTTGTTACAGTTCTAATGGCGCTGCTTTAAATAAGTGAAACAATTCAACCATTGTCTATATAACTCTGAACGACAAAGTATGTACCCAAAGAATATAATGTAAAGTTTGTATTCATATGTTAACTTGGTACAGGCCTGCAAACTAAATTATATACACATAACTACGTGAATTCGATTCCCCACTTTATGTTTTCCCAAAAGACATTGAAAATAAAGTTATGTCATTTGGCATGTCTGCTTTGTACGTGTTGAATACAACACTAAAATGTAAGGCAACGGCAATTTTCGTTTTCATCGAGGAGATGGTGGTGCGATCTGAAACGTTCCCGAAAGAACTGGAATTATTTACTTATCTAAACGAAGACGTTTTTCACCAAATAGCACATGTCACAGCGAGGAATAGACACAAGAAATATAACAATAAGGCTGAATAGTTACAGGAACATTGTTGTAAAATATTCCGGCTTGCTCCTATTCGGAGAGGAAATCGGTTGACACCAAAATATAAATGTCACTTACCTCATAATCCCTGATAAGGTTAGACAACAATTTCAGCTCATTCTCTGTCGTCACTGTTATATCTAGGACCTTGTGCCTAACAACAAAAACAAAGTTACAGTGACACACATCGCCAAAGGACAGTTATATAATCGTTCTATATTTCCGCATGGCATCTAATATATCAGTAATCAGTAATTGAAAATGGGTTTTATTCTTAATATAATTAAATAAATTTACTATATTACGACCTAATTTGAATACTGGACTTTCGAGTGTTGAAAATGGATGTAATTCCAAGGATTGTAAAATGAAGCATTCTAGTAAGCAAACAAGTAACCATACCCGTGAAACGTTTTCTGTTTGCTGGGTTTTGCAGACGACAGGTAAATAACTCCAATGACTAGCAGAAATATGGTGGATCTCATCCTGTCGTCTATTCGATTCAAAGGTGAGTGAAGTGTCGGTGTCAGATGTTAGATATATTAATCTTTGCAGATAACGGAGCTCGTGCCGTGATATACATTTGCACGGTATCGCTCCTTATCATGAAATCACTGCAACCTTGACCGTGCAAGAAGCCCAAGTCGACACAACCAGCCTGGTGCCTCTCAGATCATCTTGTACATTTGATGTGCAAGTGTAATTTGTATTTGTTGTGCGCGAACATTCTTTTTTCTTCATCAGGAATGATATTTAGTGAATTTTCACTTTAATTCCTCATGATAAGCTATGTTCCAGGTTTTCATGAATTGCTACAAATGACATTTTACAGAAATAAGCAATAAAGAGTTTGAAATAGTAACAGCCTGTATGAGTGTACTTTTAGAAGGTTAGTTTTGTTCAAGATCTTATTGAAACAAAAATGAGAAAAATAAATTATTTGAAAAAGAATAGTTAGTGTATAATCTCTTATTTAGCGAAAACAGTGAAGATTGTATTTCAAATTATATACACGATGGAACTAACCTTCATGAGATTAACTAATTTTGCCATTATTAGCCATACTCCATGTCCATTTTTAATTTGTAAGAAAATAGATTATAACTGAATGCAAGGAAATACAAATATTCTAATATCACAATGTCAGTTTAATCCAATCAAAACTTTCCTAATTATCAAAATTAAAAGATAGCATGCATTTGCTTCATTTCTGTTTAGAAAGAATGTAGAACCTTCACAGTTTATGGTCAGTTTATGTTCCCACAAGCTTGTAGAATCTCACACACACATGCACACTCACACACAACACACCAACACACAACACAGACGCACACGCACACACACATACACACACACACAACAGTTAAGAGTTAATAGCATGGGTCTATTAAAAATGAGTTCAGAATATTGACGTCAATTTTTCTAAGACCTGGTAGCAATCCCGGCTGAATCCAAATATACACTAAATAAATAATTTATTTGTTATATACAAAATTAACAAATCTAAAACGTTTCAATTAATAAGATTGAAACTGTAGTCCCCAAAAACCTGAAAGAATCCTCATTAGTTAATCTAACGGGATATGAAGGTAGAAGCTTCAAAGAACGCGTTGTACTACATGCATGATATTCCTTAGGAAATCAGTTATATTGCTATAGAATGCGTGTCATTTTTAAATTTAAAATTCCTATTTTCATTTTATGTGAAAATGTCCTGTTTTTACATAAATATTTTGTTTCATTTCCTCTCTTCCGCCTTCCATGACTTAGGCTTAACGTCAAAATCTAATACAAAGATCATCTCAGACATTGTAGTGATGGCCCTTTTCACGTTCTGTTTCACTTGATGATATCTCTACAATCAGAATCTATAAGCACAGGTTTGGGGCCTTCTTATCAGAAACGTGTCAACCCATCAAGACATATACATGTCCACGTGACATAAGATCGTCTACAACAGAGATTTGTTGTGCATATAAGCCGTAATTCATTTGTCGCACCTTTAAATTCATTATAAGGTTCTTGAGCGAAACTTTACTTTTTTCAAGCACTAGATTCGAACGTTTTAAGAGTAAGTGGTTATGACTTCTCTCTGCAGTGCTGAATTTCTTCTCATATGAATGGTTGATATTAATGAACATTTTGGTCAAGCATATAAGCTTGTCACCTGTGCAACGTATCCTAGTTTCATTTATTTAAGATGCAAGGGCTAAGACTTAAGTCAAATTTACCTATCGCCCCACCCATTGCCTTGAGTATAAATGCGGCATCTCTGAGAATATTTTTTTTATACTCTCTTTGTTTTTGGTGGCAGTCGCAAAATACGTTATGGGATAGGGAATAGAGAAGATGTCCAAGGTAACATCGAATGCATGGCGTCACTCACCCACCTACCTTCTAACGAGCTAGACAGAGACTGCAGAGGGAGCGTTTTGATTTAGCAATGGCCGATAATGAATAGTTCTCGCAAAAGCTTCTCATTTATTTAAGATGCAAGGGCTAAGACTTAAGTCAAATTTACCTATCGCCCCACCCATTGCCTTGAGTATAAATGCGGCATCTCTGAGAATATTTTTTTTATACTCTCTTTGTTTTTGGTGGCAGTCGCAAAATACGTTATGGGATAGGGAATAGAGAAGATGTCCAAGGTAACATCGAATGCATGGCGTCACTCACCCACCTACCTTCTAACGAGCTAGACAGAGACTGCAGAGGGAGCGTTTTGATTTAGCAATGGCCGATAATGAATAGTTCTCGCAAAAGCTTCTCATTTATTTAAGATGCAAGGGCTAAGACTTAAGTCAAATTTACCTATCGCCCCACCCATTGCCTTGAGTATAAATGCGGCATCTCTGAGAATATTTTTTTTATACTCTCTTTGTTTTTGGTGGCAGTCGCAAAATACGTTATGGGATAGGGAATAGAGAAGATGTCCAAGGTAACATCGAATGCATGGCGTCACTCACCCACCTACCTTCTAACGAGCTAGACAGAGACTGCAGAGGGAGCGTTTTGATTTAGCAATGGCCGATAATGAATAGTTCTCGCAAAAGCTTCTCAGTACAGTCAAATGAAATATTGCAGCCATCTTAGTATACATGTATAGATGACCTGGTTAAATCTTTAGAGCGATACAAGAATGTATTATATTTGACACCATTTCTGTCTTTATTAGATTCGGGTTTTATTTGGATGAAAATCTTTTCAGTATGATTCATGATTAATCACAAACACTCGAGACAGACATCACTAATTGTAATTTTTTGCATGCAATTTACATATTATCCTATTATATCTTAAAGTCATCATATCAATTTATCCTTCGTTTTTACTAAAAGGTTTGAACTTTTTTATCCAGGCTTTGGTCTGTGGTGGGGTATACGTGTTTTATAAGCACAAATGGCGTTCGATTTTAATCTTGGTATTTATCTAATGCAGCGGTTCTCAACCTTTCAAGTGCCGCGACCCTTTTAATGCAATTCCAAATGTTGTGGCGACCCAACCGTAAAATTATTTTCGTTCATAACTGTAAAAATGTATATTTCCGATGGTCGTAAGCGACCCCTGTCTAATCGTTGTTCGACCCCTGACGGGGTCGCGACCCACAGGTTGAGAACCGCTGATCTAATGTGTGCATATAGAGTAAAATATGAATAATTTTGTTATATACAAAGCATTGTGTCTTTCGTGATACTCTCACTTTCGTATCTATTCATACTACCTTAAAGGTAGACCTGAGACCCCATTATCACTTAACTCTAAATTATTAAATATCACGATTTATGTAATATCTGAAAATTTCTACCCTATGCGGATATAGAGATATTTACTTTAAATGTACATGTGATGAATATTCTCCGTAAATCAAGTACAACTTCGGCTGTTTCCGTGATCTCAGGCAGTGTGACGTCACAAGATGAACCCGACATTGCAAAGAACCATTGTTGTATCGTTGTCAAGCATGAAGCGTCTCTTCATTAAAGCCAGTGATTTTGTTGTACGTTTTAGAAATTTCTAACATGTATTCCTCTGTTAAAGTTATTAACAGAATATATATTGTAAGTGGAGATTTTCACCAATTGTATTAATTAGTATGGTCATTACAAAAAAAATTATATTGTTGTTTGTTTGTTTTGTTTGTTTTTAGGGTTTAACGCCATTTTTCAGCACAAGATAGGCTATACATGGCGGCCAGTATTAATGGTGGAGGAAGAACCCGGAAAACACTGGAAAGAACCACCGACCCACGAGAAGCTACTGGCAAGCTTTCTCACATAACTACATTAGCCGAATCTTAGACTCGAACCCACGCAGACAGAGGTGAGATGGCAGTGATCCGTAACAGACAGCGCTTTAGACCACTCGGCCACTAGGTGCCCCTTGTTGTTTGTAAGGAGAGAGGCAAGTGAGTCCTATTTAAATGTCAAATATAGACTTTCTCATCATTGCGCCCCGCCATTCTACTTTCATCAGTCATATTAGTTTGCTTTGGTTATTGAGTTGATATTTTTCCTTTGAAGCTGCAGCGGTGGATATATTACCGCAACTGCAATAAACTTCATTAATAGAGAAGGAAGGTCTGGCGTGTGTATTCCGCGTCTAGTTCGCGTGGGAGCAACCTGCTACTTCACCGCAGAATATTTTGTCATTTATCTGGGCTGTGTAAAGCAAATTTTCTTGGTTAAATAGCCCCAATGATTTTTTTTTATTTCAGTTAATAATTTTTCCATTGGGTTGTCTCATAGATGTTAAAATCGTTAAAAAAAAACGCATTTTGTTTTCTCAAGAAAAATAAAAACGCAAAAAAAAACGTCAGAGTAGTTTTTAGGCAACACAAAAATCAGTATTTTACTTATTCACACGCTACATACCAGTTTTAAAGTTTCAGATATCAGCACTATGTTGTAGTATTTTTACGTAAAGAATTGTAAGCTAGCATCATTGATTCATTATTGATCGATATTTGTTATCTAGAGTATGACAGAGGACTGCCTGTATGGCAGATGATATAAAAATGGAAGTACCAAATAAAAAAAACGCAACAAAAAAATGTAAACACAAGATTTTATTATATATGGCACTTTGTCTAAACGTTTGCATTCTAGTATTATCTTTGCTGTCTTGTGCGGAGTTGCATAGCAGGCATTTGGGTAAGTAGTGTATTATATTTCTGCGGTAGGCAGTTTCTTGTGTCCACCATGCATT
The DNA here is from genome assembly GCA_030141615.1 of Unio pictorum. Taxonomy (NCBI): domain Eukaryota; kingdom Metazoa; phylum Mollusca; class Bivalvia; order Unionida; family Unionidae; genus Unio; species Unio pictorum. The sequence continues at coordinate 1,150,739 of JARLTB010000296.1, read as the reverse complement.
GTGTAAATATAGGTACATGTTACCATATTTGGTTGAGTCCTTAATTTCTTTGTTATGGCTCCATATATTCTCCCAGTCAATATCAGGTACTGTGGTTTCTATTCTATTTGGTTCTATATATGTTATTTCTTGAATTTGTTTTTCTAAAATCTTTTTGTCCAATGTTTGCCAAAGGATTTCCCTGTCAATTCTAGATTACCCATACTTGTGTGTGTGTGTGTGTGTGTGTGTGTGTGTGTGTGTGTGTGTATTCTAGTTTCTTTGGGTATTTATGTCTATAATTGTCGATGAGATTGTTGGTTTTGACAAGTGCATTTATGTGATTTTGAAATCTTTCGTCCGTAACGTTTATTATGTTTGTTTTGTCACGTTCGTCAGTAATGTTGTTAAAATCACCTATCATTAAAAGGTTTTCCTTGATGTAGGGTTGAAGGTATTTGTTTAGGTTTTTGTATAATTCTAGTTTAAAACTGTTGGTAGATGGTGCATATACATTTATGATGTGTAGGTAATTAAATTTTAAATGTAAAAGTCTCCATTTTAATTCTTTGGGTGGTTTTTATATTCCAATTTGAGTTTACCCATTTGTTGTGGCTGATAATCCCAACTCCTGAGTATCTATCTATTCGTTTATATCTGTTAGGTAGAGAGCATTTAATTTGTCCTCTATTAGTTTAATATTTTTTTTTTTGGCAACTGGTGTAGTTTTTGAAAGCATACAAAATCATATTTATCTGCTATTTTGATGATTTGGTTTGTTTTTGTAATATCTAATCCATTGTATTTATTGAATATATATTGATACTTAGGGGTTTTTCTCCCTTTTTTTTAATTTAAGATGTTTAAAATAAATAGATCTATGACTGTGTATATATAAATATTCATTGTTGTTGTTGTTGTTGTTTTTGTCGGGTTGGTTGGTTTGTTTCGTTTCTTCCTGAGTGGTTTGGTGTTTGTTATTTTTCATTCATTTTGCCATTTCTTTTGGCCTTATTTAGGTTGGTTGGTGGTGTGCTAAAAATGGATTTAAATTTTGGAATTTGTTGTTGGTTGTCAGTGACCTTAATCAAACGAAGAGGAAGAATATTCCAGTTCTTGTTCATGTTCGCTCTCACTGTCGCAACGAGTAACCGTGCTGCTAGCCAACTGCAGGTTCCTCTTGTGACATCACAAGCTCGCGAGTGTGTATGGGGTTGTTTACATAAAGTCGCTCGGTTGTTTCCGTAGAAGTCGCATTTTAGTGATATTAAAAGGGTCATATCTCCCAATCCAGTGAATGAATGCATGTACTCTCTTCACAATATACTTGAAATGTCGATTAAAATAAGATTGTCGAAAGTAGTATATAGCATTCAGGTCTACCTTTAAACGTATCGAATATTGATATGCAATTGATATTGAGCTCTTAAATCAACATAATACATGAAAAAATATTGACTCCACCTAAGCATGCCCCGCAAACCCGACTCTGCATGTTAAGACTACGCAAGACACGACGGAACGGGGGCTGGAAATCCGCCAGTAAAAACAAGCTGGTAAATATTTTTAAGAAATGTTTGGTATAAACATGTTGATACCATTTGTAATATATAGTTAGATGCTTCTTATAAACTTATTTCACTCGTTACATTAAGATGTTCATACATAAGTGAAATATTTTTATGTCTTGTGCATCATTTATAATGTATTTACATTCTGCATATAATATTTTTCACATATGGTGCATGAAAAATATTTATGGCAAATATATCTTATATTTTAATTTATTATTTGTAACAATGTTCGGTTTTGTTCGATTAATCCCAGTCCGTCTCATCACAAATCTTCCAACTCTAACAAACACTTATATAATAGATGGTAGAATTGTTGTATCGCTTCCAAAATATGTTTATATCCAAATAACTTAGTACTTATTTTGAATCTAATTTCTTTCTTAATTTAGGAAGTGAAAAGTGGGTACCTAGCCGTAACAATTTTGCAACATAAGTTACCAAAATTTTGTTATTTGTCCCAAAAGGTATAAGTTGAAATTTAATGTGTAATTAGTGATAATTAGTCTGTAGTATTTAATTATTTAGTAATAAAAATGAAGCAGCAGAGAGGGTGAATCAGACAACATTTTTAGACAAGTTTTCACTGAAATCACGCTTAAAAACAATGAAACCAATGACATCAGGCAAAAAAATCAATGAAATCAGGCAAAAAATAATAATGAAATCAGGCAAAAAATAATAATGAAAAATCAATGAAATCAAAAACTTTTCAAGAGATTACAACGTCGTTGTCACTCACCCTCTCAACCGAATATTTGATCCAGTCCGATACGATATCGTGTCCGAGGGTCGAAAATCACTATGACTTTACAAACAGACTTATTTGTAAAACCTCCTCTTGTAAATCAATCAGATTATTAGACTGGTCAGTGAGTTTGAAATTAATTCTGGTTAATGAATTATTATGACACCGCATATAGACTGGATTCACCGGAGACTCAATTATGAAAAATCCTGGAGGAGCTGTTGGTGCAAATGAATACAAAATATATCCTTGCTGAGCTTGATTTGATCGTTCTAAATTTATTTGATAGCTTCCTTCGATAACATCACATACTAAATTGATCGCTATCACCGATGAAATATTCACATTGAATGGAGCAATATGCCTGCCGCCACCATCTGGGTCATTATTATGTTTGAGGATAGTTGTTTGTGGTTGTGATGATGTTTTTTTCCACGTATCATGAATTATTTTAAAACCAACATCGATGGCATCACTGAGAAGTTTTGTTAGTTGTGGTACGTTATATCCTGGTAGTTTGAATGTTGGAATATCTTCTATGCGGATATTATAGTCTGTTGCAAATATATCTCTTGTTTTAGGACCACTGTCACCTAATACCTCTTGAATAATTTGTGAATGAAATGTTTCCATGTCATTGATGATTTTGTTACATGTTTCTACAACGCTGATAAATTCATCTCGGGTGAGAGTACCGGATTTAAGGGATATTAACAACAACGAAATATCGTTATTGAACGCTCTGAAATTTTCAGTGATGTTACCCCAGTTAGCAAAATGATGATTAATTTGGGCGTTCTCATATTCTACTCTAACGAAAAAATACGACTTATTGTAATCTCTATAACTCCTTATTGGATTATCAGATTTTATCCTGTCTGTGACATAATCAGTTTTTTTTTGGTTCTGGTAAATCAACGGTTTTCTCCACGGGTGGTAATTCAGGCCAACCTAACACTGTTCTTATTGAGCTTTGATATATATCTATGACGTATTCTTCTGAGTTTATTTCAATGGCAGATGATAGTGTTGGCTCATGAACTGTTATAGCTATTTTTGATTCTGCTCCAGTAATCGATTTTATTCTACGCGCGAATTCATTATTGATTTGTTCGATTTGGTATGACCCTGTTGGTATCGAAACGACATTCCAGTCTGGAGTCCCGTCGGGTTTATTCTTATTTGCAAACACTAAAGAATTATTGGGTTGTTGACCACCAAATGATTTTGATCTGATATTTGGCCAACTATGGTATACTCGTAATTTTGCTAGCGCTATCTCCTTCACTGGGACCGGAGAGGGGAAATTTACACTGAATTCTGGTTTCGTTGAGGTTATTGAGATCATGCTGGTTTGTACTGGGTTCGTGTTCTCCACTATTTGTTGAAGTAATTCCATCTGTGTTGTCATCGTTGCTATACTCATGATGTATTTCTAATTTTGATACTGCGGAATCATAGACACGTACCATCACTGAGAATTCACTATCTGATATCGTTGAGGTTATTGAGATCATTCTGGTTTTTTCTGATTCCATCGGTGTTGTCATTGTTATTATACTCATGTTTTTGTATTTCTAATTTTGACATCGCAGAATCATATATATCTACCATCGCTGAAAACTCACTCTCTGATATAATTGTATCATCGAGAGATGACGATATCAATGAGGATAATTGCGAGCATGCAGTGGACACAACATGAAATTGAATTATGTAGTCTTGTAGTTTCCGTTGGCTGCATGATGATATTTTTTTTGTGATTATTGAAATAATTCCAGCGATTGTTGTTGCCGCAGAAATGCAAATTGGAACAGCTATCGGGGCCATCATTGTCACTGAAGACAGTATAATACCAGCTCCGGTGATTACACCACTCACTGAATACACTGTAACATCAATTGCTGTAATTCTCCTGCGATATTTTTTTATTTTCATTGCATACTCCTCAGACAGGGTTTTGAGTCTAGTTTGAAATTCTCTGACCTGATCATAACGATATTGCGATGATGAAATCATTTTTTATTTTAAATACGCTAGCGTTTTCAATTACGATTTACTTACATCCGCTACGAATTCCACATACCACGTTGTTGAGACTCTAACCAAATTTTTATCAGTAGCTGTGATTGTGAACTTTTCAGTTGTATTCTTGTCGATGATCGTTGAAATCGTATTATTGACCCCGGATGAACTGGACGATGAAATATTAAATTGACTCAATGGTGTCACTAGTGTTAATCGATAAATACCCTTAACGGTTGCAGTGATATCTAATTTGTTGTTTGTAGGTGTCCACTCAAATGATCCGTGTTGGATGGTGTATACTAAGTTGTTGGTTTTCGCATGAGGAATTTTTGTTTTTTCAATGACTGTTATCATCCTCGAAATATCACCTTTGACGCCTTCGATGAAGTTTTTGGTCTCATCGATGGATTTTTTAATATCAGGGAGTTTTAGTTCAATTTTATCTAACGGGGTTCCAATAAATTTATCAATGGCGTCGGTTGTTGTTTTTGTTGCTTCGTTGATAACCTTTTGATCATCAACAAACGTTTTAATTTCAGCGATAGATGGTGTAACTACAATTGGGGATCCAAAGAACTTTTGAACGACATTTCTACGGAAACTATTGTAGTTTTTTAAATGATCGTCAAATTCTTTATTGTATTCAGTGAATTTATCTGTAATAGTCGAGAAGAGTACACCCGGTTTGAGTTTACCCTGATCGGAAAATAGCGCAACGGTATTCTCGATTGCCTTTTGTTGTTTAACTAAAATATCATCCAACGACACATTACTAGATTTCAATTTACCCTGTTTGTCTTGAAATACAACTATTTCATTCGGGTCAACACTTGTTAAATTCAACGTCTCAGCGATTTCATCTTTAATTTTTTTTGTTATATCCTTGATAGAACCAGGGGTTGCAGTGTCATCGGGTTTGGGTTTCAAAGATCTCCCCCAAATATCAATCATGTTATTGTAAAACTCTTTCTCTCTTTAAAATCGTTTCGATTTCCAGCGATTACTAGTGTAGTCATTTACGACAATATAAGGTGGTTTTCCCCTTGGGTTACTCAAGGAGTTAGAAATAGCGTTAAGGACATTTAATACTTCACTGCCGCATATTGGTGGGTCATTGATTTGTTGTGTTGGTAGCGTAGAATACCAAGTCTTCATTGGAAAATTTTTTATATAACGCAAAAACTCTTTTGGCGGGGCTAATCCATATGAATCGAAATAAACAATCCCACGTGGATCAATAGCGTATGCAACCCAGTGAGTTCCAGGTCCGGTGCTGTTATCGAGATTAATAATACCTGTTTCAGTGTTGTTTGGTTGATGTGGTAATTGATCTTTCATAAAAACACCTCTGAAATTTTTAATCGCTAGGTTTTTAGCAGCATCCATTAAATCAAAATTGGACATGGGAACCATTAATAAACCGTTCCTGGTAGTCTCAGGCCTGATCCGTGAACGGATCTCCCGCTGTACCATGAATACGGGGTTCCTGGTAGTCTCAGGCCTTTTCCGCTGTACCATGAATACGGGGTTCCTGGTAGTCTTAGACCCTTTCCCCTTTTTTTATAACCCTGTCCAGTTGCTTTTTTCAACGCCATTCCTGCTGCAGTACCAACGGCTCCTAACGCCGCTGCTTTAGCTACTGCTGGGGCTGCTGCTGCAATCAATGCTGGTAACGCAGCAAATAACGGGAATATACCGCCTGTTTTCATCATATTTTTGATAGCAGCCGCAGAAAGAGTAATCTGAACACCTTTTTTGGCTGCAAGTGCATCATTGAAATGTTTTATTTGACGAGTTGTCAGTGATAATTTATTTGCACCACCAGTCATTTGGTTGGGTTTCAACGTGATTGTGGTTCCACATCGCTTAGCCGATTCTGATTGCAATTTTTTGATTTGACCGGGAGTTAACGCAACACTAATAACACTATATGACATTATACATAATAGATTGATTCTAATGGAAAAATCGTTCAAAGATTTTCCACTGGGGCATCTACCACTCTCATTTTTCCTCCAACACCTTCAAGTAGCATTGATTTATCACTGAGAATGACAGCAACCGCTCTATAACTAATACCACCAGGGGTTACACGGGCTCTAAAATGTATATCAACAACAGATTGTCTCATCAAATCAAGATGTTCCAGAGAAAAGTAATAAATCGGATAGAGGCTTTTGAAATCCAATTGTGATATTTGTAGACCGGTATCCACATTTTGATCACGTGCCATAAATGACAACAATCTATGATAAACTCGTGCAATATGATTTTCTGTGTAATCAAGTTGTATATCCTCGGATGGTTCCTGCTGGCCGTTTATTCTCAGTGAGACCTCTCTAACACCTAACTGATCAAATATCATATGACTTCGTTGTTGATTGCCAACTCGTGTGTTATCCTGTAACGCAATAAATATATGACGTGGCGCAGCAACACCTTGTTTTGATGCTAGGTTCCACGTGAATAACCCGTTCAGCTCTGATTGCTTCACATCTGTACTCACTGATAACCAACTCAACAACGACTTTCCCCCTTGGTCCATAAATGATAGTAATCGTTCTTCTGCGGTGAATGCTGGAGTCAACACTGGCATCCACAATGATATTTTTGTTAAATTGACTTTACCGGCATCAGCATTGGGATTTGCAGCATCTGCTGGAACCCTCCAAATTGCGTCGTTATCATCACCCTTTCGTACAAGCGATACTGTATGCTTCGCTCCGTAGATAACTTTTCTGACATTTCTACAGAATCCAAAAATATGATGCAGTGGAATCGCGCATGAAAATGATTTACGCGCTCCTTGCAACATTGCGTTTCGTGTTGCAGCTCCTAGATTGAAATTATCATCTTTGTTTATAATCATATTCTCGACATCAGCATCACTATTATCACGTTTTTTTGGTCGTCTTACAACAAATTGATTTCCACCAGCGGTATTTGTAACATCTTTTGCAAACATCATAGAAGGTCCTGCTGATCTTGTATAATCATCAGAATATCTCGCTAGCCCGATTATTGTTGTGGCCACATCAACATTGCGATCTATCGACTCAATTTCTTTTCCATCAATGAGATATCTAGCACTTTCAAATAGCGCCATAATACCATTATTGACAAAACCGACTTGAGTACCAGCTGGATACGGTGCTGGTACAGCAGCAGTATCAGCAGCTGTTACAATTTCTCCTTCGATTTCAATAAACGCTTCACAGGGCAAAAAGTATTTACTGGTATCATGGACTTGAAGATCAATTCTTGCTCGACTATTTGAGTCTATGGCATGATAGGCGTAATATTGATAATCGCGTACAGAATCATCCTTGCCAACTGGGGCGTCTATATCAAATGCTGGATCACGTGACTTTTTGAACATTTTATTCTATTTATCAGAGTCTAAATCGGATTTTCAACGCTAGCGTTGTCTAAAGCCACTTCCTGCTATCATATTTGGGTCGGGAGTTAAAGCCATTGACGCTAGTTTTTCATCTACTGCGTTATTTATAATTTTACTAACACTTGCAGGCATTTCTTCTGTGGACGGTAACGGTTTCTTTTTTCGCCTCACTAATGATGTTATTTTATTCTTTGCAGTTGAAAATGCTTTCCCGGCAAGATCTCCAACAGCACCAATACCCTTATCACGAATAACATCAATGGCTTTCATTGATAATTGTTTAGCTAACGGCATCACTTTTGGGGCCATTCTTGAAAAGAATCCTAAAATGGTATTGCCGAGGCCATCTCCATAGTATGCTCTATAAACTGGAAACCGTGAATTAACTACATAGACGAGGGTTGGTTTATCATGATTGTAGTGTACGATCATTATTATAAAAACACTAGTGTTTTCAATTGTTATTTAATCACTATGATACCCATCTGCTAACTCGTCAATGAAATCTCGATATGTTTTGATATCCATGATACCGCCGGCAAATAACCGTCTACAGATATCAGCTGCTTCATTAATTATTTCTGGAGAGTTATTTCCAGCTCGGAACCCTCCTACAAGAACTTCTAATCGTGATATATCATTGATAACACTATCAGGACAGAAACTAATCCTTGAATTTTGCAATCCACTTCCGCTATAACCAGCTGCTTCATCTAGTTCTTCTAAATCCGTGTTTTGTAAATAATCATCATCATCATCATCATCATCAGGTGGTAGTTGTTGTTTTTTTTTGTCTTCTTGATTGTCTACGTGTTGGTGTTTGACGTTTTAGCTCTTGTCGTTCTTCTATTTCTCGTTGTCGCTCTTCTATTTGTTCTCTTTTATAATTCCTAATTCCCCTTTGAAATTCCTTGTATCCTATCTCCTCCTTATTCAAACGACCAATCCCTTTATTTAGTTTATACAAATTATCGAACCAATCATTACTTGATATTCTATTATTCTTATACTCGTCCTTTAAAAAATCTTTTTTTGAATTATAGCTTTGAGCAGCAAAATCACCAAAGGCTTGATAATCCTTTTGTTTCAATAAAATAGGTTTTTTTATTAATGTTTTAGCATGATCAGTAAATTTATTCAACAGAGAAACAGTCGTTTTTTTCGGATCAGTTTGTTCAGTTTGTTTTGTTTGTTCAGTTTTCGCTGCTAGTTTTTCAAGTTCACCAATAACAGATTTTCCCGTCTCGGGATCATCTCCCAGTAAAGCACGCTCTACCCCTTTCGTTGCTGTGGTTACTGGTTTAAACAATTCTTCAGACTCTAAAGCAAAATCAGTTTGTAAACTCTGTCGTTGTTGCAGTTTATTCCGTACAGAGTCACGAATTGGTACAAATCTCCTGATTGCATCTAATCGTTCACGAGCCAATCGGGTTGTTAATGCTTCATTGACCATTATTTGAAATCGCAAACCATTTTTCAATTGTAAAACACTTGACATGTCAGATGATTTTTGATACGGTCATGGAAGTGTTATTTCATCGTGAGACACCTTCTATCAATGATGGAGAAAGTGTGGAAATTCATATAAAAATAATTAATATCACACTTTCTCCACTTTTTTGACATGTCAGATGATTTTTGATACGGTCATGGAAGTGTTATTTCATCCTGTAACAGCTTCTATCAATGATGAGGAAAGTGTGGAATTTGTATATAAAATAATAATTATCACACTTTCCTCACTTTTTTGACATGTCAGATGATTTTTAACACGATCAAGGAAGTGTTATTTCATCCTGTAACAGCTTCTATCAATGATGGCGAAAGTATCAAAATTGTATATAAATAAAATAATACTGATAGTTTCGCCATTCTATTTTTGATCATCCATCGATTTTTGACATACTTCTTGAGGGTCGGCTAAAAAAAATGATAATAGTCGGGCAATCAAAAAATGATAAGGGGTCAATGATAAAGGGTCGGGTAATCAATTTTCTTGAATTAATGCTCGTAGGTTTCTAATTTTAGAGTTGACTTCTTTTTTCAATTCGTATTCGTTACCTAATTCTTTTCGTATCCCCTCTACGATAGTATACAACGGAACGAACACACTGATGTCACTGGGAAATGAAAGAGAGTCTTTAATAGAATTCTGAATTCTTTTGATGAGTGCATATTTCTTGGGTAGCATATATTTGTTAGTGCTAACTCCGTATTCTATATCCTGAAAATCAGACACAATTTGATCAGGATTTAAGCCATCTGATAGTTTGATATCCTGATTTTTCAATTTTGCTATTTCAACTATGATGCTATTCATGTTTTCAGAATTCATTATTCTATAACATGACATATCTCTAATTGAAAAATATGAAGCATTAGACATAACTAAATTGAACTTTTTGTCCCGTCCCTTTTGAAATAGCCGATCGATAAATCCCCTCTGCAACTCTTTGAACAGAAGGTGAACAAATATCGAAGTGCCTACCGGCTTCATTCATAGATGAAAATATTTTCTCTTCGTTAGTTATTGTATTCAAAGATTTCACAGGTCTCCTCCAAACCGTTTTGCATTTTCCAGTCTCTCCTCGTTTGGAATTCTCACTCAGTGTGATAGCCTGCAGATTTGATACAGAATTATTCTTTGGATTAGAATCCTTGTGATCAATAACAAAACCATTTTTGATCAATCCATTAAAACATTCAAATATGAAACGATGATTGTGATATTTCTTCTTTCCAGCGCTAAACATCAAGTACACTTGATTACTTACAAAACCGACCGGTTTTTTCAGCCTACGGTTTCTTACAACACCATCACTGGATGCTTCATAATTTGTAATCACTGGATGTGGTCTGAATTCTTGGTTCATATATACTATTCTATTGTTTGTCTAATTCATTGTTTGGTTTAATGATTACATCACTGGAGAACCTTTCGATGTAGTCTTGCGGAGTTCTTATGATTTTGTCAGTGACGTTATCAGGGTCAAAGACTTTTTCAGGGTCATAATTTCTGATGGATTGTCCATTTTTGATTCTTTTATCATAATAACGCTTCAATTCCCTATATCGCTTACCACCGCAATCAATACACAATTGTGATCTTCCCTTAACCCCAACCCCACATCGAATACAGGGTAACGGACCAAGGCGCCCATGTCGAAAACTTTGCATATGATACCTACAGTACTCATTTTTTCTGCATGATTTGTTACACGGGGTTACATTTCCCATCATGAGCCATTTGCACTGGTTCATTATATATAAAACTTTCATTTAAATACTTGTTTTATGTATAGCATGAAGAAGTTCAAGAGATTGACTTCGAAAAATGCTAAATTCAATACCGATAGAGAGTTTAAGAGATTGTTGAAAATCAGTCCTAAATTTAATATCGATAGACCTAAAAAAACGTCCAATAGACAGAAACAACGTCCAAAACGTCCAAGAGACGGAAACATGAAAGAGTTTAAGAGATTGTTGAAAATCAGTCCTAAATTTAATATCGATAAACCCAAAAAACGTGTAGTAAACAGAAACAAACGTGACAAACGTCCAAAACGTCCAAGAGACGGAAACATGAAAGAGTTTAAGAGATTATTAAAAATCAGTCCTAAATTTAATCGCGATAGACCCAAACAACGTCCAAAACGTCCAAGAGACGGAAGCATGAAGGAGTTTAAGAGATTATTGAAAATCAGTCCTAAATTTAATCGCGATAGACCCAAACAACGTAACAAACGTCCAAGAGACGGACCCTGGAAGGATGCTCAATTCAATCTTGATATAGTTTCTAATACACCCAAGAATAAAATTCTTGATAAGGCTATCAGAGACTGTTTTAATGAATTCAAGCGTGATGGAGCATCTTATTGTTGGTCAACATTTCGAATTGATGGTGTTGTTGACGCTACCATGAATGATGAAAAAGCAGCAGTGATCATTTCACGTCTTGGGGAAAAAAGTCATTTTTTCCGAATCAAATTCATTATCCGTGAGGATGGAAAATGGATTATTAGGGATAAATTTGAACCCATCTTGAAGGGCAAAAAAACTATCACTGTGAATCAGGATTCAAAACCGGGAATTTTGACTGGAATTGATAAACCCTACTACGAAAGATCTTATCCTGTCACAGCAGTTGTTTACGGGATCTATCCGCTCAATGAAAAACCTGATATTGCAAAACTAGCACCCATGAAATATTCGACAGGGCTCAATTGTGTAGCAGAACGAATAATAGAACACTTCACAAATGCGTCCCGGGGGAATAAACTCACTGATCTAAGACGAAAAAAAATAACCGAATGGGAACTGACAGTGAAACAGCATGGGGCAACAATTCAGGATATAACCAAATTAGAAAAATCATTAAGATTTCCAATATCGGTAAGAACAATCACCGGTGAAGTATTATACGAATCGAAATATAAATCACAGGGAAACCCAATTGAAATTATTGATCACAACGCACACGCGTGGTCATCTGCAGTAACAATATTTCCACGGGATAGAACCGTAAAATATCTCCCCCAAATAGAAGAGTTTTTTTCAGAGCAGAAATTATTTGATGCTATTTACCATTTGAGTAAAAACGATCCTGTGTCAATGTGGCTATTTCATAGTACTTCAGACGAAGAATGTAGATTTGATCAGTTTGTAAAGCCCAACGGAGAATTATATCGTACTGAAGAACTGCATAATCAAATGAAACAACTGGCTAGTGAGTTTTCTGAGGACGGGGAGGAAATCGAAGATCAATTATTAGCAAACTGTTTTACAGTACCATCCATTGCAGCACATTTTGCTAGAAAGAAAAACGCGTGGAAACCAACACGGAGTGAGTTCTTATCAGATGTCAAATTGTCCTGTCTTGAATACGGCCATGGAGGATTATGGAATACAAAATACACCGCTGATACCGTTATTTCAGTTGATATGATTGCGTGTTATCCAGGAAGTTTTCTTGGGTATGGAGAATGCAAGAAATATTTCAAACGATTTGGACACCCTACACACGAAATGACCCGTGTTGCTATTAATGGACCACTGCCTGATTTTGATTTAACCGGATTCGCTTGTGTGGTATCATTTGAAATGGCTGAAGGACTTCATCCGTGTAGTTATCTTTGGATTGGTAAACACATGTCTGAAAAACACTGGATGCCAATAGTGTTATTACGGTATATGCTTGATTGTAAGATGTTAAAATCATTAATTGTCAGTGAAGCAATTATATCCTATCGAGCACAGAAATCAGTCTGGTTACCACAACCTGATCTAGAAAAAATAATTAGCGAAGAGCGAAAACTGTTTCCTGATTTTAATGAACAACAAATCATGGATTGGTCCCAACAGTTATTTGAAATCAGAAACAATGAAGCAAAAAATCTTGGACGAAGAATAATCGGTAAATTCACTCAGGGTGGCAAAGATGACAATACGAGATATTCTTCACGATTGATTATAGACAACGCTGAATACGATTTTGTAATGGCGGATTTAACGAATAAAGGCCTATATGTCAATCGTAAGGACGCATTTATGTCCGATGGAACCAAATTGGGTACAATTGTTACTTACAATGATGGATACAATCCGCAGTACACACATTTGAGAGCTTCTATGCTCGGTTATGCTTCTATTAATCTGTTTTCGATGATCAATAAATTTCCTAACACCGCAGTTAGAGTTGCCACTGACTCATTTTACATAAACAGCAAAATGGTTGATTTTAAGGCTACTGGCAACGAGAATTGGGGATCATGGAGAATTAAGAAAGAAATGATTCATGATTATATTCCATCAGCAGATGTTACCATTGAAAATAATTATCGGAATCTCAAAGAGATTCAATCAGATTTTTCTAGTGCACCACCGATTTCTGATCCAATCTGTAGATATAAAACAGTTTATTTAAACGGCTGTGGTGGGTCAGGAAAAACAACCCGGGCAATTGAGTTATATCGCCGTGGAAACGCTAGCGTTTCTAACATGATTGTGCTAACACCGACTCACAGACTTGCAAGAGAAATGATACAGAGAGGGGTAAATGCCTGTACCTATCACAGCTTTTTCCGATGGAAGGGAGATAAATGGACTCCTGAGCGCATGGGAGAGAAATTTATTCCTGAAATTATCATTTGGGATGAAATAGACACAGTGCCATTAGATATCTTAAAAATATTTCTTGAGTGGTTGTTATTGAAGAATACAAAAATCGTCATGTGCGGTGATCACGGCCAACCACCACCATTTGTCGGTGCATCCCCACATGAATGGCTAAAGGGTTTTGTAGACTACTATGAAGAAATTGATACTGATCATAGATCACTTGATAATGAATTAAAAGAGTTTAAGAAATTAATTAGATTACAACCGGATAGAATCCAGTGTGAAATAGCCCGTGAAATAATTTCGGAAACTCCAATGAATGAGTTTTGGGAAATGTGGAGACCAAACGATTTGATCATTGCAAGTAGAAAAATAGTCAGAGACACACTTCAGATGAAATTATTTGAATTGCATAAACAAAAATTTGCAACACTTCCAGTGCCTCTTTGTTATAGGCCATCGGATACACGAAAACAGAACATTGAAGTTGATATTCCAGGACAGAGTGAAAAGCAGATTCTCGTATTAAATGATATTGTGCTGGTTGATATCAATGTCGTTGAAGATGCATTGCGTGCTAATAAATCCCCATGGACGCTAGGATACGCAGCAACAATACACTCTTCACAGGGATTGACTATATCGGATACAATTGTTTGGATGGTAGATAATCGCATCGAATGGTCGAATTTAGTCTATCTTTCAGTATCCAGAGTACGAAAAATAAATCAACTTCGAAGAATTGTCTTCGATGATGAAATCATTGGTGGCGATGATGAAATCATTGGTGGCGATAATGATATTATTGATAAAAAACTCTCCGGTTACAAACAACAGGACAAAAAAAAAACAACGAGAATTTGATATTGATGCTGAATTAATAATTGCGTTAAAGAAACAACAGAATAATCACTGCGCAAGTTGCAATTGTATAATGCGTTGGCAGTATTCGGATAAGGATCCTCGCCAATTTACCGTTGACAGAAAAAATAATAGTCTCGGTCATGTCAGAAACAATGTGATGTTGACTTGTCTTGAGTGCAATAGACGCAAGGGTGCTAGTTAAGCCCATGCGGTGGTAATTGAGTATCCTCAGGTATCACTTGTAATTGTTGTCTAGTAAACCCCCGTTGAGGGGCAGTTGAATCCAGTTTATAGATTGGAGGTCTACCCGTAGATCGTGTTATACTAGATATCTTGTGTGTAGTAACACTCCAAATAGGATCAGTAGCCCTTTTTCTACCCCCTTCAAGCTCTCCTGGTTCGTATAAATACCTCACAATGACATTACTACCAAGAATTGGTTGGGAATCGCTATAATCTTTTTGTGGTTTTTCAGGTATTGACTTCTTTTTAATCGCGTTGATAGGTTTCATGTTGATGGTTCTAGTAATCTCGTTATTCAGTGCAGTAATCACAGATGGTAATCTTTTAACCCATTCACGGGATCTTTTTTCTTCGATGAATTCTTTTGCGTATTGATATCCAAATAACCGCTCAGCAAGGGTTTTATTAAATCGTTCTACAATTGCCTGATCACGATGCAGTGCAGTATGCCCCCGTCTGATAGTGACATTGTGATCTTTCATTGTAGATAACACTGCACCCTGAAATTCTTTGCCGGGATCAATTTGTAATAGATTTGGCCAGTGCAGAGGACCTCGTCGATAAATCCTTTCAAATGCAGAAGCTACTTCAGTGGCCGATTTTGTTTTTAACGGTTCTGCTTCCTTGTATCGACTTGCAATATCAACTACGGTTAATGCGTATTTGTAACCGTGGTCATGTGGCAAAAATAATAGATCAGCCTGATGAACTTCATTGGGTCCGGTCACATCAAAATGCGAGACATTAATTTGTTTAGGCGGTGGTAGATAAATTTGCCATAGTGCCTGTTTGGATAACCAATGAGCCGCAGTGGTTTTTTTCACTTTTGCAGCGCTAGCGAGTTTATGGATTGCTGATTTACCCCTCCAGTATCCTCTTGGGGAGTAATAAATAGATTCCATGTTGTTATTAATTACCAGCACCTAACATCAATTTACTTTTCATAGCCGATTTTATCAAAAATGAAGCCAATTTTTCTTTGAAGGATTTATCAGGGATGGCATTCAACGCATGAATTAATTTCACATCTGCTAGATGCCTGTGTTGCAAATTGCTGCTTTTATAAGCAACATCATGAAGGTGACAGGCTTTATCAATGGCGTTTATTGGTTCTTCACCGGGTCGGGGCTGATTTTGATCATTGAGTCTGATATCAAGTCTTGTTCCCGGTCCACAGTAGCTATATCCTGGAAGGTGTTTTTCTCCGGGGTATTTTGCCCATGGGGTTCCAGGGAGTTTTGCTAGCTTGGCTGCGATATCACCTCCTCGTTTTTTTTTAAAGGTTCCTTGGGTTTAGAAACAAATCTAAATTTCTTTGTACTACACTGTACGCATTTACCAGAAAGCGCTGATCGGTTATTTTTAGTTGTAATCGTCGTCAAGTCATCTGTGCCAGTACGCGCCTTACACTTCACACAATATAGATCCATAATTTATGTATAGAGATATGAATATAATTGATTTTTCAGCGACTAAAACAAGAGAACCAGTGAAGCATCATGCAGCGCTACCAAACTCTATCCGCGCAATTATAATCGGGCCATCTGGATCCGGTAAAACGCAATTGTTGCTCAATTTAATAATGAGATGGATGAAGTGGGATAAGTTGTATTTAATTGCCCCTAGCGTAGACGACCAAAAATGCTATGAAGTGCTAAAAGATTTTAATGAAAACGCTTCAGAGATTGCTGGTGAGGATGTTATTGAATTTATAACCGATATTGACGAGGCACCATCAGTAGAAGATCTTGATGGAAGTATTAACAACATGGTAGTATACGACGATGTAATGTTAGATAAACAAAAAAATCCTGCTAGAATATTTTCCAGAGGCAGGCACAAAAACACGGATGTGATCTATGTCACTCAACGCTACACACAAATACCAAAAGTGATTCGCGATAATTGTAATGTGTTGTGTGTGTTTAATGGAGTTGATACACATACGCTACGAAATATTTGGCAGACATGGTGCTCCGATATGGACTTCAATCAATTTAGAAATTTCTTTAGTCATGCTCAGTCTGCCCCACATGGATTTGTAACAATAAATTTACATGACCCTCGGACACGATATCGTATCGGACTGGATCAAATATTCGGTTGAGAGGGTGAGTGACAACGACGTTGTAATCTCTTGAAAAGTTTTTGATTTCATTGATTTTTCATTATTATTTTTTGCCTGATTTCATTATTATTTTTTGCCTGATTTCATTGATTTTTTTGCCTGATGTCATTGGTTTCATTGTTTTTAAGCGTGATTTCAGTGAAAACTTGTCTAAAAATGTTGTCTGATTCACCCTCTCTGCTGCTAATGATTATTTTATTACTTCACCGTCTCCAGCATGTATTTGGCATTCAGAATATAGCCTTACAGTGGTTCAAGTCCTACTTAGTCAACAGGACACAAATTATATCTGCAAATGGAATACACTCCAGCCCAGTTGACGTATGTTATGGTGTTCCACAGGGATCTGTTCTTTGACCTGTTCTCCTCATTCTGTACACTCAGCCGCTATTCTGTACACTCAGCCGCTCTCAAGTGTTATAGATAATCACCCAGTGTCGCACCAATTGTACGCTGATTACACCCAAATATACAAGTCTAGCCACCCAACTGAAGTTGATGCTACTATCCATGGAGTAGAGAAGTGCATTTCTAATGTGAAATCATGGATGACATGTAACAAGCTGCAGATGAATGATGATAAAACTGAGGCTATTCTGATCACAACACAAAAACTTTCTCATTCACATCCTTTACCTCAGACAATAAATATCAGCAACACCAGCATTAAATTCTCACAGTCAGTACGGAATCTAGGTGTTACTCTAGACAGTACTCTCCCATTGCACAAACATGTCATGAACATCTGCATGGCTGCATATCTTGAATTGAGACGCATCAGTTCCATTCGTAAATATCTTTCTGTTGATGCCACGAAAACACTTGTGTGTTCATTAGTACTTTCAAGACTGGACTATTGTAACTCAATTCTGTCTGGTTCGTCACAATATTTACTCCAGAAACTTCAAAAAGTTCAAAACACAGCTGCACGGATCATCTTTAGAGCACCTCGATCAGAGCACACCTCACCACTGAGCATACCCTACACTGGCTATCAATTCGATACAGAATCAAACACAAAATTTTGTTCTCTGTGCTATATTTCAATGACAGACTCCAGTCCAATATACCTATCCAGCCTCACCCATGTGTATACACCAGCTAGATCCTTACGCTCTTCTTCTGATAATCGTATACCCATCTGTTCCCAAGGTGAAAACAAAGTCATATGGACAACGTTCGTTTGCATACCAGGGCCCGGCGATGTGGATCGAATTTCCCATTGAAATTAGACACAAAGACACAGTGGTCCCTTTTAAGAGTGCTCTCAAGACTCACCTGTTTCGACTTCAGGGACAAACTTAGCGACCTAATCATGTTTTGTATCTTATATATTTTCAACATGTTTTTTATGTTTTCAATCTTCATTGTTTTTGTCATTTGTTGTTCTGTAGTGTAGTCATATCATTATTGATGGTGTAAAGCGCTTAGAGCTTTAAAAGATTAGGCGCTATACAAAGTCCTTATTATTATTATTATTATTATTATTATTATTATTATTATTATTATTAGTCTGTAACATTTAGTTATATTTAGACTGTATTAATGATATTTCGTCTGTAACATTTGGTGATATCTAGTCTGTAACATTTAGTGATTTTTAGTCTGAAACAGTGATATATTTAGTCTGAAACATTTAGTGATATTTAGTCTGTAGCATTTGGTGAAATTTAGTTAGTCTGTAACATTTAGTTATATTTAGACTGTAACATTTAGTGATATCTAGTCTGTAGCATTTTGTAATATTTAGTCTGTAATATTTAGTGATATCTAGTCTGTAACATTTAGTGATATTTAGTCTGAAACAGTGATATATTTAGTGATAAATATCTGAAACATTTAGTGATATCTAGTCTGTAACATTTAGTGATATTTAGCCTGAAATATTTAGGCACTCTTTGGTACTCACTATTTTCAATATCTGAATTATCAGGTCCACACTTAATAAGAGAAATCTGACTAGCTATATTAAACCAAACAACCAAGAAAAACATTTGCCTGTAATAACATATGAAAAGCAACAAGACAAAATAGAAAAGCTATAAATTAACGAACAATGTTCTAGAAAGCCTTGCTAAAGCTGAAACCAAAATGACAACGGAGTAAGCAATCGGGTTGAAGATTGAAAGAGAAAACAAAATTTCATGACATAGAGCCAATCCCTTTTGTTTTGTCTTCATTTTACAACATTCAAACAGAATGAGTCAGAACATAATTATGATAATCTTGAACAAACTGAGGGTGATAAATAACAATAACAAACAGAGGGATAAAGAAAACGTATTTCTTGGTTCACTTAAGTTGTCAATATTATCATCTTAGGAACTCAAAGCTACATCAGTTTCAAATTGGAGGCAAAGACCAAAACCAAAACATAAAGTGAGACTGCGAGGCAGAAGTACAAGACTCTTTAAAGAAAAAAGACAAAGGAAAAGGATTACATACAAAAGAAATGATATAAAATAAGTATATTAAAATGTTTTACCTGAAATTATATAATTCAGTAGCATAAAAAGCACGGAGCTCTGCAGGTTAGTCCAACTATGATGATTGCAAACTATGCTATTTGGTATTACGGTTCACTCAGAGTTCTTGGGTTAAAAGTTGTTTACTACGGTAAAATTTGCATCAAGAGCAATCGTTGATGTAGATTGGGTTCAGCAGGTTTTTAAGTCCAACATTAGATACATTTCTTTAACTGGAAGAACCTCTGTCTAGACCAGATTTAAAAGTGGTGACATGATAAGGAGTTTTTAGTGTACTGACCTAATGACCCAATATAATCAGTGACTGAGCCCATGGAGCAAACGTATGCAACATAGAACGTTGACTCGTATTTTGTTCCAGAAAATACGACTGTATAAAAATTCTTTGGTCAACTGCTATTTAAAACGTCTAGTTTAAGAAGTGAAGAAAACAAGGTTATATATATTTCCTTGTAACGTTTTATTTCAGAGATTTAATCAATGAAAATATGGACAATTTCTTTGCAAAGCCAATATCGATGTCATCAACGGAATTAGACGAGTAAAATGAGGCAGTATAAGTTTTTTGCGAGATTCAAGAAAAGAAATAACACATTTTCATTGCAAGGCTTTAAGCACCAATTTATTTGTCAGTTTCAAACAAGCACAATATAGCATATGTTTGCAGTTTGCAGTCCCCTTACATCTTATTCACAAGATTCAGACAAGAGAAATTTCATTGCAAGACTCGTAGCAACCTGTTGTTTGCGAGATTATGTGCGAGTCTGCGAGTCATTTACGAGATCAGGTGCGACTGTGCGAGTCTAATAAATGTTCACTGTACTGCATTTTGTGTGTTTCTCAACCTAATTTGAAGCTGAAAACCATGGTTTGTGGCAGGTGGTGTGGATTGTAGTATCTTCCTTGTATTTCCGACATCCTGTAGGAGGCTGAATGGGCCAGCGCCCAGGTCTTCTACGCTACTGAAGCGTGAATATGTTATAATTATGATTATTAAACACTGTGATAATGCAGTGAATGTGAAACACGGTCACTTAATTATGTTGGAATGATCTTAGAAATGGCATGACTCGTCATATTTCATTGGTTTATTTCATATTTTAAATACCTGTCCTTATTGCATACGTTTATTCTTTCTGTCTCTCTTTAGTAATGTAAATGACTCTACTGAGTTAAAAATACATGTATTTCCTTTAATCTTCCTGAATAATAGCTATTTATTTATCATTTATAACATATCAGCTTGATTTATTTTGTCAAAGCTTATGCAATATTACAAACCGATTGATCATTTAAGAATAACAATCAATCACACGTTTCAAAGCGTTATATTTTAATTTTCATACAACATACATCTTTATGTCTGGTCCCGTCCCTTCATTACAAAACTTTGCTCGATATCAGATCGAACTCTAAACTGTTTTAACCAACCAGAATGCTGCATTCGTCACTATGGAGTATGAATTCCAAGTCTGGAATTATATTTTATAAGAAATGCTGGGGAACCCGGTTAAAAATTTCCAATGTTGCTTAGGTCCTGCTCAGTAATTGTGTTGCACAAAATAATCCCATGAAGCAAAGATCATAGCATAAGTTTCAATAATGCATACAGAACCTAACTGAAATATTTTATTCTAAATCTAAGCTGACCAGAAATCAGTAGGTTTCTATATGTATCCTTAAGTTGGGCTCTTTATTTAGGTTAATGTAAAGGTGATACATTATGTTAATAATCCTTTACGAGATAGTATTCTAAGTTTTGGTTGTTTTTTTAAAAAACAGGTTTTTAATTTGAAATTAAGTTTGCTATTCGAAAATCGTTTTATTATGTCCATATTTAGCAAATGTATCCCACGGGCAGTGTGATATAACACTAATTCATTGGCAGGCATTACTCACAGAATGCAAAATAAAAATTGCACTGGTGTCATGTTGAACGATGATCGGTTCTGATGTTGATGGTGGGAATTTTTCGTTTATTTGATTTGTATTATATAACTTTTGAAACTATAATTATCGACACCTAAATATTTATAGGGATGTGTGTAAGTGTTTGCTCTACGTGCAAGTGAATCCCAATGATTGGACGTACAAGATCATAGTTCCGTGAAACCAAGGACAGAATTGACATAAAATAACTAAACAGAGACTCGTTTTTCTTATCAAGTAATGAAAAGAAAATCGCTTATAAAATTATATTGACAGCAAACATAGTCTTGTGAACAAAGATGATAAAGTCAACAAAAGTCTACATGTCCTTGAGAAAGCTTTAGCAATTTACGACCAGTCGTAAATGTTGCCGAAAACCGATGTCATACTATAAATAGAAGAGCAAAAATCACGTACCAACATACCCTTTTCTTTAGGCATTTGATAATAGGGGTATATGTTCTTTAATCTGTTCAGATTTGATGAATTTTTAATTTTCTTTCAGCTGTGGACAGCTAGCAATAAGTTACTTTTCGTATGTTTTATATATGGAACGACTCTAACTTGCGGATATATATTCTACCAACACTAGCGTAATAATATGCATACCAAAGGTACACAATGTTTACCTTAGAATAGCAAACGTGCTCTGAATCCTGGACCATCTGAAGTATATGTACCTACATAATCGGAAACTCGCTTGGCTATATCATCAGTTCGTGAAATAGCCTTAGAAGTAGCTGTAAGAATACACATCATTTTCATACGTTTGCTTATGAGTCTGTGGCGCAGGGTACCACCTATGGTATTATTGTTATTATAAGGTTGATGCCATTTTTCAGCACACGATAGGCTATACATGGCGGCAGGTATAAATAGTGGAGGACGAAACCTCAGAAAGAACCACCGACCCACCAGAAGCTACTGGCAAGCTTTCTAACGTACCGACAATGACCGAGCCTGATACTCGAATCCACGCAGACAGAGGTGATATGGCAGTGAGGGATCCGTAACGGTAAGTGCTGTAGAACACTCGGCCACTCGGGGCCCCGTACCACCTATGTTACAACAGCTAAGGCCGAGATCATTCTGATTGTGATCCTGTCTCTTTCAGCCGCCATATTGTTCCATCTGAACGAAAGTAATTTAGAATATAGTTCTCAATGGCGACGAATAACATCCGACTTTGTTTCGCAACCTGACGGAAATGGCTCGGCTGTGTTCCGATCTGTACTGTGTCTAATGGAAAAGAATTTGTGGAACTGACAGTTTGGTTTAAGTAAATGTTATCTGAACAAATCACGGAGTCGAATTTCCAAATATCTAAATGCTGCAAGTCGACAGTTTCGGTTCATCGGTTTGCCAGTTTCCATATTTTGGATCTTGCAAAAATAAGAAAATGTAAAGTCGGGACTGAACGAGTCATTAAAGCGTTGTCGAGTATTCGAGAGGCTGATGTTTGAGTTATCTGAGTTCTTATATATATATATATATATATATATATATATATATATATATATATATATATATATATATATATATATATATAATCTCAAACAAAATGCCTGGATTGCACCTGATCGTGGATATCAGTAAATGCTGAATTTGCATTTTTATGCGAACCAAGAAACCTTAATCATGGTCCAAATGTGAATGACAATTAACCTAACAACCCAGTATAGAAAATACAATTAACCCAACAACCCATTATAGAAAATAATATTGACCCAACATCACACTTAAAAAATGCAATTAATTGTGCGTTTCCAGAAAAAATATTCTTTATTTGCTAATCGAAGATTATTGAAAGACATAAAGGAACGTTGTCCTTCAGTATGTCGCAAGCGCTAAGGCAAATGCTTTGACTCCAGCCCAGGTCTCCTCACAAGCGGGCAAGATTTGATTCTCGGGAAGGACGAACCCGTACACTCCAGTATCCCTCAGTTCCAATGTGTAGGAATATTTCACCCCGGCAGACCCCTTGGCGTAGTCATCTGAACCTCCAGCGGCTGCGTCTGGCAAAGGGAATGGAAAATCAGTAAAAATAAGTAACTGTGCAATCAATATAGTCACCTGTATGGTCGGTTTCTCCGCTTACATCAAGGTAAATGGTACACTGTTATTATAAATAATCAATACGTGGTTACAAACTGGACATTTATATTTAATGTAATGAGTGTCTCTCGAGCAGAACCTGGTATTTAAACTTTAACTTAATTTCAGAGATTACGGGTAATAAGTACAGCTGACACCATTTAAGAGTAGGAATGACCATTTACTTAATTGTCAGTCTATGTATTCAACTATTTCACGATTAACGTTATCAAATTAATATGTTTTAACATGATAACAATCAATTACTAGCAAATGAAGTTACAATTTAATATTTCGTTAGAAAAAGTGAAATTCCAGACCTAGGTAGTATGTGTGCTGGCGAGTGACACGTTGCTATGAGAACAAAAATATTGGCATAAAAATTAAGCATATACCAAATGTATGGCATAAAAATTAAACATATACCAAAAAAGTTTCCGTAATACAACAGCTATAGAAGCGAAGTATTTGCATAGCATTCCTTCTAAATATGTTCTAAATACAAAAAGACATCTTTGAATCAGATCATGTATTACCTCACATATAAATATAGTATCATTTATTAAACTTAATAAAGTCTATTAAAACCATTATGCTACTATTGGAGGGAACATAGTGCATTATACCCTAATTAAAAACATAGGTGATGTCATATACGTGACGTTTTATGGTGTTATTATACATTGGTATTGTGCATATACGTGACGTTTTATGGTGCTATTATACATTGGTATTGTGCATATACGTGACGTTTTATGGTGCTATTATACATTGGTATTGTGCAAAGATGTGAAACTGATCAATTAGCCTAAATAACGTCTTAGTCATGTAATAAATCTTTGTACTCTCTGCAACACAAGGTTATAATTGTGGAAAATGTTTATATTTGTTCCAGTTGTTCAATTATAGGACTATTGAATTCTAGAAGAAATTGCTTCATGCAGCACTTCTGTCAACAAAAGGAAATGAACCGTGAAGCATGAGGCATGGAATGGGTTGTATGAGGGTCTACAAGTCATGACGTGCACATTTAATGACTGAAACTGTGGGTGAATACAATTGATGGATCGCCGCTTCGTCTGTCTCTCAGTCAGCTTTCAGATTAAGACAAATTCTTGTGATCCGCTAACCAATATTAGCGCTTGCTTGGTTTGATTCATTACAGGAGCCATTTACAAAATTCAAATGGTCCAAACCTCAGTATTTTCAATTTTTTTCGCAAAATTTTAGATTAAATACTAAGAATTCGTCTAAATTCTTTTAGATTCTTTTTGTAGAACATTTTAGCTTTGATTTAAACTGTCGATTTTTTTTACTGTTGAGTAGATCAAGGCATCAGGCGATCGGTCAACCGGCAGAATGATAGTCACATAATTTGGAGTGAGTCGTATTTAGGACAGAAGAAATTAAGGGAAGCAACTCACTAAAGCGCCAGAAAATGGCAATCAGAATACATGCATTTTATATATCCATATTTAATATGCTTTCAAACCTAATAAGGGAGACAACCTATAAGTTGTTATAGTGCTTCATTTCACTGTTAACTCTCAATATTTAGTGGGTTATGACTTGACATAAAATCAGACTTATTCACATAAATGTAAGTTCGGTTGACATCTTGGTTCTCTCTTTAAGAAGCTTTTCGTATGAACACTGTCATGTTCACATATCAGAATAGTGCTGGGCCATTTCCGTACGGTCGTGAAATAACCGTCAAAGTAGCTATTCGAATATATATATATATATATATATATATATATATATATATATATATATATATATATATATATATATATATATATATATATATATATATATATATATCAGTTTGATGTGTTTGGTGGTTCGCTTCTAGCAGAGAGCATTATATACTAGTATGCTGCGACAGTAAAAGCCGAAATTGGTTCGATTGTGACTTGTCTATTTCGGCCGCCGCATTGTACCATGAGAACAAAAGTAGTCCACAATATAATTGTCAATGGCGACGAAGTACATCCGAGGTTTATTTCACGACAAACGGAAATGGCCCATCAGCGTTCCGAATGACATGTGCATCAGAGAACCAGTCTGGAAATTGTATATTATTTAATGGTTTATCCAGATTCTCACATGATTTCGTGAGAAGCAAAATGCTATCCTTCTTATACAAAATCACTGAGTCTAAGACAGCAACAAAAAGAACACAACAACAAAAAAGAACATAATGCATAGATTTGTGCATAACCTGTGTGATCGGACGCCTGGCCTCACATTGGAATATAATTACGCATAGTTGGCTTGAAAGTACCAGATGGCGACAGTTGTCGTTTATTTTTACAAAATATAAATCATAAGTCATTGTTTGTTATGCAGAGATTTACCTTGATCACCTGCGGAATTGTTTTTATCTTAAAGTCTAGTTTGCTTTGTCTTTTCTCGTTTTATCTCCTTACGATGTTTAGCAGTAGAGATTTCACCAGATTTGGTCAATTCTTTCGTTCCAGAAATGATGTCCTTATACCAGATATATTGATTAAAAACCTAAATTCTCGTTTATTTCTAAAAGTACATATGATTTGCGTATTTGATATTTTCGGTAAGCGACTTCAATTTAGACCAGAACCGTGAAGACGGTATCAAAATGAACGTCATACCCATAGAAACAAGTATCAAATTTGAGCATACAACAGCCAAACTTCCAAACACGTATGTAGTCCAAAATATACACATAGCTTCATGCAAGGAAGACAAGCCGTGTGAATAATAAGTTATATGCGGTTCGTGTTTCATTCCCTTAGATGGAATTCTACGTCCATGATACATATTTCATTTTACCCGTCAACAAACATAGCTTTTATATGCAAAAGACATGGTGATGTCACAGGCAGAAAAACAAAATTTTCCCAGGTGCAGTCGGACCGAAATAGTATACGTTAAGTATTCTGTCGACCATTCAGCTTACCGGGTTTTAGATAAAACTCGATTTGGACGTTGATATCATTTGTACCAATTTTTGCCAGAGGCTCGACGTAGATCTCACAGAGTCACGTGATAGTTTAACTAAAGCAGATACACAAGCCATATATTGACATTCTGTATAAAGTAGGCAATAATCGTAAGATTGTATATTTGCTGTACTTATATTTTAAAATATGTATTTTTGACTGTAACTATGTTCTCGCGGAATAGCTATCAATTAGATATTACATTTTAATTATTCCATCATTGTAAAGCTTGCATAAACAAATTAATTAATGTATTTAACACCACAATTTGAAACACTTTTTTAAGCCAATTATTCTAAACATGACAGAGGTATATTGTTTGGAATAAGCTTAACATCGAATATCAGTGACAGATAAGTATTAACAAAAATTACAACCCCTGAAAATATGTGTTTGAGACGATGAAACGAAACCGTATATACAAGCACACGCCTACTACTTACTGTACATATTAAGTATTAATATTGAGTTTATTAATGTTTTACTCGCCATGGCTTATATATATATATATATATATATATATATATATATATATATATATATATATATATATATATATATATATATATATATATATATATATAGTATATATAGAGTGCGTATATAACGTATCCCACAGTACTGAAGAAACCTCTACTGTTTGTAATACATACACTGAAACTAACAGGTTCATGACGCAACGGGCTGTGTTAATATTTCAAGCCATCTGATAAAGATGGGATCAAGATGATTTTCAGGTTGCCCTCGTGCAATGTTATCATGCAATGGCTAAGAAGACACATATAATATGGGATAACAAATTAACACCACAGACAAATGAGTGTTATCATTCCAATACAACACTGAGATTGCATGCTGCATTATGAAACACACTTTTACATACAAAGAGTATTTCTTATGGAGCCCGTCATAAAATACGTCTGGTGGGACTCCCAAATGCCATAGGTTCCATATTTAGCCATCACTTCCTGGTTTTAAAAGACAGAAATCAGCAGCTTTAATATATATAAATAAACTGTAGTTGCTTTGAACTCTCAATGTGAAAACAGCAATGCGCATGTCATGGCTCGTGCTTAATTCTTTGATTACGTTTGCAAAGAAATCTCTTCAAAGTTTAGTTTGGCTATGACAGTCCTTTAACAAGTTGCTAACATATTGTTATATTATAGCAATTAACGTTGTATGGGAGGTTCGCTTAATTCTAGAGGAATAAATTAATGCACACTGGGTTCGTGTCTGACGATCCTGTACGAAATATTCAGGAAAATCAATCTATCGAACACTCAATTAATACTGTATTAGTACATGACAACATTCTTGGAGTCTAAATATACAAGATTTAAATAGGATTTATGCTTATGTTTATATCGGGTGAATAACATATTTCATTGAGTGGGTGAAAATAGAGTTACTCACTTGGAATAAGCAGCATGTGAAAATATGTGTTTCACCTAAGATGTGAAATGTATCCGTCATTCAGTCGAATTTATACTCAAATGTATCGACGTATCGGCTAGCAACACACACACACACACACACACCTACCTACCTACCTACCTACCTACCTACATACATACATATACATATACATATATATATATATATATATA
The DNA here is from genome assembly GCA_030141615.1 of Unio pictorum. NCBI lineage: Eukaryota > Metazoa > Mollusca > Bivalvia > Unionida > Unionidae > Unio > Unio pictorum. The sequence goes on along the minus strand of JARLTB010000296.1, from coordinate 1,122,558 downwards.
TATATATATATATATATATATATATATATATATATATATATATATAATCTTTAAATTCCGATCTAAATGTGCGGTTTATTTGGATCTTTAATATCCAATTATTAAACAAAACGTGTGGCATCCACCAACAACACGCCTCATTTCCATAACGTATTCACAAATAATGAGACTTTACTATTATAAATAATAGGATTTGAAAATCGATACATCTGCATATGACAGACATGCTTTCCAACATGTCCATATTTAACTCAAGGCATACTTATGAAGCGAACCGCGTTATACAATGATAATTCGATCACAAGTTAATTTTAATCTTATTTTCTTATAGCGGCTGCATAAGAAATCCACCAACACCACACCTCATTCCATGACGTAATCGCTGTGTGTTTGTGTTTTTGGATTTTTAATGTAACAAAGGGTCAACTTATAGTGGATGTCTAGATTGGGGCATTGTGCCACAGAATGCATGCCGCACTTGGGCAGACATAGAGCATGATGTCCCACCCAGTCAAATTATCCTGACACCAGGCCGACCAGTCCTAACACTAAACTCTTAATGCTGAGCGCCAAGTGAGACAGATGCTAATTCCATTTTATAAGTCTTTGGTATGACACGGCCGAGGTTCGAAATCGCGATCTCCCGCATTCGAGGCGGACGCTCTAACCACTTAGGCCACCGGAGCGATCCGACATAAACTGAAAACAATCTATAAAAACGCCACACTCTATAATGGTAGAAAATTGCTGACAAGTAAATTGGAATTCAAAAGGACTCGAGTACACGGAAACTTTCTGCCTTTTACGAGCACCTAACTGCAAACAATGGTAACCCAGATCTGCCATCACAATGGCGATACTGTCAGTTCTACTTATTGTTTAAGGTTAAGAGGGTATACCTTAATCCACTTTCTTACTATAGTAAAGACGATCTAGGTCTAGTCAACTCGCTGTTGTATCGACTTGTACACTTGTACATATGGTATTTATATATGGTTGAACCAAAAGAAAGAAAAAATAACATGTAATTTTTTTCCCTTTAGCACAATTATTGTTTCTCGTGAAAACAATATATTAAACAATAATTCGGCTGATTTGTAATCTTTTCATGATATGAATTCAATATAATCATACAATATAATATTAGCAGTCGTATTCGGAGTTAATTAAAATACAATGTATATGTAACAGTCTACATCATCGTTTAGTCAGCAGTTTAATTACCTTTTTAAAAAAAATGGAAGTACCGGACACTGCCTATTTGAAGATTGTGAAAATTTTACACTACCTATTCTTGAGTGTGTATGGAATGAAGGTGATATTGAATGCTTAACTTAAAAATGACAGGGACTCAAAGTGGATTTATGCATTAGCTTAAAGACAAGTGCGAAGACCTAGATATATTAGTATAATGCGCCTGCAAATCAGGCCATAAGGGTATATGAGACCAAATGTTTAATTGGGGGAGGGGGATTCTTTTCTCTTTTAATTGTGTGCCCTCAAATAAATAAATATAATGAAAATAGTATTGTATTCTAGCTCTGATTTATAGGAGAACCTATTATATCCATTATATTAACTTAGAAAATAATTATATTGAAGCAAATCAGGCCCTATGGCATAATTCACCTGCAAATCAGGTCACATGTCATAATTTACGTGCAAGTCCCGTGGTATAATGTGCCTGCAAAATTTTCCCCGTGGAGTAAAGCAAATTCAGATCAGATTCTGTGATATAATATGCCTGCAAATCGGGCTCCGTTTTCTTTAAATTCTCATCAAAAATGTGAAACTGCAGCTCTAAATTCGCCGAATTTGATATTTCTTAAACTTTTGTTTAATCAAGTTGGAATCAGAATCGTCAGGGTAATTAAGTTCTTGGACAAGCAGGCTAAAATACAATGGTTTATGAAGGAACTTTATACATACTTTCTGACGGCAGTTTGTTTGTGATTGATGGCCAAGACTCCACTATATAGAATCGAAGGGGGTTTACCTTAGTTTACCTTTGCAACATAACCTCCTTGTCGAGATACAAGTGTCTGTTAGATATTGCAAAGTACCTGACAATGTGATTGACAGGTGAAACGTAACACTTATCTGACCATCTGTCAGTGTTAGTTGCCGGCTTTGTTTTTACGCCTTGTTTGATACGAATAGGTAAGGTAATTCCCACGTTTGACTAATCATAATAATGCCTACTGACCTACTGAGTCAGAACTTCGATCAAGTTTTCAGGACCTTACATCCTTTATGGAATCAATTACCCTGTATTCTCCTGTATTCCCCACCGCGAAGTATATTTTGAGTTGGATTACGAAATGTTTTCCCGATTCCCTTTCAAGACTGACGCAGATGAAAGTTCACCTGACATAATGTGTTGCATTCTAGTGGTTGATGAAGCAGCACATACACACTGAAATCTTGCTACCATTCGGATTCACGTTTATATATATATATATAAAAAAACTTCTCCACGTTTTCTCCGTTTGCTGAAGCGTATCGGTGTTATGCGGGTGGGAGGTATTTCTATGATGGCCACGACAAGGCAATTCCAATAACCTTTCAACGTTCAACGATTCTTTCTGTGTAGCACATAAAAGAAAAGAGCATTAAAGACAAGAAAGAAAGAAATAGAGCAAAAACCGCAAGCACCAAACCTTTGATAAACCAACGCCAGGCGAAAGTGAAATATCGTACTTACAAAGAACGTTTGTTGATGAACCAACTGTGAATCTCTTTCTATGAACCTTTTGTATTGCGGTCGCTGCGACTTGGGCAAGATTATCCTGTTTAGGTCATCATTACAAACACAGTATGTTAGAATAAATCTTCTCCAATTTAATAAAAACTAGAATCAGCAACTAAGTTTGCATTTTTCTTAAATGGATTAATTCATGTCCTCTATGGCTACATATCGAGAAAATATCAATTTGCAACGTCAACCCTTTTTTGTTAAAGATATACTTTACATACTGAAATAACTATTTTTTACAATTACAAACTGAATTATACTGGTTCGGTAAAGGAATTTTAAATCAGGTGAGAAATTATTTTATCGCACGATAGTAAACGCTTTTTAAATTTCCGTGAAAATAAAAAAGAAACAAGCATGAAAGTTATAATGCAAGCAAATGGAGGAAGACATGTTCCCGGTAATTACTGTAATTGCTGTTTTTGCAAAGAAATGGGGGACTTGATCCTGGTAATCAGTATAATGTATTTAATGCGTGCAAATTTCGAGGGTTTAGAATACCTGTCCTAATCATTGTCGTGCTAGCAAAGCAAAAAATGGGGGGGGGGGGCGTTAATCACTATAAAACAAGCTTTATGATTTCGATTTCTCCTCAGACTTTAGTTTCCTCGCAATCGTTTCCAAACAAGCTTTAGAATTTCTAAACTTGTTCAAAATCAGTGAACTCTGCTGTTTTATTTAGTACTATAGTATATTAAGTTTTAAACTGAGAGGACATCCCTGTAGGTCCAAGATGACTAAACACGAGGATATCCCAGTATTAAGACTGATTTAACATGAGGATAGCACTCTATGGCTACTGTGATTTAACATGAGGATAGCCAAAAATGGCCACTGTGATTTTACATGAGGATAGCCCTCTATGGCCACTATGCTTTAACATGAGGATAGCGATGTATGGCCACCATGAATTAACATGATGACCCTCATTATATGACCATTACGATTTAGCATTAGGATACGCCTGTATGGTCACTCTGACTTAATATGATTACCCTCTTATATGAATATTATGACATAACATGAGGATCCACCTCCGTATGGCCACTATGACTTAACACGGGATACCCTGTATGGCTACTATGATTAACATGAAAATATCCCTGTATGGTCACTTTGACTTAACATGAAAATATCCCTCAATTGCCACTTTGACTCAACATGAAAATAACCTTCAATGGCCACTGTGATTTAACATAAAATATCCCTCAATGGCCACTATGATTTAACATGAAAATATCCCTCAATGACCACTATGACATATAATGAAAATATTGCTGAATGGCCACAATGACATAACATGAAAAGATCTCTCAATGGCCTCTATGACTTAACACGAAATTACCTCTGAATGGCCACTATGATTAACATGAAAGAAAATATCCCTCATTGGCCACTATGATTTAACACAAAAATATCCCTGAATGGCCAAAATGACATAACATGAAAAGATCAATCAATGGCCACTATGATTTAACACGAAATTACCTCTGAATGACCACTATGATTACCATGAAAGAAAATGTCCTTCAATGGCCAACATGGCACACATGAAAATATCACTCAATGGCCACTGTGACAAAACATGAATATATCACTCAATGGCCACTATGACTTGACATGAAAATATCTCTTAATTGCTACTATAACTTAACATGAAAATATCTCTCAATTACCACCAAGACATAACATGGAAATATCCCTCAATTACTACTATGACTTAACATGAAAATATCCCTTAATGGCCACTGGGACATAACATGGAAATATCCCTCGATTGCTACTATAACTTAACATGAAAATATCCCTTAATGGCCACTGGGACATAACATGGAAATATCCCTCGATTGCTACTATGACTTAACATGAAAATATCCCTTACTGGCCACTGGGACATAACATGGAAATATCCCTCAATTGCCACTATGACTTGACATGAAAATATCCCTCAATGTCCAATATGAATTAACATGAAAATAAACTTCAATGGCCACTATGATTTAACATTTAGGTACACTGTAACATGTATTGTCTGAGTCTCGATCATTCATATCTGACAAAAAAACATGCTTACGTGATTACGTTGGACATGAAGAAAGAATGTATGCTTTAAAACAGATACTGAAAACTGTTTTGTAGACGTTACAATATTGACTGACATACGACATATACGGTGCATTGTTTAAACTTAGTAGTAAATGTGTGATATTACTAATAAATGCATATTGAATACAATTCAAAAGATAAGACAAAGAATCAGAAAAACTCAAAATCGATCCAGGTAAAAGAATGCCCCAACATATATGGCATACTATTAGTATAATCTTTTAACAGAAAAGGGACTATAGCACCGTCAACGTTTGATACAGATCTATAATATTCCTTACACATAACTAGGTGGAAGTGACACTCGTCACATATGAAACACGTGCGAGGGACATACGTGATAAAATTTGCCCCTCCTTAAGCAGTGGCGTCACTAGGGTTGGTGTCAACCAGTGCGGTAACTGATAGTGTCAGCCCCATGGACTTTCTTCATGCACAAAAATTCAAAAATGTTATAGATAGTCATTTTGGTGTCACCCCTTCTGATGGTGTCGCCTGGTAAAGTCCACACCCTCCGCATTCAGCTAGTGACACCACTGTCCTTAAGATATAGCGAGTTTAAAAATAAAAAACAAGCAAAAAAATCAAGTTACCAGATCTAATCGGTCGACAGGGTAAGCAGTGGTATATCCCCATGGATAGAGCCAATATTGGCCATATGAATGAATAGTGAGGTAGGCTTGGACTGGACCTCCGTTGTCCACTCCCTTCAGTGAATGAATAAAATTGGCAAGAGCAGCACTTTCCGGTTCTGAGAGACCGCCAGTTCCAGAATATACTGTGTTGCATGGATTTGTACTTCCTCCATTATCTGAGCGAAAGAATAAAGCGAAGCTTAGTGTGGAAAATCGTCGCTTTTGGTATTTGAATCGTCGTTCATATTAAAGTCATGACCTGGTAAAGAAGGCGTCAAACGTTTTTGATCCAGAACCTTTTCGATTCGATCGTGGTATTTAATTCAAAAATGGAAACCAAAATTTCAGCTTATTTTTAAAGCCCGTGTCAACTGAAAAAGCCATAATGCGTGCTTTAAGCGCGTAGTGAAATACAAAGATATTTGTACTAGACATGATTTTCACATTTACCTTCCCTATCAATTACATCAATGTTTGTTGCTTTGTTGAGGGGTGTTTGTTGTTATTTGTGTCCTTGTGATATCAATTAAGTGATATTTAGAACGCTTTTTAAACCAGCGACGTTAATAAATTACAATTTGAAACAAAACGTTACAGTGAGTCGCAGTTTATGCGTATGATATCCTTAATTTATACGATATAAATGCTATTTTTAATGAGCAGTAATACAAAGAAACATTAATTATCAATAATGTGAACGTTTATGTGATTGAGAGAGTAGAAATAATTAGTAGATATTTGATCCAACCTACCCCGTTGCAAATTTGATGTAAATTTATACATTTCTCTCCGATCTCATTAGTGCACGATGCCTGATTGATTTTATTTGAATATTTAATATTTTTACTTGTCACTTTGCTTCAGTATTATAACGAAAACCTCAAATTACAATTCCAATGTATCTTAATGAAAAAATCAATCGGACTTACTTGGATTCCATTGGTAGTCAAAGTTTCTGTTAAGATCCACTCCAATACAGGTGGAACCAGAATTAGTTCTCCTGTTCTTTCTCCATAGTCTGTCCTACAAATGTGGGTTTTATAGTATTATTTGTAGTGATCGAGATTGGCAAATCTCAATTATATTTTATGTCAATAACCTTTACTCTAATTTTGTATAAAACATATAAGATCAAGCACTCCCGCAAAATACTCCATAAAAAGACAAAAGTTACATGGTGAGCTACATTACCACATATTTACAGAATTGTACAAAACAAAAGCTTACATTTGTACGCGAGAATTCATATCCATCTGGGTTAAGAACGGGAATCATGTAGAAGTCAAAGTGATTCAAGAGTGTCGTCACTTCCGGATCGGCATGAGGATTAAATACCAGCTGAAATGGACAAAAGCATGGTTTACAAAACCAAATCCCTGTCTATCTTAATTCCTGATTATTAAATGTAGCAAACTCTAATTTAAATATACAATTTATAATAAATCTTCTTATTTGACACAAATATAAAAATTAAAAGAAACAATTTTGACAAAAACCAAAAACTCTCTCCCTCTCTATGTATGTATGTATGTATGTATGTATGTATGTATGTATGTATGTATGTATGTGTGTGTGTGTGTGTGTGTGTGTGTGTGTGTGTGTGTGTGTGTGTGTGTGTTGCTAGCCGATACGTCGATACATTTGAGTATAAATTCGACTCAATGACGGATACATTTCACATCTTATGTGAAACACATATTTTCACATATGGCTTATTCCAAGTGAGTAACTCTATTTTCACCCACTCAATGAAATATGTTATTCACCCAATATAAACATAAATCCTATTTAAATCTTGTATATTTAGACTTCAAGACTGTTGTCATGTACTAATACAGTATTAATTGAGTGTTGGATTGATATACAAATATATAAATATACAATTTATAATAAATCTTCTTATTTGACACAAATATAAAAATTAAAAGAAACAATTTTGACAAAAACCAAAAACTCTCTCCCTCTCTCCCTCTCTATGTATGTATGTATGTATGTATGTATGTATGTATGTATGTATGTATGTATGTATGTATGTATGTATGTATGTATGTATGTATGTATGTATGTATGTATGTATGTATGTATGTATGTATGTTTCTGATAGACCAGTAAAATGCCCTCAAAATGACGCATGTCATTAAAAGAGATCAGTAACGCAATATAATGGGTCTCATATTGGGTCATTTCCAGTGCATTTGCGAAACGTTTTTTTTTTTTTATGACAAATTTCCTTTATTGTTATAAATTTACCCCAATGCGTGTGATTGGTAGGATATTTTTATCGGTGTATGTAATGGTGCATATTTACTTCTGTTTTCATTTTCTTATTTTCAGGCAATTACGGAAGTTAAAAGAGCACACACAACCATGCTATACTGACATCATGTTTAGTGGGACTCTTGAAACTTTCTATTATTCAGTGGGACTCTTGAAATTTCTATTATTCAGTGGGACTTTTGAAACTTTCTATTATTCAGTGGGACTTTTGAAACTTTCTATTATTCAGTGGGACTTTTGAAACTTTCTATTATTCAGTGGGACTCTTGAAATTTATATTATTCAGTGGGACTTTTGAAACTTTCTATTATTCAGTGGGACTTTTGAAACTTTCTATTATTCAGTGGGACTCTTGAAACTTTTTATTATTCAGTGGGACTCTTGAGACGCTTATTTGTTTAATGGGACTCTTGAGACGATCTTTCGTTCAAATTGACTCGTAATACACGCTCGTTTACCAATAATGCTGCACTTTCCACCGATTTTCTTTCTTTCTTTAACAGGTATTTGTAAGCAAGTCAAATGTTAACGATATTTCACATGTATAGGGTGAAATCGCCGATCTCTCCCAAAAAAGGGTTGTTTGTCACCGTCAAAACAATAGTTTGCTCAAAGTAAAAAGCAATTCTTCGTATGATTTTTGTATGGCTTTTTCTTTGCAAATTAAACAGAAATCTATATTAATTATTGTAAGGCAGCCAAGTCTTATATCCAAGGGATATAACTCTAATTGTCCTCCTCATAAGAAGTGATCGATGGTAGACTGTCTTATCAGTAATCCCAAATACGTTCCTTGTTCCCTGTCATATGCCATCGCTTAACTATCCTTATAGACACTGTTATATTTTTTTTCAAAAACAGCATTATTTTGAGAATGTTTGTTTATTCTAATATTTTTTTAATGCAATGATATTTTCAAAAATACAGGTAAAATATTGCTAACACGATATTATCGATTGAAAGAAATTAATGTTATGAGGACTTTGGATGCAGAAGCAGATTGAATAACTTCCCTCATTTCACTAAAACCTGGGAAGTATTGCCTCTTAGAATTTGCTCAATACTCCTATAAAACAGTAATCTTTCAACCATATAGGATACAACAGCCAAAATGTTTCAGGACTGATTGGTTTGCACAAATCATATTTGCCAGTTACCAAGGCGTAGCATTCTAAATCTCTTCCGAGTTTAAAACAATGCCCATCAAGCTTTACAGCTGGCATTTTTGTTTCACAGTGTCACACACAAGGGGTACCAGAGCCAATACATGTGTGACTCTGGTTTGAGGCCCATTGTTTACAATGTTTCCCATGACCTCGGGGGCAACAATGGATGCCAACGAAAAGGTTCTTAAGAGCGCAAGAAGTGCAAACAATTTATCGTATCACCTAATGACCACACATCACGAAACTAATTTCACACATACCCTACGTGGTTTGTCTTGCTTCCTGTTTGCATCACTCAGAGTACTTTATGTCAAACACCATAAGAAACGACGCAAAGACCTAATACAAAGAGTAATTCCTATTTCAAATTGCTAAACACCTCTACATCCGAATATCCCCGATAAGAACTTTTATTATTAAATTGGAAAGCATTAATTTTACAATGCTAAGGGGGCTTTCACCAATTATCATACACTTTTGAGAGGGTGGTGTGTGTAAATGGAAGTTGTTTGCATTTAAAACATGCACAGTGAAGAGAATGTTGGCTACATTGATGTAATTTGGCTGTCACTTCTTTGGATATTGTACTTATGGAAATTGTACATGATCTAAGCACACTGCTAACTAAAATGATTGATCCATTGTGCTAGAATAATCACTTTAATTATTTTAAAGTACACTATCTTGAGCAACTATTCAAATTGGGAAAATTAATTTTGCCCAGCTAGACAATACCAGCTTCTGAAAGTGCGCTGGATTAATTACCAAATATTTAAAATATAAAACAAAAGTTATCGGCTATTTGGTTTACAATTAACCTCAGACTTCCAGAAAATGAAAATGACAAAGTGGAGCTAGCACTTTTATGAAAAGTACACATATCCTCTGCCCTGTACCCTACACTGGCTATCCATTCGATCCAGAATCAAACACAAAATGTGTTCTTTGTGCTACGTTTCACTGACAGACTCCAATCCAATATACCTATCTGGCATCAGCCATGTGTACACACCAGCAAGATACTTGCACTCCTCTTCTGTCAATCGTATACACATTATTCCCACTATGAAATCGAAGTCATATGGACAACGTTGTTTTGCATACCAGGGCCCAGCAACGTGGAACGAATTGCCTATTAAAATTGGACACAAATACACAATGATCTCTTGCAAGAGTGCTCTTAAAACTCACCTTTTAGACTGCCAAAACAAAAAGCAAATTTAAAGACTTAATAATGTTTCCTACCTTAAATATTTTCAGCATGTTTTATGATCTCTAATTTGTTGGTGTTTGTTTTGTTTCTTTTTTTTTTTTGCAGTCATATCATCATAGATGTTGGAAAACGCTTAGAGCTTCTAAAGATTAGGCGCTATACAAAGTCCTCATTATTATTAGTATTTTTATTCAATGTAGTAGTAGTAGTATTTTTATGATTAGTATTATTATTAGCTGGAGGAAGGCCAAACCGTATACTCCATAATCCATAATACAACCATCATGGATAGACCAAAATAAAGGGAATTAAACGTTCTTTGAACAATATCTAAGATATACAATGTCTTTTGTAAATAACCAGTATAATCAGTGAGGAAACCCGGGAAAATTCGTTTTCTTACAATTCTAAACCTAAACCATGCATCGTACAATATCGTGAATAATGTATGTTATAACATCTGTTACTAGATAAAGGCTAATTACTCGGTTTGAGAAATATTTAGTCAATATCCTCTTCCAATAATCAATAAATAATCATTGAAATTTAAGAAAACTATAAATGGAGACGCAAATAAAAATGCAAACACCATTGGTTTATTACAATAGAATATCCACCAGAATATTGCAGGAATTGTATGACTTCACTGCGTTTTTTTTGTATGACTTATATAAATTGTACGAAGAAAAAAAGAATCGGAAGTTGTGCATTTGATAAAACGTTTATAATATCGCCATCTCTAATCCACATTAGTTTGCTTTAGTAATGACATTTAACACACATTAAAACAAAAAGCTCTCAGTGTTGCTATTTTGCAACAACGGATTTCTCCGCGAACTATTGACATCTGGAGTTGAAATTAAGGCGTACTGAATGTGTTGTGCATATTCCGAATGGAGGCCGAAAGACTGTTTCTTTGGCATGCGGTTAAGGGGATAATCATACAATATGTTTCAGATTTCTAGAGACAAGAATGGTCCAATAATGTACCTTATCCATCATCCATATGACGGAGGCAGGAGAGATCCATTCTCTGGCATGAATTCCGCCGTCTATAATTATCGCCCTTTTAGAATTTCTTGATGGATGTGAAACCTGTCAAGTATACAGGCAACATGCAAATGATGAATTCACCTACAGCATTTTGAAACGCTTACATGCGAAAATATTATCATATTATCACCTTCCTCTGAATAATGTTTAAAAAATGTGTTAGCTTAACCTAATTTATTGAATACTGTATTAATAATGTTTTAATTAAACACATGATTCTGACTGAAAAACTTTATTAATAATGTGTTAATGAAAACCTGACTCTAATTGAATACTGTATTAATAACGTGTTCATGTAACACCTGACTCTGACTGAAGACTGTATCAATAATGTTTTAATGAAACACCTGACTCTAACCGAAGACTTTATTTAATAATGTGTTCATCCTGCACCTGAATCTGAATGAATACTGTATTAATATTGTGTTTATTAAAAACCTGAATCTGACTGAAGACTGTATTAATAATGTCTTAATCCAACACCTGACTCTGATTGAAGACTGTATAAATAATGTGTTAATCAAACACCAGAATCTGATTGAATACTGTATTAATAATGTTTTCATCTAACACCTGAATCTGATTGAAGATTTTATTACTCTAACACCTGACTCTGATTGAAGACTTTATTAATGTAATAATCTAACACCAGAATATTCCCTTTTACCACTTAGTCCATGCATTTCTACTAAATGTTTTGGTTCTGCTCATGTATATCTTTCAATGTTTACATGTATTTATTCTCTTAAGAAGACAATAAGTTCAGAAAAAAGTAACCAACGACCTTTGACCTCAAAATTGAGATTGCAATAGCTCAGTTCTAAAGTTTCAATATACTTTGCAATACTTAAATTGCTTTTAACAATGTTAGCTAATCTATATGGTATTAGTCCCGTCCCCAATGAATATAATCCCCGTTTGAATACATATCATCTATACTCGCTAATAACTGGAGCCCAGCTTCAAACGAAATCAGCTTAATGCGCCAAGGACATGTCTGATTCTGTGGAGTTTGCACTTGGACTCGACTTATAAGAGAGTACATTTGATATTCCATTTCATTCAGATGGGATTTACGGGGACATGATCTTTTGCTGTAACCAAGTTGTCCGACCTTGGAAGTGATTCAGAAGAATAATAATATGATATGTGGCTGGATGATGACACGTAAAGACTGTGTAAACTCTTACACTATGTTTTCAGTCCCGAGCTCGATCCGAGTGGACGAATCGGTGCCCCACAGTTACCGTGGAAATTTGAAAATATACCGCAAATCACAAATATATTTCGCATTAGATTTATTTCGCCGTTAATTTGCGAGAATTCTACAACACCAAATATAGTCTTCTCAACAGCTTTGTGGTTGGAGCGTTTCGATAATGTGTTAGATGTACAAGGTGTAAAAATAAACCTAACAACTGTTATTCTTTTTCTCTGTTTACCATTCTGTCATAATTCATTTTTCACTTAACACACTGACAATGGAATTCCCAGTTTGTGTAAATAGAGCTATACATATACAATACACGTCATACTAACACGACCAGTCATACCTGAACCTTTATCAAGGATGAGTCGTTATCAGATCCCTGTTTTATTATCTTTAATCTACAAATGTATTGTGTTCCATTCAGTGCTTGTCCTGCATTTTCAATCGCTTTCCTGCGATAAAAACTGTAAAGAAGTTGTAATACTGCATCCACCATCCCACCGCACCGTCCACCCCAACCAGAAATTCTTTAATGTTCACGACAAAGGCAAGGATAACCTAATTCTTATTCTTACCTTGAGAACCCTAAGTGCTCTGCCCTCTGTAGAATTACCAAACACATGCTGGCTAACTTGAACTCCTTTGGCGTTCTGTTGGACGTAATCTAAATAGGCCATGATCTGCAATTCGAAGTGAACTCGACTTAAGAGTGTTAATTCGAAGTGAACTCGACATAAGAGTGTTAAATCAAAGTGAACTCGACGTAAGTGTTAATTCGAAGCATGACAAATGGAGCAGACTATCTTATGTTCGTAGTATTAAAAAACATAACCTATTATTTAATCCACTCTGCAATTTCATCCTTGAAATAATTCTGCCTCCATACGAGAGAGAGAGAGAGAGAGAGAGAGAGAGAGAGAGAGAGAGAGATAATATTTATCTAGCACTAATTAGTAAGGACTTCTTTATCAGAACCTTAAACATGGTTTAAGTTCCACAAATATACAAACTCCAATTACAAATAAATATGATGTAACACAATATCTGATATCAACAATACTATGATACTGTATGCGATAAAATCGACCAAACAACAATAACATTGATGAAAATCAGCATTAACTTTGTATTGTCTCTTATTTTATTATTTCACTGTTTCACTGATTCATAGAGAACTCGTATTGTATTTTTGTTTGTTCAGAAGTTGTTGCATTTTTCTCTGTCTCTTATTTTATTATTCAATAGTTTCACTGATTCATAGAGAATTTTTGTTTGTTCAGAAGTTGTTGCATTTTTCTCAAAGGGCATAAATTTCCGACTTTACGGTACATATCTCCAACCAGACAAGAGCCGGCAAAACAACAATCGATTCAAAAAAATATTACATATTTAAAAACATTTTGAACTAATTTTACGTGTGAAAAATAGTTAGACATTCAAACTGGAACAATTTGCATAATAATAGATTATTGGTTATGTTTGTTTGTTTTGTTTTTTATGGTTTAACGCCATTTTTCAGCACAATATAGGCTATACATGGCGGCCAGTATTAATGGTGGAGGAAGAAACCGGACAAACCCCGGAAAGAACCACCGACCCACGAGAAGCTACTGGCAAGCTTTCTCACATAACTACATTTGCCGAATCTTAGACTCGAACACACGCAGACAGAGGTGAGATGGCAGTGGTCCGTAACGGACAGCGCTTTAGACCACTCGGCCACTCGGGGCCCCTGTTATTGGTTCTAAACACAGGACAGTCGATCGGGAACACGCTCAAAAGAAACTTTCGCTATAGACAATTAACAACTTACTGTTTTTGGTTGCGTAAGATGACTATAGAAGTTTTGGGTAGAAAGTAATTGCTTTCGTGTTAAATCCATAGCCTCAATTTATCAAATGTGATAACTATTGCTCCAAGCTTTAATACACACCAATAATAATAATAATAATAATTACTGTACATACTAGTGTGCGACTGTATCTGCATTAATCTGTCAGACCTTTCAATGCAGGAGTAGGTTCACAGAAAAATGCTTCAATGTCAGTTGATTTTACGATAACTATATGTAGAGTATAATGTAAATTTGTTGTTTTTCCTTTGTGTTTTTTATTAAATTAATTTGCCATTAGACAAATTATTTATTTGGCTCTTGTAGTTGTTGCTGCTGTCATAGTCGTCATTGCTGTTGCCTTATTGCTGACAGATTTTGTCATTTTTTATGCCAAGTGAAACATTAACATTTGCATGAAAATTACTCACACAAGGTTGCTCAGAGGAGAAGAAGAAAATGGAGGAGGAGAAAAAGACGACGAAATATCAAAAAGAGGATGGAAAGGAAGAGAAAGACGTTAACTTTATCTAAATTGTTTCAAACAGATAGATATAACTCCCTAAAGACTCTTCTCGTCTTAATTTATTTACCTCGCTATAGCTGTAATAAGCATTGTTCAAGTCAAGACCGCGCTGCAGAATGGCTCTTTTATGCAACCTTGGTTTAAGGGTGAAACTGCCATCAATCAATCTGGAAAAGAGGAACTCCTATAAATATGACCACTCTCTGAATAAGGACAGAGATTTAGTGGCTTTAGCTATTATGCTTACATGAAGATCATATGATTCCACTCATTATTAAATACCTTTTATGCGACGTCTTCGATTCACTTACAATGATACAATGAGTGGTTAAAGTATTTGAGAAAGATTCGATAGTGAAGAAAGCTTGTGTGTAATATATTGCGATGTATCGAAGACCTTTGACCTTTTCGATTATAAAATTTAAATGCTATGGAATAGACATTTATCAAACCAGTCTTAACATTTTGGGACTTAGACTTAGTAATTCTTGGAGTCTGCATATTGAAAAATACTTACTGAATCTAAATCGACAAATCTTTTAAAGATTTCTCAACTACATGCCGAGTTGAAAATCCTTAGAGTTTTCTTATTATTTGTAAGGCCTATTTTATCATTTGCAGACTTCGTCTGAGATGGACGTTCCAGTGCAGGCTCAGATAGGTTAGAGAGAATTCAGTTTGAGGCTCGTTGGTAAGTTACTAATATAACC
Organism: Unio pictorum; assembly: GCA_030141615.1. Classification (NCBI taxonomy): domain Eukaryota; kingdom Metazoa; phylum Mollusca; class Bivalvia; order Unionida; family Unionidae; genus Unio; species Unio pictorum. Next base: position 1,107,076 of record JARLTB010000296.1, on the reverse strand, counting down.
AGCAATGTCTACGCATGCATTATTTATGAGGAATGCGAATTGTATCCTCACTCAGAAAAAAGAAAAGCCCACTAACTCTATATATTTCATATATAATTTTGTTAATAATTACTTGCCTAATTATATGAACGAACTACTTCCGTCTTTGTTGGAAGAGGCTGTCAAGATAAAAATTTACGTAATCGACAATACTTCTATCATTATTCGTTATTCTGCTTCTTGTCATTTGTGATTAAAACGTATACAACTATATAAGTGAATGAAGGTCTGGTATAATTTTATGAGAACCTCTTGCCCGACCTGTTTTGCATAATTTAGCAGTCGATCAGCATGTGCTTTGTCAAGCGAAATTATGAGATTGATCAGACACACAGCTGGTAGCCAATTAAGCTTTACCACAGAACAATTCGTTGTTAAAACATTTGATCAATTGTAATAAGAAACTGACGACAATTTCAGTTGGCTGATTGAACATCTAATCTAGTGTAATAAAAGTCGATACGGCAAAATTCCAGTTTAAACATGTAGTGTACTCACTGTTGAACATCTTCAATCCAGACTTTGACCTTTGAACCCAAATTATTAAGATGACCGAGTACCTGTCCCAATTTTTCGGGTTCTACTTGTACGTGAAAACTGTCGTTCAAGTTCTTGGGGTCATGCCAAACGTCTAGCTGAAAATAACAAACGAATCAGTATTGGCCATTTTTTGGCGGAAAATATGCCATGACACTTGACTTAATGATACGGTTGATGGGGGCAATGATGTTTTAATCTTCATTGACGTTGTCGTTTCACTGAATCGTCTGCATGAAAGGAAAACAAACTCCGAAATAAAAGGAAGAACCAATATGGTGCGTCGGAATATACAGTCATCAGTCATCGTGGAAAAATACATCTGGTCGGGATTTCATGGTTGGATTGACACGTTTGCCACATGACACATTCAATAATATGTAACGTTTGATACCGTAATTGATATTCTATGAATATAAATTGACTGCTGAATAATTTTTATTAGCCTTTAAATTTGCACATAGTAAAATCAACCAATTCATAATAGATTTTTTCTTACCTTGCCTTGTACGGGTAGATAAGTTAGATATACCAACCTGACTGATTGCAGCTCATATGTAAATTATACTCTTTGATCCATCTAGTCCAACCGATTGTTTCAAAACCAGGACATTTAGGTAAGGCAAACTCTCTTTCCCTTCCCACCCCCTCTCTATGTATGTATGTATGTATGTATGTATGTATGTATGTATGTATGTATGTATGTATGTATGTATGTATGTATGTATGTATGTATGTATGTATGTATGTATGTATGTATGCGTGTATGTCAGAGGCGTAGCGATGATATTTTGCGCCCGGGGACAAACTATAAAATTGGCGCCCCAGCGATCTTGTGACAGATTTATTACCCTTGTTTTCTTATTATAATGTAACGTTGCAAGCCTCATTTTGGCGCCCCTGTACCTTGGCGCCCGGGGACATATGTACCCCCCCTCCCGACCCCCCCGCTCGCTACGCCTTTTATGTATGTATGTATGTATGTATGTATGTATGTATGTATGTATGTATGTATGTATGTATGTATGTATGTATGTATGTATGTATGTATGTATGTATGTTTTTGATGGACAATTGTAATTATAATTTCTAATTTAGTCACGCCTAATAGCAACACCCTACGTAGTACGTTGAAATGATATAATATGTAAATTGTTATATGTTCACTTTTTCATCTATTTATTCATTTATTTATTCAGCAATAATATTTTCAAAGTGTCAGAATTATTTAAAATATTGTAATGCACGGCACGCTGATATATAAATTGAAAACATTACCTCATATTCCTTTATGAGATTTAATACTGATTTCAGCTCGTTCTCTGTCGTCGGTAATATATCTAGCACCTTATGTCTGAAAAAAATGTACAAAATAAAACTGGAGGTCAGATCAATAAGACAACATCACGAGTTATATACGTTGAAAATTGAGACTGGTCCTGCATAGGCTAAATATTTCAAAATTATAAAGAAATTGGGACTATTTCGGATATGGTAATAATAGCTTAATTCTGTTCTGTTTTCTAGAAATAGTTACTAAAAATGACAGTAATGTACCAATAATGACCTAACTAACTTTACCATCTTATAGAAATTCTGAAATTTTCTCTGAATCCACGTGGAGACAAGTTCTTTCCCTGAAAAAAAAACCAATTAGTTGAAAACCTCTCAATCAACGACTGATATTTTTCATTCACTGGCATTTAGAACTTGCAACCAATTTTTCCCTTATCTAACAGCCATGCTTCGCGGCCTGCACAAGAAATAACATGAAAATAGGACCGAGTATAGGAATCATTCATGTTCGCGTGAATATTAAATTCAGGTTAACACTATATTAAATCAATGATGGATGACACGTTCAGCATGATAAATTCATACTGACGAGCGGGGGGGGGGGGGGGAGCTCAGCACACGTCCTCGTTTATTTTAGCGTCAACATCTGTTACACTTTAAATGAAGAAAATTAAAACCGTAGGTTCTAATATTGAAATAGGTTTAGCGTTGAGAGGAAACCATAAATTAGTGTTCTTTGCAGAATAAATATATATATATATATATATATATATATATATATATATATATATATATATATATATATATATATATATATATATATATATATATATATATATATATACCACATGAGTTTTGAAGGATGGGATTTACTCTGAAAAGTGAAATTGATATAATGTCATTCGCAAACTATGTACAGCTTTTACTAAGTTTCAAAACCTGTTTCCATCCTACTTTTGGCTTTAAATTTTCTTTTCCAGAAGCTCAAAGATATTTGACAAGGAAATAAAATTGTCCGTACTTGGAGCTATGTATAATAGAAACAGCATGAATTCAAGCAAGGTTTTGCTTCTTTTGTTTCATCTCCGGCTGCTCTTTTTATTTATAGTTTCTTGATTGGTGCTCATAAAATCTGAACAGTGTTTAAGATTGTTAGCAGCTTGAAGTAAAGCTTGAATTTATTAGCAATAACATAAAAGTGCCAAACGCTACTTTCATCTATTGAGCTAATGAGTATCTTAAATAAAGAAAACAATTTTTGTCCATTATTCATATATGTATGTATGTATGTATGTATGTATGTATGTATGTATGTATGTATGTATGTATGTATGTATGTATGTAGGTATGTATGTATGTATGTTTGTATGTATGTATGTTTGTTTGCATTCCGAATAGTAAGAAATAAATACAACACCAAGGAATGCTTCTCAGTACAATATCTGTTTCAAAAATCGTTTTCCATTAATAAGAACTTGAATTCAGTGTCTTCGTTATCTACCACAAAGAGGTGAAGTGACCTATAACTATCAGTTGAGGCATTGGGGCCGGGTCTTATCTGTTCAGATAGCTCGGAAGTCGAACAAAAATGAGTGTCATTAATTACAAATTAATTATCGGCAGGGTGATTTAGTGCTTTGTCGGATCTTCGATCCTACAATCGAGGCCGAGTGAGCACATAAATGTGTTATTTTGTATAAACTGTTATTAAAACAATATAATCCAAAAAATATTTTTGGGCAGCAGACGAAACCAAAAGGCTCGATCCTATAATATTACTCATATTACGGCATACAGTTACGTGTATGTTCTCGTGTTAAATCTCGTAGCATATACCCATCTATGTTAAGTGAAGGAAGAACAAATATGTTGAAGGAATGTAATGTAATGAAATACACAGACGACCAGCAGAGGGTCAACGCTTCTTTATTTCAGCGGTTTTCGCAGTGAATGTAGATGAATGATGTTTCCATGGATGTAGTTAGCTTGACCAAGAAAAAGTTAACTAATCTTATCTACTCATAAATTATATCAGTCCTTGAAATATAGTCAACTCAAGCAACATTATTATTATTTATTTATTTATTTATTTATTTATTTATTTATTTATTTATTTATTTATTATTATTATTATTATTATTATTATTATTATTATTATTATTATTATTATTATTATTATTATTATTATTATTATTGGGTTTCTATAAGTTCTATATTCAAAACATAGCTGTATTGCCTGCGTCTCGAAATTCCAATCGGTTTTTATGACTGAAAAGCAAACAAGCAAACAAACGTACCCATGGAATGTTTTCTGCTGACTAGGTGATGCTGACGACAGGTAAACTGCTTCGATGACCAACAGAAAGACGGCGAACCTCATCCTCCAATCGATCCGTCTGGAGAAGAGTGAAAGATTGGTGTCAGAACTTTTATCTACTAGAATTTATAGGCTGTGAGACGCATGCCGTGATCTATATTTTAACACTGTTGCTTCTTATCATGCAGCAGATAACACTTGACATTGTGTTTCATTATATATTATATAAGGTATAAATAAACGCCACACATAACAACAGCATATAAAAACAATACGCTTTCAGCTTTGAAAAATGTTATGACCGTTTATTGAAATTTTTTACTTTATTTCTCTTGATTTCATTCATACTACATCAGCAGGAATGTTACCCTGATGGCGCATTAAGCAAAGTGTTCCAAGAGCGATAAATGCATTAAAGTAGAACATGGTCCCAAGGGCGATAAGATTATTAAATCTGAGATTAGTCTGAGCTAAATTCATTGAAAGCATTTTAAGATGTTATTTCAGAATATGACATGAACATTTATATATGACAAATTACTCTTTATTCCAAAACACAGATATCTTATAAACTTTATTTAACGTCATATAAATAGTATAAGATATCTTAAGTACTTCATATTATAACTCGTATGCACTGATAAGAGATGGTATATCCATTTTTAATTCAAATATCCTAATAAATTAAAAACATATTTGAATAAGCTTTTAATGTATCGTATAAGCTATTAGATCTCTTGATTGAACTGATTTATTCTGGGTAATGATATATCTCAGAATGTCTATGAGATATTGTTATGCCATTTGTAAGATATCTCATAGGGTTTACGTCATCTTATACATTCTACAAAATATCTCACAATAATAATAAAAAGTAATACCTCCTGAACATTACATGGTATCTAATAAAGTTCACACGATTTCTGATTAAGTTTGTAAGAGATATCTTATCAAATTAACAAGAAATTATTTGAACAAAATTATTTAATATATCTCATTAACTGTGTCAGATTTCTACTAAACATTATTAGATATCTTATAAACTTCATTGGATATATTTTAAATTCTACCAGACATCTTACTACCTTTGTAAGATATTTAGATTTTCTAAATGATATCTTATGAGCTCCATCGGATATTTTATTATAATATAAAATACCTTAATAATCATTGTAGAATATTCAATGAAGTTTAAAAGATATATAAAATTATAATGATATTAGTATATATTATATAAACTAAACTCATAACATATTCCATAATACATATAACATATCTTATATAATTAACACATCTTATATAATAAACATTTTTAAAGTAATATTATAAATTTACGTAATAAAGTTTATAAGACGTCCTTTTTTTTGTTTATGAGATATCGAGACTTTTTGAAGAAAAAAAAATTATATTTTATACAGTTTTTATATCAACCAAGATTTATAAGATACATGAATACTTGTAGTATATATTATAACATATATACTTTATCTTAAAAAATGAACAATTTTATTATATCTTTTAGAATTGATGAGATATTCTATAGCGTATCTTATATAGTTTACGATATATCTAATTTTATCGAATAAATGTCAATTTGACCAGTGAAACAGTAGTGTCTCCCCCCTCCCCCCCCCCCCCCAAAAAAAAGGGCGCTTTATTTTAATTGCACTCGGCACTAATAACCTACGTTGTGGTATTGTGCTGTAAAACAGCTGATAAAACAACATGTCGCTGAAAAACTTCGAGCAAAAACCGATGTCACAGAGAGAGAGAGAGACAGAGAGACAGAGAGAGAGAGACAGAGAGAGACAGAGAGAGAGAGAGAGATTTAGTCGCCATGATGGTGTAAACATTGTACATTGTATATACATGTACTTTGGGAACATAGAAGGAAATTACTATAGTAACCGAATATGGCATGTTGCTTTTATGACATTTAGTCATGAACTAATTATAGTATTGGAATTTTCCACAAAGTGTATGGTACATGTGTGTATGACAGCTATTCATCGCAAAAGCTTATATACGGTTATTTTTTTTTTACCTACACCATCCTTTAACTAAATGACACTAATCAATTATTAAACGTAATGACTATGGAAAGGATTCGTTTCTGCCGAAGCTGTACGGAGAAAATGTTCAATGTGACGCTGAAGCGCATCGTAGGTAGCTATATGATTATAAATTTCGATTTTGCAGGTTTGGCAATGAAAATGGTCGCATTTAACGTCATATTGGGGACATTTCTCCACAATCAGAGTAAAGATCAAGACAAAGGGGATACGCATGGGTCCCTTCTTATCAAAAACGTGTCGGAAATGTTGTCTGCTACGTGACAAACCTAACGAAATCGTGTTATTAATGATTATAGGTTATAGAGAACTTGTTAAAGCCGTTGAAAAACTGTTGACTATTGCACCCATTCTCCCCACAAAACTCAAATCAATTTATTTCATTAAGGTAGGTCTCCGATCCATAAAAGAATTTTCTATTTATGAGAACCATTTTTTTAATGAAACAAAATTTTAAAAGTCTTGATATATTTATATGGTGGTTTTAGAAACAAAAAAAGGATTATCTTTGGTTGAAGAAAGAAGATACTTTTATAAAACAAATGACTTGTTTTCTGAGAAAAAAGGTATAAGATTAATGAGATTTATCACATTTTAGTAATTATTTTATTTGATTTGTTATGCTTGTCTAGAGTATGTGTGTTACTTTTCATGATTATATATTGCAAGGGTCAATGAGTAAACAAAATTAAATTCTTATATTTTTTGTATTTGTAGGTTTGTACTCTAAGATGAGGTCATTTTAGTTAAACACGCTAGATACCATCAAGATAGTGGGATGTACATTGATTCGGAGTAAACACATTGATGAGATATGAGCGTAGACCATCTGTTTCTGGAACATTCAAGAATTAATTTCTAATTAGCTAGCTGCTAAAGTACTTTAACGTATTGACAAGTTAGTGATTTCGAAATGAATATTCGACGTATGAAACTGTGTCTAAATGTTTCATATTAGGGATAATCGACTGTTAATTGTTTATTCCTAGGATCAATATCAGTCTGTGAAGAGGGAAATAATTGTGATTATTTGAGAGGACTTATTTATTGATTTCAACTATTCATTGGAATCACAAAGAGGTCAGACTTTCTGATTTAGTAGCTGCTTTGGAATTAATGTGAATTCATTTAAAGCCATTTCGATTATATAATGTGATACATCAAGACTATTGTCATATACGCACAATACACTGATCTTCATTTGGATTACCACTGGAACTCATTTGGAATATTATATTCTTTTGGAATAGTATAGAACTTTCAGGACTAATTAGGATTTAGGATTTCATTTACCATACTGGAAGTTGTTTTTAATTTCTCATTTTCTATTTTAAGGAAATAAATTGTTTGTTCAATTTTGCTAAATTTGTTGGTAGTCACTCTTTTCTGTTACTTAGTTTAAGACCATAGCGTCGTAGCAGACTGAAGTAGTAATGTTTTGAACTATTATTAATATACTGCAGTAACGGTTGAAATACCGTGTCACTGAATATCTGTGTGTTTATGGGGGAGGGAGGGGATTGTTACGTAGCTTTTCCAACTTAAGTCATATAGCTGTAATATTTGCAGTGTGATAGTTTATAGTGGGGCATCATGCCGCAGAAATCACACATACACACATTGACTGAATACGAAAACATAAAGTGATACAGGAGAAATTTACAAAAAAGTAATAACAACTGAGAAATGTTTTTTTTTTTTGTAAAATCTTTAATCATTATTACAATCCCCGGTCTGCGCCTGTTCTATGCTACTTTAAACTTCACGATAGCCGACAACTATGCCAGAAATTCGATAGTGGAGTGGAAAAACATAAATTTAAAATACGCTAGAAATTCGATGGTATGATGGATAAATAAAACACCTATTATCGATCAATCTTTCTGTAAACAAATCTGAACTTATTAGATAGTCCTTGCTTGCCTGATACAAACCAATAGGTACAATAAATTTCCAAAAATGCATTGAAGGTCAAATTAAATATTTAAACGCTGTTACTAAGTGTTACAAATTGACATGAACACTAAATCTAACTCAAAAGCTAAAATGCTGAAATTTTCACAAAATAAATATAACTTGAAAAAGAACAAGAGTCAAAAATCGAATACCTCTACTGAACAAAATATGGAAATTAAACAAAGTTATTACGTCAACATATTTAACAAAGTCACACACGAAAGTAAATACGATTGTCGTTCAAAACAATTTTGCAAACTTGATAATGTCTACCTCTCCTTCTGCCACCATGGACGCTGCCCTGCAGCACTGTTGTGGATCTGTTGGCTCTAGTCACATGACCCTACCATTTCAGCTTTCTCTTTTTGACAGTGGTCAGAAAGTCTTCATAATGGCCTACTTTGTGCCTGATTGTGAGGATGACAATTACATGATGACGACTACAGGATGACAACTATATGATTACGACTAAATGATGACGACTACATGTTGACTACTACAGGATGACGACTGCAAGATAACGACTCCATAGTGACGACTATAGGACGACGACCACAGGATAACGACTACATGATGACGACTACAAGACGACGAATATAGAATGACAACTAACAGTATGTACAAGATGCAATGTTTCATTCAAATGAAATACGTTATGTTATATAGGTAACTGCTACGTAAAAAATGCACTGATGCTATATGAAAATTTTTAAAGGTCCGGCATAATATCAGACTGCATCTACTAACAAATGACGCCATTTTGAAAATATGTGACTTTGAACTAGGGTTGCTAACATTCAAGGTTTCTTAATTTAGTGTGGCATTATGGGAGGATTTACTTTGACCCCAATAGATATGCATAATCAAATTGTAGAAAATAACAAGGGAAATATGACGGCGATTACAAAAAAATCCAAACCAAATTCATAATCATTCTGTAATGGTATGTAAGTTCTTATGGCTGGACGCTTTGTTAACATTTGCTTGTCTAAAACTTTATGTGGGCGAGCATAAGAAACTGAACGGGTAATGATAACTTACTTGTCAAGCATCTTCGGCGATAAGGAATTTGGTACATAATATCGGTTGATATCAATATTCTGCATTGATATTGATATTCCTCAATATTTTCTTGGTCATTGTAAAAATTAAACACTCGTTCTTGAGACAGTAACTCAAAATGAACTCAAAAAAACAGCGATGTATCACCCCATCGAAACCAATTCCTCCAGGAGGAAAAGGCTGCTAAACCAACATTGCCTAGATTGCTAAGTACCACAATTATAGCAAAATAAATATATTATCCACTATAAAAACCTCAACCCTTATATACAATTACGACAATAATTACAGAATTTCACAGAATTGTCCTTTTCGATGAATAACCATGACTTAAACATTGTACGGAACTAAATATTCCCTTGAGACAACAACAACAACAATGATTTTTAAAAGAATTTCTTCAGATTAATGAAAACATTAAGTGTCTGGAAAAAATGTAGAGGACAAGAGTGAAGATGTGTATAGATGAAAACAAAGACTGAATATATAAAAAGGATCTTTCATTGTCAATGAGATAATGTATTTACGATATATAAATACTTGTGAATATGAAGAAAAAGAGAAGAAAAAACACTAAATCGATCGAAAGATGATGGATTTAAAAAAAAAATAGATACGATGTCCCTCTAAAACTGTATGACTGACGCCAGCTTGTTGTGTGTGTGTGTGTGTGTGTGTGTGTGTGTGTGTGTGTGTGTGTGTTTTGAGACAAAAACTTTTTACAACAATATGAAACAAAGTATCAATTATTTAGAGTCTAGTAACTATCCCAAGAACAAAATCAATAACATTCTGCAAGTAAGCATAAACGTTACAGGAGCTTTGAGAAATTGACATTTGGGAAAGCCGATAAGAGTTTGTGCCATTACTAATTTTTGTAAATTTTATTAGCGTTTACCTAGATATTTATTACAATTATATACCAACTGTAATATTTTGCGACTAGTGCAATAATATTTCAATACACAAAATGGTTCTTAGTTTAATAAGCTTCGTATCTAAAGACAGAAACTGAGGCATATACTGTATGTCATATGATTTAATTTTTCATGAAAATAATGGCTCAGTATTTAAAAAAAAAAACAGGTAGGAGATCGATAAAAGATGAAAAGAACAAACTGATGACCACAATAATTTTTATAAAGCTTTACAATGTACATAACTAACCGAATACTGTTTCGAAATATGTTTTGATACTTTTGCACTAGGTAAACTCATGATTTGCTGATTATGCCTACATCAAGAAGAGGTAAACCCGTCTGAATATCGATTGACTCGCGTTTAAAATTCGTGTTCATATCGAATTTCAAGAAGTATAATGTGTTCTTAATAAATATTTCATCGTCAATACAAAATATGACAATACCGAGACGAAAATTTAAACTCTCTTGATAAATTAATGAGGATTTTGTTTTAAAACTATATTTTTGTAAAACTATATCTCTTTTGTATCTTGTTACGTTGTTTAGCGACAAAATATCTGTTTTACATAACTGTTAAATAAACAATTAACATTTCTACATGGAAAAAAGTCAGTTTCATTCTCGCATCCATAATGGCAGTGTATTAGTTACTTATTTAACCTTTTCACTATGACAGCCTTATGTTAGCTTAACTAAATCACGTGTGTAAGATAATGTCAGCGTAGAAATCATACAAATGAATTTCATTCATGAATATGTTCTGAACAAGACACTATCTTAAGATTTCTCAAACAAACACACACACAGGCACACACATACAAATATTTCAAATTTTTATTATCGATGCTAATAAGACTATACATGAGCAAATATTGTCTATTTTATAAAGTGAGCTTCAAACTTAGTATGTTCCCGAAAACTTCGTATATATAATTTCAGTGAAAGAAGGTCATAAGATGAACATTCAATGCCACGTGCAATTTAATCTTTCACAGCTCAGGCTACTGGCGCATATACACAAATAAAATATAGTTCTTCAGCATAGTACTTAATTTGTGACTCTTAACGCTAGAATTCATCCGCTTTAAAAAAAAAAAAAAGCAAATCTATAACTCCGTAATATTAAGGGCATTTAAATTTGCAATATACTCTTCGAACTAATGACCACTTTCTCTGCATATATATACATACATACATATATACGTACATAATACATTCATAAATACATTCTTAAAATAATGTGACCTTATTTCTGGCCAGTTCTGAGCACCCAGTAATACCGATCTGGAATAAATACAGGCGACACTGTTTGGAGACACCGTTCATTTGATTTATACCGTATGAACCCGAATATGAAGATATTAGGCACGGGAACCCTGTTTTACGTTAAATAACATTAAAACAATATCCTAACTCATTAGTGTCATGAATACGACACCCACGACTGACTAAGGAAAAAAAATCATAACATTTGTTAACAGTTCTTTAATTCAACCGGAAATAGACACGGATGTGCAGAAAAGAAGAGAAAAAGTTGCTTAATTTTTTATTTTATTTTTTATAGAACTTATGTTTTACGGACTATCTAATCATCATTCCTGTAGGTTTATATGTAGGAGTGTTCACTGGTAAAATAAAACAGACCTGGAAAAGAGAAATAAACAGAGGAAATACATATATCCATCACAAAGAAATGATTCAGTGTGAAAAAGTGAGTAGGTGGCTGGAGAAGCAAGTAATTGCTGAGGTAAGTATGTATGCAGGTGATTAAGTGTGTAAGTGAATGGATGAACAAAAGTTATCATAGAAGAATCGATGAGAATAAAGAATTAAGTTTGAAATGTATACTGCGTTACAAATTCGAAGGCGGGATT